>CM014730.1:69555754-70803526 GCA_004329165.1 Spatholobus suberectus | reverse complement strand
TATTATAGATGGGATTTATACCCAACATATATTCCAAACATTCTTTGATGACTTATCTTAGTGCATTGTGGTGGAGCAATTGGAACATATACAAAACATCCAAAAATTCTTAAATAGGAAATATTAGGTTGGTAACCAAATACCAATTACAAAGAAGAAGACTTGTGATAACTTGTTGGTATGATGCGAATCAATACTGTCACATGTAAGATTGCATATCCCCAATAGTAGAATTTGAAAGTTTTGATCTCATAAGTAATGGTCTTGAAATCAATTTTAGACACTTAATAATTGATTCTGCAAGTTCATTTTGTGTATGAACATATGCTACAAGATGTTTAATATCAATTCTAATAAACATATAATATTCATTAAAAGTTAAAGACGTAAATATTCACCAATATTATGAAGACAAATATAATTGCATAATTAGGAAGATAAGCTTAGTTGGATTAGTTGAGCAAGCAATTTGCAAACATTTGGTTTGGTTGCGAATTGACAACAAATAGACAAATGACCACCTAGTTGATACATAAATTAAAACCATAAAAATTCTAAATGATCTACATGATGGGTGTATGGTCTGCAAATCATCTTGTATACGTTTTAAAAATGTGAGAGATTCATTTTCAATTTTTGTTGGTAATGGCTGAATTGCCAAATTCCCTTAAGAACAAGTAATACATGAGAAATTATTGAATTAAAGAATATCTTGACTCTTCAATGAATGTCCACATGAATTTTTAATTATTTTCACATAATAATAGACTTGAGATGACCTAAATTGTAATGCCAAACCACAAACTTATTATAATCCAAAAACTTCTAGTTTACAACAGTATATTTTTCAATTGTAATAATATAAGTGTAGTACAAACCAGAGGAAGAGTAGGTAATTTTTTCAATATACATTTTTTTATCTAACTTAAGTCTCTTGATATAAAGATATTTAATATTTCCTTCATTTGTTGTTTTGATATGATATCCATTTAGACAAATATCCTTGAAACTTAATAAGTTTCTATAAGACTATGAAGAATATAATACAGTACCAATGTATAGCTTTGTTCCTCTAAGTAACTATACATCAAATCTTTCAAAGCTTTCAATTATCTTTTCAATACCAGGTATAGTACTAACATTGATTTCTTGTATTACTAAATAAGAAATTCTTTTATGCTAATACTATGTGTGGCTAACTATTTGTTACTAATTACTAATTACTGATTTTAAAGCTTTTGCTGTAACATATACACATCATTATTTTAGTTCTCTAAGCCTCTAAAAAATTGCTATTTCATGGAAATATTGCATTTCAAATTTTCGCACTATTTATATGGTATTTTAGTGAATAATAAGAAAATTGTTTTCACATTTGGTGAAATGACACATATATTTCAGAAAAACTCTAATAAAGGATTGGTGACGTTTTAATATCAAAATGACTGTGGAAAAAATATTAAAACAAGATAATGTCTGAATAATGTAAAGATTAAACATTTAAAAATTAATTAATTAAATTAATAAAACGATAAATTAAAACAATTTGATGTAGGAAACTAATAACACCTAAATAAATAATATAATAATAAATTATAACACTAGTGATAACACTTAAATCATAATATACTCTCCTCCGTTCCTTTTTATTTATCAGTTTTTTTTTTAAATGTTTCTATTTATCTATCATTTTTAAAGTTCAAGATGACATTAATTATTTTTTTGTCAATTATACTCCTAGTTCTCACCTAATTTTTAATTAATTTACACATTTACAACTAATGTGTATTTGTTGAGTAGAATTGAGAAAAGGTACAATAGAAACTTTAAAACTTACTACAAAAATTGTTTACTGGCAGTTTATTTCTAGCGATCTTAATAAACAGCCAAAAAATATTGTATTTCTGGCAAAAATGTTAGCCGCCAAAATCAGATACACTTTTGACAGTTTTAGTATTTTTGTGGCGGTTTAAAACCCCCACAATGTTTTGAATATATTTTTATTATTTATTTTCCTTTTTGACACCTTGTCGCTTATTAGGTAATGTGGCATGTTTTGTTCGTTTACACCTAGTCACTTGTTAAAATATATTAAAAAGTTAAAAATAAAAGAAATAAGATGGATCCACTCAAAAAGACAGATCCACGTTTTCGTTGCTTCTCCTTAAACATTCGATCACAGTTTTTTCTCTTCTTCATTCTTGCATCCGCTTTAGGATTTGTTTAAATAATTTATTCATTCTCGCTCTTCTTCATTTTCACATCTATTCATCCTCATAAGTTTTCGAATCACACGACTCCTTGATATTTTCCCTACTCTGTTTTATTTTTTTCCTTTATTGGATTTTAGTTACTTCGTTTTTGCATAAGAATGAAGGTTTGGAATTAACCTAATGATAATTGTGATTAATTCTCTATTTCTTTGACTTAAACCAATATTTTAACATTTAAATCCGGCCAGATTTTGTAAAAGAACTTGTTTGTGGGATTGTTGAGGAATCCCTAAACAGCTGTTATTTTAACTGCTTACAATTTGAAGGTAATTTTTCGTTCTCTAATTCTCTCTCGTGCCATTTTGATTCAATCTGTGTTATGATCTAAATTCCTATTGTCTATCAAAATGTATGATTAGAAAGATCTAGAGTGTGTATGAAATGTAGTGTTAGTGAGTGATGAATGGGTGTTCTAGTAAGGTGCGTGTTCTGGTGTGGTGTATGTACTAGAAATAGGCACTTTTTCTTGTTTGATACAACTAGGAAACTAATTTACACTATTGGAAAGCATGAACTTGGATTACATATCTTAATAGGAACAACAGAAGCATAATTTTTTTCATTGATTATAGAAGGAGAAATGCATAATATTAGTGAACATGGATTTACAGAAGTTGTTACAAATAAACATAGAGTATGAATGAAAAATAAGCTATATATAATGAACAAAATGCCTTTAATAAATGCTAACCATGATTCTGTAATTAAGCCAATAAGTCTTAACAATGTGATTCTTCTCTATCCACAAGGACCCTTGTCAAGAGACAAATAAATCTTAGGCAAAATTCATGGGGTTTCAGGGAGAAGAGTAATATCTTGAAATACCTACAACCTGTTTCTCCTTGTTAAAAAATTGCAGCAAGAAAATTAAGCATATAGAATTCTCAGAAAAGTAAATCCTTAACTACTATGATCTTTCCACAAACGGAGCTTTCTTTGCAAAGAAGATAACCAACAGGGTGACATTTTTAATAGAGGCTGGACTTGGTCACAATGTCTTAGTTTGAAAAGTGTTATGTTGCCAACCAATAATACATAGATGTCCATTTGGAAGATTCACCTTGTCCTACTTACCACTGATGATCTGTATGCTTTGGCTGGTAGTGTTGTGGTAGATACTGGATGCAAATCCATTCGCTTTATGCTCAAATACCTTTCTATTTTAGATTTTAGAATGAGTTGTTAACCTTTGGCTGATTGATATTACTATTATCCTGTGCTAGAGAGAAAGATCAAATTCAGACACGATAAGGTTTTCAATGCTTTCTCTTTTCTCTCAAAACTTTCTTGCATTTCCATATTCATCAACGTTAAACTTCTTTTCTTAATTGTTATATTATATTGTAGTACATCGTGGTAGTGATACTTTTGCTACTTCATAAAGATACTTCGCAGAAGGATGATGAAAGTTGTGATTTATTTTATCGTAGGAGGGAAGACCTACTATAGGGAAATCAAAATCAGTGAATGTAAAGAAGATTCAAAAATGCTTAAGGAATGTTGTCAAGGAGAACATTTGGAGCTCACAATTTATGTTACGAGTTAAAAGAGCTAATGGCAAAACCTACATTACTAGAAGTAGCTTCTGGTTTGCAAGTAAGATTCGTTGATCTACAATAGTGCGCATTGCTCATTTATCGTGCTAGAAAAACTATTTATTGCATTGAATCATGTTAGCACTTCTTTCAGGTTAACCTATTGCAAATAATGCTTTATAAGTTAAGTTTAATAGTAATCCATTAATCCTAATAGTATATATTATATAAATGTTGATAATGCTTGTATAAGTTTAAGTTTAATAGTAATTGTTTGGGGGTTACCCGGACGCTACCCCCTAAGTTAGCCTACTCCCTCGCCGACCTACAAATCAAAACTGCGCTTATTTCGGTTAACACAGCCAAATATATCCTGGATGGTATTGTCTTGCTCACCCCGGACAAAGTTTCATGCTTACCCTGGCTGAATAAACACCTAGTGGTGGGAAAACGCTTAATGAGGCACCCAAACACACGTTGCCCATGTGGCACCTCACCTAACGGTTTTTCCCTCCAAAATACTCTATATAAGGGGCTCCATACTCATCAAGTACACACGCTTTCTCTCATTCTCACCCATTCTCTTACGCTCTTACTAACTTAGGCATTAGAGTCCATGCAGGTGCCACCACCGGAGGTGTCTGCAACCACCGTGGAGACTCACTGGAGCTTTTTCCCTCGTGTTCACCACACAATATTGGTGTCATTGTGGGAATTCGATTTCGATTCTCTTTTCACTCTTCATTATTTGGAGATTCGTTCATGATGGTTACCACAAGAAATCGTAAGTCTGTTGTGGCATCATTGCCACTTAAGCTTCCGCCGTCGCAACCATCACCTAGGGCTACTGAAGCAGCTTCTGTCACTCCTGAGGCGGCTCCTTAGGCGAATGGTGTTCCTGCACCATCAGTCACTATGGCTGATCTTGCTGCGTTGCTACAGTAGCAAAAGAGACATTGAAAGAGCAAGAAAGGATCATTGCAAAACTTTGAACTGAGAGAAAGAATAAGAAAATCATGGAGAACAATTATGATCACACTGAGAGGTCTACAACATCAGCTCTACGACCAAGTCACGTTGCACAGGAGGTGCATGATGCGAACATGGCTGTCGAGGTGAACAAAGATGACGAGATGATTCCATTTAACCTTCCTTTTCCATAAGATCTTTGAATTGGAAGGTTCTGAAGCAGCTACAACAATTGCCTTCTTTGGAGTTGTACAACAGATCAACAGATTCGAACGATCACCTCTTAGTGTTCAAATTAGCGATGTTGTACAAAGGAGCCTCTGCTTCGCACATATGCAGAGCATTCCCGCTCTCAGTGAAAGGAACAACGCTGAAATAGTTCTAGTCTCTCGAACCAAGATCTGTTGACTCATGGATGATGTTTAAGAGAAAAGTTTAGCATGGCTTTGTGACCAACAAGGCCAAACCTAAAACTGACGCAGATTTGAGAAGGATCTGCCAGGGTGCAGATGAGCCGTTGAGGGACTACATTAACAAATTTAATCAAGAGGCAAGGGTGGCGAAAAATCTGCAAGTTGGAGTAGTACTGATTCTAGCCAAAGACAGAGTGATGGAAGGTTCGCCTTTCTTCACGTCGATTGCTAAGACGCCTCTGACATCGATGGAGGAATTCCTAAAGAAGGAAAAACACATTAATTACAAGAATGTGCTCGAAGCCATGAAAGCAAAATCTGTCGAGATTATGACGCAAAAAAGAATCACATGCCAAAAACGGACAAACCGCCGCTTCATGAAGACCGGGGTCTATATAAAGGGGGACCATGGTTTGAAGAGTATACACCATTGAACACCTCGAGAGGGAGAATATTGAACAAAGTACTCAATGTGGAGTTCGTAGAAGAAGGGATAAAGCCCTCGAAATCGTTGAAAAATAAAGAAGGTGGTGATCAATCAAAGTTTTGCCAATATCATAAGGCCTCAGGGCATGATATTAACGAATGCTATCAGTTGAAAGACGCAATTGAGGTGTTAATAAGGTAGGAAAGGCTCAACCAATTTGTAAAACTAGGTAGAGATAATCACATCAAGCATCGATGTTCCTCACCCATAAAGAGTGAAAGAACCCAAAGCCCTAGGAGGGAATGCTATTCCTCGAGGAGGGGTAGATTGCCGCGTAGATACAGCCTGCCAAGAGGCCATACTCCATCCCAGGCATGTGCGAGAAAAAACTGAGGTCTAGGCTGTACGCCACATGTCACCACATCTGTCATCATCCTGGTGACTGACAAGATCTCCCGCTCATTCTCCAGCGCAGAGTCATGATTATCTATGTAATAGTAAGTGAATTTCTCGGCAGAGGTCCATCCATTAATGCGAGGAAGAGGCATGCCAAGGAAGTATTAACAACTTCATCCGGGATTCATGCTGTTGGCAATCCCAATAAAAAGAGAGCACCACCGCTAACTCTCAATGATTCTAATTATGGTGATATCATGCCAAACCACGATGATCCCCTCATGGTGAATGCACTCATAGCAAATAAGGAGGTACACTAGCTTTTAGTGGATATTGGAAGTTTAGGCGGTATCATGTTCTATGAGCTTTTTGAAAAGCTCAAATTACCAAAATCTGAGTTAATGCTATATAATGAAGATTTGATTAGATTCCCCGGACATCATCTTACGCCAATTGGCTATATAAAGCTCCATCTAACCTTTGGGAAATTGCTTGCCATGAAAACTGTGATGACCCAATTTATTGTGGTAAATACTAAATCTTCATACCATGCAACCCTTGGCAGGCTGACATTGAACACATTGGGTGCCGTCATCTCGATATCACATCTAGCCATGAAGTTTGTTATTGACGATATGTAGCTAATCGCCTTACGAGGTGATAAGAGAAAAGCAAGAGAATGTTATAAGGTTGAACTTGAGTTGGAATACAAGCCCAACATCGGTAAGGGAGAAGTACTGCTAACAGAGCTAGATTGTCAAGATGATATAAAGCGAGACTTTTAGATACCTCGTCTAGAGCCAAAAGAGGAGTGCATCCCGGTTGAGTGAGGAAAGAGGTCAAGCAAATTGTGAAAATTGGGGCCGACCTTGATGGTAAGATGAAGGTCGACATGTCGAACTTGCTAAAAGGCAACTCCAACTTATTTGCTTGGAAGCCGGCAGATATGTCGAGGATAGACCTTAATTTCATCTGCCATCGGTTGGAAGTTGATCCTTCTCTGAAACTGATATGCCAACGAAGAAGAAAGATGGCCCCGGAGCGTTTGCAGGAAATTTTGAGGCAAGTCGCTAAACTGTTGAATGCTAGATTTATTCGAGAGGTGACTTGGCTTACCAACGTAGTCGTTGTTAAGAAGCAAAATGGCAAATGGAGGATGTGCGTAGATTATACCGACCTCAACAAACAATGCCCAAAGGATCATATCCCTTCCCTAGCATTGATAGATTGGATGGATGGTTCATCAGGGTACTGATATTTATCTTTTATGGACGCATACTCTGGATATAACCAAATTCCACTTCACCCTTGGATCAGGAGAAGACTGCCTTTATAACTAAGAAGGCCAATTATTGCTATAATGTAATGTCGTTCGAGCTAAAGAATGTTGAAGCTACATATTAGAGAACTATGAATAAGGTGTTTGAGAAACAAATTGGCCGAAACTTAGAAGTGTATGTTGACGATATGATTGTGAAGAGTGCCACCCCTAAAATGCACCTTCAAGACCTAGAGAAGACTTTTGGATAGCTTAGAAAGTATAACATAAGGTTAAATCCTAATAAATGCACATTCGGAGTCTCGACAGAAAAGTTCTTGGGATATATGCTATCCAAAAAGGGGATTGAACTAAACCCAAAAAATGTCAGACCATATTAGAGATGAAAAGTCCTCAAAATGTAAAAGAGGTCCAGAAGTTGACCGAGCGACTAGCAGCATTAACAAGGTTCGTGGCCAAATTGGCATAAAATGCCCTTTCTTTTTTCCGGCTTTTAAGGAAAGGCAAAACGTTTGAATAGACTGAAGAGTGTGAGGCTACTTTTGAAAGGCTGAAGAACACTTTGTCATCTCCCCCCTTACTCACTAAACCTGAACCAAGGGAGATACTATACCTATATCTCACTGTTGCTGAAGAAGCTGTGAACGCGATGCTGATAAGTGAAATGCCAAAAAGACAAAAGTCAGTCTACTTTGTAAGTAGGGCCTTTCCATGGGCTAAGCCGAGATACCCAAAAATGGATAAAGTGGTATTTGCACTTGTTATGGCGGCGAGGCAGCTCAAACCGTACTTTCAATCACATCAAATTATAGTACGAACAGATCAACCCATTTGGCATATTTTGCACAGACCCGAGTTAGCTGGTAGGATGATGACTTGGGCTATCGAGTTATCCGAGCATAGGATCCGGTACGAGTCAAGACAAGCATTAAACGCCCAAGCATTGGCTGACTTTGTTGTCGAACTAACCCCATCCAATCTGACATCCCAGGATTTGACTTGGACTCTTTTGTTGATGGATCATCCAATGAAAAAAGTGGTGGAGCTGGCATACTATTAGAATCATCAAGCAGGGTTATTCTAGAATAGTCTTTGACCTTCATGTTCCCCACTTCGAAAAACCAAGCAAAATATGAAGCAGTGTATAACGACACTAACGATGACATCCAATATAGGCATAACCTCGGTGAGGCTGTGTAATGACTCGCAGTTGATGGTATCGCATATCAATGGGGCATATCAGGCTAAGGAACCAATGTTGTAGAAATACTTGGTAAAGGTTAAGACTCTAGTCACAAACTTTGACAAGATAGAATTTGTCCACATTTCCTGAGAAAAGAATTTAAGACATTCTGTCTAAGCTAGCAAGCACAAGATCTTCCGACAATAATAGGTTGGTTATCCAGCAGACAATCCATGAGCCCAATCTCATCATGGCAATTGAAGTAAAGCCAAAATGGATGACTCCCATTATCAACTATTTGCTTGAAGGCATTGTCCCTTATGACAAGAAGGAAGCAAGGAGAATGGAAAGGTCGGATGTGCATTTCCATATCGTAAACGATAAACTCTATCGTTGTGGTTTTTCTCAACCCTTGCTTAGGTGCTTAAGAAAATCCTAATCCAAGTACGTAATGGCAGAAATTCATGAAGGATGCTGTGGAAAACACTTAGGAAGTAGAGCCCTGGCCAAGAAGATACTTAGAGCGAGCTACTATTGGCCAAAAAATGATGCTATGGAGTTTACCAAAAAATGTGACAGATGCCAAAAATGCTTCGACTTTCACCTCACTCCTCCTGAGGATCTAATACACTTACTTCTCCCTGGCCATTCATCTAGTGGGGGATCGACATACTTGGCCCTTTCTCCAAGGCACCTGGCCAGGTGAAACACTTAGTGGTGGTGATTGACTACTTTACAAAATGGATTGAAAGCAGAGGCATTAGCCACCATCATAGCCAGGAATGTAGAAAACTTTGTATTCTGATAGATTATTTGCAGGTTCAGGATACCAGATGTTGTAGTGTCAGACGATGGCACACAATTCACAAACAGAAGTTTTCAAGATTTCTTAGTCGGGTTGAAAATAAAGAGCATTTTACTTCAGTCGAGCACCTCCAAACAAACAGGTAGGCAAAAGCTGCAAATAGAGTCATTCTTCGCGGACTCAAAAGGCGCTTGGACGAAGTAAAGGGGTGTTGGGTTAAGCAACTACCATATGTCCTCTTGCATGTCGCACAACCCCCCACTCTACCACTGGGAGTCTCTTTTCCACCTTACTTATGGCATGGAGGCATTGATCCTGGCAGAATTTGGAGAGCGAACATGGAGAGTGGCTAACCTAAGATTAGAAGACAATGATGGGCTACTCCGAATCAAATTTGATGTCACTAAAGAAATAAGGGAGATCGATGCAATAAAAGAAGTCGCCCTTAAGAGACAGGCTGCAACAAGAAGGTCATTCCTCATATGTTCGAACCTGGTGACTTAGTATTAAGGCAAGTTAACATTGGAGGGAAGAATGTCAGGTAGGACAAGCTCACCAAAAAATGGAACGGCCCTTATTGGGTTACCTCGAAGACTGGCACAGGAGCGTATATGCTCGAGACACTACCTGGGATTACCATCTCGCAGACATGAAGGTGAGCAACCTCGAAGATATTATAGTTGAGACATCTCGGTAAAGAAGGTTAAGTGACTCCTTTCATTTAGCGTCAAGTAGTTTTTAATTAGTGTAGTGTAAGCAGGCTGAGTTACGTATTATAATTCGTAGCTCTTGTACTATTTTTTGCCCCAAGTGATTAATAAAATGAAAGTTTTTCTGGCCTAAAAAGCAAAACGCAAGTTAAAGGATATTAGAGTAAAGCCAAAAGCTAAGCAAAGGCGACTAAGTAAGGCACGAAGGTCGTCACCCCCGTGTATGTGGATTAAATCCAGCTGAGGTTTGAGATGAACAAGCAAAAGTTCATCGAGATAACAAAAATAAGGCAAGAAGGTTATCACCTCGTGTACGTGGATTTAATTCAACCGAGGTTTGAGATGAACAAGCAAAAGTTCATCAAGATAACAAAAATAAGACAGGAAGGTTATCACCTCGTGTACATGGATTAAATCCAGTCGGGGTTTAAGATGAACAAGCAAAAGTTCATTGAGATAACAAAAATAAGGCAAGAAGGTTATCACCTCATGTACGTGAATTTAATCCAGCCGAGCTTGGAGATGAACAAGCAAAAGTTCATCGAGATAACAAAAATAAAGCAAGAAGGTTATCACCTCGCGTATGTGGATTTAATCCAGTCGGGGTTTGAGATGAACAAGAAAAAGTTCGTCGAGATAACAAAAATAAGGCAGGAAGGTTATCACCTTGTGTACGTGTATTTAATCCAGTCGAGGTCTGAGATGCATAGGCAAAAGTTCATCGAGATAACGAAAACAATAAAAGCAAAAATCCACTAAGCCAAATAGATCAAACTAAAAGTCACGACAAACGAAGAGAATGCAAAATGAAAATCACAAGTAGAAAAGAAAAACAACCAAAGGAAAGAATGATAAAGCAACACAACACCAAACATCTACAAATATTCACGAAGGTATAAATCAAAAAGGATAAAGTGATTAAGTCATTTGGAAACATACATATAAATTGCTCAAATCATTCAAAAATATAAATGGTTCAAATCGATTAAAGATAAGGCACAGTTATAAGAGGTACAAATAAAACTGGCATTCCGGCCCTTCAAGATCCAGTGTTAGTAGCATTGACATTGGCAGTATCGGCATGAGGAGCGCTAACAGTCCTGACATTAGGATCATCACCCAGAACTACCACCTCGACTTGAGAAGGGATCGTCGGTGTCACCTATGGGGTCGATATGAAGCTATCTGCAAGTTGCCTCTCAGTATCTTCAAAAGGTTCTCCAACTTGTTTCTCAACATGCGTAGCAAGATCCACCCCAGGTTTTTCAACTCTAGACTCTTCATCATCATCACCCTCTAATTCGGAGCTAGCGTCGGCGACGGTGGGATCTGCCAAGACCATCTCACCATCAACATTAGCATGCCAAACGCCGTCAATAACTTCACAATCTACCCGAGTGCATTCTATATTTAAATTTTTTTGCCAGAGATACCAGACCTGCTCCATAGTGTTTTCAAAAGAAAGTTGAACAAATTCCATCCAACATCGACGCATTTGTTGATATTCCGCCTGGGAGTACGCCACGCAAGCCTCAAGCTCTTTCACCTTACCTTCGAGCTCTTCCACCTTGATCTCAAATGTTTTGACATGGAAGGACAGGTTTAACTTTAATTGGGCGCAACACCATCTCGGAAGCCACTTCAAACTCTTAAGCTGACGATGCTTCTTCCACGCATCAGCAGCTTGGGGGCAACTATTCTGGGAGTTACCTGAATGCTACCCCCCTAAGTCGACCTACTCCTTCGCTAACCTACAAATTGACTACTTTGCCTATCTTGGTTAACACAACAATATGTATCCCTAACGGTATTGTCTTGCTTACCCTGGATAGAGTTTCATGCTTACCTCGGCAAGATAAACGCCTAGCGGCAAAGAAACGCTTAATGAGGCACCCAAGCACACGCTGCCATGTGGCACCTCACTTTAACGGTTTTTTCCTCCAAAATACTCTATATAAAAGGCTTCATACTCATCAGATACACACACTCTCTCTCATTCTCACCCGCTCTCTTACGCTCTTGCTGACTTAGGCATTGGAGTCTTTGTAGGTGCTATCACCAGAAATGTCTACGACCACCGTGGAGACTCACCGAAGCTTTTTCCCTTGTGTTCACCACACAACTATAATCCATTAATCCTAATAGTACATATTATATAATATGCTAGTCGTGCACTTCTATTTTGCCTTATGTAATTTGAACTTTTGCATATAGCTATGCTACTTGTACTCTGAACTATGATGGTTGATTAAAATATATGCTAGTAGTTGATTTTATTAACATCCAAAGTTGTGAAATTTATTTGCATTTTTTTTATTTTTTTACTCTTTATTGCAGCTGCTTATTTTGTTTTGGTTGCAGCCATAGCTATCTTCATTGGCGGGTAAGACTTGTTAAGAGAGATTTATCGTCTCAATCAAGCTTATTTAATGGACTTGAACTAATTGTCAGTTATGGACATTATCAATATAAGATCTTGACGAGTAAGCATCAAGTAATACATGAGACTCGTGTGCTCGTGCAGGCATTCATAAAAACTATCTGTTGTTTCTAATTTAATTACACTTGTGTTTATTATAGGGGTATTTTAATGATGTTCAAAGGGTTCCTAAATTGCGTGCCATCTAAAACCCCTCGGGAAGTTAGAGTTGGGAAGCCTTGTTTTACTGACATAAATAGATTGCACCTATGGCTATTTCAAGTGCTGCTATATTGGCTCCTGGGGAGTTATTTGATAGCAAGGGTGATATTTAGAAAGCAGCAGAGCTTACTAAGGCAGAAAGGAAAAGGAGAGCTATAAGAAGAAGAAAATTTAACGGTATTGATAAATCTATATTTATGTAGATTTATAGAGCAAGTTCACATGATTTTGCATTAACTCATTGGAAATTTTTGAGAAAATAGACCATTAATGAAGATTTCATGTGATATGTGTTTCTAAGCTTTTTATTTAAAATTACATGAATTGCCTTAATTTTGTTGAATTTTATGTAGGAAGTTAGTTAAGCAAAGAAAAGAAATCCAGTCCACAGGTATAGAGGAGTAATATACTTATTAAGTGGGCTTAAAAGAAGCCTATAAGCACGAGAACGGGCCAAAAAGGATACTTGAAGTACAAAATGGAGTGCACAAAGTTGCACCCGCCCGGCGGGCCTTGCAGGCCGCCCAGCGGGGCTTGCCCTGGAGGTATTCCGCCGGGCGGGTTGGATAGCCCGCCCGGCTTCAAAGCGAAACGAATTCCGAAAAACCGCCCAGCAGGTTTCCAATCTCGCTAGGCGGGTCCGAGGTCCAAGTTTTAATTTTATTTAAATTTTTAATGGACCTGGATTGGGTAGAATGGACCGGGAGTTAAGTCTTCTACTTCAAAAATTCTGAGATATTACAAATAGGCAGGAGCAAAGCAGAAGAAGGAATCATGATCTCATCTCTATTCTCTTCCCAATTCTTCTTTTTGTCTTTGGCTTTTGGAGAAAGATTCTTGAAGGGCAATAGGATACTCAGAGTCAGAGACTGGAGAAAAACCTTTTTCTGTAAAAGATTTCTTCTTCTCTTTCCTTTGATGTATATCTTTAAAATTATGATTTCTCTTATTGTCATGAGTAGTTAAATTTCTTGTTAGGGTTGTGGTGTACTTAGTGTTTGGAACCCATAAATGTTTAATTTTAATTGAATTCTTGTTTCTATTCAGTCAATTAGATTGCTCTACTGTTTTTATTTTCTTACTTGGAATTGATCATCCCTTGTATGCTTCGAATCGATTAATTGAACGACGGTCGTACCGCAATTAATTGGTAGACGTGTAGGGTAATCAAATTAGGTTTTGTCGTATGATCAACCTTCATTCCTAATTTTCAATTGGATTAAATAATTAATTTAATCCCCCCTTTATTTCCTCATGCCTTCCTAGGGTTTTAATATCTCACATGATCAACTGGGAAATTAACTTAGAAAGGACTATTGCAATTTATGACCAACAATTGACAATAAAATTCGTAGGAAAATATTGGTAATTGACGAATAGTAAGAGGTTCAATTAGAATTAGATGTGAAGGAACTTAAGAACACGAAGGAAACCACAACCCTAAGCCTATTTTTCTCTGAATTTTTCTCTACTTACCATTGTTTGTTTTACAATTCCTATTTCACGTTTATCATTATTGAATCAACCCAGTACCTATTTAATTTTACCTAAACAATATAGAATCTCTGGAAACTGGTAATCACCAATTAGTCCTTTGGGTTCGATATTTGGACTCACGTCCTTTTGTTACTACTGCGATAAAGGTACGCTTGCCCTTGAGCGTATTTTTAAGCGCATCAGGTATCACCGGATATGCAATAAACGTATTGACTAGAAATGTAGAAATCTAAATTTGGTGAATATATTACTTTATCATAATCCTCGTGGGATTTTATAGCATTACATGGAATTGGAGGTGACTATATTTGTTAGTCAGAATTGTAGAAATCTGAATTCTTTCTTTGGTGCATATTCTCCTCCCTCTCACTATATTTATGATCTTAATAATTTTAAATTTTTTTAAGAGTTTAGTTACTATACATTGTCAATGTAAAAACTTTTACGTTGTTAACCAAAATCAAAAATTAGCTTTAGTGTGACTTTTAGGGTGGTTATTATCAAAGTTAACATACTTATCATACATAGTAGGTTGTGATTATATTACAGTGCAAAACTGCTTTACACTGTCAGTACATAGCTTATTTTCTTTTTTTTAATTAAATCACTAAAAGCTAACATTATTATATTTTTGTTTAATTCTTGTTTCAAGGTGATTAACATAAAGAGACAATGATAAGAAACCAAGTATTGCCAATTTAAGATATTAAGATATAAGCAATTTAAAAGGGTCCTTATGATATTAAGATATAAGCAAAAGTTCATTCAGGTTAGTTGAATTGGTTTATTTTCATTTTAAAAGAAGTATTTAATTAATTAGTATTTTAATTATTTGTATTTACTTATTCAATGTGTTCTAACAAACAGCTAGCAGTGGAAGGAGAAATGAAATAGGAGGTGAAAGAATGTTAGGGCAATGGAAAAAGATGAAAATCACATCTTCGGGTCTTGTTAGAGAACATGTCTTGGGCCCTATCTGATGGTTCTTTTGTTCCCTTTTTCCTCATTCCCTTTCGCTCTCATATTTGTATTTCCACTTTAAAATAAGATCTGTTGATATCAGGTATCAAAATTAGTCAAATTACACTTTCAAGTAATTTTTTGTATAATGCAAATTTAACCAATCAAATCATTGAAATTGATGTTCTTATTAATTAGATTAAGTATATAAAATTTCATGCAATTCTAAAATTATTTAATAGTTTATTATATCACTTTATTTTAACGTACAATATGATATTAAAAAATATATATAAATATTCAATGTTAGATAACAAATCAAGAAAAGTTCAAATAGTGTGAAATTTGATATACATAATCATGAAGATAATATCACATAATTCAATGCTTGGCTTAGTTAAATTTGCATTCTACAAAAAATTATTGAATGTATAATTTGATTAATTTTGACACCTGGTGTCAACGGATCCTGACTCTATATATATATAGAGAGAGAGTCAGGATCCGTTGACACCATATGTCAAAGTTAATCAAATTACACCTTCAATAATTTTTTGTTGAATGTAAATTTAACTAATCCAACCGTTGAATTATGTGATATTATTTTCATGAACATGTATATCAAATTAACATCTTTTAGACTTTGTTAGATATGCTATCTAACATTGAATATTTACATATATTTTAATATCATATTGTACATTAAAATAAACTGATGTGATGAACTATTAAATAATTTTGGAATTGTATAAAATTTTGTATATTTAATCTAATTAATAAGAATATCAAATTCATCGGTTGGATTGGTTAAATTTGCATTCTATAAAAAGTTGTTGAAGGTGTAATTTAACTAACTTTGATACCTGGTGTCAACAGATCTGATCTATATATATATATATATATATATATTGGTTATAAAAAAATGTAATTTTTAATGTCATACATTTATCAACGTTTTGTCTATTATTGAACGTGTATAATGCTATTATACAATTTGATTATAAATAAATATCGCTTTACTAGTTCGACTATAATTAGATTAGTACACTGTGAATTAATATTTTCATTACTTCGATGATTGATGTAAATTTTAAAAATATTCTACTTGACAGGTGATGATTTCAAACATGCATTTTGAATTTCTCATATTTCTCATTCCTAAATTATTTGCGTGTTAATTTTTCTTTTAGCTTTTTCGTCTTTCCCAAATTGCTGCAGACTGATGTAAATAGGCATAATCCAATATAAAAAGCAATTGGATACCAGGTGGACGTACACCAAGGAAAAGTTGACACGAAAGGAGAGGCCTCTCCAGAAGGGATTAATAAAGACTATGTACAAAACTCTTATATCTTTGTAATTACTTATTCAAAGTAGTTGTGTGACAAATTATTTAGTACACTGACATATGGTTTATTTGTGTAGAGAAAAAACAGGGAATTTGTGATAGGCTTAGAAATTAGATGCTAAGTATGTTTTGGGAAAATTGTTAAATAGCATTTGAGGTTATTAGAAATGGAAAGTTAAATGATTTGGCTTTTCACGACTTTGACTAGATCCTTGTAAACTTTTTAAGACATTATTACTCTTATATGATATTTTATTATAGCACATAAGAGTATGGGTTTGAGGAGCAACAATATAGGTTAGGTAGTAAATGCAATGCAATTTCTGACAGTTTTTAACGGCCAGAAAAGTTAAATTAAAATAGAGTGAGAATACAATTTTTGATCATTTTTAACCGCTACTAAATGCTAAATTAAAATAGAATGAGAATATAATTTCTGACTGTTTTTAACCGCCAATAAACACTAAATTAAAATAGAATGAGAATGCAATTTTCTAGAGTAAATGTTCATTATTTTCTAGTGACAATACCAGCAGTCAAATAAATTTCAATAAAAGCCGTTTTTGGTACGCGTGGAACTGGCAGTTATTTTAACCACAAAAAAAAAAACATTTGTGACAGTTTTTGACTGCTAGAAACTGCAATTTTGACCGTCAGAAATTACATTTTTTTTGTAGTGACTATTTTATGAAAATTAAGAAAATTTATTACATTTCTTGATATATGTATAAAAATGAAATCTTAAACAACACTTAAAAACGAACAGAGGGAGTAACATCTAACGTAAAATAATTATTCACAATTATAATCATTTAACATATAATTAGTATATTATTTAATGTATAAATTCTAACAAAATTGATCGTAATAATTATTCATAATAAAATCGTATAAATTCTAACGTTGTAAGAAATTTATTGTAGTAATTATAAAACGATTTTCATAAAAACCGTATGAATTGTACTCCAAACTGCAGAGCCACATATTAAGATGTAACAATTATAATTAATAACATTTGACATAAAAAGGATTTTTTACCCCGGAGGGGTAATTTGTTAAAAAAATTACCCGAATGGGTATTTTTCAAAAAAATTCAAAATAGGGCAAGTCGTGTATCCCAAATACGACTTCTAAAACAGAAGTTGTGCTTCACGTACAAGACTTTGCTTTTTAATTTTTTTTTACGACTTCTTAAAGAAGTTGTGTTTTGACAATGAGACTTCAGTTTTTAATTTTATTTTTTTTTAAGAAAGCTGAAGTCATGTTTTAGGATCATGAAATTAGTTTTTTTTTTTTTTTGTGAAGTCGTGTTTGCCAAACACAACCTCACTTCTTCTTTTTTTTATTTTATCCTCACATGTCGCGAAGAATGAACACAAAAACCACATATGACATACTGGTATTTATAAAGTGAGCATATATTAAGAAAAACATAAATTATACAGAGGCCGTATAGGTGACACACAACTTTAGTTTAATAAAGTTTATGTTCCACATTCACGTTCTTAGGAAAAACGAAAAAAAAATATTACAAGTCGTGTATGTAAAACATGCCTTAAAGAAAATAATTTTAAAAAAATAAACCAAGATGTCATGTTATTGATTCATTATTTCTGATAAAAAAAAACAATGTCGTGAAACCAAAACATGACTTAAAAGAAAATAATTTAAAAAAAATGTCGTGAAACTAAAACACGACTTTAAAGAAAAGAATATAAAAAAATTAAAAGAAAATCTCGTGAAAGCCAAACACGACTTCTATAGAAACAAAAACTAAAAAATATTATAAATAAACCTATGTCGTGAAATGAAAACACAACTTCTACACACACACACACATAAAGCTTATGAGTTACGACTTCAATCAAAACAAAAAAAATAAAAATTGGAAGTCTCATCCTTCAAATATGACTTCCATGTGAGTATAAAAAAAATTAAAAAAGTGAGGTCATGTTTGGTATCTGTGATCCTGAAACACAACTTTAGCTTTCTTAAAAAAAAATTAAAAACTAAAGTTTCGTTTGCAAAACACGACTTCTTTAAGAAGCTGTAAAAAAAATAAAAAGCAAAGTCTTGTATGCAAAGCACGACTTCTGTTTTAGAAGTCGTATTTGGGATACACAACTTGCCCTATTTTGAGAATTTTTTTGAAAAATACCCATTTGGATAATTTTTTTAACAAATTACCCCTCCAAGGTAAAAAAGCCACATTAAAATTATAATAAAATAACAGTATCTGATCACGTATTGTAATAAAATATAATAAAATAATATTATAATATAATAAAAAATATAATAATTGTTATTTGATAACAATATAACAATTAAACGTAAAAGTACCTTAACGTTCAAAATCACATCTCTGATCAAGCAACTACCATTTAGAAACTAAGGCTCTAGGAGTAATAATATTGCAATGAATGAATCGAAGTCAAATGATTTTTTTCTTCTGTTTAGCATAATAATGATATATCGCAATATCCAAATATTAGTAAAAAGATTTTATTTTTTTTTACAATGCTTTTCCTTGCAATATTTGTGTGTATTAGTATGTACAGGAAAAGAAATTAAATAATGTATAAAACAAAATCATTGCTAAACTAACAAATAGAGGGCAAAAAATGCATCTGCAACATCAATAGCGGATATGACAAACAAATGAAAAATAATTGTGTTGATAACGTGTTATGTAATCAAAGTAAATATTTAGGATTGAGCTCCTTTAAAGTTTAGATGGTAAAATGCACTCATCTCAATCCTTTATTATTTAAATAATTTAGATCTTAACACCTCATGTTTAATTTAAAAGAATAAAATTTTATCATTAAAACAGAATAAAATCTTAATAAAATATTATCATTAAAATAGAATAAAATCTTATCATTAAAATAAAAAAGCAAAAAATGTCGATCCCGCTTTCACAATCAAATCCTCCAGACGTGTACAAACAAAAGAAGGAGGTAGGCGCCCAAAATAGAGCATTGCACTGAAGCAGCACCAAAAGAGGCATGGGCATTTCTCAAAAAAGGACCAAGAAGAAAAAAAAATAGAGCAAGGATCACTTGAAGAATGGAGAGTGTAAGCAATTTGTTGGTGTGTCCTTGAGAACTTAGAAGACATTAATTTCTGTTCTTGCTCTAAGATTGTTTTCGTAGACCGAAAGCTCTTGTTTGGTAACTTGATTTTCTTTTTTTTATTTTCTGTTGCTAGTTGCATGAGGATCATAATATTAAATCAATGTGTGCTATTGTTAGTTATCCGTATTACATTTAATGAATAATTTTATCTTAATGATAAGATTTTATTCTTTTAAACTAAATATGAGGTGTAAAGATCTAAACCATTTAAATAATTAAGAGTTGATATGATATGTCCTATTTATAGGCATAAATTTAAATTTCAAAAGATTCATCATATTAAGTGCGAGGAGATAAAGAGAAAAGAGAGTTATAATCTCTTAGAAAATAAAAAAAAAAAAAAAAACATCCACTCATAATTATTCATGTCAATATTAATATTATAAGACAGTAATATACGTATTCATTGTATTGAGTCGTATAACAAATAATAAATAATAAATTAAAAATAACAATTAGCTTATGATATAAGCTAATTTTGGGGGAAAAAATATAATGATGTTATGTCACTTATTGCTTCAAATATTTTTTATATATTATGTTATATAGAATGTTTTCTTTAATACCATCCAAAATATTAAGTTTTAAATCAATTACTTGATGAGTAAATTGTAAAATGTAAATTAATAAATTGATTTGCATTCTACCTAAAATAATTAGGTAAGACTAAATTATATATTTAATTTTTTTTTGGTGAATGAAATTATATATTTAATAATTGATTAATTACATAAAATTGTTTTAAGTATATACTTAATTATTTACATTTCTTAATGCCGTAACTAATTCATGTCAATATTTAATTAAATATTTATTATATAATAAATGTTATACCTAACTAATTGATTGAAAGCAGTATTTGATTAGATATTTATTATATAATTAATCAATGCTGATATTATACTTTACGATTCAGCATTCATCGTTGATTAATGTGATTTGATTTACGGTAATATTTGACTTGATTGATTTATTAAAGTGTTAGAATTATATTTATATATAATTATTAAAAATAAAATTATGTTAGGCAAAATAAAAACGATTATAATGTTATCATATGACATAATCCACATTAATAACACAATATTTTTATATTATATAATAAATAACAATAAAACTTTCTTTACAATCCTGAATTTATATATAATCCAGCGATTATAAATAATAATTTTTTAACCATAATAAAGTTACTTGCATAATTTTAAAAAAACAAATTATTTTTTAAAAACTTCTTAAAAGAATAAAAATATTTATATATATTTTTAAATAAATTGAATCAAACACCCTCATTGTATAGTTCGTGAATCAGCTTGCATGATCCTTCAAGCTCCTGAATTTTACTTGCGTTCTCATCACGAAATCAAAAACCTGAGTCATATATATACAACTACTTTTAACTTCCGTTGAATTTGACCTGCGCCTGCGGCCTGTTGGTAAGTAACGAAGACCTTTGACATTTCACATCTTTGTTAGCGAGGAACTTGAACTTGATCTACAACTCGTATTGGAGGAAGCCATCTTCGTCCAATAAGAAAATCATTTTTATCCCTTTTAACCTTTGAATGTTAATAAGATGTTGAACTGTAAAACTTGTTGCTCTGGGAATGAAGAAAATTCACACCCTTCTGCGCTGGTCTACTAGCTGACTTCACTGCGTGCGTTAGCTACCAATTGCATGTTTTGCTCATTACAATATATATTCCATGACACGTACATATATTTTATATATAAACATGTATAAAAAAATTTACTATATATATATATATCCTCAACTCCTCAATTGGTTCTTCATTCATTCATAAAACACCTTCATTCCATTAATCCCTTTTCTTACAAAACTACAACATGTCGGACGTGTTAGCACGGGAAGAAAACGAAAAAGTTGATACCTATGGGTGGGCAGCTAGAGACGCTTCGGGAGTTCTCTCCCCATTTCACTTTACCAGAAGGTATATATGTCTTAATCTTGAAATTGCATGTGCTTCAAAATAAAACCATATATCTCACGACTACTGAATTTTTTATTTTCTTGAACAAAACAGGGCAAATGGTGATAATGATATCACCCTCGATATACTCTATTCTGGGATTTGCCACTCGGACCTCCACATGGTGAAGAACGACTTTGGAATGTCCATCTATCCAATGGTTCCTGGGTATTATTTTATTTTGTCTTGCCATCCATATAATTTTTGGACACTTTTCTCTACAAAGATCTCTTTTTAATCAATTTCTACATTTTACTTAAGTTTTTAATCCCTTAGAAATGTGTGATTTTTTATTTAGTACCTTATTTTCAGATTTTTTTTTTGAAATAACTCTTCATAAAATGTTTTAATTTCTTCACAAATGGTATAAAAATATGCAATGAAATCTTATCTGAAATTATCAAGAGCTCTATTTTACTTTATGGTCTTGATATTTTCATGTCACGTTTAAATTTGAACCGGGCCTAACAACAGATTTTCCTTCCTATTGATTTGGGAATACGTTTAGGCATGAGATTGTTGGTAAAGTGACAAAGGTGGGAAGCAGGGTCACAACATTCAGTGTTGGTGACATAGCTGGTGTGGGTGGCGTTGTGGGTTCGTGTGGCTCATGTTCCGACTGCAGCAAGGGCTTCTACATATATTGCCCAAAAATGATTTTAACCTACAGTGCACACTACCATGATGGAACAATAACCCAAGGTGGATACTCGGATAAGCTAGTGGTTGACCAGAACTTTGCGGTGCTAATCCCAAAATCTCTGCCACTAGATGGTGCAGCCCCGTTGCTATGTGCTGGAATCACAGTGTACAGCCCAATGAAGTATTTTGGACTTGCTCAGCCTGGATTGCACTTGGGTGTGGTGGGCCTGGGAGGCCTAGGTCATGTGGCTGTCAAGTTTGCTAAGGCTTTTGATATGCATGTCACTGTGATAAGTACATCTCCCAGCAAGAAGGAGGAAGCATTGGAAAGGCTTGGTGCCGATGCATTCTTGGTTAGTCAAGACCAACAACAGTTGCAGGTAATTAACAGACCAATTACTTCAATATTTTATCAAATAATAACGGAACAAAAGTAATGCATGACATGAACAACAACTGACCAGTCAACTTCTCTGCTTGGTGATTTAGGATGCCATGGGCACAATGGATGCCATTATTGACACAGTTTCAGCTAATCACTCTATCCAACCACTAATTGGTTTATTGAGAACAAGTGGAAAATTGATTTTGGTGGGTGCACCAGCCTTGCCTCTTGAGGTATTAGCTATGCCTTTGCTTTTGGGTAAGTATCCATCTAATTATAGTTATGACATTTCAATCCCTCTACATTTGATTAGTATAGGAGAAAAAAAATCAGTAACATTGAAAATGTCCTTTATGACCTATAGGGAGAAAGATGATTGCTGGTAGTGCAGCAGGGGGGATGGAAGAGATGCAAGAGATGATGGATTTTGCAGCAAAGCACAATATCACGGCAGATGTGGAAGTCATTCCAATGGACTACGTGAACACTGCCTTTGGGAGACTCAAAAACAATGATGTTAACTATCGCTTTGTCATTGATGTGGCAAATACGATAAGCTGCAAGTCCAATTAGAGAACCACATATGTGAAAGGGGTAGCCGGATATTTAACGTTGTTGTAATTTAAATTTTAGTTGTATCTAGGCGTTATTTATATCATTAGCAAGAATTATTTATTTATTTATTTTCTAAAATTTGAACTTTTTTTAATTTGAGCATCTTAAGCAAAATATTTTATTGTCTTGGGTCATTATCGGATGAGTTTAAATTCGATACACACTTAGTCTAAGATTTTACATCATATATGATTCATTGATATTATCTAAACATTGTTTAAAAGTTACGCTTTCTAGTCAAACTTCTTTAATGACTTAACCGTATGATAAGATATAATAACATAAAATATATTTAAGCTAAAAGTAAATCAAAATTAATTTGTTATTGCCTTGAATGAAATATCTCTACCTTTCACAAATAAGGTCCATGTTCTCTGTTGAATTGTCTATATTTGAAGTGTCCTATATATGCGAGAAATTATACATTTTTACGTTGGATTAGACCAAACTAATTAATTTTATTACTGGCTAATAACTTCATAATCCAATCTAATCTATGTTGGATTAGACCAAACATGTCTCCATAAAAAGGGAAAATTTATATAATTAATTTAGTTGTTGCACAAAAGCAGGATATGTTACAAAAGAAAAGTAAATTTTATAAAGACCTGTTTGTCTAAACTTTAAAAAAAGTAAAATTATTCTACATTTTTATAGAATTTTTAAAAGATTACTTTTTCAATTTAAGAAAAAAGTAATAAAATTTTATTTAAGTTTTTTAATTCATTAAAAACATGCATAGTTATTACAAATATTTAAAACATATTTTATATTAAAAATGCTTTTTAAAAACACCCTAAATTGAACCAGCCAATCAGGATCCAAATCTACAAACTATGTATGTTTATCTTTAGCTTAATCCACCCTCTTATAAAATAAATTTGAGTCGTCATTTAAAAAAAACAAAAAAGAACTCTATATATACTCTCCTTATATAGTCATATATTTTGTTATTAATAATGAACAAGCCCTTTAAGCTTTTACACTAATGTAAAAAAAGAAAATTCTTTTTTAATTGTCTATTCAATCACAAATTTATTTACTTTATACTCAATTTTCTTCTGTTAACATTAAATATAATGACTATATTTGTAATTTACTATTAAAATAATACTCAATTGATTAAATTAATTTTTAATTTTTTTTAAATTAAAAAGATTCAAAAGTTTTTCTTTGTAACATTTTGATATATATTTTAATTTTAATTAATAATAAATTAAAACTATTTTCACTATTTCCTATACAAATATTTGAAAAGATTGAAAACAAGGTAGTAATTTTTGTAAATTAAAAGTAAAGACACAAGTAAATAGACCCTAAGGATGAATGTTGTAATACCATTATTTTCTTACCAATGAAAAAGAAAAGTAACTAGCAGTTGAACTGCACTAGAAAATCCATCTCATTATTCATCTAATATAAATTTTGTTGGCAATTTGTGGGAAATTATCAATGCTACATTGCCTGTGAATATTTTTATTATTGTTCAAGACATGATATTACAAAAATACATAACGAAGATAGGAAACTTCTTGAAAAATGGTAGGCTGAAAATTGCAAAAATTCAAGAGCTCGGTTTTAGTGTGTTTCTGATGTCAATCACAAATCTATATTTTACATCTGCTTTGAGGAGGCGCTCCATTGCTACGTTGACATAATCAATAGGAATGACCTCAATGCCAGGTTTTACATTGTGTTCGGCAGCGAAGTCAATCATCTCTTGGGTCTCCTTCATCCCTCCAATTCTACTGCCAGCTTATCTTTTTCCTTGTCAATGGTTGAAATTAAATACTTGTTAGCATCAAAATGGTGTCTTAAATTTTCACATGTGCGTGTCTATGCATTTTTTACACTAAACCTTCCTCCGTAGCATCACAATTCACATGGTCTAGTGCTGTGCATCCTATGGAAATATATAATTTTCATATGCTTACCTATAAAAGGAATGACAGACGGTTCCAAACGCTTCTCTGGTGCACCTACCATTATAAGCTTTCCATGAGACTTGAGTAGACCAATGAGAGGTAAGAGAGGATGAACAGAAGAAACTGTGTAAATAATACCATCCGAAGTGCCATTGCAGCCTAAAAATTGATCACCATTAGTTAATATAATATCATTGTTAATTTGAGAGGAAAGCATAGTTATTATTGTCACCTTAGCCCCAAAAGCTTTAGCAAACTTCACAGCCACATGGCCTAGTCCACCGAGACCAACTACACCCACATGTAGACCAGGCTTGTTTAGACCAAAATATCTGAGAGGGCTATACACAGTGATCCCAGCACAAAGTAGAGGTGCAGCAGCATCAAGGGGTAAGCCATCAGGAATGCGAACCACAAAGTGTTCGTCTGCAACCATAGAGTCAGAGTGGCCTCCATATGTGGTAGTGCCATCTTTATATTTGATATTATATGTAAGCGTATATTGCGGACAATAACTCTCAAGACTGTCAACACAATATTGGCAGAAGCGCAGGAATCAACCATGCATCCCACACCCACCTTGTCCCCAACTTTGAACTTCTGTACTTTTTGAACTAACTAGAATGAAATTAAATTTGTCCCTTGATATTACAGTTCAATGTTTGATAAACGAGTAGCCTAGTGAACCATCTATGACTGGTTCGTTCAGCTCCCCATCGAGAATTTCTAATGTCATTAATAAATAATAAATAGAAAAACCAAAACTGTGTTTTCTTTTATTGTAGGCATCACCTCGAGTGATAGAATTAAAGTAAGAATATTTGGTATTAAAGTATAATAATGTATGGAACATACCCTGGGGCTAGTGGATAGGTGGAAGTGCCCGGCCAATTCGTTCTTTGCAAAGTGGAGGTCCGAGTGACATATCCCACAGTACAACACTTTGAATGCCACATCTTTTCACCCGTTTCCCTGAATAAAATTACAAAAATGATATTTAGACACCCAAGATATTAGTTGACACTTGAGTGAGAGAAAAAAAAACAAAAAATATAAATATGATATAACGAGAGAAGAGAGATAAAGAAAAGAAATTAAAGGTGTCATTGAGGTGTTTGTAATATTTGGGTGTCCAAAAATCATTGTTCATAAAATTATGAAGCAAAACTGAATTAAGTGCAAGCGACTTTGTTCTTAACAATTATTTTTTTTTAGTATGTATATGGTTCTAAGTTCTTAACCATTGTACATACTGCGGATCTCATACAATGGTTTAGAGGAAAATTCGAAGGATTAGACAACTCGTTTTATCACGCAATGTTGTTCGTATTTTCTTGAAGAACTAATTAGTGGAACAAGAAAAAAAATGCTATAACAAAGTAAGTGAAAAGATGTATTGAGTGAAGAGATGAAGCTTCTGGAGAAATTGAAAGGGGAAAGAAAACCAAAAGGATACCTAGCTGCCCATTTGAATGCCTTCCTGGGATGCTCAATTTCAGCTTGTGTTGTCATTCAATAATCTGTTATGATGTTTCAATTGGAAACGAAATCCAATAAGGACTGATCAGGAAAAGAAGAAGTGTGGGTCTTTGTCTTTGGGTAATTAATGGGTACCACCGAATGGAGGAGTGATTAGCGAGAAAAAGCTATTTATAAGTGTCATGGATTGGAGAGTGTTACATTGACATCTTTGGTGACGTCGTTCACATTGGATGAGCCATACATTATTATATTTAATGCGTTGATGGGACCCAGGACGCTGAGAATTCAATGAATATCGTTGTTCAGATCGAATCAAAAAATAAATTAATCGTTGAAATGAAAGGTCTAATCTTTTCTTCCAAGCCAGTAGCCAGCGGCTGATTGATCAATTTAGAATTTTTTTACAAACATTTTATCAAAATGTAGTTCTTTTGAAATAAAGGATTAGCATAGGGTTATTTTAATCATTAACTAGTCAAACCTACTAGTTTGACTAGTGAAATACATGTCACATCAATTTAATTTTTTTTAAAATGCACCACGTGGACTAGCTTGTCAAACTACTAGAATATTAACGAGCTAGTTAGACTAATGAGTATATGTCACATTTCACGTGAACATTCAGCTAGGTTAAAAAATTACACGTAATTCATTAAAGTTCACTCTTATTAGCAAGTTTATGAGAATGTGTCATGTGTCACATCTAGGCGTATTGTGCTACTCCTACTAGCTAGTTTACGAGAGTGTGTCACGCGTCGCATTTGAGCATATTGTGCTACTCTCACTAGCTAGTTTATGAGAATATGCCACGTGACACCTGACAAAAAGGTATTTATTTATTTTAACTTAACAATAAATAAGTTAAAAGAAAATTTGAATTAATAAAATAATAAATGTAAATAAAATTAAAACTTTAAAAATAGATTTAAATGAGATTTTAACTTACCACATCAAATAAATTTAAAAATAAGAATTATATGGATAGACAAATTTATTGTTGAGTTATAAATAAATAAAAAGGTATTTATTCATTTTAAGTTAACAGTAAATAAATTAAAAATAAATAATAAATAAGTTGATATAATTTTTTAATTAAATAAAATAATAAACATTAATAGAAATAGAATATTAAAATAATAGAGTTAAATGAAATAGCATACCCACTTTATGCCATGTGTCACACCCATATAAATTAACTACTCCTACTAGCTAGATAATTGGGGAATCTATCACATGTTTCTCACAAATTAACTTCCTATTACAAGTAGCTAAAATAGCATACCCACTTTCTACCACATGTCACACCGATATAAATTAGCTACTTTTATTAGCTAGATAACTGGAGAATATGTAATTTGTCTCTCGCACATTAACTCGCTATTGCAAGTAGCTAATTTTAGTTACCACACCAGATGCCACTTAAACTCGTTATTTTGACCATTTTAGTATGTTGTTGGTATGACTAGCAAATTAAGCGTGGCTTGCCACATGTACTTACAATCAAATTTTTGAAAAAAAAAATAATTAAAAAGAAGCTGACAGGTATTGTTTCTTGCTAGTCTAACTAGCTAGTTGACTAGTCAATGGTCAAATGTGTTCCATGCCAATAAATCATTACAAAAGATCCCTATTATGGTAATTTGTTTTAAAAAATGCACCAAATTGATCAATCAGTCGCAATAGGCTTCTCAATGTATTGTTCAATATGTGCGTATACTTCATTACTTCCATATACTTCCTTTCTTTAGCCTTTATCATTAAACTAATAATATAAATCTTTGAGGAGTACTATTAATACATTCTCTAGCACACTTCTTCTAGCATATAATCTATTATTGGTTGAAACTTATTAGAAACTATAAAATCATGAGAGAAATAGTCATAAAATAAGATGTAAGGGCATCTACAATGGGGTTAATTTAAGATACTCATTTTGAGTATTTTATCTCCTATTAAGTGGCCTCCATGATGCCACATCATATTTAAGCAACCAATGCATATTTTGCTCCAATGGTTAAAAAGTTAAGCAACCCACACTTTTATATTTTTTTATTTGCACTTAATTTTGTTTCAAATTAAAATATTAATTTAATTATCTTAATTAATATGTATAAAATATTAAATATTAAAAAAATGTAGGAAATTGATTTTAATTAGCTAGGAAACTCCACATTGGAAGAAGGAGGCCTATACTACATGGTGGGGTTGGTCAGAGGTGGATGATACATAAAATACTAAAAATTTTGAGAATTGTTACTAGTAGAGGTGGTTAGTTTTGCAAATAATTTATGTAATATTGATAATTAAATTGATTGTTATCCATCTGACACAAAACAAATAAGATAGGGGCTTGATAAAGACAAAATAATAGAATTGTCTGATGAGAAATTATATGTGCAAAATAGAGTGAAATGAACTATTATTTAGGGTCAAAAAAGCAACAGTAAAATTATAATGGTAATATTCATCTTTCTTTCTTTCAATTTTGTGAGATCAAATTTCAAAACGGTAATTTTTTTATGAGATCAAATTTCAAATGGTCATATTAAGAGTGAGCATATGTCTTTTATCAAAAAAATAAGTGAAAAACCACCTATATGTTTTCTAACCCCATTTCTCTCAATTTCTAGTTTTTACCCCCATTTCTCCCAAACTTTCCAAGGAAATATCTCAAAACCACCAACATGTTTCTACCCTTTTTCTCACCCCTCTCTCAAAACCACCTACACAACTTCACGTCTCTTCCCCCTTCTCAAGATTTAATCCGACAAAGGAGAGCATACAAAGGATGTTATGAAGGATGGTTTATTGCTTGATTTCTTTATTGGTTTGATTTGTTGGTTCTTGATTTGTTATTGTCCTGATGTGTTCTTGTGGATCTCTTTACCTTTTTTTCCTCCTTTTCTCCATCACAATAAAATGATTTTTTTATTTTTAAGTTACTATGTCTTCTATAAGCTACAGATCTTATTTCTAAGATACTCTCAATACCAACTAGATGTGCTCCAATGGAGAAAAATTTTAAGCTTTTTCATATAAGAAATGCTTGAAGATAGAGCTTTAAAATGCTCTAAGACCCACATTTTTTTGTAATTTCTAATAAGTTTCAACCAATAAAAGAAAGTGTGTTTAAAAGAGTGCGTCAAAGAGTGTGTTGCTAGCATTTCTCTAAATTTTTTACATAAACGAGAGTGTGAACCATGTGATCTATAGGTGAATTATTGGAGATGAAGGTGAAGTAATTTTTTTGCAAACTTTATTGACATTTTGTTAATATATTACAATATTAAAAAAAAGATAATATTAGTTAAAATTATGCAATAAAACACTCAATTCACTAAATTATTATAAATGAACAAGATATCAATTGAATGAATAAGATATCAATTGATGTTCAAATTTTTAAATTACAAATAGAAGGCCGGAGATCGCTTTGGATTTGCGCTAAATTTAAATATTAGTGATGGTTTAGCCATCACTTACAATAAAAACTTTTTTTAGGAGTTATTAATTTGCGTCAACTTATTAATGACCTAATCGTCACTAATTGCGATAGTCTCATGATCACTGCTAACTGTTCACTGTTGTTTTGTTGTCATGCAAATTTAGTAAGGGACAATTGAATTACATTAAAAGGAATAACCTATTCTCATTCCATTACTCAGTTCCTTCGCCAATTCAAAGGAAATCCTATAGTTGAACAAAATTCTTAGGTGAATCCTATAATAGTTGCAATGATTTCACATGATTCTAGTATTGCCATTGTCTTATTCATAGTGCAAATGTTGATAATTTGAAGTTTTAAAACTAAATAGACCAATCTACAATTTTGTTGATGTGTTGGACATTATAAACTAAGAAAAATAGAGCACTTTCCATATATTGCGATAATATTAAAAAATTATCTCTACACTCTTGTTATAAACATCTCAAGAATTTAAAAAAACATATTGTAATTTGGTATCTTTGAATTTTAATTGGAAACAAAATCCAATGAAAGACGCCATTTACAAGTGTAAGATCACAAAAGCTATCAAAAATAGTCAATTTTGTCTATGATAAAGTCTAGAAGAACCTCAAAGAATGAAAGGAAAAAGCACTTTCTAAGGCAAGAAGAGAGGTATTTATCAAATTGGTGGCTCAATCTATTTCTATATACATAATGACTTGTTTCTTGCTTCCTAATTCCATTTGCTCCCAAGTGGGGAAGTTGATAGCAAAATTTTAGTAGGATGGAAATGTAGGTGCTAGAAAATTGCAGTGGATGAGTTGGGATAAATTGGCAAAACCCAAGGAGAAAGGTGGCCTGGGATTTAAAATAGTGAAGACATTTAATTTAGCACCCTTAGCTAAAGTAATGGTGTGGCGTCTAATGTATCATAAAAACTCATTATTTGCTAGATGTCTAAAAGCTAAATACTATCCCATATAAAATGCATCCCTCACAAACACAAAAAGGGAACAATTCTAGCTTTATGATTTGTGGTTGTACACAAGCCAAACAATAGAAAAAATTGTAGTACAAGACAAACAACCTTGGTCATCTCTCAAGGATCTTTGATTTTTACCAACCAATTAGGTGTATTAGAAAAAGGGAGTTTGAATGTTGAAGAGTGAAAACAAATTGCAATAAAGAAAAAATTCAAAATTATAAAAATAAGCAATCCACTAATTAAGTTTTCTAATCAAACCTATCATTAATTTCTAAAGATTTAATTCCAATTCTTGTTTGACCCCAAAATTAACCCATTAAGCATATCAATTTCAAGAGAATTCCTACTGAATAAAGCATCCAAGATATAATTAATTTGGTTTAGACAATTAAAATGCTTATAAGTCACCAAAACAATTTCTAAATCGAGTCTTTATAAACCAATGAGTAAGCATTAAAAACCCTATAAATTAATTTCAAATAGAATATACCAAATTAAACATTTGACATACTCATCAAGAATGTAAATTCAAATTTGACGCACCAACCCAAAAGAATTCATAATCAAGATCCAAGAAAAAGTAAAAAGATTAATAAGGAAAGAAATTAATCAAGAACTGAAAAAAAATTTAAATCCAAACCTCAAGATCCATAAAAAAAAAAAACCTTAAACTAATGAATTTGATCCAAAAGTATTTATCTATCCATGAAGGCTTCCCATAAAATCCTTAAAAGGAAGAGAATACTGAACAAGGATGATGAAAGAAATAGAAATCCCACGCAGTGGCTCCTCTTATTTGTCCTAAAGAGATTTATTTATAAAGTCTCCCTAGGTTAAACAAATCTTATATCCAAAATATGGGCCCATTAGTTAATTAGCTCAATAACAAACTAATTGCACAAAAGCTATCTGAGTTGTAGAGTAAAACACGTCTGCTATTATCCATGAATTATTCGACCCTCCAGATGGTTGTATTGTTTTTTGGTGTCTTCATGAAGGTTGTATATAAATCTTTCCTTAAAATTTGGGCTCTAGTCCCATGTTGTTTCGATATTTACAACTCAAAATATTGCACCTATGTTAGGTTGTCAGGAAAGTACAACGATTCCAACTTCAAGCTCAAATTCATCCACAATTCATGATGAATTTGCTCACGATCCCCTCATGAAAAATGTAGATATTTCTTTAAGATTTCCATAGACAAAAAGATTACCTTAATCACATTATCGAAGCCCAAGTTATGACCTAAAAAGAGGAAAGGTCAAAAGGCAATAAATTCTAAAAATTAATCAAGATTTGCATTAAAGCCCAATTAAATCCAAGGATATAAAACTTAGCTAGAATACCCATATTATGCATAATAATAATCCAATAAAGCCAAATACAAAATTATAATAAGTGTATTAAAATTGATTGATCACTCTGCATGGAGAAGTATGATGAAGGCTAGGGGGGCCATAGAATCTGGATCAATTTTGCACATTAGAAATGGGAGGACTATCAAAGTGTGGGAAGATAAGTGGTTAATGAATGTTTCAGATAATTGGTATGAAGTCCTATTCCTCATGAGACGAACCATGATATGATGGTAGAGGAGCTTATCCATGATAGTGAACCCAACTAGAATATTCAAATGCTACATTCCCTATTCTCAATTCAAGTGTGGTGAATTAGATTCTTTACATCCCATTGGTGCATTTGGTCTTAAATGATGCTATCATATGGAAATCAAGTACTAATGTTATGTACTAGGTGAAATCGGGTTACAAGAATATCTTAAAACACAGCTCACACAACTTATGGCTTCTTGCAACATACAAGGTGGTTTATGGCAAAAATTATGGACTATTGAAGCGGCTCCTAAACATGTCAACATTATGTGGAGGGCTTGTCAAGATGACCAGTTTGTGTGAATTTAAAAAGAGAAAGGTGTTAGTAGATGACAAGTGCCCTTGCTGTGGAGAAGGACTAGAAACAGTAACACATGCTTTCCTACTCTACCCAAAGCTACAGTTCTAGTTTGCCTCGCCCATGACAATTCATATTGAGTTCTCTATTTCTAGCTTTTGTGATGCACTACAACAACGTACAAGTGAGGCAGCAAGTGAGATCTTTAGTTTGCTGAAGCACGAACACCTCTCTTATTTGAAGTGTTGTGATGTCAAACATGTTTTTAACACTGACAGCTCCTCGTCACTTGTCTAGCATGTGTCAGACACTTCTCATTTGGTGTCCAATTAATAAATTATGTTTGTCGGCTTAGAAACTTGAGCCGACACTACTACAAAATTAATTTTCTAAAATAGGAATTTAACCCAATTTATATTGAACCGATTTAAAAGATGGATATAATGGAAATTTTGAAATTTTTAATAACTTTTTTAACTCGATTTTAAGTAAACCATTTAAAAACAAAGACACGATGTCAGTTTTGAAATTTTTTACAACTTTTTTAACTCAATTTTAGGTGAACCGATTTAAAAGCATGACTTTTTAACTCGGTTCTAGGTGAACCGATTTAAAAACATAGACATGGGTGTCAAATTAGAATTTTTTTACAATATTTTTAACTCCAAATCGGTTGTTTGTTTAACCGATTTAAAAAGTGGTTAAATTGATTACTCCCCAACTGATTTAAAATGTTATGTTTTTAAAACCCCCCTCCAGAAAGCTCTTCGAACTTGCTCTCACCCATTCTGCAAGATGGGAAAGGGATAGAGGATTTGAGCTACCATCGTGTAGGAACCTCTCACCCATTTCGCAAGATGGAAAAGGAGTGTAGATTTGAAGCCAGATAGGAAGGGGCTAGAGGATCTGAGCGGGCGAAATCACCAACTCCCCTGCTGGGTCAAGCACAATGGTCTTGCCTTTGTTTCCCACCATTTCAAACCCAAACTTGCCGGTAATTCATAATACCAAAGTACCCTCTTCTGTTTTTCGCTCTTAGCATGCCTACTTGGGATGACATGTTCAACTTCGAAACCTCAAAGTACCCTCTTTTGTTTCAAGAGGAGCATCTACTACAACATGAGTCCAAATTTCAGTGAAAATGTGTCGTTTTTCTCGGATGAAGATTTCAGTGACAGTAGTATTGTGCTCACGGACGACAAAGCATGTTATCTGACACCATCTACCTTGTGCTAAGTGGACGATTACTTTCAAGACATTTTGTTAGCCGTTGATCCTCTCGTGGTTCTCTGAGAGCTATGAATAAGGTTTTGCTAATTGCCAACTTGCCATTCACGACAGATTTTGGTTTCAGTGACGCCAAAAACAAAATTAATGCTTAGTTTTTAACTCGATTCCCAATTGACCAATTTATTTTTTTTAAATTGGTTTAAAATTAGATTTAAAATCACTCACTTTTTTATACCGTTTGTATTTAAATTTATTTAAAAATCTATTTAAAAAATTATTTTAAAACAATTTAAAAAATAATTTTTACAGTAATATGGCACTTGCACACAACTTGAACACTTAAGCTAACACTTATATATAGATGGATATACACTAATATTATTAAAAAAAATCATCTTTTAACTTTTAAAGAAGTTAACATAAAATATAATATAAAATATTAAAAAAATTATGCCTTTTACCTTCTTCCAGTGAAACTTATTATCATAAAAAAAACTTAGCAAGTAGATTTAAAAAGGTGAATATACTATTAATTTAGATTTTTCATTATTTTACTCGTATTTCATTTTATTAGAGTTAATTTTTTCACTCTATCTTTCTTTCTCTCTCTCTTTCTATATATATATATATATATATATAGGGTTAGGATCCGTTGGTACCAGGTGTCAAAGTTAGTCAAATTATACCTTCAATAACTTTTTGTAGAATTTAAATTTAATCAATCCAACCGTTGAATTATGTGATATTATCATCATGATCATGTATATCAAATTTCACATAATTTGGACTTTTTTAAATATGTCATCTAACATTGAATATTTACATATATTTTAATTTCTTATTGTATGTTAAAACAAAATGATGCGATAAGCTACTAAATAATTTTAGAATTGTATGAAATTTTGTATACTTAATCTAATTAATGAGAACATCAAATTCAATGATTGGATCAATTAAATTTACATTTTACAAAATGTTATTGAAAGTGTAATTTGACTAACTTTGACACCTGGTGTCAACGGATCCTGACTCATATATATATATATATACAGTGTCCGAATGATCTATATATTAGACATTAACTTTGTAAAAGTGTTCATACTATGTCGGTTGTCCGCGCCAAAATCCGTGCTTTATAGTTATTTGGCGAAAGAAAAATGTTTGGGTGTTCGAAAACAGATCCGTACAAGTGCAGCAAGTGCTGGGTAGAGTCCAGTTGCCATTAAACCAGAAGGACAACAACCATGTCCACGCGACTAAACCTTTTCACGTTCCTTGCTGGTGACCTCCCACTATTGGGCATATAAAATGTAGTCTAAGTGCGTCTATAAAAGGGCAAAATTGGATCAGACTAGCAGTAATTTACAAAGACCATAATGGGACGTCTTAGCTTGTGCGATGAAGAGAAACAGTGCCAAGTTCTGAGTTCCTACATTAGCACTACGTACGTTGGGGAGTAGTGGTCGCTTTTTAAACACACTAGTAAAAAAAAACAATTTACTAAAATAATAATAATAAAAAAAACAATTTACTAATATGGGTTGTTTTAGAAAAGAGGCTGGATACATATATACATGAGACATATACTCAGTTGATAATATGTGTATTGTAACAAAAGGCATCAACTGAGTTAGTGCCTCGTGTTTAATAATTTTTTTTTTATAAGTTGGCGCCTTGCATTAAATAATCTTTATATATATATATAACAGGAGGTGGCAACTTCGCGTTTAAATAATTTTTTTTATATAATAGGCGCCTCGTGTTTAAATAAATTTTTTTCTAGCTGACGCAGTTTAATTTTTTTTAAAATTTTTTATGCTCTGTTGCATACTAAGTACGTTTCAATGTTCAATAATACTTCTCACAACACTATTCATGAGTTGGCACCTCTTGTTATAACGAACAAAATTATTAAAGATGAGGTGCTAATTGAGTTGGCGCAGCAAAAAAAAATTATTAAACGTGAGTGCCTCTTGCTATAATAATAAAAAAATTTGTTAGGACAAAGGACGACTTTATAACCCTATTTTTTTTTTATAATAATAAACAGTTAAAATATATGTTTCTACTTAATCGTCTATTCATTCGTTCGCAAGCAACCGTCTAATGTTTTTAAATGTATAACGTCTTTATTCTTTGATTTGGTCAAATCAGTAACTAACAAATTCTTTAGACGATATCAACATTCTAAAATGATCTGCACATCAATCAGAGCGTAAACTACCTCAAAACTCATAAAGCCTATATACCTACTCTCGAGGAAAGTCAGCGAAAAAGAAGAAATGTGTGTGCGGATGTCAGAACGGGAAAACAGACATGACAACTGCTACGAGTTTAAGTACAAGAATAGAAAAAATAAGCAGACTATTTTATCTTATCATATGACAAGTTGGTGAAAGGCATTAAATGATGCATTTCAATGTCCAACAACTCTTTTCAACAGACGAAGGTTGTCTCCTGCAAAGCTCTCAACGAATACTTTTGGAGAAGCCTATATATAGAAGAAGAGACCCCATTTCAAGAGTTGACGTTGTTGACAAATCATAAAATCTCTTTGCTGAAAAGTTCTCTTTGTAATCTATATATATATATATATATATATATATATATATATCCTTTTTGTAAAAAATTTCCACTTGTACTTTACCTGTATATTCGTTTGTTAAGACGTTAAACCTAGTGAGGTAACTCACAAGTTAACCTTTTTCTCAAAGAAATTGATGGAAGCCTGGAGAGGCTTTGATTCAAAGAATACTTTGATGTTTGCTTGGAGAGGCAAATAAAATATTACTTGGGTTGAGCCTGAAAAGGTTTGTGGAAAGAATACTTGTAACTTGAAAAGTTAGTGGAACTTGGTTGTAGCCAAGAACTGGAAGTAGTATCTGGGGTGAGACGAACCAGTATAAATCTTGTGTGCCTTTCAGTTTGCTTTGCTTAGTTTTAATATTCGTCTATTTTATAAAACATCTTTGAAAACTTATTTGATCATATCCTTCAGATGATACATCTCAAAAAAAGTTTTGCGAAAATTTACTATAACATAATTCAATCTCCCTTTTTGTGTTATCTTTGTATCTTACAAAATAAAACACAAGCCTCCTGTTATATTAAAAAAATTATTTAACGCGAAATTTTTTTTTTATTAAACGCGAGGTGGTGCAGTAAAAAAATTTGTTAAAACGCAAGGCGCTTCCTGTTATAAAAAAAAATATATTTAAATGCGAGAGTTGGTGCCTCCTGTTATATATATAAAAAATTATTTAACGTGAGGCGCCAACTTTCCTATTATATATAAAAAAAACTATTAAACGCGAGGCGCTAACTCAGTTGACACCTCCTGTTACAATATACATGTCGCTAACTGAGTATGCGTCTCGTGTATATATGTATCCGACCTCTTTTCTTAGTCAACCTAGATTGATAAATTATTATTATTTTAGTAAATAGTTTTTGTTTTTACTACTTTGTTTAAAAAGCCGAGCAGTGGTAGCATCACAGTTGGGCTTCACCCAAGTATAGTCAAATTGCAAGGAGGTACACCAGTGATGGTACAACGAACACAAACAATCAACTGAATCTAGAACCTATCTTAAGTGTATTATTGACGAGACTAATTGGTTACTAGAGGATTCACTTATTTCTCACTAAACCACATTCATCGTTGTTGCAACAAAGTAGCGAATCAACTTGCAAGTTTAGCTTTTTCTTATGACAAAATGTATTGGATTGATGATTGATGATTTTCCATATAAACTCTCTTTGACTATATGTTCTGATGTACAAAATTTTTCTTATGAATAATATATCCAATACATTATGCTAAAAAAATATATTATCATTATTATGCTGATATGATTCGATATGATTTGAATCATGATATGAAGATATCTTAACAGTTTGTGTTCTTTTGTTTTTAATGTCTTCAAAAAAATATAATTATATCGTTATAACCTATTAAGTTATAGTTACTATAAATTAATTTGGCTCTTTTATTTTAATTCTATTACACCAAAATATTTCCGTAATTTATATTACTATCCTAAATATTTGTTACACGTTGATAAAATATTGGATTATATCCAAGATATAATTAAATAATTAAGTAAATAATGAATTATTTATTAAGAAATCTAACATTCAAATTGAGGGGGGAAAAAGCAATCTAATTTTTTCTTACCTAGGAAATTAAAAAAGTAACTCAAGCGGTTGGACTGCATGCGAATTTCGTTTTCATTTTTCATATGATACAAACGTTTGTTGGCAATTTGAGGGATATATATTATCAATGCCACATTGCACGTGAAGTATTTATTATTAGTAGCATAGACATGACATTACAAAAATACATGGCACAGATTGAAATAGGAAACTAATTGAAAAACGGTATGCTGAACCGCTGAAAGCTATCACATTTTTCATTTATTATCTTTCACAGAAATGTGAATCGCGAAAATTCAAGAGCTTGGTTTTAGTGTGTTTCCGATGTCAATCACAAATCTATATTTAACATCTGCTTTAAGGAGGCGCTCCATTGCTGTGTTGACGCAGTCCATAGGAATGACTTCAATATCAGGTTTCAGATTGTGTTTTGCTGCAAAATCAATCATTTCTTGGGTCTCCTTAATCCCTCCAATGAGACTGCCAGCCACTATCTTTCTACCTGCCAATTATGTGAAGTGAAATACTTAAGTTACATCTGCATTAATTTTGCACTAAGTACTAAACCATCCGTATGAAGCATCACATTCTTCTTGTGCTCTGCATCCTATATAGGGAAATATATATTTTTCACATGCTTACCCACAAGTAAAGGAAAGACTGGCAGCTCCAGAGGCTTCTCTGGACCACCCACCATTACAAGCTTTCCATGAGACTTGAGCAAACCAATGAGAGGTAAGAGAGGATGAACGGCAGAAACCGTGTCAATAATACCGTCCAAAGTACCCATTGCAGCCTACAAAATGATCAACATTAATTAGTCAATTGAGAGAAATGTGTGCATTGCCACAATCCAAATGCATGGCATATATGTATGTACCTGCATCTGATCTTGGTCACGACTTATTAGAAAGGAGTCAGCCCCCAGATGTTGTATTGCTTCCTCCCTTTTGTTGGGTGATGTACTTATTACTGTCACCTTAGCCCCAAAAGCTTTGGCAAACTTCACAGCCATATGGCCTAGTCCACCCAGACCAACCACACCCACATGTAGATCAGGCTCGTCAAGTCCATAATATCTGAGAGGGCTATACACTGTGATCCCAGCACAAAGGAGAGGTGCAGCAGCATCAAGTGGTAAGCCATCAGGAATGCGAATCACAAAATGCTCATCCGCAACCATTGAGTCAGAGTAGCCTCCATATGTGGTGGTGCCATCTTTATACTTGGCACCATATGTGAGCGTAAAATTTGGACAATAATTCTCAAGATTGTCAGCACAGTTTTGGCAGGTGCGGCAGGAATCAACCAAGCATCCCACTCCCACCTTGTCCCCAGCTTTGAATTTTTGTACTTTGCTTCCCACCTCTGTCACTACGCCAACTACCTCATGCCTGCACCATTTCTTACACTAGTTAGCTAAACCAAACAGAATTTGTCCCTTGATATTACATTTCATTGTTTGATAAACAAGAGTAGCCTTGTGAACCATCCATGACTAGTTCGTTCAGCTCCAAATCTCTAATGAACGAAAGGTCATTGAATAATAAATAGAGAAACCAAACTGCGTTTTGTTTTATTGTACAGGCATTATCTCAAATGACAGAATTAGACTAAGCTTTGGTATTAAAGTATAATGTGTATACCCGGGGACTAGTGGATAGGTGGAAGTGCCCCATTCGTTCTTCGCCATGTGGAGGTCAGAGTGACATATCCCACAATACAACACTTTGAATGCCACATCTTTTTCCCCAGTTTCCCTGAAAAAAAAAATAAAAATTACCAAGCAGAACTTAATTAAGTGTCAAGCAATTGTGTTCTTAACATTTTTTTAATCATTATTAACGTGTTATTTTTAGTATACTGTTCTATGTTCTAAATCATTGTACATATGGATCTTGTGTTTATGAAAAACGAAAATTTGAAAGATTAGACAACTCGTTTTATCACGTAATGTTGTTCGCATTTTCTGAAGAACTAGTAGAAGGAGAAATAAAAATGCTGTAACAAATATGGGGAAATATATATTGAGTGAAGAGATGAACCTTCTGGAGAAATTGAAAGGGGAGAGAAGACCAAAAGGATCCCTAGCTGCCCATCCGAAGGCCTTCCTGGGATGCTCAATTTCTGCTTGTGTTGCCATTTCAATCTGTTGTATATAATATTTCGATTAGGAAAGAATTCCAATAAGGACTTAGGAAGAGAAGTGTGTCTCTTTGGGTGACCACCAAACGGAGGAGTAAGGAAGCAGTAGCGAGAAAGAGCTATTTATAAGTGACATGGTGAGGGTTATGTTGACGTCTTTGGTGACGTCTCTAACGTATCAGGTGACGCTGTTGCGTGCTTCCCTAGCTTGACTTGGTAGCGTAGAAGACCGTGTCAAAAGTGAAGGCGAATGGCAGAGGGTGTCTTTATGTCTCGTCTTGCCAACCAAGCTATCTTAAACAAATGCTATAGGATCCTGTTCTAGTTTTTATAAGATAAATAATACAAGTGTAACAACATTTTATAATATATTTTTTTAACTAGAGTTTTAGTCTACGAGTTTAGAGTAAAATATAAATTTTATGATTATAATTCATTATCATAAAATATGTGTAGAATTATTTATAATATACAATTAAAGTAAATAAATATCAAGTGGTCAAAATAAAGTTTAATAATTCTTTTGTGTGAACAAACATTTAAAATATCCTAATATAATAATTGTCAACATAATATACAAACATAATTAAAATTTAAGGATTCATTTTGATCAATGTAGTCAAAATTTGAATCAAGAGTTCTTTTAGAGGTGTGACATCCATGTGTGAGATTAAATCAAAATTATATATATTAAGAAAATTTGTTAAAACTAGTATTTTATTATGTGCAATACACAGGAAAAATATTTAATTTATATAACTAAAATTTATAATAAATAAATGATTTTGAATATATAAATTATATTACAATTAAAATTTATAATGAATAAATATTATTAAACGTATATATATTATATTTTAAATTTATGATAAACAATTTACATTATGATAATAGGTTATTTTTAATTCTTAATAATTTTTTTTGAAAAATATTGAAATTCAATTTTAAAAAAAAAAGATGAAAAGCATAAATTAAAAGGGATAAGAGGTTAAAAAAAAATTTAAAAATGCTTATTGAAGAAAAACTTCTAAAAATACCCTTATTGAATAATAGCTTTAAAAAGACTCTCATTCAAGATAATTATTCTAATTTAAATATATAAAGGATTGGTTGATATTATATAATTTATTAACATTTACCTAAAGCTTTTAAACTTAGTTTTATTTAAAATTCACCGACTCCATTAATTTCTCTTCTTGCCTCAATTTTCTCTTGTACCCTTCTCCCAAAATAGTGGTGATATTTGTATAACCATTATTATTGAAGAAGTGAAAAATATATTGTATTGTATTACACAAAAGAAGGTTCTGTCATGTAGGTAGATGTTATGTGACAACATTATATTTATTTTTTTTCTTTCAAAATATAAGCACATGGTATATATAGTAAATAAGGCTATTATAACGAGTATATATTAATTTGAATTAATTAAGAAAATTATGACTAGTATATATATTTTAATTAAGTTGATTGAGATTGATTTAAATTAAGGTAATTAGATTATTTTAAATTAATTAGGATAATTACGAATCAATCAATTAACATATATATGTATGTGCGTGAAGATTTTGCCATGCAAATAGATTTTGCGTGGTATATATATATATATATATATATATATATATATATATATATGTATGTATGTATGTATGTATAACCTTCTTGGTATATATTAAATTTTAACGATCCAACTGTTAAATTAACATATTGAATAGATCAAATCTACAAATTTTTATAAAATTTGAAAACTACTTAATGCTTCATTAAATAGATTTAAATTGACGTATAATATATTTTTTAAAAATTATAAGTAAATGTCGACTATAAAATTAACTAACTACAAATGTCTTATTTACCTAAAATTTGGTATGCATAATCATTAACATAATATCAAAATATTCAATGGTTGAATTATTGAAATTTAATACATATCAAGAGTTAAAGTGGAGTAACTCTATCAAAAGTTACTCTTAAAATAACTTGATCTTCATCCATAAAAAAATAGTCATTATATAATTATTTTTCTATTTTCAAATACACATCTTATATGATAAAAAGATATGATATGAAATTAAGAAAATTCTTTGAATATACATTTTCATAATTACTGAACCACGTGGATTTAATCCTCATTAAACTTAAAATAGTGTCAGTCTTGGCTCCGATGCAATTAGAATGTGCTTGGCCTAGCTTCTTTTTAGCTTATTTTCTCCTTAAAAGAAGAAGCTGGGTCAAACACATTTCATGAAAAACTCTTAACAAAATTAGCTACTTATTTTCATAGAACAAAATTTGAAAAAAAAAGAGAGCTTATAATTAAGTTGATAGGAGAAGCTTTTTTTCAGCTTATAGAGAGTTTATTCATGCAGTCTACTCTTCAAATCCCAACACCACCAAAAATACCATCATTTTTTATTTTTTATTTTTTTTTCAATTTCAATGCTTCACCGACTTGCCTATTAAATAATACTTATATATATTAGTTTAGTTTAATTATGTTTATTTATTGTAAGGTTTTAATTTGTTTTTAAATTATTTATTTTATGAAATTAAAAATATTATTTATTTTTAACTTTTAAATATTTGTTACATAAAATAAATGAACATTAACGACATGAGTAAATAATATAGTTAAATAAATTTTGTATACATTAAAATATTTATAATTTTTATTCTGTAAATTTAATTTAGATGACATATTTTAAAAAAAACTAATTTATAGTTAAGTTTTTGAATTCATAATTACAACAATATGTTTATTAAATACTTTTCAGATTATTTATAAATACTTTTTAATATATATTGACATTATTGATTTTTTTTTAAATAAATTATTTTTTTATCTTCTAAAAATATTATTAGACAATAATATAAAAGTTTTTAAATATTTTAAATTTTTTAATTATTAATTAAATTTATTTAATTAATATTATATATAATAAAATATTTGTCAATAATCTTTAAAATTAATCTTTGTTAATTAAATTAATTTTTATATTTTAAAATTAAAAATTTTAAATATATTTATTACATGAAATAAAAAAATATTATTGAAATGAGTAAATAATATAGTTAAATAAAAATTTTATATTTAAAAATATTTATAATGTTTATGCCTTAAATTTAATTTAGATTTCAGATTTTTTTTTAATTTGAATTTGTAGTTAAGATTTTTCATTTTTAATTACAACAATATATTTATTAAAATTTTTAATTATTTGTTAAATACTATTTAATATATATGGACATTATAGAATTCTATTTAAATAAATTATTTTTATCTTTTGAAAATATTATTAAACAATAATACAATTTTTTAAAAATATTTTATCTTTTGTAATTAGTACTTTTGTTATTAGTATTATATATAATAAAATATTTATAAATCATATTTAAAATTAAATTTTATTAACTTTAATATTTTTAACATTTTTACAATTAAAAATATAAAATTTATATATTTTAATACTTTTATGTATTTTTGTTATCATGAAAATAAATTTATGTTAATTAAGTTAATTTTACATAATTGTAACTCAAAATTAATTTTAAATAATATTTTTTATTTTATCAATATATATATTATTCTATTGAGTGAGACAATTAGTTTTAAGAAAATTTAAAATTTTAAAATCCTTTTACCAAACAACTTTTAGTTTAAAAGAAGCTTTAAAACTAAAAAAAAATAAAAATTACTAAACAACTTCTACTCTATTTTGAAAATTCTTATTTTGAACTTTAACTTTAAAATAGTTTTTAAGTCAAAAAAAAATTGGACCAAACATAATCTTAAAGTAGGCCTAAGCTGACATTAAAATAATTTTATTAATGTTTTATTTTCTTTGTCTTTTGAATTTGTATTGACTATGACAGACACTAATTAATTATTTTTATAAAAAAGTGATTTTTGATAAAGTCGATGCTATTTTTAATTTGCGCACTTAAGTTGAAATTTCCTCTCCCATCAACCACTTTTCTTTTTAATCCAAATCTCTTCTTCTCTGAACCCTCCCTCTACGTCTCCATCCCAAAATGGCATCCCCACTCCTCCGCCTTCTTCCTCTTCCACTCTGCCTTACTAACCTCTGCCCTTAAGGCCAAGTGCTTCTCCATCTCCTCCCACCTCTCTCTGTTCTTTTGCCTCTTCCCTATCGACAACGTCCTTGTAACGTGCTTTCTCTTTTTTCTTTTTCTTTTAATTCTTCTATTACGAAAAATATAAAATCAATATTTTAATAAATATTAGTGTTATCTGCGCTTGCCATTATTAATTAGTTTTATATTCCCAGAAAAAACAAAAGTATTAGTTTGATCTAATGAATTTGGAGAAATCAAGAAAGAAAATGTTCTTGTGATTTCCTCTTTTATGGTGGCTCTCTTCTACGCCCTTTCTAGTGATTCCCTCTTTTATGAAGACAAGTCCAAAGGTACCTCTGTTCGTAGACTACCAGACTTTGTGTTTTTAATGTTCTTGCTTGGTTTTCTGGTATAGAAAATATTGTATAGCTAGAAATTTTCACCAGAATAGGTTGGTAACTTTGCATTCTTATTTATCCTTGAATATATTGGTATTTGCCTACTTTAATGGTTGATTGAATTTATCTAATTTAACATGGCTAGATCATTCGGTGAAGATGAAGATTGAAAAGTGAGGGGAGAAAATGCTCCATTGTGATGGATCGAGGGATGGTTAGGACTTGTCGATGCTAAGCCAAAAAAATTTAAACAAAAAAGAAGGAAAGAAAGAAAAAATAGTATTGGGGCAACGTTAAACAAGACAGAAAAAAAAAAAAAAAAATCAGCGTCAGCTAACTCTTCTTAACAATGATTACAGAGTCGGTTCCTCAGCTTCTTTTGATCCATGCAATCACATTATAGTGTTGACTATGTTATTGTTGGTCTCGAGGCTGATACTTGGGCAACACTAAAATAGTCATTAACATTGACTTTTCATAATTGGCGTTAGCCAAAAGGCCAATGCCTATATATTTTTTTTGTTATTGAACCTACCTAATTTTTAAATTTTTATTTTATTTTTTATTAACTTTAATTTCAACATTCCAATTAATATATCATGTCAAATATTAAATATATAATTCACGATAAATTCTATATATTTATCTCTTTTTAAAGATAAAATTTAATTTGACTATTATCCACAAACTTAATCTGAAAATTCACTCATATTTTATATTTAAATCTCTCGCAATTAACTTTTTTTAAAGTAATGAATTAATATTTACATATATTTTTTTATCATATTTATTATATCACAATTTTGAATTTGAGATCATCATGTAATGGACTTTATTTTAATTATATTATGCCAAAAATAAAAAATATAATTCATAATAAATATTGAGAAAAAAATTAGGAATAACATTACACATCGTAAAAATTATATATTTGAACCATTAATATATTACTAATTTTATTTTTTTTTCATCTTTTTGTATCATTCAAATTATTTTTTCTTATTTTAAAAATATACCTTTCACCTATTCATATCCTTTTGTGTTCTTTATTTGCTAACACCTACCTTTGCTCCCTCTCTTTCTCTCTTGCATGACTTTTGTTTGAACATTTTTAATATGTTGTTAAATTTGAATATAAAAGTTGAATTTATTAATTCGTTTATTCTATCCATTTATAATTACCATTACCTCATTCTTTTATAAAATTTCCAATCTTATATTAATAAAGATGTGTTTAATTAATTTATTTTAATTAATTTCCTTATTCATTCAATATATTATCATTATTATGCTTATATGATTTGAATCATGATTTGAAGATGTCGTAAAAGTTATCTTTTGTTTTTTTGTCTTCAAAAAATATAATTATAACCTATTCATTTATTTACTATAAATTAATTTAGCTTTCTTATTTTAATTCTATTATACCAAAATATTTCCTTAATTAATATTACTATTCTAATATATTTTTTACACGTTGATAAAACATTCAATTGTATCTAAGATATAATTAAATAACACATATTAAGAAAACTAAAACCTCACATTCAAATTGAGAAAAAATAAAAGACAATTTAATTTTTCCTTACCAAGGAAAGAAAAGTAACTCAAGCTGTTGAATTCACTGAAATTCGTTCTCCATTTTCACACGACATTACAAAAATAAATAACACGGATTGAAATAGGAAACTCGCTACTTGAAAAACGATAGGCTGAAAGCTATCACATTTTTCACTTATTATCTTTCACAGAAATGTGAATCGCAAAAATTCAAGAGCTTGATTTTAGTGTGTTTCCAATGTCAATCACAAATCTATATTTCACGTCTGCTTTGAGGAGGCGCTCCATTGCTGTGTTGACATAATCGATAGGAATGACCTCAATGTCAGGTTTTACATTGTGTTCGGTAGCAAAGTCAATCATCTCTTGGGTCTCCTTCATCCCTCCAATGCCACTCCCAGCTACTATCTTTCTCCCTAGCAAAGATTGAAAATAAAATACTTGTTAACATCAAAATGTGGATCTAAATTTTCACATGTGCATGCATCTGCATTTTACACTAAACGTCTAAACCATCCTTATGTAGCATCACATGCTCTTGTGCTCTGCATACTATGGAAATATATAATTTTCATATGCTTACCCATAAGTAAGGGAAAGACAGGGAGCTCAAGAGGCTTCTCTGGTGCACCGACCATTACAAGCTTTCCATGAGACTTGAGTAAACCAATGAGAGGTAAGAGAGGATGAACGGCAGAAACTGTGTCAATAATACCATCCAACGTGCCCATTGCAGCCTACGGCAAAATGATCAACATTAGTTAATTGATCGTGTCATTGTCAATTTAGGAGAGGAATGTATTCACAATCCAAATTAATGCATGGCATATATATGTACCTGCATCTGATCTTGGTCACGGCTTATGAGAAAGGAGTCAGCTCCCAGACGTTGTATTGCTTCCTCCTTTTTGTTGGGTGATGTACTTATTACTGTCACCTTAGCCCCAAAAGCTTTGGCAAACTTCACAGCCATATGGCCTAGTCCACCCAGACCAACCACACCCACATGTAGACCAGGTTTGTCTAGTGCAAAATATCTGAGAGGGCTATACACTGTGATCCCAGCACAAAGGAGAGGTGCAGCAGCATCAAGTGGTAAGCCATCAGGAATGAGAACCACAAAGTGTTCGTCTGCAACCATTGAGTCAGAGTAGCCTCCATATGTGGTGGTGCCATCTTTATATTTGGCACCATATGTGAGCGTATATTGTGAGCAATAATTCTCAAGATTGTCAGCACAGTTTTGGCAGGTGCGGCAGGAATCAACCAAGCATCCCACACCCACCTTGTCCCCAAGTTTGAACTTTTGTACTTTGCTTCCCACCTCTGTCACTACACCAACTATCTCATGCCTGCACCGTTTCTTACACGAATTAGAATCAAACATGAATTTGTCCCTTGATATTACAATTCAATGTTTGATAAACAAGAGTAGCCTTGTGAACCATCTATGACTGGTTCGTTCAGCTCCACATCGAGAATTTTCTAATGAACGAAATGTCATTGAATAATAAATAGAGAAACCAAAAACTGCGCTAGCTTTCTTTTATTTTACGGGCATCATCTCAAATGATAGAATTAGAGTAAGCTTTGGTATTAAAGTAATGTATATTACCCTGGGACTAGTGGATAAGTGGAAGTGCCCCATTCGTTCTTCGCCATGTGGAGGTCAGAGTGACATATCCCACAATACAACACTTTGAATGCTACATCTTTTTCCCCAGTTTCCCTGAAAAAAAATAAAATAAAATTACCAAGCAGAACTTAATTAAGTGTCAAGCAATTTTGTTCTTAACATTTTTTGTAATCATTATTAACGTGTTATTTTTAGTATATTGTTCTAAGTTCTAAATTATTGTACATATGGATCTTGTGTTAATGAAAAACGAAAATTTGAAAGATTAGACAACTCGTTTTATCTCGTAATGTTGCTTGCATTTTCTGAGGAACTAGTGGAAGGAGAAATAAAAATGCTGTAACAAATATTGAATGAAGAGATGAACCTTCTGGAGAAATTGAAAGGGGAGAGAAGACCAAAAGGATCCCTAGCTGCCCATCCGAAGGCCTTCCTGGGATGCTCAATTTCAGCTTGCGTTGCCATTTCAATCTGTTATGTATAATATTTCGATTAGAAAAGAATTCCTATAAGGACTTAGGAAGAGAAGAAGTGCGTCTCTTTGGATACCACTGATCGGATGAGTAAGGAAGCAGTAGCGAGAAAGAGCTATTTATAAGTGTCATGGTGAGGGTTATATTGACGTCTTTGGTGACGTCTCTAACGTATCAGGTGACGCAGTTGCGTGCTTCACGTGCTTGGCTTGCAGCGTAGGAAGTCAAAATGGCCGAAAGGGATCTTCATGTTTTACCAACCAAGCTATCTTAAAGAAATAATACAGGATTCTATTATAGTTTTGACAAGATAAATAATACAAGGGTAACAAAGTTTTATAATATATATTTTTTAATTCTGTATCATTACTCTTTTGAAAATTGACAGCAATTCTTGAGCAATCAATGAAATAAAAATGAGACATTGAGAGTTAAAAAAATGAAATAAAAATTGGACAAGTGGGAAAAAAAAAGAGCGATTAAAAAACAGCCGTAAATAGGCCACTAGTCGTCAAAGTCATTAAAAGATGTAATTCCTTGGGGTTTTTTTTTTTCGTGTTTCTTTTTTATACAATTTTTTTTTCGTTTTTATTTGTGTATGTAGGCTGGATGATTTTCTTTTACTGGTAATAAAAATGAGACTCGAGTGCTCTAGTTGTTGGTACAAAAGATGAGAGCATACTTGAAATGGCCTGGGATCCCTGTAATTTTTAGTGTCATATAGTTCCATAGAATGTTTAACCATTTATTTATTGGGTGACATTTTTCTTACAAAGTTTAGAAAAGAACAAAACGCGAAGGATGAAAGTTAATTGCAATTTATTCCTTAATTATAAAATGCCGTTTCCCTTTCCTTTTCTTTTCATTTGAAGAATTAAAGAAAAAGAATCATATTTCTTAAATAAGAAAAAATTCAAATTGTAATATTTACGGATCTCCATTACTTCGAAAAATAAAAGAGAGGAAAGTTATTATAAGCGTGAATTTTGTTGTACACGGGAAAAACCTAATACACGTTGCGTATTGGATGAGCTATTTAGTAAGTTGTTGGGCCCAGGAAGCTCAGAATATTCATCAAATATCCTCGTTCAGTTGTTCGAGTCAAAAATTAAACATTGCAAAGCCTTGTCCTAATCCTCTTTTCCAAACAGTTGTGATGTGAATGTGTCGATTGTATATTATATATTAGTTTTTCTGTTTGCCTAATTAACAGGGCAAATTTAGGCATAAGATTATTGTGGGTGAAGTGATAAAGGTGGGTCACAAAATTCAAAATTGGCGACGTAGCAGGTGTGGGACCAATTTTTTGCTCTTGTGGCACGTGTTCTAAGTTCTAACTGTAACCAAGACTGGCGAAGTTATTGCCCCAAAAAGATTTTCACGTATATGACCAAGAAGGGCAGTAACCTACGGTGGATACCCAGATAAGATAGTGGTCAAAGAGCATTTTGTCATCAAAATTCCAAAAGGGTTGCCAATAGGAGTTGTTGCCCCACTGCTGTGATCTGGACTCAGTGTACGGCCCCATGGTGACTGTGTCAATATGGAGAAATTATTACACAATCTAAAATCATCATGTAATTATGTTATCAGTCGATCTTCACGTAATACATAATTAAGTCTTTTAGTTTATTAAAAAAAAAATAAAACTCAATTATGTATAAGGAGTTACTATGGTACCCAGATAAATAAAATGTTTTGAAACAGTTAAGTTTTAGACTAATAAAAATATGTTACTGTCATGTCATCCTATTTTGCCATATAGTGAAGAAACTTTTAGTATGTCATTGTCCATCACCACTTACACATGAATTTTCATTATTTAGAAAATGAATGAATGAGAACTTTTGCTAATTTTTTGAATGCACAGCAAAGAGAGGGGGGTTATCGGTGTTGTAGAGGTGGTTGCGAGGTTGCCACATGACATGAAATTGTAAACGAGGATCATCTCCTTGTTATTGTTGCAGAAGCCAATGAGCCAGAAGAGATGGCAGTGGCAGAATTACTGCAAATCTGGGCACCATAGTAACTCCCATGAATAGAAGCTGCAGGAGAAACCCTAAAAATCGGGATGGGATACAAACATGAAGGCATGAAATACGGGCCCTCTCATTGTAAGGCATAGTGATACTTGCCATAGGAAGAAACGTTGCTTTCTTACCAGTTTTCTGATATTTATGTTATTTCCTTTATGGCTATTAAAATTTTCATTGTTTTCCTTGAGACAAATTATTGAATCAGCAGTTCTAATTCTTTGGGATTTTTGCTTCTTCTTATAGTGTGTTTGTTTAAAAGATACAAGTTGGTTTAAAACCAATGAGTTTATTGCTGCTGCCTTGGATTAAGGTGTGAGTGAACTATTTTTTTAAAAATAACTATTTTCTAAACATCAACTGTTTCAAAACCCTTAAAATTTGTGGAGGTACTGTAGAATTTCTCTTATGTATAACGTAGAAATTGATAGAAATTATAATAATTAGAAATCATGTAATAATTTCTGGTCAAACAGCATTTGGGTTTGGTAGGCCTATGTGGTCTTGGCCACGTGGCAGTCAAGTTCCCTAAGGCTTTCAATATGTAAGTCACGGCGATGAAGTACTTCCGCCGGAATGAAGGAACCGTTGGAAATATTAGCATGGGTGTGTCTATTACTATTGCTAGACTTTTTTTTTATCAGCTGCAAAATGCTTATTATCACTCTGATTCAAGTAATTTTTGTTCAAAATATTCTTTTTTTATTTTTGTCAATCAAATTAATAGTAAAGGTATTATAAATAATTTTTTAAAAACAGGAGAGACAACAGACACATATGAGTGGTAATAAAAACTCTCCAAGTAGATTTGATTTGTTCATAATCACATCAACAAATTCAAATCGCTTATATAGTTAATCTAAATCTGTGCATCAATTAAATAATAACTTTCTTTTCCATTGGAATAAGTTATTATTAGTTAGTTTAAGACTACCAAGTGTCCATGGTCTCAACTAATATTCATATAACACATTTAAATTTTTACAATTTATGATAAAGAATTAATTACACTTAATTTCATACTATGTGAAGATTAATGAGAACCATGGTGGTAGGTAGCACAAACAAAGCAACCTCCGTCCATTTTCTGAGCTCAATGCATAAGTGAAGATCCCCTTGCCTCATCTTAGGTCTTAAACTTTGTCCTCCTTTGCCCAATTGCAATAATCACTAAGCAAGAAGGAAAGAATTAGTTTTAGATCAAAGTTAAGGAAAAACAATAGACATTAGAGAGTGAGAAATGGGTAGGTTGGCGCAAAAGAGAAGAAGAAAGTTGAAGAGGGGAAGAGACAAGAGAGAAAGAAAAGAAAAAAGTTGAAGAGAGGAAGAGACGAGAAAGAAGGCAAGAGCGGGGCTATGTAAAATGAAAGCTACAGCAATCATAATAGTTTTTATACCTAGGGTTTCTCATGTTACACTAACATAATCGATCAGGTTCAGGTACTGATGGATGAAAAAAAATTTAAACTAAGCCTGACCGAATATACCAGTTCCAAACTCTTTCTTAGTTTCTTTTCACTTGATTACCCGCTCACATGTCATAATCTGTCCGTAGACTTTGATCTGTATCCGGTTTGTTCGGTTCTCGAGCTGGTGGAAAAATTTTGCTCACCCCTAATGGACATAACATGATAGATCAACAGCTTATGGTGGATACTCAGATAAGATAATGGTTGACAAGCATTTTGCATGATATTTAGGAAGCCACAGGCACAATGTACAGTATCATTACCATAGTTTCAGGCCTTCATTCATTGTCCCCATTGGTTGACTTATTGAAGATGGGGAAAATTGATTATAGTGGGTGCGTTTATCACACCCCATGAGTTATCAACTCTGGCCCTATTGATGGGTAAGTTGTAATTGATGCCTAAAAAAATCTTTGGTTGGAAGAATCAATAATATGATTGAAAATAACATTCATTTCGAATTACAAGGAGGAAAATGATTTTTGGGAGTGCTAGTGGAGGGATGAAAGAGAGCCAAGGCATGATTGATTCATTTTGCCACCAAGCACAATGTAACATGATTGTGAATTTGAGTTAAAAAGACAAAAATACGCTTATGTTGTAAAATATTGTTAATTTTGTTTTGTTTTATTTTACGTGATAAAATAATTTTTTTAATTTATTACTATTCTTTTAAGAGAAAAAAAAATATGCATTGACAGTATAAATTTTTTTATACCAACATCCAATCACAAATCACTATTTATAGTAAGTTTATTGACTTTGATAATAACAATCCTAAAAGATGACTAAAGCTGATTTTTAATTAGTTGACGATATAAAACCTTTTACATTGACAATATATATCCATTAAACTCTTATTTTAATTTATCTTGTATCTTGACTAGATTTTTTTATTATTATTGAGAGCATATTGTATGATTTCATTTTATTTTTGTTACATTTCATTTTTGTTTAAGGATATTTATGCCATTTAATAAATATATCTTTTTTTCTTTTATTTCTATTTAATCAAATAAGAGAATAGAAAACTTATACTTTCTATTTATTTCATTTTCTTTTCTACCAAATAACTAAAAAATCATCTTATTTTTAACCCCTTTTTTTTTTTTTTACTTTCTTTCCTTCCACTTCCCTTTGTAAAGCAAACATAGTATTATTGTTAGGAATGACAACGTGGCGGGGTGGACACGGTAATAACTATCTATTATTCACCCCATTACCTGCGCAAGTACCCATTAGGCAAACACTCGCGGATTTTTTTAATATCTGCTAGCAGCTGTGGATATTCATGAATATTTATTAATAAATAAATAAATCAAACAAATTTGTTTTGTGTGTTGTGAACAGCCATAAGGTGCTACAAATATTAATTTAAATTTATAAGGCTAAATTGCATTTTTGGTCTCTTTTTTCTTTCAATCTGCAATTTTGAACCTCCTATTTTTTTTAAAGACATTTAGTCTCTCAATTTTTAAAAATTCACAATTTTAGTCATGCTGTCAAATCTCTTGCTTGACCATTAGTAACTTAATGTTGACTCTGACGTATCAGCACTTAATGACATGTTAGAGTCACAATCAATATTAGAGCCAGAGTCAACATTAGAGTAAATATTTACGCGTCAAAGTCAATATTAAACCAATAACGGTCAACGCAAGAGATTTGACAACAAGGCTGAAGTTGCGGATTTTCAAAAATAGGGATACTAAATGTCTCTAAAAAAATAGAGAGACCAAAATTGCAGATTTTTAAAAATAGGAGGACTAAATGTTTCTAAAAAAATAGGGGAATCAAAATTGCGGTTTGAGAAAAATAGGAGGACTAAAATTACGGATTGAGAAAAAATAGAGGGACCAAAAATATAATTTAGTCAATTTATAAATTTGAATTTATAAATTAAAGAGTTATTGTTTAAAACAATCACTTTGACTATAGATTTTAATTATTCTAATAATTTTCTAAAAAAAATAGTTAAAAGGCCTACAAATTTATGTTCTTTTTATCTCGCAATATAATTGTATAAGTTTTCTCCCGAAATGAACAATCGTTTTGAAATTTAAGACAAATTTTGTGTAATTTTATCAATATTAATATATAAAGATATTTAAGTAAATATACAATGGTGGGTAGCGGCTATCCACAAACACAAGTACTATGATCCCCATGCATGCTCCATTAACAAATGAGGTAATAGATATATCTATTTAAATTTTAAACTGTCCACAGATACCTATTAAAATTACCCACTTTTTACCCATCACAAATTTTATCCACATATATTCGTGAATGCAGATTTTTTTTGCCATCCATAATTATTGTGTGTGACTGAATGAAGCTTCAATTTTTTTTATTTTCTTTTTCAGTGTTGAATTTTCCTTTAAACGGGTTACATCGTCCCTGCAACTTCACCCCCTCTGTTTGCATTAGTTATTTATGAGGGATATGTGTGTTAAAGTAAACTCTTAAATGTCAAAATATATTATCTTTCCATTATCTTAAACTGGAATGCTCGTTGTTTTTGACCCAAAAAAAGCTGGAATGCTCTTTTTTCTTTTTGTAATAAAATTGATGGTCTCATTAAAAAATGAAACAAAAATAAAATGAAGAACCATGTGTACTCGTAAACAATAAAAAAAATAGGCTTAATTGCACTTTGTGCCATCTAAGTTTTATCATTTTATAGATTTTGCCACTGTGTTTTTTTCTCTCGTATTTTGTCACCTTATTTTTGAAATCTTGCAAATTTCGTCCAATTATCAACTACTCATTAAATAAAAATTTGTAAAATTGGGCAACATTCGCAAAATTTCAAAAACAAAGTGGCAAAATGCAACAGAAAAAAATACGGTGGCAAAATCTGTAAAATGATAAAATTTAGGTAGTACAAAGTGCAATTAAGCCAAAAAAATAATACTTGCATTAACCTCGTTATCTTAACCAAATTACTACCACGTTTTAGCAGCTTATTTGCAATCACGAGTGTTCTTTGCAAAAAGTTAGTTGAAAAGGACTTTTTCCCATGTCTTGTACGAATTTGAATTCTCTCGTCTCTCCTGCAAGATTTCGATCTCTTTAGTCGAGATTTTGCCCGTGAGTCATATTTCTCTCTTCCTCAACTGATCTGCAATGACCAATCAAACAACTTAAACCTTTGCAAGATGTTGGTTAGAGTTCTTAGTAAAAAGTTTGTAGGGAACTCAGATCCTTTCCTGCTACAGATTTTATTTACAGTCAAGATCTTGACAGTACATCACATTTTTCTCCTCTTTGATTACGAGGCAATGATCAATCAACGACTTATATCTTTGCAGGATGTTGGATGGATAAAATCACGATGGAAGAGGATTCGAGTTAGCCAGGTAGTGTTGCTTTTGCCTCAAATAATAAATTACCACATTTGTGAATTGCAAAAAGAAAGGCATCAATTAATGACTGTTAATTTTATTGGAGTTAAAAAAATTATATTCATACAATAAATATATATAACAATTCATATAAATAAGAGAGATGAGAGGAAAGGAATAATATAATAGAAGAAAATTAAAAAAGTGTTCATATAAATTATGTAATTTTGTCATGAGTATGATATATCTTAAAAAAAAATTGCTTCTAGAGATTCAAATATATGAAGCAAACAATCTAGTAAAATTTTAAAAGAGAAATATTTTTATTTGCGTTAAAAATCATCTTATATTTTTAATATTTTAAATGTTCATATATAGTTGACTAAAAGTAATTGAATATTTATAAGTAATATAATCATAGTGTTTCATAAACATAATTATAATGTCTTAAAATTTCATTGTGTTAATTAATTTTAACTCGCATCTATTACAAATATATATATATATATTATTTTAATTTTTTATAATTAAAATTTCACATTAACTTATATCTTTATCTTTATTCTCTGCTCCTCATTATAAAAACTTGTCAGTCTACGCATGGTCTGAAACAAGCAGCCGCATGGTGAGAAACCCATTTACAATTCAACCTTGCATGTATCTGTTTCATATGGGAAACAATGGTATCTTAATTTTTTTTTCTTTATTTTCTATACGGGTATATTCCATAAGACTTAATCTAGCATGAGGAACAGTCCGATTTATAAGTCAGTGTTTCCCATTGGTCAATCGTATAATATTAATTAAATTTAACTGATATTTTGTGATAAAAATAAATTTAATTAACTTTAAACCTCTATCATAATACAAATTCCACTTCAAGAAGAGGAAATTAATAAAAGATCACAAACACGTTGAATTATATTTTCAGATGTATCCAAAAAAAAAAAAATTGAATTAAGGAGATGTGGCAGACCAGAAATGAGCTTTCCACGCAAAGAAACAAGTCATGTGTCATTGGGTTATCCGTAACGTTCTTGTCAATTTAAAGTCTAATGACAAGAGTGTCATTGGCCCACATCATATTCAATAAATTTTCTCAAGGTTTTTGCTATTTACACTCCCCTTATTTCTAAGTACACTCCCTATTTCTTTTTTTAAACAAAAAATTTATTATCATAAATATTTTTTATATCCAAAATACTCTTTTATATAAAAAAAAAGATATAAACTCTATTTTCATTGTTCTCTAAATTCTTCTCATTTATTTACTCTCCCTTTTCCTCTTGTTTATCAAAAGTGTTAGAATTTTACCTTAATTTTGTTTCATTACACTCCTATGTTGAATTTCATCGTACAAGAAAAATATTTTAATCTTAATATCATGCGCAACCTATATTCAATTTTATCATACAAGCAAAATATGTTAATCACAAAAAGTTGCAGAATTGTGCGCTACTAGGTGTGCATAGATTTTTTTTCAATTCTAGAACGTACATTGTGGATGTCAATATAATAATCATTCTGGAAAGTACTTTCTGAAATACTATTTTATTTTTTAATATTCCTGAAAATGCTTTTCGAAATACTATTGTTTTTTAACATTCTGAAAAGTACTTTTTGAAATGTTAACAAATACAAAACAGTATTTCGGAAAGTATTTTTTTGAAATGTAAAAAAACAAAATAGTATTTTGCAAAGTATTTTTCAGAATTTAATTTTTTAATTTTTTTTCCTTCATTTTTAAAAAAAAAAATTCAATTTTTTTCAAGTTCATGTTAGTAAAATGTCTGAAGTGGTGAATATGCCGAATTGATGTGAAACGGGACCATGGGAAGTGGGCATGGCATGAGATAAGGGGAGGAGTGCACGCGAGAAAAAGAAAGGAGAGTTGTTTTAAAAAAGAGGTAAAAAAATAAAGTTAATTGAGTAATTTTAAATAAAAAAGGTGCGAGTGTAAATAACAAATGCCTTTCTCAAAAGGTGAGAGAGCCCATTCGTTGCACTGCAACATGGGCCAGTGCAGCCCGAACGGAACCTGTTGTTAACCTTCCATGCTGATTCTTGCGAATGATTGATGCCAAAATGGACGCGGGTGGATGATCGTATTTCTAAAGATGAGAATAGGATAAACAGTTTATAAACTGATTTAATTTATTTTAAACTTAATTTAATTATTAATAAATACGATAGATTTAAACTTTTCTAAAAAAACTTATTTAAAAAAATGGCTACGGTATATGTTTTCAAAAAAAGTTAATTTTTTTTATTATATAAATATGTAATTTAAAATTTACATAATTAATTATATATAATAATGTAGTATATTTATTTCATATAAAAATATAATAATTTCATTCCAAGTCATGACTATTTAAACATTAGAAAATTTATTTTTCTTGATTTATTTGATAACCTTCTAGTTATGTAGGTTTCAAAGTTATATTTAACTTTTATGTTTTCATAAAAAGACTAAGCTGAACTAAGAAAAACCGTTTATAATATATAGGTTCAGTGCTCGTATGGTTTAGAGTTTTGTAGAATTGATTTTGATAAAATTAATCTTAAATTGTTTAATATAATTGAGACGTGTGATTAAATTAATCTAAATCACATATTTATATTGAAATGTGTGTTTTTTTATTAAAAAATACAAAAAATTGACTTCTTTTTTTAACTTTAAAACAAACAGCAACGTATTCTATGGACTATACTGACAGCTTGCAAAACATATTTAGACTTACACAGTCACAATCCAACTTAAAATTTGCACAATCCTATGACAATTTAGGACAAAAACATTGTTAATTATCAGTTTATGCCTAAAATATGGAATTCAGGCTCAGAAATGTTTTACAGGATGGATTGAGATAAATTTATTAGATTCTTGTTCATTAGGCAATCGTTGCCCTGTTGGGAGGTTATAAGTAGGGCATTTATAGGATGATGATCATGAATTTATTTGATTATTGTTTATTTAGTTTGATTTTTATTCGACTTGAAATGTTTTATATAGTAATTTTTTTGAACTTCAATTTATTAATGGTCAAAAAATTAGACCATCAGTAAAAGCTTTTCAGAATTTCTGTTTTTGCTACTGATCTAACTATCAATAATTACTGATGGTAGTTTCTCTTTATCAGTAATTACCGACAATTAAGTCATTGATAAATGTCATATATATCCTGGTACTTTGGTAAGAACTAATATACTGACAGCCTTATCTTGGCTGCCCAAAAATAATTTTGGACTTATTTTTTATGGATATTTGACTAAATTTGCATTAGAGTGTTGTTGCCTATCAACAACTTCTGATCACCAATGACGGACGTTTTTTGTAGCGATAACTCTATATTGGGAGAAAATTTTTAATAATTGAAAGCTTCTTGTGCTAACTGTTATGGGAACTGGTGGAGCATAGTTTTGTTAAGTGTCTTTCAATTGAGGTTTGTCGTGGTAGGAAGTGTTTCATTTGAGCTTTATTGAGGAACTTTTCTTTCACGGAAATGGTGACAAAAAATTTCTCGAAGTATATTTGGAAATGAAAAAAAGGATCATATTTTTTACCTCCCGGATTTCCTGTTTGTTGAAAATGACAAAATCAAATTAATGTTATATACATATATAAATGAGAAATGTTATTTGTACAATAAATTGAATTACAATTAAGAGAGAGAAAGAGAGAAAGTAGAGAGAAGAGTGGAATGTACTGAATGCTATGATAGAAAGAGAAACAAAAAAATAATATTGTATAAATTATTGTACAAATGATTATATGAATAGCATATTTCTAATTTTCTATATAAATAACATTCTAGTTGTATACTTAATAATTAATATATAAATATATTTTTAGTCTTTTCTTTAATAACTTAATACTTTTATTTATGTTTTTATAATTTTTGAATTTGTTAAAAGAGACCTTGTGTAAAAGTTAAAACGTATAAAATGCAAAATAAGTAATAATCAAAAGATATACGCATGTGTGTATAGGTGTGATTAATTTACACAAGATTAATTTTATAAAGGGTAAATTACGTGCAAGTAAAAGACATCTAAACTAAAAAACAAATGACTCTACTATCAGTAAATATACTTTAATCATCAATACCCCAAATAAAGCTTTTCACCAATAGATTAGAGAAAAATCAAGACTAGGTAATAAGCTAGAGTAGTTTATAATATTTAAGACCTGTTTGGATACATATTAAAATATCTTTGAGAGCTTATCTTTTGAAATAAGTACTTTATTATGTAAAAAGTAGTGTTTAGATGTATATTTTTTTTTCAACTTTTGGAAAAGTAAAAGCTTTCAGTAGAATTTATGGTAAAGCTAAAATTTTTAGCTTTTTAAATAATTATCATTTTGAATAAGTATTTAAGAATGTATTATCTGTAACACTCCTTTAATTTTAAATATAATTCATATTAATTTAATTATTACTTTAAGTTGATGAAAATGTGAGTTAATTTTTTTTTTTAACAATAGAAAAACAGAATTTAGAAATAGAAGTGAAATGATAAAAACTGCTTATGTATATATATATATATATATATATATATATATATATATATATCCAACTGTACATCATGGTTTGAGTAATACATAATAGTTAAAGAGAAAACAAAAGTACATCAAAAGACATATACTACCTAACTCAATATATACATAAAAAAAAAAGATCCTATACAGAGCAGTATTTATCTATCCTATCCCTTAAGAAAATATTATAAACTAGGTCTTCAAATCTGGAGAAGTATCCCCTGGCTCTTCCTCAGCATCATCAGGTATTGTTATCATCTTCAATAATTACGATTCAACATGCATAACAAAAGAAATGGAGTGAGGTGATTTGTTCTAAATCACTTTTACATGTATGGTAAGAATTTAAATACAATTAATGAAGGGAACCTAGGGTTTATTCTAAGTTATACTACACTACCCTTGACTTGGTATGGATCCATACTTCCCATCAGTGAGTAATAGTTCTTAACAGAACCTAAGAAGTGACTGGGAGTACATATACCTCTCTCAACATCATCACGTGGTACAGTTCTCATTATCATTGAGAAAAATAATAGTCAAGATATCAATTTATAGAGGTATACTTTCAAACCAATCTTGGAATGCTGAGTAGTTGTTGGGGTTATCGAGCTTGGTCAGGTGAATATCCCAGCTCATGAGCGCTATCCTGGCGATTAGGACTTTCACCATTCGATGCCTACCCTCGAGACCTTCCCAAATGGGTCCCTGCCTTTCATTCCTCAGGGTACCAAACTGTAGCTTCCCTAACAGGGTGTCATGCTACTGCATGTCCCTTGCTTTACATTACTCACTAATCTATGAATTTCTAAAGGTTCATTCTGGTCTCAAGTATTTGAGCACCAGTATAATTTCTACTAACATCTCTGCCTTATATTACAGATATTTAATCCATACATATCATTCACATAATTCATAATTCAAATTAAAGCACATAAGCAATAATTCAATAAAAATAAAGATATACAAATTAAAATAAAGACTGATAATTAAGAAATAAATCATAGAATGGTCAAAAATTTTCATAAAAATAATTTTGAAACTTAGAAAAATAATTGGAATTTTATCATGAATTTTTAGAATTTTTTTCGAAAATTTTTGAAATTTAGTATTTCTAAGAAAAATGTGTTCACAGACATTTATAGAGCACAATTAGAAATACTAAATAAGCTTTAAAATTTATGAAATTTTTACAGATGGTCTATTAGTGTGTCTAGACCTTACCTGAACAATAAAAACTTAAACTGAAATTTTTATAGTAGTTTTCTAAAAATAAATTCATAAATAGCTCATAAAATAATTTCTATCTTTAGTTCCATATTATGAGATTTATGGTTTATTTCTTCTACTATCTTTGCTAAACTAATTGAGTATTACTAAAATTTGATAATTTAATAATTTAATTATTTATTATAATAGCTAAAAATATTTTTTTTAAATTTGGGCAGTATAACAGCTTAGTAATTCTACTATAATTGTTTGAATTTGAGCAGTATAACAACTTAATAATTATACTATAGTTGTCTAAATTTGAGTAGCATAACTACTTAATAAGAGTATTTTAATTATCTAAAATTGAGTAGAGTAACATCTTAGCAAATGCATTTTAATTTTCTAAAAATGAGCAGAGTAACAGCTTAGCAAGTGCATTTTAATTTTCTAAAATTGAACAGAGTAACAACCTGATATAATTTAATAATTTAAATTTGAAAAAAATAATAGCTTAGCAAAAATTAAGTTTAACATTAAACAATATAACAATAATATTAATAATAAAACTAAAGCCTAAACGGGTTTAGGGGAAAAACCCTTCCTACCAACATGCAAAGTAATTGAAAATTAGAACCAACCCCACTCCCCCCATTACCTCAAAGAGTTGGTGAAGTTTTTGGTGCAGAGCTCCTAGGAAGAGGATTTTTATTAGTTATTGGAAAACTAGTAGAATTTTAGCATAAAAATAAAGTAAAAGAAATTTTTCTAGAGAGAGAGAGACTCTCTATGGAGACTTACGGAAGAGAAGAGGAGTGAAGAGCTTGGTTCATGTTTCATGGCTATTTATAGAAAAAAATGGCCTTAAGTGTCCATTGATGAGATCATCCATGATGTCAAAAATAGAATTTTTGCTTTATGTTTAATTGAAAATTAGGGACACATATATAAGTAGGTGGTGAATCACCTCTTTGTAGATCAGAAATGTGGGATAGCAGCTGTCCCAACATTTTCCAGTGTAAATTTTACCTGTAATTAGATTAGTTGGTATTAATAAAATCGCCTAAACTTGAAAAAATTAACTTTTAATACCAAAATAATTAATTTAGATATAAATCTGAAAAATGTAATATTTTTCATCAAAAATAACTTCTAAAAATAAATTTTAATTTTTTTCGAATTATAAATAAATAATAATAAATATATATATATATATATATATATATATATATATATTATATTTTAAGCTTAGAAAATTCATATTAAATTCATTTTAATTCAATAAATGCTCAAATTTTTATGAAAATTCTAAAATTACGTATTTTACCTAGAAATGTGCTAAAAATATCATTTTCATCATTTTTGGATGTCAAACCAATACTGAGTTGGTTATTTGACAACTAGGGGTATTTTGGTCATTTTATACAGGAATTTCAGAAAATTCCCAGAAAATTTCCAAAATTATATTTCAACACCTATGACATGATTTTAAACTCAATTTGACATTTTAATATCAATTGAATCTTTTTCTCATGTCAGCCCTTAATATTGACAAATAAGGACAAAATTGTCATTTTCTAATTTCTCCGGGCTTCAACTCGGAAAAATTATTGAAAATCACGATTAGATAGTTTTCACTATTTTGAGTTTAATCGTGGGGATCAGAATTTTTAGATTCCTTCCCAATTTTTCAGAATTAAATATAGAATAAATAAATAAATAAAACAATTAATTAAGTAAAAGTGAGAGTGTTACATTATCCAAACACAATATTAGCTTATTTAAAAAGATCTTTTCATAATAGAATTTCTAAATAAATTCTTTTTCTATAAGTTCTTTTAGAAAAATTCATCTAAATAAGCCTTAGTTATTTATTGGGAAGAATGAGGCATGAAGTTCTTCACGACTCCAAATGTATCTAACAAGTACTCGTGTGTGTCCAAAACAGTATCATAAATAATGAAAAGTGATCGACAATGTGAGCAGGGGAGGGTAGAACGGTGTCATGCATGAGCATGAAAGGTAATTAAGCAGCAACAGCAAGCATGAGAGATGAAGAAGGTAAGAGAGTTTGGATGGGAGAAAGAGAAACTATTCAGAAATAGGGGCATAGTAGCGCTGAGCTAGCACGCTCATCGGTTTTCACAGGGATTGTATTTTATTTATTTTCATTTAAGATCCAAGAATCAAAGACGGCTTCGTATTCATCAGCACCAGTATCGTCAGTTTGCCAGTGGAGCTTGCTGCAGTGCAGATAATTGCTGATGCATTAAGAGGCGCTGTAGACGTAGCTGTCTACGAGAACCATACATCGAAGAGCAAAAGGATAAAAAGGACAGAACTTAGGTATTTTACCTTTCTCTGTATAATAATATGTTTTTTTTATGACATTCAGATTCAGTCAACCCCATGTTTCGTATCAGAGTGAAAGCGATTGTTCATTTGACGAACCTTAGTACTTGGTGTAGGGAAAGTATGCCTCTGGATTTTGTCGTTAACATTAATTTCCATTGTTATAATAAATGAGAAGTACGAATCAATGGTAGTACTATTTATTATTTACTTCTCGTTTTTACTTTATGCATTTATTTATATTGTAATGTAAAAAAAGAAATAGTGGAAGAGAACAAGTTAATACAGATTCCTCAGTCATAAATAAATAGCAGAGAACTTTCCTAGTTTGTATAAAACATTGATTGAAATTTCTTTTATGACAATGCTTTTTTTAACGTAGAGTTTAATTTTCTTTAAATATAGTTTAAATTTAAATTTTGTGAATAAAAAATAAAAAAAATAGAGAAAATAGTTTTTGCAGTGACAATGTAGAATAGCTTTATACCATCATCTAATTACAAACTATGTCGTGTATGATAAGTTTGTTAATTTTTATAATAATTACATTAAAAGTTATACTGAAAATAATTTCTAATTGATTGACAGTGTAATTTTTTTTATCCTAATAGTACATAGGCAATAAACTCTAAAAAAAAAATATAAAAAAGTTTTGTCTCTTAAATTCACGGACTACCTAGATGTTAGGATAAACATTTTCCAATATCACATAGTGATTGTTTCCCATGCACTTTCACTAATAAAAATAGTAAAAACAAAACAACATTTTTATAAATAAAATTAAAAAATAAAAATAAAAATAAAAATGTTTTCTCAAACTAAATGACTCTGCTAGGTTAAAGCCCTAAACTAAAGGTTAGGGAAACTTCCAAAAAAATAAGGAAGAAATAAGAGATATTTTATCAAACTTTTGTCCTGCCTTATTTATTTTACCTTCCAGAGTCTATATACTCAATATATCAATAGGGAGTTAACAACTCATCATAACAATTCTAACAAAACATAACAAATCCTATGTTTATGCATTCCCACTGTAACTTTCCAAATGCAATATATAGTGCACACAATATGGCCAACCATGTGGCCTTCTCATTGCTTTCTCAGGTCTCTACCCTTCCACCTCTTCTATTACAAAATCCTTCTCAATCTCCTTATCCGTTTTGCTTACATACTATGAACTGGGCTCTTGAAGTCAGACATGCTATCATTTATTTCCCCTTGAAAACCCACCTTGTCATTAGGTGATAAACAAATTCATTGTGCCAGCGCTAGTTTCTTTGGGGGATTAATAAAGTGATCATGCTTCCACTAAATAATAGCTAATGGTTACACCACCAAAATACCATCCTCATTTTGTTGAGGTAAAGGACCAAGACTTACTAAAGGTCCTTGAAAGCATTTGAGCTTTGAAAAATGAAAAAAATGGATGAATTATACTACCAATAGGCAATGCCAATTTACATGCAACCAACCCTACTAGTTTAATTGTTTGAAATGTCCCGTAAAACATATTTTTCAACTTATGATCGATAATGATCCTTAGCAACTAAAATTAACTTGTTTATACGATCACAGTTTCACATACACCCATTCACAGACATTGAATTTCTAATATTTTCTATGTGAATTTGTATAAAGTTTCATTCTTTTTTAGGACTTGAGAAGTTTTTTTTTTAGTAAGGACATAATTTTTTTCTCTTTTGGATAGGAATTGCTTTACAACATCAATAGTAGAAGTTCCATTTATATAATGAGGAATGCTAGGACATGATTTTCCATATGTGACTTGGAAAGGAGTCATCCCAGTAATAATGTTAGTAATAATATTGTAAGACCATTCCGAAAATATAAACTTGCCCAATTTCCTTTGTATATTATGCATATAAACTCTTTAGTATTATTCCAAAATATTGTTGATGACTTTCGTTTGTACATCAATTTATGAGTGATGTACTCATTTACAATTTTGTCCTACTTAATAATTTGAACTATTCTTGCCAAAATTTGCTAATGAAAATTCTATCACGATCCAAAACTAAACTACAAGGTATACCATGATATTTACATATCAGGTCCATGAATACTTGAGCAGCCTTAAAAGGTAATAAATTAAGTTGGTAACATGCCAAAATGAACTCCTTTAATTTTGAAAACTGATCCACAACCATCATAACAACGACATTTCCTAGAAAATGTGGTAACATGTAATGAAGTCCAATGCCAAATCTTCCCAAGGACCAAAAGGCATTAGTAATGGTTGTAAAAACCCAAATGGCTTTCTAAGAACATATTTAGTTTTTTTGTGCACTTAGTTACAAAGCGTTGAACCACTATAAGAATTCTCACTATTACAGTGAACCTCGAGGCTGTTAGTAATACAAAGGGAGTACAAACGACTTTTAATGCGTTGATAATGTGATAGGTTTACCTAGTGCTTTTCCTCTAGTAAAATTACAGTGGGCTTATCCCTCATTGAATATCAATTACAAAATTTTAATTAACTTTTTGATGTACAAAGACATTACAAATGGCTAGAGGTATCAAAGTGAGTCAACTCAACTAATCAGGAGTGGTCTAACAAGGTTGCTTAAAAAGTAAATCAATCCAACTTGGCTCACTTTTTTTGTAAGCTAAAAAAAATACAACCCATCTCAATCCACCACAAGTTGGTAGGTTAGGTGGGTTAACTCATGATCTTGTTCAACCAATTTAAAAAAAAAATTAAAATTAAAAAAATGCAAAAAAGCATAAGAGAAATATAATAAAATAGAAAACATAAATACGAAAAGCCCAACAACATATTAATTCATATTAACAAACTCAAATAAAATCATTAAGGTCAGGTAAGTGGTGGGGAGTTTGGATAGTTTTTACAAAATTCTTGATTCTAACTTTGTTGTCGCTATTGTAAACCATATAAAAACTCAAATAATAAGAAAATAAAGTAAAAAAAAAAATCAAGAAAATTTATAACCAGCAAAAAGGAAATTCTGTAGGTAATTACTTTTTCAAAATTCTAGACACATCAAATAGAGTGAGAGAATTTATGGTGGGTTAAGCCTAATGTAATCTCCAATCAAAAAATAAACCCCTTCTCTTCTCCCTTCCCCTCTTTTCTTTTATTTTCTCCTCCTCTTTTCCCACCTCCTCTCCTTGCTAGAAACTGCCACCCCTATGTTGCCCAACCCTCGTGCACAACCTGCTTCCTAGCCTCGTGCACCCTGTCGTCAACATTCGCACACCCCATTACCGTGCCATAGCAATCCCTTCACCACACCACTGTGACCCCACCCTCGCCACCATTGCAACCGCCCCTTTCATAAAAGAATGTAGCAAACTTGATGTTTCCTTTCTTTTTTCCATTTTTTAATTGCTAAAAAATTATAAAAATAAATATTTGTTTATATATGTATTGTTTATATTTATATTTCTGATATTTATGTTGTTTATTTTAATATTGTTTATAATTATATTTATATTATTTTTATTTATGTTTTCCCCTTTTTATTTTTTTGCATAATTGATTAATAGTTATATTATTATTATATATAAGATAAATATAAAATAATATATATAATTTATTTACGTTTATTAATTAAATTTATTGCTAAGTCCCATTGTAAATTAGAGTAAGATCTTTTCCAATAACTCCTCTCTCTAGTCCTTTCTATCTCTCTCCTACTTCTTCTCTTTCTTTCCAACTTTAACCTCACACTTCTTTATTCTCTTTGGTCTTCTTTTTTTATTTTTGCCAGTTGGCTGTTGCAAAGACAAGATTTGTAGAAGATCCATTTTGCTATAAATTACCGAGAGCTAAATCCTTACTAAATCCTCCTAAAAATTCAAATTTCCCTTCTTGTTACCCACATATTATTGAGGGCTCAGTCGATGAATTACTATGGGCCAAATTATCAATAGAAAAACCTAATGTAAATCGCACAAAAAATTTAAATCTTTCATCTTATTACTCATGAATTACAATAAGTTTAGTCGTCAGTATTAATAACAACTTTTTTTTGAGGTGATATGGAGGACTAACAAAATTTTGTCATTTTCAATAAATTTCAATCAATAAGAAAAAATCTGTTCAAAAGAGTGTGTTATTTAGCTAAGAAAGGATTATCAATGAATTTAATACTACTACTTTCTTCCTATAACTATTCATATTTAAAGTTAATGCACATTGATTAAGAAGTATTTAATAGATGTAAAATATTATTATATTTAGACTAAAACGTTCTTATGTAATATATGATATTTGATGCTTGCACCATCAGTAATGAGATATTAAATAAAGCTATAATTAAAAAAAACATTAATTATACTTTGAATTTCGAAAACATCAATTGTTTTAGAATATATATAAAAAAAGAGAGACTAAAACATCAATAATTATGAAAATGAAGTAATAACATCCGTTACCAATTACTTTTGGTCCACTCAACGTTATTAAACATGTCATCTCAAAAATAAATAAATAAAACTCTCATATCCTCTTCAAAGTCTTTCCCGTACCCATGTGTCCCCAGTAGGTGTCGTGTGAAATTCCTCCAACAAGAGAGGAATCATGGAGTTGTCCTTGTTCACCCAGATCTAAAATTCTTCACATATTGCAGATGGGTTATGAGCCACTCATATGCAGTATTTCGCTTTTCCAATCAAATTACGAGAAGATTCATCTTACCATTATCCAATCTAAAAATACAGATAATTATTACTCATCAAATTTACGACATTTCATGTTATATATAAGATTAAATTTGTCCAATCTAAGAAGAAGAGATAATGTTTTCAATTCATAAATGCCTACAATTAAAATCTTGCTGAATTTTTTTCTACGCATAATTATGTCTACATTAATTGTGTCTGGTTTGTTCGGTATCCCCGTGTTTAAAATAAACTTTGATCAAAACTCAGTATCGGTTTAAGTATTTTTGGTCCTTGCGAAGATACTAATTTTCACTTTATTTACTCTAACCTTTTTATAATACTTGAAATATATATTTTTTCGTTTATTTATTATTCTATTACAAGAATGCGTACATAACTCCTTCAGGCGTTGACACATTTACGTATTACAAAAATTCTTACTTTAAGTTATGTTTTTTTTTTTTTATAACTATATTATAGGTGTGAAGTGTCTACCGGCATTGTCAGTAACTAATCTTTTTACTTTTAAGTTATGTAAACATTTTTATAATGGACATGATCAAGAAAAACCATAAATAAATAAATAAATTTAAACATCATAGAAATTATAAACATTTTTTATAAGAAATAAAAGTGAGAAACTAATATATTTATACAAACAAAAATAGTATTTAAACATTCTAAATTAGCTTCTTTTTCACACAAGCACACGCAACATAATAATCCTAAGAGAGGAGAGAGATTTTAAAAACTAATTTGTATTTGTATCCTTATAATTTTGAATTTCAAAACATAAATAGAGATATTTTAGTCATTATACTTAAAATGTTTAATTGTCACCCTCCCTTCCAAATCTCTCAATATTGGAGGGGAGAAAAAATTAGATGAGGAGAGATTTTACTCCCTTCCACTCCTAAAAATTGAATCAAACAACAAAAGTTTATAAAATCCTTCCTCTCCCCTTTCCTTCATTATTTTCCTCCAACCAAACACTAGGTAAGTCACACTACTTTTTCTATATGAACATTTATTCTATTTTTTTATTTCTTTTAAACACTATTTCTTATTTTAATTTAATTGAAATCTTAAATCTTGACACACTATATATTAAATTAAAAATAGGTTTCTTTTAAGATAAACTAAGTTTTAATATTACTGTAATCATAATCAATCTTAATTTAAATTTTAAATTTTAAATTTTAAATTTTAACACATATAAATAAATATGATATGTCTTGATTTTAATAATATATTTCTATAATTTACTACTCAATTTAAAAGTTTTATATCTTCAATTTATTCTTATTTAATATAATAAAACATTCATTATTAATAATGAAAATATCTACTATTCTATTTAATTTATTTTTATTTATCACTTTTATTTTAATTTAAAAATACTCATACCCAATCAACACCTAATTTAATTTGAAATGAAGCCTTTAATTTCTCCCCTTTTTACCATGAAAATCTCGCAAACATGTACATATATACAAAAATGGATTTAAATTCTCTAAAGCTAGCGAAAAGGAGATGCTCTTTAGAAAATCATGTGTACTCACAATGATTGATTAGAAAATTAATAATTAAAAATTGTGATAAAATCAAATATATATAATGAAATTTAAAATTAATTACAGTATTAATGGTTAATTTCCTTCGTGACTTTAGAACAGCCAAATCTCGGATAAATAGAAACAAAAGTAAACCTTTGAAACAGGGGTATGCAACATATACATATAACTGCAATTTACTCTTCCCTCCTTTATGTTCTCCCTATGAGCTGCTACCTGTCATCTAATTAAACTTATGATTGTATTTTGTTTTTGCGCAGCACATTCAGATAACTGAAAATTATGAATGTTGAAGGAGTAGAGGATAAAAGTAGTTATTAGCTAGATTATAAGAGGGGATAGCCCGTGAGACGTAACGTTTGGGAAGAAACCTTGTTCTTATGTAATGTATGGTATGGGTATGGTTTTTGGTTTGGCCTCACGGGAATCCAGCCACCCCTCTCACGTGTTCCTTCCTCTCTCTCGGTTGGACCTCTGCCTGTTTTTCAGCGTGCGTAGAACTAGTAATCCTACGGCGCTACAAGTTTCTTCACAACCACACAACACAAAAATCGGTCGGTTGTTCCATCTCTAACTTGCTGCTACCTTGCTAGCTGTGATCAAACTTCACACTTGTTACAACACAACAATGACAAGAGATTGGTGTTTCTATATTTGCCCACTTTATTGCCAAAACTCAAAACTATGCATGCTGTTATTAGAAATGATGCTGACACAATGTTCATAAATATGTACATATATTTCAATGTTTTATTAAGAAACAATCCATTTTAATTTGTAAAAGAGTATCTGCCTTCTGGGAATAGCCGGCAATCAGAGACCTGTCCTGGCTTGTGCTGCATCGTAATCTCAAAGTAAGTCTCTTTTTTTAACACTGCACGTTATGCTTTAGATCTCCTGGTTCCCAGAAAGGTATTCCATTCTATCAACTAAGCTACAACAAGACAAGCAAAGCAGGTAGATGGTTGATCACGACCGTTAAAGTATTGGGTATCTTTGCAGTTATAAGGGTTTTCACAATCGTACTTCCTTCCATATGTCAGACTCAAATATAGAAACAGACGTCAAGCAGACTGGATTGAATTGAAATAAGTTCTTCCTCTATCTCTCTTTCCCCCTTCTTTTCTTTTTTAATAGTTGTGGAGCAAAAAAAAAAAAAATGGGTGTCTGTGTTAGTGTGTAGTCTATTCTATCGGTACTTGTATCATTGTATGATTTTCTACTTTAAAAATTAAAAAATAAAATAAAAAACATAACCTATTAGTTCAATAAATTAATCACCTTTCCACTTGTAACTGAACAAGACTTTTCAAGGGGTTGTACTACTTTTACTCAATCTGCTGTTCAATTAAGTGGCATAAAAGGGTTGTGGTAGGGGCGGGCCAGATGAACGCACATATATCATTGATAATGGAGCAGTGCTATGCTGGCCAAAATAGACCACCAGTTCAGTGCAATTAACTAATTAAGCTAATGATGCTAATTAGATAAGCTAGATTAGAGGGATAGCTAGGAAAATATTACACGTGTGAGCTTTTATTGGGGATTCTTCATGGAAAAGTAAGAGAGGTGCAGTTAATCTTTGCTTCAAAAGGGACGTTTCAAAGAAAGAAATAGACAAGCTGTTGGCAGTGTACAGAGCACCGAGTGCTATGGTACTGCTGTTGTTATGTTTCCCTTTACTGACTCAGCTCTTTCTTCTCCCTCCTACGTACCATCCTCTCTACTCCTACTGCCCCTATCATATGTTGTTCTAGCTGGTTCCAATTGTAGCTTTTATATATATATATATATATTCTATTCTTATATTACTCTGTAGGTCATGTACCATCTTAATTATTAAATCCGTTACTTTTCATTCTTCATTTATGCGTAGCCTCATTCTTATGTGTTGGTTGCCTCCATTATTTTTATCAAATAACTGCTGTAATGAAAGAAACAAGTAACACTGGGTTGCAGACTCTATAGGTGGTTAATGCTATGTTCAAGACAATAACCGGAGGGTTTACTTAACAAATATATATAGGTAACGCTTAATTATTAAGAAGAAATATAGGCCTCAAACTTAATATTCCTATGGAAATGTTATTGATGTACCTGCTTTATTGGTACATTTATACTTGCTGGTTACGAAATCAGTTGCAAGAACATTTAATTTTCGAGAGTAAAGTCAACATAATTTTGGTCCACTTAAAATGTTTGTGGCCAGGAATTTTACAATAATAGACAAACACGAGTGTCAAAATCCACGTATATAGAACTTAAAAGAGAAAGAAAAGACCTGCATGTATGACGAAAAAGTTGTTAAACATGTCCCAGCTGAGAAGGGAAAGTTACGGTTTCTTATTACGCAATACAAAGTAATTATACCGGCGCTAGTATTTGGACATTAATTTGCCGTACATGATTAAACTTGATTACCCAATGTCATTCATCAAACCCCAATACACGTCTTCCATCATTATTTAATAACCATATTAAAGGACTTGTTCTCAGTCAAATAGTTTTGTCGTAGTAGTGGATCACTCATACTGACACAACTGTTTTGGATCATCTTCCCCCTTCCACACCCGTTTCTCTCTCTCTCTCTGGCATATATATTACCGACTGTTTATTCTAATCTGTGCCCTTCTCTCTCTTTCTCTCTTCCATACAATTATGTGTATAGAGACACAGCTTTCTTTATTCCTTTAGATCTGAAAAAGACCAGTTACCCAACCTCATACATCATGCTACTAATTCCCAATCACCCTCTTTGATGAGGATCACAGGTGCCCATCAAAGACACAAGACCCTCCCTTCCTTCCTTCCACTTCTCTTCCTCATGCATGAAATCATTCAATTGGTGAGTATCTTTGCCTCTGCAAAAGGAAACTGAAAACTGAAGCTAGCAACCTTTCCCACCCCACAAGGCCAAACCAAAAAAACACTCCTTAATTTTCTCTCACCTCTTTCCCCCTCTCTCTCTCACACCACTTTTACCATGTCACCCGATGACACACCACCTTCGAAGGCCGCCACAACAACAACAAAAGACGACGAGACTCAAGGCTCCGGTGGCCGGAAAAGCTCCTCAACAAGGCCTCAAGAGCAAGGTCTAAAGTGCCCTCGATGTGACTCACCCAACACCAAATTCTGCTACTACAACAACTACAGCCTCACGCAGCCAAGGCATTTCTGCAAGACGTGTAGAAGATACTGGACAAAAGGTGGGGCTTTGCGTAACGTCCCTATTGGAGGTGGTTGCAGGAAGAACAAGAAGGTGAAGTCATCAAGACTCTCATGTGATTCCAAGGACTCTGGCTCCTCCTCTTCAGACCTTGGTGGCCTAAAGTTCCTTCATGCTCTTTCTCCTTCCATGGACTTTCACCCTGGAGGGTTACCCTTCCCTAGGCTGCACCATCACCCTCCAACCCCTTATAACCACTTCTCTTCTTTTGGGGACACTTCTAGTGCTTCTTCCTGTTTCAACCTTGACCCTTCTTCTGGCACCTCAAGTTCTTTTGCTGCTCTTAATTACCCCTTTACTTACAATGGTGCAATCCAAGGCATGAGCTCTATGAACCTTCACACTAGCCTTGCTTCCTCCATTGAGTCTTTGAGTTCTATAAACCAGGACTTGCACTGGAAGCTGCAGCAGCAGCGATTGGCAATGCTGTTTACTGGAGACAACAGCCAGAAAGATAGTGGTAGTGGGGTGTCATCAACGGTTAACCAGCTTGAGAACCAGACACAGAAACCACAACCCATTCTTTTTCAGAATCTTGAGGTTTCAAAGCCAGGGATTTTCCCCGTTGGGAACTCCAGAAAAGAACAAGGTCCAAGTGGGGACGCACCCTCTACCGAGTGGTTCTTTGGGAATTCTTATGCCTCGGTGACTCCTACCCCTACCACCAGTAGTGGTGGCCCAGCGAATGATAATGCAAGCAATTGGAGTAGCGGTGTCCATGCTTGGGGCGATGTGCCGCAGCAATATAGCGCTTTGCCCTAGCTAGATGTGAAAGCACAAAGGAGGATAAAGATTAAAGAGGACTAAGAGGTAGAGTGGTAGACCTTTTCTTTATAACTTTTGGAAGAAATTAATAGGCCAACTCTGATAATTAATTGTCTTAAACTCCTTTAGGTATATGGTAGTTATGTCAGTCACTCTTGTTCTTTAAGTTGGCTTCCAAGGAACATATATGTAACAGATGGGAAAATTAAGACCATAATGTAAGGTTTTCATATACTCTTCAATTTCAGCTAGATGTTCATCAATTGTCTAAATTCTTATTTTTCTTAATTAATATTGGATGGTACGTTGTGCCCTTCATTACTTTAGTTCATTGTTGCAGATTAATTGGAATTACCTGTTTTCCTTCACCTGTCTCCTCTATTTTCAATTAAAAAATTAATAACGCGTCATTCAATTTTTTTTCTCCTCTTTTATGTACATTCTCTTTTAGTTGTTAGTTATTTTTGTGATGTGTTAGTTTTTAATGGAAAGCACAAGAAATGGAACTTAAAATATTTTAATTAAAGAACAAGAAATGAGATGTACAAAGAGCAATGGTGATTTAATTTCTAAACAAATGGGTGGTGCTTCTATTTCTTTTCTTTTTTTTAACTTGAAATTTTCTTAATCGAAAGCGAGAGACTAATTTTTCAAGATATTTCATTTATTGCACTCTATATATATCTTATATCAAAATGTACTTCAATGGGCGGGCTTTAAAATTGTTCATAATATTTTTTTAATAAACTAAGTCAGATTTTAATTAATTTTGATGAAATGGAGAGTTGCCTCTATTCTTTTCTCTCTAATTATGGTGTTCTCAAGCCTCGCTAATTGTAAGGCGTCTAGTGATATAATGTTACCGTTTCCCTCAATGTACCATTGGGATCTGTGATGGAATTTTTTTGGCCCGTTGTGATTTTAAAATGGGGGAGAATTTAATGTCATATCTTTGATTTGTTTTATGTTCAGTTGATATCCAAAACTTATACTACACCACTCACTGCTTCAGCGTGTCCCTCTCTGTGTCTATCAGAGAACTGAGTCTCAGGCTCTTCAGCTACTGATCAACGCTACACAAAACACGCAGTGGCTGGGCGTAGCTTTCGCTGCTTGGCCTCTTGTTAGCCCTGCAGTGTCAAGCCCTATAGCCCTGTTCTCTCTCTCTCTCTATTAATTTCTCTCTATATATATATATGTTGCTAAGACTATTCGTAATTATTGTTGCAGTGTGGTGTGATTTGGTGGTGTCTGAAAAAGTGGTGGTTTGAAAGTGAATTGAATGAAACACTGTCAACGTTTGAATAAGAGACGCAAAAATATGGTATCTAAAGCTTAGGGTTCGATTTTTTGGTGCATAAAAATAAAAGTTATGTCGAGCTTTTTAGAGTGTTGGAGAGTGAGCCCCTTCATCCGTGCTATTTGCCAATGAGCATCAACTCTCATTGCTACACTGTATCACGTACCGAGAGAGAGAGAGGGAAAGCAAAGCAGTGAGCATCACTTTTCTTGCTTGCTTGTCATCTTTATTCCTCACTTTCACTGTTTGCGCGAAAAAACTCAGACCCCCCAATTGCAGAAAAGATTACCATTATATACTCTTCCTTACCTTTAGCCCACTCATCATAACTAAAGAAAAATGTGTGCATGCAAAGTGCACTATCTTTCTCGGTTAAGAGAAACTTATTTAGTGAAATGTGCAATGTGTCTCATATATACAGGAAATAAGTATGAGCCTTCAATTCTTATAACAAGTATTCGTGTTAATAGCAACATTCCTTTGGCTCTTAATAAAAACCAAACGTACGCCACTTTGGTTTATAGCTGTCAAAATGGGTTTCAACCCGCGAGCCAACCCGGCTCATCACGGGTTCGAGCCGGGTTGGGTTGGTAAAATTTGGCTCACCAGAATGGTGGGCCAAATTCAACCCGGCTCACTTGGCTCGTGGCTCACCCGGGTTGAACCCGTGGTGAGCCAGGTTGACTCGCGGGTTGAAGTTTTTTTTTTTTTTAATATAACTTACTATACTAACTTTGTAGATAATTAAAATAAGTAATATATAAACCCAATCATGTAATTTTATTCTAATCATAATAAAGGAGTAATATATTAATTTATCTTTTTATATATAAATATAGAATTAGAATGTAAATATGACTTTCCAAATCATTAATATATATAAATTGTGAAACACAATATAATAAACCTATTGATATTTTGGTTTTCATTAATCGCATCAAAATTTTTATCACTTTAATTTAATTTTTGTATTTTTTTGATACTTTTTTAATTATGTATTTTATTTTTTTATTTTTTTAATTTTAGGTGAGTCAACCCGTATAACCCACCAACCCGTGGTGGGTTGAGCCGGGTTGAACATTTTTTGGCTCACCAGAAAAGTGAGCCGGGTTGGGTTGACTCATTTTTGAGCCAACCCGTGGTGAGCCAACCCGGGTGAGCCGGGTTGGCTCACTTTGACAGCTCTGCTTTGGTTGCAAACCCTTTGCCCCCAACAAAACTATATTTTTCCTTCCTTTTTTTTTCCCCTTCCGTTGGTACAAATAAATATCACTTCTTCTCATTTTCTGATACAGTCTCTCATCTTTTAATTTCAAAAAAACATTTTGTGCATGAACCAAGGAAGTATCAGTCATTTTTGTCCAAGTAAATTATAAAGTCTTTTTGTAAATATGTGTTTCTATCTATGTGGGTTATGCAACTCATGAGTCACGGCAAGAGAAGGAGAGAATCGGGAAAGGAAGAGGAGTGGTGACTTGGGAAATGAAGAACATGAAGCTGCGTGATTAACGTGATAAAGTTGGAGAGAGACACTCTTTTTTGGACTGCTGTGTGTAGCAAACCGTCATTTTACAAGTGCAAGAAGCTCATGACATATATGAGAGAAAAAAAAAAAAGAAAAAAACTATCTATTCTCTGTTTCTCATCATTCTCTTCCTTATCCTACACCGAAATGTCTGGCCCTGCCATCATTCATCATTCGATAGTTTCCCCCGCTAAACCAACTCATGCAATTATATGTAAGACCAGAAATTAACATAAAGGAAGATACCACTACAAAAGACCAAGAAATTTTCTAGATCATTTGATAATGTTTTATGGGGTTCTGGTTTTCAATGAGGTTCAGCATTTTAACTATCACATAGTATTCTCATCTACATATGCTTTAAATAATTGATATCAATAGATCACTTACAATTTATACAATAAACTCATATAATATTTTGTACAATATTTTTTTTTTTATTTCTCTTTATCACATCAATCATCTTATCCCATCTCTTTCTATCTTTTTCTATTGTATAACGTTTCGTATAAGGGAAAAAAAAATTGTACCAATACAATTTCTCTAATATGAATGGTTTTCATAAGCATCAACGTACATACAAGGTTATGGGAGGTCTCGTGACCCAAGTTAAATAGTTGGTCTGTACTAGATAATTGTAGACTTTATTCCTAGCTAATCTAGCTAGATTCAAGCTTTTATGTTTGTTTTTGTTTGAAAGTTTTGGTATTTAAAAGCTACATTGAAGATCAACGGAGTTAATCAGGCAGCTCTCCTTAATAAAAAGACAAAGTTCTATTAACATATTTTTTATTCATAAAGCTCAAACATAAAATTTTATTTAAGGAAACCAATTTTTTATCACTTGGGCCAAAAATGTTAATTATTATTATTTATATATACGTATAATTATATTAATTCTTAAATTACATCTTAATTTTAAACCCAAATCCAAGACATCTAAGGGATTAATGTTCTTAGTTCTTATTAAATATATTGGTAATAAAATATGTATGTATTCTGAAAATACTAGTAAAAATCAACCCATTCGAATTAATTAAAAGAAACGAAAGGAAATCGATAACCACTTCACGATAAAAACTAGAGAATCAAAAAAATCTTCGAGTAGGAGGATTTTGGTTCGGGTTCGACATGTTTCAAGTTGTCCCGATTCAATATTATGTTACGCAATATTTTGAAATTTATTATTATTTTAATAATAAATATCGTTTTTTGTTTGAATTAATACATTTTGCACAAATTATTATTATTTATATCAACGTATGATGTTTACAATTATGTATAATTATAAAATATCTGTTACTTTTGAAATTTAATTACTATGCACTGTCAACATAAAATTTTTTATATTATTAATTAATTAGAAATTATGATAGATATGATTTTAAAATAATTATTATAAAATTAATAAATTTATTACATATGTGATAAGAAATTACTTTTGATTTTTTATTTTTAATATTAATTTAGCTTGGATAATATATCTAAATTTATCTCGGATAATATATCTAATTTATCTCCTTTGTTAAAAATCAAATCAATCCATTCTACCTAGTACCTACCCACTCATCAATCTAGACATTATCGGTCGAGTCCAAATCACATAAAATTAAAGTTCTCAAAATATCAAACGAGTTATTTATCAATATATATATATATATATATATATATATATATATATATATATATATATCAACGAGTTTGGGTCAGGTTTAACAGGCTATTATATTCTTATATCAATTTCTTTTTCATTTCACTTTTTTTTTCTTCATTTTTTATCACATCAATTAATTTCTTTCTCTCTCTCTCTCTCTCTCTTTTCTCTATCTGTCCTTCTTTGGACTGTAACTTTGGCCTTTTCGGGTTTAATACGCTCTAGCCTACCAAGGAGAATAAGAAAAAGAAAGAGAAGGGAGATTGGGAAAATGAAAAGAATCTTATGAACAAAAGGACAAGAAGTGAAATGATGGTGGTGGCTGGTGAATGGTGTTGGTTTGAATCCTCTCAATTCAAAACCGGTGGCCAAAAGAGCAGAAGAAAACAAAAATGGTGACGGAGATGAAAGCATTATTCTCGTTTTTAGGGAGGTGACGGCGATAGAGACATATGTAGCTGATAACAAGACAAGGATTTGAAGGAGAAGCTTTTAGGCTCAACACTTGACATTTGTATACGTACCTTAAAATGTATTTTTCTCTAACAATTGCTTTGAAGTTTGAAGTGCTAATTTGAGTGGATAAATAATTTGTCCCTCAGTACTGTTCCCCATCCATAAAAACAACTTATCCGTGGGAAGAAGAGTGCCTCTTTTGGGTTGAGCCATGATGATGATGCCATGTCTGGCTTGTGTGTGATACTCTTCTCTCTTGCAATCCCATGCATATATTTTTTATTCATTAAAGTTTAGGTGAATTGAGTTCTCACTTCTCAAAACTCTTTAGAGTTGGGATAGGTCACAAGACTCAAAAAAATACTTATAAAAGTACCTATAAACTACCCACAAATAAAATCTTCATATTAATAACGAAATTCAAACTCACGTATTTATAGAATATAAACTCAAACTTTACCAACAGGACAAATATTTGTTGGCATCCCATGCATTTGTATATACACATACCTATTTGTCTCTATTACGATAAGGTCCGGATCCTTGAAGTGTCAAGGAAAAACTAGATAGGTGGCTCATTCATTGCACGAACTATTTAAATATTTATAAACATCTACAGTTATGAAACTTAGATTGGATCTGTTGATTTGACTGAAGTCCGCTAACTACCGGCATGTTAGACCAGTTATAATGTTATATATATATATATATATATATATATATATATAGAATCGATATGACATCAGTTAAATTCATCGATTTTTACTAATAACTGGTACTCGACCAGATTAATATTTGGCCAAAAATCAACTAGGTCATGTATTTAAGAAAAAAGCTTTTTATCCATAAAAAAAAAAGTTAACCTTAAATAGACGACATAAGAATAATGGTAAGCTCCACATTTATTTGGCAAAGAAAGAGGGTCCAAATTTGACATAAATTTGATTCCTTAGCCATAATTATATTGTATAATTATTGAATTATATAAATATTAGTTGAACATTATCTTCATTAGAACTTGCAAGAATAAAATTAAAAATTCATAAATTTTATAAATAAACAAAATATACTATTTAAATTTTAAAGGATAATGTTAATATATTTTTGTTTTATATATTTTATATTATCATATTAACAAAGTATATATATTTTTAGTTGATTAAAAATCAGGTACATTTTGATTTCTATTTATTTTAAAAAATTAAAACATTATCATCAAAATAATAAAATAAAAAATTATAAATTTAAAGAAGTGAAAAAGATAAAAAAAGATAAGTAATAATTTAAAGGAATTAAAAAGTGTAATGTGATTAGTGGAAAAGAATTTGTTATATATAGATAAATAAGATAACTTATATATATGGACTTTTCATGTTTTTATTTTAGTATGATTTTGTCATTTTTTTGATGGAGAGATTTAAATAATTTCAAGGGATTAATCATGCAAGACAGACCTTATATTAGATTTATGTTCTCACTCGTGTAGTCCGTCTCCTCGAAACAAATAAACATAAGCAAAAAAAGAGAGAAAGAAAGAAAAAGTAGATATAGAATTAGACCGTGTATCCAATAGTGCATTTGAGGTTCTAAAAATATATTGTAATTTGTCAGGGGGAAAAGGAGAAAATCAGAACAATACGGGTTTTTTTTTTTTTTTTCACTTTTTGCTGCATTATCATTGATTTTTTTAAAATATTTGTTGGTTTTATTTTTTTATTTAAATAATCTACTTCTGCATGGTAGGGTAGGTAGAATTATGTTTTGTGAAATTAAATTGGATCTAGGATCCTATCTTGTGACACGTTTTATAACACGTTTTGTGAGAAGTAACATCAGTTAAAAAGTGTGTTTGTGAGATGTAACACCAGTCTACCAATAGAAAACAAACAAACACATCACATTGACCCATACCTGTTACCCATGCCACTCACAGGAAGAAATTCAACATTCTATTAAATTATTGGTAACAACCAATTCGTAAAGAATTTCAACATTCTAGTCTAAATTAATCATAAAAATTATTATACTAACCTCCCTAAAAGTTAACATTAATTACACTTGTACTCTATTTGTTTAGAAAATTATACATACTTATTGTATATAATAATCGGTACATAAAAGAAGAGATATACGTGTAATTAAAAAAAAAAAAAAAGAGTATAACCTTAAAAGACGTTAATGTACCCTTAGTTATGTTTTTATTTGTCTCTAAGTAATTTAAGGAAAAGAGTGAATAGATGGAAAAGCCAGTAATATAATCTCATTAAACATTTGATCATCTTACAAATATGTTTAATTATCATTAGTAAATTTTTTTGGTACTATATATATATGTATTATATGCGTATCATCTTTAATATAATAACAATGATTTCATATATTGTATTTTCTTAACAGAAAATTTCAGTTGCAAATCAAGCTTTCACGATAAGGGTAGGAATTATATATTGTAAAAAATACACACAAATAATATTCAATATTCAATATGAATTGGACACAGGAGCGAGTACCTCCTTTTTAAATTGGATCTAGGATCCTATCTTGACCAAATTTTCTTCTTACTGTCCCTCTCTCTGATTCCTTGAACCTGATCCCTGCTTGTGCTAGCTCTCTTGTGAGACACTGGAGCTTGATTAGCAATGACTGGTCTTGGAGTTGGCCTCCCACCCCGCACTATTTTAGGGGGATCAGATTTCCTTGTGACTTTTCTATCGTGTAATGATGATGACATAACAAAGTTGTTTTCATCATTGCTTCTAAACTCTCTTTTGCTTCTTATCTGATGAGTGGAATCATTCCCTTTGAACAAAGAAGAACCTTGACTTATCTGGCGGTTTACTGAGTTTGAACACCTTAAAATGCCAGCCTCAATCTCGCTAGGACATTCTTCACTCATGCAGCTTTTACCTACCTCAGGTGTGGCCTTTACTGCATCCACAAAACAATGAGTTTGTTGCCATTGTTGCTCACGCTCTCTGTACCTGTTCTCCAGTTCCTTCATCTATCATGACATATATTGACACATGAACACGTGAATTTGGTCAAGCACGATCAATGATGAAAATTGAACACTGATAAGGCTTTCTTTAAGTGTATTAATGAGTTATTCAGAGAAGATTACTTTTGTAAGAATATGATAATTAAAAATACATATTAATTAGGATATTACTCTTAAATGTGACTGTGACCAAACAGCATTCTGAATGTAGTATACACAACAGAAACAAGCTATCAAATTTCTTCTTTGGTAAGTACCTGTTGACGAAGCAAGGACATTGAGCTCTGTTCCTGCTCTTTCAGGTTTCTCTCAAGCTCCTTGATCTGAAGAATATGAAGCAACGAACATAAAAAGACGGTCATTGAACATATCCCATTATCAAAATACGCAGAATATCTTATTGTACGAACAACTCTTATTGTTGGCAACCTTATCTTTCAAAATGGCAGATTCAGACTCAGACGCTTGCATCTGATCTTTCAGCTTTTTCTCTAGGTCCCAAACCTGCTTACGAAGAAGAACAGACTGCTTTAGTGATTTAACTTCTCTTTTGACCACAGGCTAACTGATCAGTCAAACAAAGAATGGTAAACTTTTCTTCATGATAATGTTAATGCCAAGGTTTTGCCAAGATAAAAAAAAAAAAAAATTAAAGATAAGTGGAGGGAAGCAGTTGTCCCAAACTAAAAGACAAACCTTCTGTTGAAAACTTGCTGACTCTGACTGCAGTTGTTCTTTCATCTTTTTCTCTAGCTCTTTCACCTTCAATAGAGACAAGTGTCTAGTTAGAAATGAATGTGGGTGACCCAGTAACCAAGGACTTAATGCGGAGTTACCCTAGTGGCCCATCAATATGGACATTGATGTCAAATTTTTTTGAATGTTGAAGCTCACAAGACCAAAACCATGCTAGACATCCCTTATTGTTACTAAAACAATGTGTAGATGAGCAACAAATCAAATAGCAATGTCAAACATGAAGCAACCTTTTGTTGAAGAGTACTGCAGGTTTCTTCTTTCCCTCTCAATTTGTCAGATAATTGAGAGATTTGTTTCTCTGACTCATTTTGCATGGCTTTTTTCAACTCAATCTGTCCCTCAAGTTCTTTAATCTTTTCTTGTAGATTTCTGTAAATTTGATCCTTGCCTTTGGCCTTACTCTCCATGCTTTGCAAATTTTCTTCAAGTTTTCGCATAGATTCATCTTTAATTCTGCACTCACTCCGAGCTTTTTCAAGCTAATGCCAGTGTAAAAGGAAGAAAACATAAACTATTTATAGAACAAGGTGAAATAGAATTTTAATGTCTTCCAGTGTAAGGATCAGCAGCCTACCATTGCTTTCATCTTTTGAAGTTCACTTGTATCAATTTGCTTCTTAACAGGACCTAACTCAACACCCCTCACTCTAGTTGCAAAATTAAGTGAACTCAGTGTCTCACCTACGTCCTGGTCTGATGGACTAATTTGTACAAACATCAAGGTTTTGGAGTCACCTCCTGCAACGTTTTACAAAAAATAAGGAATGTTACCAATATAGTCCTGCAGAAACAGGATCTTACTCCTAAAAAAACACAAGAAACACACAAAAAGCTGAACTGACTAGACATACCTAGTGAGTCTTGAAGTAAATGCGTCAGTTTAGAGTTCCTAAAACCACCAAAAGGAAATAGCATCATTAAACCTTATATTTACATATTAAGATGGGTTAGGGGTAAAAGATGTGCAGATATACCTATATGGAATGTGACTACTTTTAGCTGCTAAAGCGGATATTACATCTCCAAGGGCAGAAAGAGATCGATTGATATTTTGTGCTTCCTTAAGTCGTTCCCCATCCGCTTTAGTCTTATCAAGTCTCTCACTACCTGCCAAATCCACAAGCCAAAGCTTGCTCTTGGTACACTCGCCATTCAACAAATTTTTAGCCTTTACTGTTATACAAAGCATGCTGAAACAGATGGAAGAAATTGTTAAAAAGTATAGGAAGAAAAAAACTCATTGATGCAGAGGTTCAAGACAAGAAATCTTCTTATAGTAATAAAAGAAGAAAAAATACAAGAGCTTGGTACCAGTGAGATCGACTGCTATGCTCGTTAAGGTTATTACTTCCAACTGCTCTAGCATTAATTCCGGTCTGCAGTACATTCCACACTTCATTTATGTTATCAATCTTGGCTTCTACAACACCAGGAACATGATGAAATCCTTCAAAAGCTTGTTTTATCTCCAACCTGATAACCATTTAAAGATAAATCATTCTAGTTACTTCAGTTTCCTGCTTAGACTAGTGATATTGCATATTCTAGCATGCTTGAAAACATTACTATATCAGCTATCTCACAAATGGAACCAATGACAAACATAACAAAATTACCTTTTTGATGTTTGTCCTGTAGCCAATAAGTCTCTGATTTGTTCATTGTAAACCTCAAGCACACTAACAGATATGTCATATGAAAATGTTTCACTCCTTTCCTTACTAATTTTAAACAAGTGCTCAAGAGTCCTGTAATTTACTCCTCTATTCTGCTCTGTTCCTTCCATGGTGAATGTCTTCCCTGTTCCTGTTTGCCCATAAGCAAAGATGCAAACATTGTAGCCATCCAGTACAGAGATTACCATTGATGATGCATCAGCAAAAACATCAACTGTTAAAACAAAGCAAACACTGTCGTTTAGAAAACTTCCAATTATGTTAATAATAAGAATCTTGTCCTAAATATATAAGAGCAATGACATTCATGCAAACAGTTGTTGTGTTATACTTTTCAGATACCTTGATCATCTTTTGGTGTATAAACTCTGTCAAATCTGAATGATTTTTTGGTGGAGCCACTTGTCAAAACTCCAAGGCATCCATCCTTTGCTGCATCAAAATCCACAACTGTATTGCACCCAGCTGAGATTTCAGCCTTATGCAATGGACGACATCGACAGAAAACCCTAATGTTCCCTATTATTCATAACAGAAGCGCATTAGTGCCTTTGACTTAAAATAATTCTCTTTAGAATAGAATGAAGTCCATATTTACTATGTAGAATAAGTAAACATGACATCAGAACATACCTTTAGCCTCTTGAACTTCATTGAAGAGTTTCTTTCTTTTTGTCATCTCTTCATTGTACTTCACTTTGAGATCTTCACACTGCTTAACTGCAGAAAGGAGTTTTTAGTCCCATAAGATGATTTGTGCTATTTCAAAGTGCAAAATTAAGTGCAACCCTTCATTAAGAAAAATGGAGATTATATAATATAAAGCATACCCAATTCCTGAACTGCAAAAACCATATTATTTAACTCAGGGATTGAATCAACACATTCATGCGCTTCAAAGGAAAGTTTTGAATAATCACTCTTCATCAACTGCAAAGCAAATTTAGCTTAAAATGTAATTCTGAGAATAATAAAATAATAATAATCATAATAACTTTAAACATGACTCTTTCCAGAATTTTCATCATTTACCTTTATTTTTTCCTGTAAACTGTTAATTGCTTCTGTCCATTTCTTCCTATCAAGCTCATACCTATTAGAAATATTCCTCAGGCTTTCAGCTTGTTTCTCCACAGTTTGATCTGACAAGGAAATTGGCAATAAAATTAGAAATGTTTTAAATTACGACCTACATTTGAAATTTAATAAGGTGATTGCATCGATATAAGTGCCTCTTACTGGATTACATTGATAAAGACCATAAACTATGCATAGCAAATTAAATAATCAGATCTTTAAATTACTACAAACACATGTTAATGAATCTCATAAACAAGTTAAAATTATGTCTTTTGAAGACTCTAATTTCCATGCTCTTGAAGGAAAACCCTGCAAAACTTACCAGTAGTGAGTGACTTAAATGTCACTTTGTCAAGTTCCATCTGGACTGCCTCCAATTGCTCATTTGTTGCAGTTAGTGACATCCATGCCTCATAGCATTCTTTTGCCTTGAGCTCGCACTGCATTGTGAGCTCCTTTATCTTATTCTCGTACTTTGCTGTAGACTTTGCCTGCATAACTTTCATCTGAAACATTCCATTGAAAAGCAGGAAAAGCAAAATGTTGTGAGTCTGCGACACTTGACACGTCAAACTGCCACTTATTGACAAGGTTGCACCTCTAACCTGTGATGAAGGAATTTCAATCTGTGCAGTACAGTAGCTACATTTAATGTAATCACTTGTCACTTGTGAAACTGTTTGAAAAAAAAAAAACAGCAAATTGCTGAGTAACACCTATGCCAGTGGGAAAATATTCAAGCACAGTAAACAGAAATACAGTACCTAATGCCTTCGTTGCTCTCCTAATGCAAATCCCACTAACGACTGGGCTCCCAGTTATACTTTCAAACCTTATGAGAATTAACCCATCATCCTTCACAGACACCCTTGAATCAACCAACTGTAGTGGCTTATTGGCTCCAACAACTGCATAGATATCCAATTCAGATAGAACCTGCTGTTTTATTTCAATAAAAAAAAAGAAGTTGAAGCTTTTACTTGTACAAATTTGTCAAATGTAAATGCATAAAAATAGTTGTATGGAAAAACTTGCCTTTTCATCTTGGATGTATACATTGAACACCCTCATTCCTTTTGGCCCATTTGTGTTAATGATCTCTGCAAAATGAAGATCGACAACATAATCTCCAGGGGGAAGATTATCAAACCTATAACAAAAGCTTCCCAACCGAGCTGATTGATAGATAAATGGATAGTCTCCACCCTCTACTATTTGCTCATTGGTACGCATAATGTTGCCACCATCAAAATAGGTGTCACCCAGGAACGTTATTCCACCTGCTGCTTCACTAAAAGCATCCCCTCCCGCGTTTACAAACATGAGACACTCCTCATCTGCTTCAAAAAGACATATTATTAAAATTAAACATTCTATCTACGTAAGCATAAACCTCAAGTCCTTCTCAACACTTACAACACAGTGCTTTGCTTTTTTCTCTAAACTTCACCAAAAGTTCAAAAAGTTTGCCTAAATTTCCCGTGTAATCAGATTAGCTTCACACCTCCAAACTAACCGCAGTTACAATTTACCAAACCCTAATCCAAAATTCTAAAGCCCCAGTTAACACTTCACTATATAATTGCCAGCCAACAGTTATGTAACTAGAGAAAACAAACAGAACGAGTTTGAAATGCGGTTGAAAGGCATGTTTTAAGCGTAATTGGGAAAAGGAAAAGGTAGAAGCACTGAATTTCAACTTACAAAGAGGGGGAAATGGAACATTTTCTAACCTACTTTTCATTTCTTCCCCCTTAATGTCTTAGCACTGAAAACCATAGAACCCAATTTCTGAACTTCGAGATATTCTAACCTGCGTTGTCAGATCTGGTAAACCCAGTTGGGATCAGTCTTGAAGTGGAGTCACAAACCATCGAATCGAACAAGGACTCGTTGGCGTCTTGCATTAGAGAATCTTTAGGCTCAGAGATTAGGGTTTGAGGGTATTTCTGAACGCCGTCGTTCGATTGAATCGGATCCATGTAAAAGATGGAGTCTTGGAATCAAGAAGGAATTTCTATTGAGAGAGAGAGAGAAAGAGCTGGTTCGTGGCAGAAAGAAAGTTTCAGAGTGCTTCCAACCGTGGTGAAGAATGGGAATGGGATCCTTCACATTTGAATTTGGTGACCGTTGATAAGTTTTGAATTAACCGACCGTTGAAGTTGAGGTATCGCCTTTCTTTCCTTTATATACCTTTTCAGCACGAAGAAATTCGAAGAGAAAACCTATCAATTTATCGGCTACACTGCTTGACTCGATGAATACGAAAACTATTTACGGTAAAAGTATTTTTTTTTATATAAAATAAAAGTAATTTATTTAGAGAGCCGATCAAATGTGTTAAATTTGAAAAATAATATATTTGATAACATTTTACACAAATTAACTTAGAGTAAACCACAAATTTCGTCTTCAACTATTCCTCTTTCTCTTAAATAATCTTTAAAGTAATAAAATTTAAGAAATTCTTTTTTTTGGTTAAATTTGAGAAATTTTTGAAAAGGATTAATATGCATTGATTTCTTGGGATGCTTGTTTGGACTAGGTCATGTACTTTGTTTCCAGATGTCGTCAACATAGGATATTTGTTTGGGTTGAATCTTGTTCTGTTTGGGTCTCATGTAACATATCCATTTTTCTGTAGACCATTAGACCATAGTTAAAAAAAAACTCTCAAAATAGGATTTGAATCCTCTAAATGCTAGAGAGAAAAAAAAGGCACAATTTTTTTCAAATTTAATATAATTAGTGGGTTCTATAATCATCATGGTAAGGTCTTATTTGATGAAGATTATACTTTTTTACTTTGACAACCATGTCATGTTACTCTATAATATGAGTGGATTTAAATCTCTCTCAAAAAAAAAAAAAAATTGCTAGCCAACAACAATTAGTGAAAGCTCATTTTTTTTTATATGGTTACAGAGTTCATTTGCTTCTAATAATCAGAAGACACTTCAAGTATCAACACATTTATCAGTTTTCTCACGAAACTCTATCTTATAGCCCAAAAGCTCATTTGGTTTCAGGCATCTTTTCATTATTGTTACTCTGCATTGATGTTATTTTGAAACTTTGATAAAATTATTATATATAATTAATGTGAATTTTTTTAAGCCAATTTATTTAGTATTTAGTGACTCTACCGAAAATATTAGTCATGATCTACCACTGATTTCAAGTCTACTGTGCTAGTTTTGTTGGAAATATATTTCTATTTCATAATTATGAAAATGGATCTTCAATATTCCCCATCCATGGCATAGCTACTTGGAAGTTCCTAAATGGGGTTGAAGCTGAACTAGGAAGCAATATCAGTTTGTTATTTATATAATAGATAAGAAAATTCTAAATGGAGTTATGGGGTATGCTTTTTATCCTATACGTTTTGTCTGATGTCCCTTGCCCTTCTTCCTAGTCCTGGCAATACAATGGACAAATCAGATATGGCCTTGCTATATAGTGCATGGACTCTTGGTGTTTAAAAACTTGCATTAATAATGTTTTATGAGCTGCATCTATTTGAAGACCTCGTTTTGTTCCTCCACGTTGTATTTACATTTCACACACTGATCAGTTTTTATGCAATCCACATGCAGGTTGTCCACTTTTCTCTTCCCCATTTGTCCTGATCCTGTGTAGAGGTTAAAGAGAATGATCACATTGTAGCCAGTTTGTGCTTCAAAGAGTAACTTATACCAGATTTTTTGGTTGAAATATTATGATGCAGGTTAGGAAAATGAGAATCAATGCGCTTATTCCTTTTCTCTTGCCATTTTACTTCAACGGGTGAAAGACATCTTTTACTGATGATTTCAATTTTTGTGGTATAGCTTGGATTCCTTTTACACTCCTTGGTATCCACTTTCTTTTATCAACCCGTCCCTCCTAACTTCACTATGCTTAATTGCAAGGAAAGCAGCACTGTTTTAAATGGAACCACAACCATAAGCTATGTATGCCTCTAGAATCCGAGAGTCATTCAACAACTTTTGAAACACAACTTCATATTACAAATGCCAATTTTCAGAACAAAGTCATGTCGTATGCATGTATAATATAATCAAAACATAGTAATTTCAATGGATCAATTTCCTAGCTAATCTGCGGCTATGACTTAGCCATCATCAATGGTTCAGTGTCTTATTTTTCATTTCCTCATCTTGTTAAGCATCCAACCACGGGCCTTTCTACAGTGAAAAGGGGAAAAAAAAGAAAATGAAAGAAAAAGACGAGTGAAATTGGAATAATGTTTAGGAGACAACTTTTAGACAGACATGAAAACCGTGTGTGGAGCTATTAAATTACACGTGAATTTGTGCAGAAAAATTTTGATGAGAAAACTAAATACTACCTGACATGCCTCTTTTCAGCTAGCTCCTTATACTTTGTGGCAGTTGGAATTATCTGAAGTCTCTTGAAGATGAATTTCACCAAATGAAGTTGCTTAACGGGCCATCTAAAACATGAAGGGGTATGTGAAGGAAGTAGCATTTCAAAATAATCCCTGCGGGCGTGTTAATTTGTCAACATGTCTATGGCTGAAGAATTTGAGTCATTGAAGATAAAAATCTTGTTTGGCAAAATATGCCTCGTGCACCTTGCAATTTTTTTCTTTTTTTTAAATTGTTGTTTCTTTTCGCCATCAAAGTTGCGGAGGCGTTAATTTGCATCAGAGTCTCAGCACTGTAGATTAAAAAATGAGAAGCAATATTTTCAAAGATGTCCAATATTTCAGTCCCCATGTAAAGCAAACCCCAGCTTCCGTAGAATAAGATTGGAAGAAATTATGTCGAAGCTATTTAAAAAAGGAGAAAACTTGGATATCGTATTTTAGGTACTGTTTGTGCTGTTTTTAATCAAAATTAAAAATTTACCTCAGTAATCCAAATAATAAAAGCATATATTAAAGAATTTTTTAAATTATTGAGGTAAATCTTTAATTCTGATTGAAAAACAACATCAACAGTATCTAAGATATTGTATTTAAGTTTTGTCCTTTAAAAAAATCTAAGCACTTCTAACTAGTACATTAAAGGCTAGGGGCAGCTTCTTTTATATTTTCCCTTTTCACCTTCTATTTTTGGATGACTTGAAATTTCGTAATTATTTACTTTCCCACCTAAGATTTCAAATGTGAACTCCTTTTTCTTTCTTTCTGCCAACAGGGCAAAAAAAAAAATTAACTCCAAGATCTATATATTTACCCTATACATTAAACAAGAGCAACTATCTTGAACAAAAATATTTTTAGTTGTTATTCTTCAATAAAAATGTTTTTAGTTGTCATTCTTTAATAAAATCATTTTTAGAAATTTTTTAACTTTTTACCTCTTTCAATATATCATTTTCAATACCTTTAGTTCTAAATTGAATTTCAATATTTTAAAAAAAAATTGTCAATAATTAATAATCAACATTATATTACAATAATTATTTATTATAAATTTAAAATATAATCTATATGTTTAAAAATATTTATTTATTATAAATTTAAATTATATAAAATAAATATTTATTCTGTATAATGTACAGATGAAAATACTAGTTTTTTGCTACAAGGCAAATCTAGAAGGAGAAAAATAAATTATCCTTTATTGAAATTAAAAAAAATTAAAAAAAATCGAACAAACGATTACAGGCAGCAGAGTAAAAATAATATATTAAATAATAATGTACATAAATTTTCCATGCTTGTATCAAGAATAGCTTTTAAAATCAAATACGTTTGAATATAAAATTTATAATTAAAATTAATTTGAAAATATATCTCAAATATTAATTCTATTAAAAGTTAAATTTAGTTTAAAATACATTGTTTTTTATATTATTATTCAATTATGTTAAGACAAAGAACGAATTTACGACTGTCATTTATTTTGATAATAACAAACAGTCTTTTTAATCAAACGTCTAATTACTTATTTATATTGCATATTCGATATCGTCTATCCACAAGTTTACATATTGTCTTTTTTATCTTTAAACATTCAATAACTAACTTCATTCAAACGATGTTTTAAACTATCTGTGCACTACAAGTTTGCAAAAGCGTAAACTATCTCGAAAGAAAAGAAGTCTACGTACCTATCTCGAGAAAAATCTACTTTACATATAAAAGAAGGATTTTGTGTGCAGTTGTTAGTACGGAAAGCAAATATGCCCACTTCTACAAGATTGAGTATGAGAAAGGCTAAGATAAGCAAACTGCTTTATCTTATCAAATGACTAGTTGGTGGAAGGCGTTAAATGCTGCATTTAATACTCCAACGACTCTTTTCTGCCTTTACAAATGTCAGATGAAGGATGTCTCCTGCAACACTCACAACGGACACTTTTTGGAGAATCTTATAAATAAAAGAAGAGACCTCAGTTTTAGATGCTAATGATTCTGATAGAGCGTGAAACTGTTTGAAATTCTCTCTCAATTTGTAATCTTTAAATACATTATTTGTAAATGCTTCTTGTGCTTCATTGTATATTTCGTTTGATAAGACAATTAGCTCTAGTGAGATAACTCACAATCAACCATTTCTCTGAGAAATTAGTAGAAGCCTGAAGAGGCTTTAATTCAAAGAATACTTGGGTTTTTGCTTGGAGAGACAAGTTAAAGACTACTTGGGTTGAGCCTGAAGAGCCTTGGTTAAAAGAATACTTGTAACTTGTTTAAGTTAGTAGGACTTGGTTGTTGCCAAGAACTAGACGTAGTCTTTGGGAGAGATGAACCAGTATAAACTCATTGTGTTTCTCTAGGCCTGCATTTTTCCTTCGTCTTTATTTAAACATCTTTCAAAAATCTTTTGTTTAATACTTCAGACGAACCGTTCTTAAAAAGGTTTTTGTGAAAATTTGGTATAACACAATTCAACCCCCCATTCTTGTGTTATTTCTGTATTTTACAGTTTGGTATCAAAGCTCAGCCTCTAAAGGTTGAGCACCTTAACAAGTGTTAGAGAAAAAGATCCTTATGGCAAACCTTGAAGGACAGTTCATTCCTGAAGGAGCTTCATTTTCAAGGCCTCCTAGCCTTCAATGGAGAAGATTATGCGTACCAAAGAGATAGAATGAAAATGTACATCAAGTCCACTCATAACAACATCTAGAGAATCATAACTCATGGAAATATCATTGTAGTAAAACTAGAAAACGAATTTAATCAGGACAACTTCAACATGCTACAACAAAATGCAAAGGCTAGGTATATTATAACCTGTGTCTTATCTAAAACTAAATATAACAAATTTTGCAGTTGCAAAACAACAAAGGAAATGTGGGATGCTTATACGCATAACACATGAAGGCACTAAAGATGTTCGTCTAAGAAGAGCAGCAACTCTTCAGAGACACGATAAGATGTTCACCATGAAGGAGACAGAAACCATTGATGAGATGTTTGGAAGATTTCAAACAATTCTCAATGGACTCTAGAGTTTTGGTGTTGAGTTTTTCAAAGCTCAAAACAATCTCAAAATCTTGGACAGTCTTCCAAAAGTTTAGGAATCTAAGGCTACAGCCATAGCTGAAGCTAAGGACATGAAGACTTTAACTCTTGATGCTGAGAGCTCTAAGAGTCCATGAAGCTCATCTATTTAAAAGAGATAAGATAAAAAAAATGACTTTATTGCTCTAAAGAGTGGAGAAACCAATTGAAGAGCAAACAAAAGAACAGAGACAAGAACTAAGAATAAAGCTCTAAAGGTTTAGTCTAATGAATCAGAGAGCTCAGACGAAAGCTCTAGCTACTCTATAGACAATGAGATTTCTTTCATGACCAAAAAGTTCAAGAAGATGCTCAAAAAGAAAGGAAGATTCAAGCAATCCTCTAGAAGGAAAGACAATAGATTTAGGAAGTCATTTCAAGAAGAAAACAATAAAATTATATGTTTTGAGTGCAAAAAGCCTGGACATATAAAGGCTGAGTGTCCCAAATTAAAAAAAGGATGGAACTCAAAAAAGAAAAACAAAAAGAAAATTCTTCTAGCAACCTGGGAAGATCTGGACAGCAGTAGTAGTAGTTCAGACAAAGAGAAAGCTAACATTTGTCTCATGGTGAATACTGAAGAATTAATACCTGAGGTAAAATCTATTCTGAAGAACAATTTGTATTTGTTTGATAGTTGTGAATCTGAGTCTGATAATGAAGAAGATATAACACTCTTCTTGCAAACTCTCACATGATCGCTCTTAAGTATACGAAATACAAAGAGAAATATAAAGAAGCTATTTTAGAAAATGAATTGCTTAAGAAAAATCTAAAGAGTATGCATAAGAATCAAGCCTTAGATCTTCAAAAGACGATACTTCTTTCTAAAGTTGACAGACTAAAGAAAGAGGTTATTAGTGTGAGACAAAATCTGGCTAAATTTGTGGATGATTTTTCAAAACTACAACTAATTTTGAAACACAGAAGACTTTCATATGATAAACCTGGCATAGGCTTTGAAAAAGACAAAGACTTTAAATCATCGTCTTTTAAATCTTATTCAACCTTTTGTAACTTTTGTGGCAAATCTAGACACACACCTCAAAGGTGTCAACACAAAAGGAAACAAAGGTTAAATAAGACCTTTGGGACTAACACAAAAGGACACAAAAGTATTTGGGTACTAAGGTTTCAAATAATTCATGTTGCAAATATCTTTAATAGGAAAAATGAGAGATTCATTCTGGTACTTGGATAGTGGATGCTCACGTCACATGATGGGAGAAAAATCTATGTTCCCGAACCTCTAATCACATGAAGGAATTGTTTCATTTGGAGGAAATGGAAAAGGTAAAATCATTGGTATAGGTAAAGTTGTTAAGCCTTCTCTTCCTTCAATAGATAATGTGTTGTGTGTTGAAGGACTAAAGTATAACTTGCTTAGCATAAGTCAATTCTGTGATAGTGGGTTTGTCGTGTCCTTTAACAAGGAATCGTGCATAGTCAAGCGAAATGATAAATCCATTCTTTTTACTACTAAAAAGGCATAACAATCTGTACAAGATCGAGTTTGAGCATCTAAATAAACAAAATGTCACTTGCTTAATAACCAAAGAAGGTGAAAAATGGATTTGGCATAAAAAGCTTGGGCACATCAATTTGAAACATATTTCAAAACTATACGAAAAGGGTTTAGTGAAAGGATTGCCTGAGATTTCTTGGAAAACTCATCTTCTTTGTGAAGCATGTCAGAAAGGGAAACAAATTAAAACTTCTTTTAAATCTAAAGATCTTGTTTCCACTTCTAGACCATTAGAATTGTTGCATATGAATTTGTTTGGTCCTACAAAAACTCTTAGTCTTGGCAGCAAAAAGTATGGTTTTGTCATTATAGAAGACTATTCTAGATATACATGGGTTTACTTCCTAACTCACAAACACGAGACTTTTAATGTGTTTGAAATATTTTGTAAACGTGTTCAAAATGAAAAAGGTTTTTGTATAACTGCAATCAGAATTAACCATGAACATAATTTGATAATTCTGAGTTCAAATTCTTTTGTGAAAAAAATGAAATTTTCCACAACTTCTCCTCACCAAGAACACCTCAACAAAATGGGGTAGTTGAAAGGAAAAATATAACTCTACAAGAGATGGCTAAAATCATGCTTTGTAAATATTCAATTCCTAAGTACTTCTAGGCAAAAGCTGTAAATACAACTTGTTATATTCAAAACAGAATATTAATTAAACTATTGATAAATAAGACTCCTTATGAATTGTAGAGAGGTAAACGACCCAACATTTCATACTTTCATCCCTTTAGATGTGAGTGTTACATTCTGAAGATTAGAGATCAATTGGGAAAATTTGACTCTAAGGTTGAAAAAGTGTTTTTCTAGGATATTCTAATACATCAAAAGCATATAGAGTATTTAACTCTAGAACTTTTGTTGTAGAAGAATCTATTCATGTTAAATTTAATGATGCACTGACCCCTGATAAGAGATTATCTGATTTGGAAGATGATCTTGTAGATTTACAGATAGGATCGTTTGATCTCGTAAGAACAGATGAAGTGAGAAAATCAAAAGATAACCCTCAACAACAGTAGACTATTGATCAAATGAAACAATTTCACAAAGACTGAAAACTTGTCACCTATCATCCATAAGATCAAATCATTGGAGAACGGACTGAAGGAGTCAAGACAAGGTCATCACTGATAAATCAAGCTTTATGTGCCCTAGTCTCACAAATTGAGCCAAAGACCATTAAAGAAGCACTCATAGACGATGAATGGATTATAGCCATGGAAGAAGAATTACATCAATTTGCAAGAAATGATGTATGGACTCTTGCTCCTAGACCAAAACATAAAAGCATCATTGGACACAAGATGGGTGTTTTGCAACAAGCTTGATGAAAACGGAAAGGTAGTAAGAAATAACACAAGGTTAGTAACTCAAGGGTACAATCAACAAGAAGGTATTGACTTCACTGAAACCTTTGTTTCTGTAGCTAGATTAGAAGCTATTAGAATTATGCTTGTCTTTGCTACTTATAAAAACATTAAGCTTTTTCAAATGAATGTTAAAAGTACCTTTTTAAATGGTTTCATTGAGGAAGAAGTCTATGTTAGGCAACTTCCTAATTTTGAGGATCCAATCCATTCAAATCATGTGTTCAAACTTAAAAAGGCTTTGTATAGTCTTAAATAAGCACCTTGTGCTTGGTATGATAGACTAAGCAGTTTTCTCATTACAAATGGTTTTATGAAAGGCAAAGTTGACACAACTCTTTCTAGAAAAGAATCTAATAAAGATTTCATAATAGTTCAAATTTATATAGATGACATAATTTTTGGAGTTACTAATGAAATTTTATGTAAGGATTTCTTAGACTTAATGTAAAGCAAGTTCAAAATGAGCATGACGAGAGAATTAAAATTCTTTCTTGGCTTACAAGTTAAACAAGAGAAAGAAGACGTATACATTCATCAACAAAAATACATCAAAGAACTACTCAAAATGTATAAGATGAATGAATCAAAGCCTATAAGCACACCTATGCATCTGTCTGTTGCCATGACAAAGGACAAATCAGGTAAACCTGTAGACCAGATTGTCTACAGAGGTATGATTAGCTCACTTCTCTATTTAACTACTAGTAGACCAGATATTATGCATAGCGTCTGCCTATGTGCTAGATTTCAGTCTGATCCTAGAGAGTCTCATTTGAAAGTTGTTAAAAGGATATTTAGATATCTTGTTGGTATATCTAACCTAGGCCTGTTTTATAAGAAAAATAAAGATTTCAGGTTAGTAGGATATTATGATGCAGACTATACTAAAGACAGAATTGAACGAAAAAATACAAGTGGTGGATGTCACTTCCTTAGACCATGTCTTATATCCTGGATAAGCAAGAAACATAACTCAATTGCACTTTCTACTGCCAAAGCAGAATATGTTTCAGCTACAAGTTGTTGCTCACAGCTTTTATGGGTAAAATATCAACTTGAATATTACTCTAACTTTAAGCATAATATTTCAGTGTTATGTAACAATACTAGTACAATCAATCTATCTAAAAATCCTATTCAGCATTCTAAGGCAAAGCATATAGAAATAAGACATCATTTTATACGTGATTATGTTCAAAAAAGTATTTTTGATATTAAATTTATTGATACAGACCATCAATAGGCTGATATCTTTACAAAGGCTTTACCTGAAAAACATTTTAATTTTATCATAGAAAATTTGCATATGAAAGTCGTCTTGCATCATCATCTTATTAATTTTTTTAATTATCGTCTTATACTTCGTCGTCTTACACTTTATTATTATACTTTGTCTTACTAACACGTATGCCTTTGAATATGAAAAGTTTTTGTTTATTCATCTGACTTCTCCTTACATTAGTACTCCTTGATAATCCCCAAGAAACGTGCGCAGCCCTTCCTTGCCACATTAAGTCACAATAAATGTATGTCTTTTCAGTACTATCAAACCTTTCATATATTCAAAAATAACCGTCCTTTTTCCCTTTACACTATCAGAAACACTCTCATATCCTTTGCACTCAATCTCTTTCTCGCTTTCATTCATAAATACCTTAACCTTCAAAGACTTGCACTCATGGCCGCTTCGAGACAACTTGCTCCCATGGAAAGATTTCTAGAAGGTGATTTTCTGGCTTGGACATGGGTAGACCTAAAGAAGCTGGAAGATGAAGGTTTTCCCTACGTCTCTTCATAAAAAATGCAGGATAAGAGTCGTTTGTTTAGAAGTGAACCCACTAGTACCATGCTCCCTATGCCTACTTCTAGGCATCTGCATCTGAGGTTGATGCAACCATTATTGGGACTGTAGACAACCAGACCATCATCATTTCAACTAAAACCATTGCAGTAGGTGTCTGGCTGCAAGGAAGAAGATGACTTGTTTACTAAAGACTAGGAAAGAGCTATCACCCCTAGAAATAGTTAACCTAGGGTTGTATGGGCGTCCCAGACCCCAAATTGACAACAAATATGTTTTGAAGAGGTTTTTATACTCTTTAAACATGAAGAGGGACTACAAACTCATCCACAACATCTTTCTGCACATTATCCTGCCTCACAAAGGCTCAAAGGATAATATATCCCCTAAAGACAGATTCTGCCTATACAAGATGCTCACTGGCTAAAAGGTGAATCTACCTGCTTTCGTCTTGGATAACTAGAGGTCATGCCTTACCAAGTCAAAGAAGAGCTTCAAAGGCAAACAGAGGTATCTTATTCCCTACGCCATGTTATTTACTGAAATCATTAAGTTGGATAGCGTAAATGAATTTAGTTGGGAGAAGAAGAAACAAGGTTCTAAGATCGACGTGTCCATCACAAGGAAGATCAGGATAGTCCATTTGTCTCCTGGATATGTAGCCAAGCACGCAAAGCTAGCTGTAATCAAGGAAGAACTCGCTGATGAAGTGGTCGAAACTGCTTCCGAGTAGGATCATCTGCTAATCCTTCTACTAACCCAATTTCTGCTCAACATCCCCACCACCTCACCACAACGAACCCCCACCAACACAGCCATAACCCAAACAAACCAACATACAACGAACTTCCCATCAAAAGACCATCCCAGAAAGACCCACAACAACCAACACATGACCAACCCTTTTCTCTATTTAAAAAACAAAAACCCCTAACCATTCGTTGAGATCTAAACCAACCACCCAACCCAACTCAGACGATGACCTCCCCATCAACCAACTGCTTACAACCATACAAACAACCATCCTTGAACCTCTATCGCAACAGCCACCTTCACCACCTATTACCCCTGAAGCATCTATTCCTGCTAAACCATCCAAATGATCCTCCAAGCCCAAGAACATCCCTAAACCAAAAACAAGAGCTCAAGAGGCCAAACAACTGAGAAGAGCCAGAACTGAGTCCAAAAAGGCTAAAAAGAAGAAAAAGGAATAAGAGAATAAGCTTGTTGTTCAAGAAGAAGAACAGATTGAGGAAACAGTGCTTTAATCAGTCATTGAGCACTCACTGCAGACTTCCCCCAAGGAACCTAATGAAGAATATGTGCTTATTCAAGAAAACTTCATGGTTTACCTCCAACCAGAATCTATCAAGATCATTCTTATAGTAAAGACCTCAATCTGTATCTCTTACACAAGTCTTCCAGCATCTTACTGCAGACCTTACGACTAGACTAAGTAATGTTCAGCCTGCAAGAGCTATTACTTTTCGTTTGCTAGAAGCTGAAGGCCTTTCGTTTGGAGGATTAGCTGAACCGATGATAGACGAAGCTTCACCGGATCTCTACAGATCAAAGACTCCTCCTTCTGAATGTCTTCACAAGAATGCCACACCCTTTGAACAACATGAAACTCGCAATGTCGGCAAGACCAAGGAGTACTAGCCTTTAGAGCCCTTCAACCCAGAGATTCTTCAAGCTCTCATCAACTATGAACTGGGCGAAGTTAACAATCTGAGGATGTGGACCACCATTGTTCAAGAAGAATGGCCACTATTAGTGCACCATGGGTATGCTGAAAATATGCCTGAAGAAGAAGAAGAAGCTACCCCTACTCTCTCATATGAGCCAAATGTAACACCCTTACTTTTGTATATTAAATTATTCTGTATGTTTAAAAATTGTTTTTAAGTCATCAATGTATTTAGAACAATTAATAATAATTTTAGAGATTTTTCTAGAATTTATTGAGATAATTTTTGTAAAATGACAAAAATACCCCTAGTTGACTGTTGGAACCAATCGGAGACTTTTTGACCTCAAAATATTTTGAAAATTTTATATTAAATATCTCTCATTATAAAAACTTTATTTTGAGAGAAAAGTAGTGAAAAATATAATAATCCTATTTTAATTCTTCCACTGTTTTTTATATATATTTGGCACTACAATTCTGAAAAATCGGAAAGGGATTTTGAAATTCTGACTCCCACCATTTTGCTCAAAATCTCAAGAGCTATTTAATCGTGATTTTAATAATTTTTCCGAGCCGGAGCTTGGAGAAATTAGAAAATGACAATTTTATCCTTATTTCTCAACATTAAGAACTGACATGAGGAAAAGATTCAATTGAAATTAAAATGTCAATTTGAGCTTGGAATTATGTCATATATATTAAAATATAATTTTGGGAATCTTCTGGAATTTCTGTGTAAAATGACCAAAATGCCCTTGCGTGTCTAATAAGCCAGCCAGTACTGGTTTGACATTCAAAAAGGGTGAAAATAGTAATTTTAGTTTGATTATGGGTAAAATATTTAATTTTAGAATTTTGATACAAATTTTGGTATTTATTGAATTAAAATGGATTTTCTATGAATTTTCTAGCTTAAAAATACAAAATAAAAACATATAATTTGAAACAAATTAATAAAAATTAAAATTTATTATTAGAAATTTATTTTTGATGAAAATTAATGTATTTATCCAGTTTTTCATTAAAATACATTATTTTGATATTAAAAGCTAATTTTTTCAAGTTTAGGCGTTTTTGTCGGTACCGGTTAATTCACCTACAGATAAAATTTGACACATGGAGGCTTGGGACAGCTGGTGGAGCACGTCCCCAACCCTAAAATAGGTGATTCACCACCTATTTGAGATATGTGTCCCTAAATTGGATTAAAAATAAATAAAAATTGGATTTATGACATAATGGTGACATAATGGATGATGTAAATATTTGGACACCTAACCCCCCTTCTTCTTCTATAAATAGGCCTCAAAGTTTTCAGATTTTCACTCATCCTTTCCTCTCCCAAGCTAGAGAGCTTCTTTTTCTAAAGTTTTCTCTCTCTAAAATATTTTTTTTGTCTAGTTTTTATGTTAAAATTTTGCTAGTTTTCAACTAGTAGAATTTCTCCTCCTAGAAGCTTTGCACCAACAATTCCATCCTCTTCATCAACTATCTTAGAGGTAATGGGGGGAGTGGGGTTGGTTCTAAATTACTGTCACTTTGCATGTTGGTAGGAAGGGTTTTCCCCTAAACCCGTTTAGGCTTAAATTTTAGTATTGTTATTATTGTTTAAAGTTAAACTTTAATTTTTACTAAGTTGTTACTCTGCCCAAATTTAGATTATTAAATCATAATTACTAAATTGTTACTATGCTCAAATTTTAATTATTAAATTATACTTGCTAAGCTGTTACTCTGTTCAATTTTAGAAAATTAAAATGCGCTTGCTAAGCTGTTACTCTGCTCAATTTTAGAAAATTAAAATGTATTTATTTAGTTGTTATTTTGCCAAAATTTTAGTAATTATACTATAATTGCTATGTCGTTATTCTGTTAAAATTCTGGTATTGTGCAATTTCTGTAAAATAAGGCAGAAATGTTGATTGTACTGGTGCTCAAGTTAAATGAGACCAAGGAAACCTCTGCTTGAGAAGTTAGGAATTGATAGTTTAGTGAGTAATGTAAAGCAAGTGACATGTAGTGACACGGCACCCTGCTAGGGAAGCCATAGTTTGGTACGCTGAGGAATGAAAGGCAGGGACCCACTTGCGGAGGTCTTGGGGGTAGGCATCGAGTGGTGAAGGTCCTAATGGCCAGGGTAGCCCCCTTGAGCCGGGATATTCACCTGACCAAACTCGATAACCCCGACAACTGCTCAGTATTCCAAAATTGGTTTGAGAGTATACTTCTATAAATGGATATCCTAAATTGTTATTTTGTTCCTCAATGATGACGAGGACTGTACCATGTGATGGTGTTGAGAGAGGTATATGTACTCCTAGTCACTTCCCAGGTTCTGTTGAGAACTATTACCCACTAATGGAAAGTATGGATCCATACCTAGTCAAGGGTAGTCGGATACAACTTAGAATGAATCTTAGGATCTCTTGTGTTGTCAGTTGTGTTTTGTCTTTGTTTTATGGTAGATTTCCTACCGTACATGTAAAAGTGATTTTAGAACAAAACACCTCACTCCATTATTTTCTTTTGTGTATGATTGGTCGTGATTATTGAAGACGACATTAACGCTCCATGATGCTGAGTACGAGATAGAGAATGTCTCAACGAAGGAGGACCTGAAGACCTATAGTATTTTCTTTTTGTATAAGGGATAGGGTAGATAAATATTGCTCTGTATAGGATCTCTTTTGATGTATATAGTGGGCTAGGTAATATATGTATTTCGATGTACTTTTGTTTCTGACTGTTATGTATTACTCAAACCATGATGTACAGTTTTATAAAATATATGTATATCTTTCATATTTTATTACCATTTCCAAATTCTGTTAAGTTTGGAATTTCTTTTAAAAACTGGAAAAATTTTACACACATTTTTATTTACTTAAACTTAATAACTAAATTAATATGAATTATATTTAAAATTAAATGGGTGTTACACCAAACATCTAACCGTACGTCTAAGAGTATGGGTACAGCCCATTGTCGAATGCATTCATTTTCGTCTACCCTCCCTCAACCAAACTAGATTCCCCTCTGGATATAACATATGGAGACAACGAGGACTCCACTGCCACAACTCCCCATTCATGATCAAGTGCAACTACTCTGAATATCTAATCATGTGCATAACCTACAATTACAAGCCCAAGATCATTTATCCATTCTGCCATGAAAAGATCAAGACTTATCTTCTCACCATCCGTCCAGAAGACAGTCCAAACTTTGAAGAATGGCGGATTGGTGATGATGACTGGGAGTTGGGCAGAGTCATATACAATTTTCTTAGGGAGAAGATGCAGATTTCCTTGTAGCATGCAATTTGTGAGAGAAGGTGTCCTAATCTTGAGTTAAATTTGCCTAAACTCATGGCAAGACGAATGTTGCTTTTGCTAAAGCCATAGACAACCTTTCGCATCTGCTGCCAAAAGAAGTTTTATTGTTAAATCTGTCTATGGGTAAAGGCAAAGAGCCTAAATTCAGATGCAACCCTAAGAGACATTTAATGATCAGAAAGAGAGCACTCTCCTTTGCGTAGCTGGCTACTTTAAAAGGCAAAGAAACCTTATGGAGCTCAGACCGAAAAAGGTTGCAAGAACATGTTGAAACCCCCAAACACTTTTCAAGTCTGACTGTTGAGGAGAAGAACATCCTGAGCCACCAAGCTGCTATCTACCCAACCGGTCATTAGGTGCAGGTCTCTCTAACACCGTCAACTTCTACCTCTAACCCCCATAACTAGCTCACACTCAACTACCCCCGCACCTACATATTCTTCTCCACCTATGGCAACACTTCTAAAGTCTTTCTGCCCATAGGCCATTTTTGGTTTTGTGGCCCTCCAGTCCTATGTGTTTAATTTGTGTTTTGTAGAAAAACCTGCTGAAGATGAAGCTACAAGCTTTGCTCCTATTCTAGAATCTTTAGACGTTAAACAAAAAGTCAAAGAATTGAAGTAGACTGTTCAATGTCTTGAAGCTGTACTGGTGAAGGAAAGCAAGAAGCGCAAGCTAGCGAAAGCTCTGCTTACAAAATTAGGAAAACACTTCAAGGGGAACCTAGGCTCACCATCCATACCGTCAGACTCTGAATCCTTTTATTGATGATGCCAAAAGAAGGAGAACACAAGAAGAATAAAAAGGAAGAGAAAAGAAGAAAGACCAAAAGAGGGAAAACATAACAAAAAGGGGAGACTAGAGCAAAATCATAAAGGGAGTATTTCTTAACTTTTATTGCTTATGTTCTATTTAAACTACAATTACATTACAATAAGCATTCAATATTTGATACTGCGTCTGCTTGACTGAAGTTATTAGTAAATTTTTGCATGAAATATGTTGTCTGATAAAGCTTTTATCGTAAAATCGTGTTTAATATATAAAAATGTTTTGTAAAAATTAAATATGTTTGTCATCATCAAAAAAGGGGAGATTGTTAAAACAAATGACGAATTTATGACCCTCACTTATTTTGATAATAACAAACAGTCACAAACAGTCTTTTTAATCAAACGTTTGATTACTCGTTTATATTGCATATTCGATATCGTCTGTCCACGAGTTTACATATTGTCTTTCTTTATCTTTAAAGATTTAATAACTAACTTCATTCAGACGATGTTTTAAACTATCTGTGCATTGCAAGTTTGTAAAAGCGTAAACTACCTCGAAAGAAAAGAAGTCTATGTACCTATCTCGAAAAGTCTACTTTACACATAAAAGAAGGATTTTGTGTGCAGTTGTCAGTACGGAAAGCAAATATGCCCACTTCTACAAGATTGAGCACGAGAAGGGCTAAGATAAGTAAACTGCTTTATCTTATCAAAGTGACTAGTTGGTAAAAGGCGTTAAATGATGCATTTAATACTCCAACGACTCTTTTCTACCTTTACAAACGTCAGACGAAGGATGTCTCCTACAACACTCACAACGGACACTTTTGGAGAATTCTATAAATAGAAGAAGAGACCTCAGTTTCAAATACTAATAATTTTGATAGAGCGTGAAACTGTTTAAAATTCTCTCTCAATTTGTAATCTTTAAATACATTATTTGTAAATGCTTCTTGTGCTTCATTGTATATTTTGTTTGATAAGATGATTAGCTCTAGTGAGATAACTCCTAATCAACCATTTCTCTAACAAATTAGTAGAAGCCTGAAGAGGCTTTGATTCAAAGAATATTTAGGTTTTTACTTGGAGAGACAAGTTAAAGACTACTTGGGTTGAGCCTAAAGAGGCTTGGTTAAAAGAATACTTGTAACTTGTTTAAGTTAGTAGGATTTAGTTGTTGCCAAGAATAGAACGTAGTCTCTGGGAAAGACAAACTAATATAAACTCATTGTGTTTCTCTGGCCTATGTTTTTCCTTCGTCTTTAATTAAACATCTTTCAAAAATCTTTTGTTTAATATTTCAGACAAACCGTTCTTCAAAAAGTTTTTGCAAAAATTTAATATAACACAATTTAATCCTTTTTTTTGTATTATTTATGTGTTTTACAAATTATAACTTATTATTTTTTATAATAATTACTTTAAAAATTATATTTAAAATAATTTCTAATTAGTTAATACTTCATCCGTACATAAACATTAACCCCGTTCTTACAACTTAAAAGAATAATCAGATAGTAGTAGGCAGAGCCAGCGCAGCATGGCAAAATGATACGAGCAAGGAAGGTTCCAAGCCTCACATCACAGATTTCACACGGAACGAACCCGTCTGCATCTGCTTCATCTTCCACTCTCTTCACTCTAATCTAACCCCTCAAATCACCGACATATACATACAGCACGAGTGAATCCAATAGCGATGACGTCCGGGAAGCAAGGGCAACAACAATCGTGGTTCTTCTCTCTGCGAGGCTCACTCCTCTTCCTCGCAATCCTCACCCTTCTCTCCTTCACCTACCTCTCCCTCAAATACTCCACCCCTCCACCCCAGGTGCGCCACCCCCCTTCGCATTTTCCTCCCACCCAATTTCACAACTCCCCATTCATTTATCGATTACCCTTCTTTTGGTTTAGGTTTCCAAGCTCTCCGTCGCGAAGCTCAACGATGCGCTGGAAAGCGAGAAAGAGGAGGGGGGAGAAGAAGAGATTTCGGACATCTACCACTCGCCGCGCGTGTTCAAGCTGAACTACGAGGAGATGGAGAAGAAGTTCAAGGTGTACATATACCCTGATGGGGATCCCAACACCTTCTACCAGACGCCGAGGAAGCTCACCGGAAAGTACGCCAGTGAGGGCTATTTCTTCCAGAACATCAGGGAGAGTCACTTCCGCACCCAAAACCCTGATCAGGCACACCTCTTCTTCATCCCCATCTCGTGTCACAAGATGCGTGGCAAGGTATTTCCCCTTTCTGCATTCTCTCTTGTTGAGATCTGAGGAGAATGGTACAATGTTAGATGCATGCATTACTAATGCTAGTGAGTAGTATATGTGAATTCTTAGTTAAAAGGGAAATTGTTGGATATCCCATATTAACCAGTGATATGGCCAAAATAGTATATAAAAGTGGGAGGCAACTCTCACTTCATGAGTTTGCTAGTTTTGGGGTTGAATTAGGTCCGAACCCTAAATTCTAAGATGGGATTAGAGCCTATCCTAATAGTTGTTTGTTGGGCTTATCGAGCTACCTGTTGTCGGACCACCCATATATATCCGGTCTTGGAAACTTTATGCTTGAGATGTTCAGTTCTTGGTGTAAGGGAGGTGTCTTAGAGATTTCATGTTGACTAGTGATATGGCCAAAATAATGTATAAGCGGGGGACAACCCTCATTTCATGAATTAGTTTTTGGAGTTGATTTAGGGCCAAACCTAAAACTATAAGAGAAATGATGATTAAAAAGGAAAGGTTGACAATGTTTAGCTTGGATTGAATGGTTAAGTGACTGCTTCTAGGTGGAATGTGGTCTCATGTTTGTGTGTTATGCAGGGAACATCTTATGAGAATATGACAATAATTGTACAAAATTATGTGGAGAGCTTGATATCCAAATATCCTTATTGGAACAGAACCTTGGGTGCTGATCACTTCTTTGTCACTTGTCATGATGTTGGTGTGAGGGCAACGGAAGGACTTGAATTTCTAGTCAAGAATTCCATTCGAGCAGTGTGCTCCCCCAGCTATGATGTTGGATTCATTCCGCACAAAGATGTTGCTCTCCCTCAAGTGCTACAGCCATTTGCTCTTCCTGCTGGGGGGAATGATATAGAAAACAGGTGAGTTTTTTAAGATATGTGTTGCTCCAATTGGTTAAATTGTCTGCCTGAATTGGTGCAGATTAGGTTTTGGGGATTGGATTCTGCTGTTTAGATGACTTGTCAGCCTGTTTTTGAAGCGTTTGTTAATCCTTTTGTGGGTCACCTGATGAGGGTGATGGAAATTACTTGATATTTCTCAGAATGTTTAAACACCTTTATCAGAAACTGGCTCATGACCCACAAGTCTTTAGTTTCTATAATACTCTACAGTTGCTTCAGTTTCTGGTAACCTGGTTTAACATTATCTATGTTGTGGATCTTAATACCTTCCATGGAGTACACACTGCTTGCAAAGAACTTAAGACATGGAAAATATCAGTGATTTTTTGAGTTATAATCTCCATACTGCAACAAAATGCTTTTCTGGGTTTCATTGTTGCTATCCTATCCAAGAACCTGATTTTTAATACATTTATTCGTTTCATGTAAAATAGTATGATAATGTAATATAGAATCTGTATTTCAAGCAACAGAAGTTGTAGGGATACTTAGATAATTTATTTCATAAGATTAATTAATACTGATGGTGCATCAATACATAGTTTGTTCTGTAAGATCAATAAACAATGCTTCTACATGCATATTTATTGATTCTGAAAATTTGATAAATTTGTGCTTTGCAGGACTACTCTTGGATTTTGGGCTGGTCATCGTAATTCTAAAATTAGAGTTGTTCTTGCACGTGTGTGGGAAAATGACACAGAACTTGATATTTCAAACAACAGAATTAATAGGGCTACCGGGCATCTAGTGTACCAGAAGAGATTTTACAGGAGTAAGTTCTGTATATGTCCTGGTGGATCACAGGTTAATAGTGCTCGAATAGCAGACTCTATCCATTATGGGTGCATCCCTGGTAAGATCATCCTTTCTAATGATTTTTTTCCCTTTTGATTTTATGGTTGCATATTAAGCTTCTTAAAACTCCATACCTATATGACAGTGCAAGTATATATAAACTGAATACCTATTGCCTAATGGTTTTTGTCACTTTTCATGGATGGTATGAGGTTGGTTGCATATTTCTTGTATTGGCATTAGATGCCAGGTTCCTTTGTGTTTGTGTTAAAATATGAATTAAATATTGTCTATTAAGAAACATTTGTAAATCCTATCCTTGTCTAGACTGATTAAGCTTTGGTTGCTTCTATCACTCCTAAGACTGGAATTGCAACTTTATTGTGTGATGATTTGATAATTGAGTTTTGAGTGTCTGAAATATGGTATTGTGGAAAGGCAAATTTGAGTTTGAATGTCATGCAAGAACCGGTTTAATAATCAATTAATTAACAATCTTCAAGTATATACGTACATAGTTCAATTTGAAAAGGCATATTTGTTAATTGGAATGAATAATAAGTGCAACCATTTTATTGTTAGACTGTTGAAGGGAGTGGAGGTTGTATTGTGGAATACGAGAGGGAGTGCCTAGGGATCAAATTTAGGACTATCCATCCAAGCTCCACCCCTCCAGTCACCTTAGTTAATTTTGAAGTACTTTATTGGAGGGTGATAATAAAGGTCAAATTCACTAGAAGCCATGTGTAAACAGATTACACATATACTTCACCTTAGCTTGTTATGTTTGCCCTGGATCTCGAAAGAACTACATATGGGATATTGTGATTTGTGAGTGACATTTGAACTGTAACTTGGTATGAATAAATTTATGTTCTTGCCTTTGGCCTTTGGGACAGGATTATGTAGACAATCCTGTAACTGACCTGAAGCTGTTAATGTTGTTTTGCAGTGATATTGTCAAATTACTATGACCTTCCTTTTAATGATATTCTTGACTGGAATAAATTTGCTGTTGTACTCAAGGAGAGTGATGTATACCAGCTTAAACAAATCCTCAAAAATATATCGGATGCTGAGTTTGTTGCACTTCATAATAATTTAGTAAAGGTATAAATCCTCTCATTACTCTATATGGAATCTATATATTAGTAAAAGATGTTATTTTTTTGCTTTTATGTTGTGTGGCATGTAAACGTGTGTATTGCCCCCTTTGCTTATAGTTCAAAAAAACATTTGAATGCTACAAGTTTCGTTTTTTTCATTCTCTGGAACTTCTTATTATTTATGTTGTTTGAAAAGCCATCAGTATGTAAAATTAGAAAAGAAATTTAGAATGTAACCAAAATAAAGAAGGAAATTAACAGCATGTTTGGTTAAAGAAAATTGTTTTCTGTTTACCTGAACTTTTTTGTATTAGAAATAATGAAAATAACATTATGGTGTTATCACTTGCCATACAAATCTTTAAAATCAAGAAACAAAGTGAAGACTAGGAAAGGTAGTATTTTTATTTTTTTTTAATTATTAGCAAGAATAGAAAATGTTTTCTTAAATTCATAGGGCCTGAGAAAATGAGCCCAAATATTTTATCATCAGTGGTTGTTTGGTTGTTAATTTTTCATTGCCAATTGAATTATTTGTTGATATGTTGGAGCTCACATAAAGTTGCTTCATGTTCTATCAGGTTCAGAAACACTTCCAATGGAATTCGCCCACAATCAGATATGATGCTTTCCATATGGTTATGTATGACCTTTGGTTACGCCATCACACGATCAAATACTAACATTTAGACTCACTCTAAGACACTCTTGTTTTGTATACAACTTACAGTTTTAGCAACTGATAGAGTACTGTAAATAGCCAATTACAGTTTTTTATACAGCAGCTGGTTTTTCTATATTCTTGCACCCAGAACATTTCGGTTAATTTGATATTTGTTTGCGGTAAGGCTCTTTGTTGGGATGAAACTACTACGTGGCCAAGCTATTGAATTAAGGCAGGTGCAATTAGCTGTTCAAAATCCAAACTAGAACACGGGTTGGTTTGGCCTTCAATTATAACAACTGACTCGTGGTATTTAACTGAGCTAGATTGGTTGGATTTTTTAGAAAAGAAATGAGTTCATTTATTGAATATTTGAGCCTGACGTTAGGCAATCCAATTCTTGTGATATGTTGATCTATAAATACACAATTAGCCGTAATATTACCCTGGAATAAAGGCCTTCATGTATGTCTTACTAGTCATGCACTATCTTTTTGGGCATAAGTTTCATTACTAACTCCTGAGAGTTTGTGTGAGCATTGCGGTGATGTAAGAGTGTCTTGGTGAAGGACTTTCTTGATTAACTAATTAAGGGTATTTTTCTTACGAGAATACTCTTTATAAGCTTAAAAGTGCTTCTTAAACTCATGTTTTGTATATTTTATAAATAAAGGAAATATTAATTATGCAAAAATTTAAATTACATAAGATATCTAAAAAGTATTTATATTTCAAAAGCTAATAAAAATGTTAAATAAATTCTAATTAGATACATATTCTTAAGTTGTGTTTGGATGAGAAATTTTAAATTTTAAAAAAATTTGAAATGTTGAAATTTGAATTGATTTGATTTAAATTTTTTTCATTTATTAAATGTTTTGTTTGAATAAATCAATTCAAATTTTTAAAATTTTAAATTTAGTTTGGATATGACGTTTTAATTTTCACCATATGCAAAAATTAATTTTTAAATATATATTTAAAATTAAAATTTTAATATTAAACTTTATCGAAAATAAATATTAGCTAATTTTTAAATATTTAATAATTTAAAAATAATTTTAATATTAAATAATATTTAATAATCTAAAAATATATATATATTGATACTTTTTATGTCAATATTGATAGAGAGATGAGAAAGAAGAGGGAGATGGGAGAGAGAGAAGAGACGAGAAAAGAAAGAGAGTGAAGAGAAGGATAGAGAGAAAAAAAAGAGAGGCCATAGAAATAGAGAGAACAAAAAGAGAGGAAAGAGAAAGAAGAAAGAGAAAAGAAACATAAAGGTGCGAGAAGAGAGAGGGTGCTGCAAATGAGGGTGATCTCATTGAGGTATATATGATGGTGCTGTGCATCTCTTTAAACCAGTTTGATCATGTTGAGAGAGTTCAAATAACACATGATTTTTCTGTAGTAATACCATTATACATCACTCATATTTATTTTTTATAATTTAAGTAACTCACCTATCCAATCTAACAACTATAAAAATTTTACTAAATTAGTCTCACAAATAATTTCACATCCTTATTTTTTTTACCAATATTAATTGTTACCAACTATTATTGTTATTATTATTATTATTTCATGAAAAAGTACATTGTTGGGCCCACCAAAAAATTAGCATCGGCTAGTGCTTCAGAAATTCTTATTAAGCAACCACTCTAATGGGCTATTCTAATTTATCATCGAGTGCTTATTAGGAACTCTCCCCACAAATACCTTCTTTGGCAATGTTTTTATGAAACTCATTTGAAGCCAAACCCAAATTGTTTTTTATTTTAATTTTAAGTTATTTCTATACCATAACTATCCTTATTTAATGCTTAACATATCATTGCTAAAATGAAAAATATCATTTGAAGATTCTCGAAGCCAAACTTATTAGTTTTCCATATTATTATGCATGCTTGAAGATGAACCTATTCCATCTATGTTTTACTTTTTTATTTTCTTGATTATATTGTTTGTAAATTCCTACTATAATTTAATTATAACATTTTTATGTTTAATTACCGAATTATAATCTTGCATTTTGACATGACATATAATGAGTGCCAAGATGGAATAACATGTAATTAAATTAATACGTGTAAGGTTTGACTTCATTTTGTAACTAATTAATATTATTTTATAAAAATAGGGTTTAGCTTAGTTTCATTTCAAATGGAGAGACCTAAAGTGATTTTAAGTCAATACAATATATAATAGTGTAAATTATAATTTATCCTACTGTTGTTTGCTTCAAAAAATGTTTCGCTCTTTATATTATGAAATTTGACATTTACCATTTCAATAATAATAATAAAAAGGACACATATCCCAATGAAAATAAGTAGTTTAGATTAATTTAAACACACATTTCTATCACATTCAATAGTACAAAATCAATTTTATTAAAAATAATTCTATCCATCTCTAAATCAAACAGACACTTTATTTTCTTATATTTTGATATACATTCAAGATATTTCTTAACTGACAGCGGGAAACCCTTCGAAGCTTTAATAATAATATCATTGAAGTAGTTTTTCCTCTCTCAAGAAAATATTTTCCACATACACAATTAAGAATTTAATTTTCATATACTTTGTCAAATTATCACACATTTACCTTAATATATTTTAATTTCATCTATATATTTAATGATAAATATACATTAAAAATAATAAATATTATTATTTACCCTATTGTTATTTATTTTAAAAATATTGTTTAATAACACTTATTTTTAAATATAATAAATTAATTATCTACAGAATTACTTACAACAAAATATTTTATACATTGAAAGCAATTGATTTTGACGCTTTGTTATTTATGCATGAAACTAAATTAATTCTCTGCAAAATTACACACAAAAATATTTCATACATTGAAAGCTATTACGTTCTTTCACAAATAATCCAAGCACCTCCTCCTAAGATATTGGACGCGGTAGGTCCTGCTGGATCTTCAGATTCAACTTTCAAAGGTAGCCTCTTCGATCTGAACAGTGACTTGTTAGCTGTTTGGTGCTGTATTCCTGTTTTGATAAGGTAAAATCCAAATTCCCGAGTGGCAGATCATGCACCTGATTAGTGGTCGAGTGACTCAGTTCGTCACTGAATAATTTTCCGTCACAATAAGATATAGATTTTTCGCCACGAGTTTTTGCCTGTTTTTTCTTCATTCGTAACTATACAGAATATTTAAGACAATAGATTCAATGCATCTCAGATGGACAGTGTATTTATTGAATAATAAATATAAACATATATTTACTTTGTCTTTTTTTCCATCTCATGTTCTTTCTGTTTTTCTCTTCTTTTCTCATGACATCACTTATAATATCTATTACTACTTGTGTTCTTTTTTAAGTATTGTTTAAGGTTTTTATACACAAATCAAAAAATGTAATAAATTTTTTTGTTTTTCATAAAATATTTTTAAAGTTTCTTATTATACCTTTTTTCATTTCTACTATATAATAAATGCATATTAGTTATAAATGTGTAAATTAATTAAAAATTAGGTAGAAAGTAAGGATATAATTGAAAATAATAATAATTAATGTTACTTGAACTTTGAAAACGATAATAAATAGAAACATTTTTTTAAAAAAAATCAACAATTAAAAAAGAACAGAGAAAGTATTCTCTCTCTTTCACTCTCTCTCTCTTTCTCATTTTTCTATATCCATTTCTTCTTTTTACACCCCAAACATGGTTAAGCTGGTGATGACAATGAAAGTTAACAATGATGGCCATAATGGTAGTTATAATAATGGTGATAATGGTAATGGAATATGATGACAATAATTTTGATAGTAATAGTGATGATGATGGTATCAAAAGTAATGATAGTGACAAATTTTAAAACAGTGGTTAAATTAATCAATAGGTCTCTAAACTATTTAAAAAATTTTAATTTGGTCTCTAAACAAAAAAAAAATTGTAATTAGGTCTTTGATCTTGTAAAATTTTTGTAATTAGGTCCTTGATGTAAGTTTTGGTGACTTGAAACCGTTAAAAAATGATAATTTGTGACGATTTTAAAGATCTTAGGAACTCAATTACAAAAATTTTACAAGATTAAGACCCAATTACAAATTTTTTTAGTTTGGGAACCTAATTAAAATTTTCATATAGTTCAAAGACCTACTGATTAATTTAACCTAAAATAATCAAGTGTTTGTGAAATTAAAAATAAATAAAAGTAATGTAGTAACTTTTGCATGTTAATTTCATAGAAAAGTTATATTCTTAGTACAATTTTTACTAATAAACATGGAAATAATAATGATACTTTTGTCCCTTTTGGTGAATCCAAGATATTCCTTGATCAAGAGTTAAGGATTAATCTCTAACAGTATTGAGATCTAAGGGCTCTCAACATATTTCCACACATACAAACTTGAGAATCAAATTCCTGACCACATCCCTTTGTGACAATCGATGAAAAAATGTTCACTTTTATTTATAAATTAAAAGTTTTAGAATATTTTTATATATGTACGAGAAATATTTTTATTCTTTTTTATCAAATGTAAGAAACATTTTATTCTCTGTTACTTTCTCATCAATATTAAAATATTTCTTATACCAAATGTCACTTAAAGAAATTGGTTTAATTTTAAATTTAATAATTTAAAATATAAGAAAATAATTTCTCTTGTTTTCATTTTATAAATAACATGTACATTCATGTATTTGCCATTTTTTTCACTTAAACTCATTTAAATTAAGTGATAAAAAATATTCCATCAATTCAGTTACACTTGAATCTTAAAAGTAAATACTTTAGACCTAAATACACTTGTTAAAAAGTAAAAAAATAAAATAATAATAATTAATATTGCATTTAATATTTTGAGTGTTTAAATTTTTATATTTTCATTAAATTTTTTATTTTTAAATTCTTAACAAGTAGTAGAACATACTAGTTAACTAGATGTAATACTTATGCGTTTCACGGATTTATTTAAATATGAAAAAAATATATAATTTAAATATGTAAAAAATATGTTAAAAAGTGAAGTTTTTATTAATTTATTGTTTATTATAAATGATTATTGTAAACAATAATTTTTAACGGGAGACCAACTAACTTAAAAAACATGTCGTTGGTTCAAAACAAAAAGGGCCATAAAGTTTTTTGGTTGCTCGTGAAATTTACTTTCACACAATTTTTATCATCTTTATAGCTCTTTTTGGTTTGAACATTAATTGAGTTTCATAGTTTTCATGTAGATGAATTTAATGGTATAAGTTTCACATCTTGAATCGATAAAAAAAAATTCAAAATTGTGTTTCAAAATAAAAAACGATTACTATTTCGAAAGGACAACATTAACTAAAATTTAAGAGTTAGAAGGTCAAAATGAATGTTTTAAAAAATAAAAGACCAAAATAAATTTTAGTAAAAGAATAAAGGACTAAAAATATACTTTAGCCATTTTTAATGTGTGCATGCTTGCGTGTGTGTATTAAATTCTTTAATAATTATTTTTTATTCAATATTTTTTTTAAATGCATAGACTCAACGTCATACGTCAATAAACATGTATTAAATTTCTTATATATATATATATATATATATATATATATATATTATATTTAATAATATTATTAAAATTATTTATACATTATATTTCATAAACTACAATAATTAATATTATATAAAGAAATTATTTGTCTATTTATATATTTATATAAATACTACATTAATAACATTAAATGCTACATCAATATTTATGCTTAAGTCTATTTTAAGTTTTAAAATTGGTTAATTTAAAATATGTTTTATAAATAATAATAATTAAAAGTAAAGATTTTTAAATTTATAATTATATATAAATAATTCATAATAATTTATATAAAATAATAATTAAGGATAGACATAAAGAGATATATATTATATTAATATGCATTTGAATATTTTTATTTTAAAATATGTTTTATGAACTAATTTTTAAATAATAATAGAATTTTTAATGTATATATGCAGGTATTAAATTTTATAATCATTATTTTTATTTAATAATATATCTTTAATATATAGATTCATACAAAAAATCCATTTACTTACAAATATTATATTTATTAAGTTCAATAAATAATAATATTATAAAATTTATTTATATATTATATTTTATAAATATAATAATTCATACTGTGTAAGGAAAAAATATCTTTATTTATTTATTTATATAAATACTACATCAATTTATGTGTTTAAGTTTATTTTACTTTTTTAATTTGATTGTTTTAAAATATGCATTAAAAATTTTATTATTTTTATAATCATTTAAAAAATAGTTTATGAAACATATTTTAAAATAGAAAATTTCAAATGTATATTGATCTAATATATAAAAATTGATAAACATATAATAAATTTAAGGCTTAAATATGTTTTTAATCCTTATAAAAAATTTTCTTTTATTTGCATCCTCAAAAAACTAAAATCATTGTTTTTAGTCCCTACTATTATGTGACACTCATTAATTGATTATGTGTCTAACGGAAAGTCAAGTGACCATACTAGGTGACACCTACTAATGTCTGTAGTACTATGTCAACATGTGATGTCTCTAAAAATTTTTCTAAATTCCTAAAATAAATGTTATTTATTTACCTTAAAATGAACATTAGGACCTAAAAATAGTTATTTCAAATTTTATAAGGATAAAAAATAAAGAAAATTTTTTATAAGAAACAAAATCAAAACTCACTCATTTCATGAGAACTAAAACATATTTAAATATAATTTAATTATGTTTTAGATTTGCTAAATACTATAATTTTTTATGGTGAATGAAAATATCATTAACAATTAGAGATATCTAGAAAAACAAACACAAGCAGAATCCGCTATCAAGACGTTTAAAATAAAGAAAGGGACTACATCAAAAATTTTAAAAGAGCTCGTACTTGGTAGACCATACTTAATTAAGGCATCAGCTAGCTGGCTTCTCTAAACACATGACACCAGCTAATCTACCAGCATTATGATGAATCCTGTGAATAGCTTGAACCAAACTATAACAATTAAGCGGATAGCAGTATGAGAATCCGAGTAAATAACGATATTACGAAACCCTCTACTCCAATCCAGCCGCAGTCCGTTAAAAACCCCCCAAAGCTCAGCTGTTAGCTAGAATTGAGCAACTACCCAGCCTCACAGCAAAACCAACTAAAAAATTCCCATTATCATCTCTCAAGGCTCCACCACAAGCTGCCAACTCTCCATTCTCAACCACTGACCCATCACAATTCATAACCACACTACCAAACTGAGGAGGGCACCCATGAATCAGCCTATTCGATGCGATATTAATTCCAGCATCTGCGGTCATAAGTCCGGAACACTCTCATGGTTGGGCGGGACCATAGCTTCAATTTTATCAACCACGTGATAAGGAAGTAGGCATTTGATATTCTCCAAATTCCACTCCCCCTGCGGATTAACAAAATCCGCTACTGATTGACCAACAACGCTCCTGTTCAGACGGTTTGGCACAAATATCATGCCAGAAATTAACCGAGGATCCATCCCCCAACTTCCAAATGCAATTGCTATAAAATTGATCCCACGAAGAGCACAGACCCCGCCAAAAATTACTGCCTGGCCGAGCTTTGTTAATAATAGGCAGCTCAGCCTCCCCACACCTAGATTTACTTCTCACCACTCTTGCCCAAAGCGCATCCTTAGAAGTACGTAACTGTCGGGAGGCGCGCATCATGAAGGCACGATTAACATCCCTAGTCTTCTGTAAGCCCAAGCCACCAACTAACTTCGGGGCACAAACTGACTCCCAAGACACTAGGTGAATCTTCCTCCTTTGATCATTATCCCCCCCGTATAAAGCCCCTACAAGCTTTGTCAATGTCATCACAAATTGACTTAGGTAGGTAGGTGGACTGCATGACATATGTGGGTAGAGCTTGAATAACCGATTTAGTCAAGGTCACCCTCCTGAAAAAGAGAGTCCTAGCCTTCCGGGCACCTAGCCTTTGATTCACTTTATCCAGAAAATTGATAAGTACCTCTAGAAGCCGTTTTATGAAGAATAGGGACTCCCAAATATCTACCCAAGTCTTCTGTCCATTTAAAACCAAGTGCTCCACTAAATTGGTGCTTGACATGCCAACCCACATTACTAGAGAAAAATCCTCTAGATTTATCCAAGCTCACTTTCTAACCCGAACTCCTACAAAATAAATTGAGAATAGAATTAATAATTCCTACATGCTCCAAACTGGCTTCTGCGAAAATAATAAGGTCATCTGCAAAAGCCAAATGAGAAATGGCCGGGCCGTTCCTATTCAGCCGGGTCGGTTTCCATAAAGAATGCTCCACAGCCAGGGAAATAATCTGAAACAGTCTCTCAATACAAAGCACAAATAGATAGGGCGGGCGACAAGGGAGAACTCACTCAAGGCCTCGCCATTCCAAAGCAACCGCATAGCAATTGAAGAGATGCAATGCTAGACTAAATTATACAATCTCACCTGGGTACCCAAAATCCTCCAAGGTATCAATGATAAAATTCCACTCGAGTCTATCACATGCTTTCTCAACGTCAATTTTTATGGCCATCCACCCAGTTGCCCCCCTTTTTTTCCGCATAGAGTGAAAAATCTCACGAGCAGCAACAGCAATATTATCTCCACTTTGTCGAGAAGGAATAAGCTAGCTTGACAAGGCCCAATTAGCTTATCCATCAAGGGACAAAGTCTTTGCGCAACAATTTTTGTAATTGTCTCATAAGTTACATTGCACAAGCTAATAGTCTGAAGTCTTCTACTGCTTGCACATCATCCTTCTTTGGAATCAACATGATCAAGGTGTCATTTATCTCTTGAACCTTCCTCAGGTCTTCAAAAACGCCTTTAATAAGGTTGCAAAAATCCTTTCCCACCACTTGCCATTGATTCCTAAAAATTAAAGCCTGAAAATCGTCTAGGCCCAGGGCTTTGAAGCTACCCATCCTGCTAACTGTCTGGAAAATCTCTTCATTCGACACATCACTAGCTACCCAATTCAAGCATGCAATGAACATTTAAAAGGGGGAAAGCATTGGTTAGAGGAAAAGGGGAGTAAACTCCATCATCCTGGTAAATGAATTTGTAGTAGTCAGTGACCATTTGCTCAAGAGCTTCAAGATCACTAATTCAATTCCCTTTGGCATCCTTTAACATATCAAATTTATTTTTCCTTCTCCGAACTGCAGTAATACCATGAAAATACCTCATGTTACGGTCACCATACAAAAACCATTTAGATCTAGGCTTTTGGAACCAAAGTAATTCTTCCTCCGCTAGTATCTGTTCATACTCTCCAAACACGTTTGTATTCCTGGTCTGCCAAAGGGTCAGCGAAACTGCTTCTTCTCTGATCTAGGTGCCCCAATTTCCTCAAAATACTTCTTTTACGACTCCTGATACACCCAAAAACTTTCTTCCATCTTTTCAAGTTATCCTTCAACCTAGAGATCATCAACTAGCTACATAAGAAAAAAATCTATTTATTTATACATTTATACAAAAATTACATTAATAGTATTAAATGTTATATTAATACTTCTTCTCGAATCTAATTTTATTTTTTACGTATATATTATAGATAGTAACATGAAAATTTTACCTAAAAAATGATATTCAATATTCAACTAGCTAAAATTTTTCTAAGCATCACGGGATTTTTCTTAAAAAAATTACCACAATTAATACATGTATTTTCTCCTTTCTCTCATCCAAATATATCATAAGACAAACGCAGTTTGAAGGAGATCTTAATGCAAATGTTATATATTCCAATATACATGGGCCTCAGAACTAGGGTATCTCGAAATCAGAAATTAATTTCTCAGGATACTAGAATTTGTTTACGTACAAATCTAATTTGTTTCATATATAATCTTCATTTTTTAGTATAACGGTATAGTAAAGACATTTATTAAACCCGAATTATTTTAGTTTCGTGCTATTAGTCCAATTGTAATATATATATGTGTGTCAAATCTAATTTGTTTCAGATATAATCTTCATTTTTAAGTATAACCGTATAGTAAAAACATTTATTAAACCCCAACTATTTAAGTTTCGTGCTATTAGTCCAATTTTAACAATAACTCTTGGTAGAGTTACTTCACTAAATAACTCTTGGTATATATTAAAATTTAATGATCTAACTGTTGAATTAAAAGATTTTATTGAGTAGATCAAGTTTATAAATTTTTATAAAGTTTGAAAATTATTTGATATTTTATTAAATAAATTCAAATTAACATATAATATACTTTTTTAAATTATAAGTAAATGTCAATTATAAAATTAACTACCTACAAAGGTCTGATTTAACTAAAATTTGGTATGCATGATCATTGACATAATATCAAAACATTCAACGGTTGGATCGTTGAAATTTAATATCTTACAAAAGTTATTGAATGAAGTAACTTTACATGAGTTACTCTTTGAGTAACTTGATTCCTACCATAAATAAATAAATAAATACACACACACACACACACATATATATTTCTTTCTCAATCGTGTATATTTTTTTTACGACAATGAAAAATGTTTTATTAAAAGAAATAAAGTTAAGTTTATTTCATTTTTGTTGGGAAACAATTTAAATTTCTAATTTAAAATCTCTAACATATTGTTTAGACTTAAAAATATTTTTTTATTTTAGGAGTTTGTTTCTTCTTTTAATATTAGGATGCAAGTTGTATAAATCTTGAGATGATAAGAACCACCTGACCTATAGTGGAGGTTACCACCCTAAGTGAGAAAGGATGTTATATGAAGGAAGGGTTTCACAAATTTGTCTAGAAAACTTGTAATGGAATGTAATATGATTTGAGATGAATGAATAAATATTGAGATATTTTTGTGGACAGCAAGAGGTGGCGAACCGTGTTAAATAAATTGGTGTCATTCTGCTATTTTCATGTTGTGGTGTTTCATGAAGGGATTTGTTTCCCTAACAGTGGTTATCAGAACTGATGGTTATGCAACCTGATGGTGGATCTGTATGGAATCCGTATGTCGAAAGTCTTCTTGTTAATAAAACGTCAAGTAGCGTGTCCTAGTAGCTAACGGCAGGACAAATTTTTGTGTTGAAAGTCTTCCTGACAATGAAAAAGTCAAGCAACGTGTCTTGGTAACTAATGGCGTTACAAGTACAAGAAGTGTCACCAAACAATACTCACAGAACATAGGCGAGGAACACACCAAAATTTGTTGAGTGGAAGCAAGATTGGAGATGATTACGACAAGCATTCATGACAACGGGAGTTAAAGAGGAAATTTGGAAATTTTAATTGAGGGAGAAATTGTTGAGAAACAATTCAAATTTCTAATTTAAAATCTATTTAGATTTAAAATTTTTATTTTACTTTAGAAATATTTTTTCTCTTTTAATATTAGAATGCAAGTTGAAAAAATAAGGATTCTTAAGATGAGAAGAACCATTCAATCGTAAAGGATGTCACCACTCTAAGTGAAAGAGAGTGGTTATATGAAGGAACGGTTTCACAAGTTTGTCTAAAAAACTTGTAATGGGATGTAATCTGATTTGAGATAAATGAATAAATATTGAGATACTTTGTGCACATAGACAAAATGTGTCAAACCACGTTAAATAAATTGATGTCCTTCTGCTATTTTCATTTTGTGGTGTTGTGCACGAAAAGGTTTGATCCCCCAACAATTTTTACATCTTGACTGTGACTTAAACAGGACCCTTAGTACAGGAAAAAGAAAAACTTCCATATATCATATTTTGTCTGACTTGTCATGTAAATTCAATAAAACAAAAACATATACAATAATGTTTCCCAAACTCACTAGAGTCAAACATAACGGTAGAAAATTTGAATAGTTTACATGAGATGTTAGGTTTAAATTTTATTGTCATCATTGTTAAAAAAAAAGAATACAATAATGTCTCCCTAAGTCATGTTTACATTGTGCAGTTAAAAAAATAATAAAATAATTTTGAATGTAAACATAAAAAACAAGCAATACTGTCATTACATATATACTAGAATTTAAGTTAAATTATTAAGTAGGTCTTAAACTAATTGTGAATTTTTAAATAGGTCCTTAAATTAATTTTTTTTTAATTGAGTCATTGATCTTGTAAATTATTTTTAATTGAGTCTTTAGGATTTTTAAAATCATCATAAATTGTCATTTTTTAATGGTTTCAACTCACAAAAAACTAATTTTAAGGATCTACTTTTTTTAGTTTTGAAATCTAATTAAAAAAATAATTTAGGGACCTATTTAAAAATTCTCAAACAATTTAGAGACTGCTTAACAATTTAACCTAAAATTTATACATTTACTTTTTATATCTATCTTCAATAGGAAAAGATGAAAAATACGCAAAAAATAAAAGGAAAGGTATGAAAAGTGTGAAAATAGATAGAAATGAAAGATATGGATAGTAATATATACAAAAGCAAAAGGAGAAGAAAAGGGGCCTGCCTTCATCTGTTGGACGGAGCTGCGCCTTTGTTTAAATATGCACGAACCACGTTATGTAGTCACACTCGTAGGTTGCTCTGGTTCTTTTTGTTTTGTCTCCTCTCTTCGTGTAACACACACCCCTTCTCTCTCACTCATGGCTTTCTGCGGCACCTTCGTTATGACAAACCACTCTCTACTCCCATCTGACCAAAATTCAAGTCCAAACCATGGTTGCATAAAACAGGTTGGTGAATCACACGTCCACATCTTTTCTCCTCACAAATGATGTCTATGACCCGTGTAAGCGAAGAAATAAGCTCAAATGTAGATGAAGAATGATCCTGAGATGAAGTAGTATCACAACTCACAAGAGACTTTTAGACACCATTTATGCTCTAACAATTAATAAGATATTTAGACACCATTTCTCTACGTGTGTGTGTGTGTGTGTTCATTACCTTGATATGTTCATGTGTTGCTTCATAACGCCTAACGGATCACTGTTCTTGCTTTTTCTTGCAAAAGACCATGCAATGATGATAATGATGTGTGATTGCATATATGTCAGTTCTGTGTGAGAGCTTCAGCAAGTAGCTTCGATGATGGGGACAGGACAGTTATAACTTAAGGAAAGAGAAAGATGGGTGGAAGATCAATTACTCAGGCCAGAAACCAGCGACTCCGTTGCTGGATACAATCAATTACCCCGCATATATGAAGAATCTATCCTTACAGGTGAACCGTTTAAAACTGATAATCATTTATTTGTCTTGAAGTCCTCGTGAAGGCATATGTTACTGGTCCATGGCTGGCACAACAGTTATTTTTTCTCCAGTTTCTGCCGTTTTGGTCTTTAAGATTATGCATATATTTGTCAGGATCTTGAACAACTCGCTGCAGAGCTAAACACAGACGTTGAACATAGTCTATCAAACACTGGGGGACATCTTAGCTCAAGCTTGGGAGTAGTGGAATTAACAGTAGCTTTGCATCATGTTTTCGACACCCCTGAAGACAAGATTATATGGGATGTTGGGCACCAGGTCAGTCTTTGCTTCTCTTCTTTGTTCTTGTTTTTGAAAAGATACCAAATAGAATTAAAAAAAAAAAAAAGGAATTTAAATTGTATTCATGTAGAGAAATTTGCTCTTATAAGGAAATTCCTGCTTCCCTTTTAACATTGCAAAATGCTTATCATTGTGAATTCGTATATGCATGAAAACCATAAGGGGTCTCGAATTCATACATTACTCAGAAGGAAAGCTTTGCTGCCCATAATTATCATACCTAACTCAAATAGAATTGTCTCCCATGAAAAATACCTATGATCTCTACCAAAAACAATATGCACGAAAACCATTATAACCCCAATTGCCTTTGATTTCCATCGAAGGCTTCATTTTTTTTTTTTAATTTAATATTCAACCAATAATGTGTAGACATGATTTCATATTATGTTCATGCGAAAGGTTTTTGTAAAATATAGCATTACTGTTTAAATTTTTTTTCCATAATTACAATGTTATGTTTTGTATTAAGAGGGTCTAGGTAGCAATCAAATTGCAGGCATACCCACACAAGATTCTCACAGGTAAAAGGTCCAGGATGCACACCATTAGGAAAACCTCAGGACTAGCTGGTTTTCCTAAAAGAGAAGAGAGCGCATATGATGCTTTTTGGGGCAACGCATAGTTCTACAAGTATATCTGCCGGTCTTGGTAAGATTATCTTAAATACATTTTCTGAAACAAATGTTAACATCCATATATTTCAAAAAGCTGGACAACAATTTTCAATGTTCTCAATTTTTGGCTACAAAAAATTGGTAGCATGGCAGTTGCAAGGGATCTATCTACTGGGAAAGAACAACAGCATCATCTCGGTGATTGGAGATGGGGCAATGACTTCTGGCCAGGCTTATGAGGCCATGAACAATGCAGGATTCCTTGACGCTAACATGATAATTATACTTAATGACAACAAGCAAGTATCTTTACCAACTGCTACTATTGATGGTCCTGCAACTCCAGTGGGAGCCCTCAGTAGTGCTTTAAGCAAAATTCAAGCAAGCACCAAATTTTGCAAACTTAGAGAAGCTGCAAAAGTAAATTTCTCAAACTTTTCTTGGAAACTAAACTTCATGGTTTCACTGTTTATGTCAAATTTCAATATACTGTGGCATCTGTGATCTGACTACAATTTTCTCCAAAGGGCATCACAAAGCAAATAGGAGGAAAAACACACCAAGTTGCAGCAAAGGTAGAAGAGTATGCTAGACATATGATCAGTGGTTCCGGTTCTACACTTTTTGAGAAGCTCGGCTTATACTACATAGGCCCTGTGGATGGTCACAATATTGAAGATCTTATCACCATTTTTGAAAAGGTGAAAGCAATGCCTGCCCCAGGTCCAACATTGATTCATGTTGTGACAGAGAAAGGGAAGGGATACCCCCGAGCAGAAGTAGCTGCTAATAAAATGCATGGTGAGTATAGAACTTTATTTGTCCTGTCTTAACGGAATTATGAGGAGCATGGCTCATACAGTCACACTTTCAGGTGTGGTTAAGTTTGAACCAACAACAGGCCATCAGTTTAATCATCCACACTTACATACACTCAGTACTTTGCCGAGTCATTGATAAAAGAAGCTGAAATAGACAATAAGATAGTAGCCATTCAAGCCACAATGGGTGGCAGGACAGGTCTAAATTATTTCCAGAAAAGGTTTCCAGATCGCTGCTTTGATGTGAGGATAGTTGAACAACACGCCGTTACATTTGCAGCTGGTTTAGCAGCAGAAGGTTTCAAGCCATTTTGTGCCATTTATTCATCATTTCTGCAACGTGGATATGATCAGGTGAGCCAATAACAGTAGGCAAAAAATAGCAGAATTTTTTTTTTCCTTGTATGTCAGTTTGACTACAACAAAACATCATACATTTGTGATCTATATTGCATATGAAGGTGGTCCATGATGTAGATCTTCAGAAGCTACCAGTCCAATTTGCGATGGATAGAGCTGGTTTGGTTGGACCAGATGGACCAACCCATTGTGGAGCATTTGATATCACATACATGGCCTGCTTGCCCAATATGGTAGTCATGGCTCCATCTGATGAAGCTGAGCTGATGCACATGTTTGCAACAGCAGCAGCCATGGATGACAGACCAAGCTGCTTTAGATTTTCAAGAGACAGCGGAATTGGAGCCAGTTTGCCCCTCAATAACAATGGAACTCCACTTGAGGTTAGCAAAAGTAACAGACACTTTCCATACAGAATGCTGAATAGATAGGTAATCAAATGGAGATTGTATATTATGTAGATAGGGAAGGGCAGAATTCTGAGACAAGGAAGCAGAGTTGCTATTTTAGGATACGGTTCTATAGTTCAACAATGCTTGCAAGCAGCACAGATGCTCAAACCAGTAGACGTTTCTGTGACAGTTGCTGATACTAGGTTTTGGAAACCTTTGGATACTGATATCATTAAGCTATTAAGTATGGAGCACGAGTTTCTCCTAACAGTGGAAGAGGGTTCTATTGGAGGTTTTGGTTCTCATGTTTCATATTTCCTAAGTATAGCTGGCATTCTGGAGGGACCCCTGAAGGTAAGCCTTCCTTTATGTAGACAGGTCACTCTTTCCATGATTTTATTTTCAACTTATTTGTCCTACTACATGGCTCCATTTTTCTAGTTCTAATTCTCATTTGAGTTTTTCCTGCGGTGGAGACCAATGGTGCTTCCTGATAAAAACATTGAGCATGGATCACCACAGGATCAGACAGAAGAAGCAGGACTTTCATCAAAGAACATTGCCAAAACAATCTTGTCTCTTCTTAAAAGGCCAAAAGAAGCTCTATTGTTCAAATAAAAACACAAACAGATGAGAATTTTTACCAGGAACCTGAAGGACAAATCATATTATTAGAAGAGTCCATATTGGTTTTGTAGTTAAGTAAAAGTTGCTAATAGATACCCTTGAGTAATTATGCAACAGAAATAAGAGATGCCGATGTTAACCAAGTCCAGCAACAGGAATCATGCAAATGACAAAATTAAAGACTCAAATTTGCTGGTCAATATTTCAATAATTGAACCCAGTCACAGACCCTGTCTTGATATCAACCTATAGTCATGATGTAGTGGTTTTATTATCAATATGGATTCAGTTCATGCTGGATATTCATTAATGATTAATCTTCCTCACCAATGACATCACCTTAATGACAAGGTTCTAATTACTGGCAGAATCTCAAACTTCCATAACTCGTGGTTCTATTACATGCTGGTATCTGTTAAAGACAAAATATCAGCTAATCAGCTTCAAGGAGAGTCCATTCCCCTTGCCACTGATTCACAGTTTGCGTAACTTGAGTACAGAAAACATCACACGTCTGGAAGACTGTCTTGTAAAACAAATACAGGTAACAACCAAGAAAGAACAATTAACACAGTAGCAAAGTATAAGATATCATACAGTGTTCATTGTTCATGTGGACATGGCACATTTATAGACACAGAATATTATTATTAAGAAATAAAAAAAAAGGGAAGAAAAACAGATGTTAAAGGTAATTATGTGCAGATATTGATCATTAGCATCCCTTTTCCCTTGTACTTTTGTCTGTTTCTGCTTGGAAAACAAATGAAGGAATCAGATCTAAACTAAGTTATATACCACATTTAAGCATTTATCTAACAGAGATAATTGAATTTGGAATATTAAAACCCAGATCTTCCTTGGTCTAAAATTTTGATATTTACATCTTCATGGAGGTACAGAAATATTGAACACAGATCTGCATTGGGAGGGAATAGTGTAAATAATCATAGTTAAAAGTTATGACAGGACAGTGGACTAGATGAATAATCATGCATGGTTACCTTACCTTCGCAGGTATGACCTGTGTGGAAAGTGGGCATCTAGAGGGGCTAGGGGTAGGATATAACAAATGTGATTCACCAGTAATCTTTACAGGAACATAGCCCACCTTTGAAATGATGGAATCTCTTTGCATCTCTAGCAATAATATCTCTCCCAGTAAGTAAAGAAACAAATTTTATCCAACTGTGGCAGTCACCACAAACTCTAAGATTCTTAAAAATCCTGATAGTAGTAGTCCTACCAATAGTCTTCCATAAAGCAAAAGCTATAGCTAATTTTTCACTGTGATAATATAAAGAACTCATTTTCTTCTCTTCATCCAAATCCTGCAACACAAATCTGGTATCAGGATTATAACCCAGAGTTTTAACCTTCTCCATTAATCCATGCAACATTTCAAAAATCTCATGAGCTCTTGGGTGAGAGAAATCTCCTGCCATAAAAGTATGCATCTCTCTATCAACATCAACCCAACTCATTGCAGGACTTTTCTTCAATTTCAGAACTCTTATTGTGCTTTTCATCTCAATCACCTGGTTCCATTTCCCAGCAGAAGCATAAAGATTTGCCAAGAGGATATGTGTTCCCCCATCCCCAGGCGCAAGCTCAAGGATTTTTCTCATCGCTTTCTCTGCCATTTCTACCTCTCCATGAATCTTACATGCGTTCAGCAGTGTCCTCCATAGTACCAAGTCCGGATTTCTCACTTCCTCTATCAACATTGCAGCCTCTTCAAGTCTCCTTGATCGTCCGAGCAAATCAATCATACAAGCATAATGGTCTCTTGTCAATTCAATATTGTAATTATTCCTAATGGAGGTAAATATTTGACGGCCTTCTTCAACTAACCCAGCATTGTTGCATGCCAAGAGAATACTGATAAATGTCACACCATTTGGCACAAGTCCCAATTTTTTCATTCTTTCGAACAGCTTAAGTGCCTCATGCCCAATACCATTTTGGGCATAAGCATAGATCATTGAATTGATGGCTACTACATCTAACTCGGATAACACATCAAAAACAGACCTCGCCTTGTCTATATTTCCACATTTTCCATACAAATTAATCAGTGCTGCACCAGCATACTTATTTCCATCTAATCCTAGTTTCATGGTTATGGCATGGATCTGTTCCCCTACTTCAAGCATTGCAAGGCTTGAACACGCATGAAGAATACTGGACAATGTGAAAGGATTTGGACTTATTGAACAACGAATCATTTCCCTGAATATTGACACAGCAACCTCCTCTCTCCCATTTTGCACAAGACCCACTACAAAAGATGTCCAGGTCACCTGATTTGCATAATCAAGCTGATTAAACACCTTTATAGAATCCTCAACCATGTTGCATCTTGAATACATGGTAAGGAGTGAAGTCTGTGAAGCAACAACAGATTCCAGACCAGACTTAACTACAAGACCATGAATCAACTGACCATTAACTAAATCCCCTAGATTACCACAACTAATCAAGATGCAAGCAAGAGTATACTCATTGGGCGTAACACCCCTATTGACCATATCCTCAAAAACCTCTAAAGCTTCCCCATCAAGACCATGCTGAGCATAACCCACAATCAATGCAGTGAACAAGACAACATCTTTCTCCAACACACGGTGAAACACCAAATGGGCATCCCTCATTTTATCAAACTTGGCATACATATCAACAAGGGCACTAGCAACAAACCCGTCCAGGACCTCCAAACCCAAAACTACAGCCAACCCATGAGCCCTCTGGCCATGGCGTAGCAGACCCAACTCTGAAAAAGCCTTAGAGATAGCAGAGAAGGTGTAAGCATCAGGTAAAACACCCTCCACAAGCATGTTGCGGTAGAACTCAACGGCTTCTTTGCTCTTCCCATGGCTGATATGAGAAGAGATCATCGAATTCCAAGTAACTATGTGTCTGTTGGACAATTCATCGAACAACTTGTGTGCCTCAGCGAGGCTACCGCATTTGATATAGCCATCAATGAGCTTGTGGCCCAAGAACAAGTACGAGATACCGGATTTGATGACGTTGGTGTGAACTGCTCTGAGGGTAGTTAACGATTTTGTTTGTGCGCATTGGGCAATCAGAGAAGAATAGAAATTCATGTTTTCATGCTGGAGTTGTTTTGTTTTCTTCTTCAATGTATTTTTTAAGTAAAATGAAGAAAAAAGGAACAATTTAGCTCGAGGTTAGTTTACCGTTTATGTGAAGTTGTTAACCATGATCATCTCTCCTTTCACAAAACTATTCCTATGTCTTTGGCATTTCGGTGCAATCAAATTAGAATAACGATATATATCTTGTTTCTATCTTTAAATTTAATGTCTTCAAAACATGAAATGTATTTAATTGATTAAATCTTTTCTCATTTAATAAGAGAATTTTCTTTTTTTGGTAAAAAACACATATATCCTTCACAGAAGATAATCTTGTTTGAGTCAAGTAAGACCAATATAAACGATATAAACAGTAAAACTCTTCCTCCAAATATTTAATGCAATCCAATATTTAAGACTTAAATTCAAAAACTATTGGTTAAACTGAAAAACCCCATGCCAGTTGATTAAAAAATGTAAGATCAAATTATTATTTGACATATGTAATATAAGGGTCATATAAAAATCTATATTTTTTTAAAAAAATATTATTAAAAAAAGTTAAATATTTAAAGTAAATAACAAGTTTTCACAAATTGTTATATATAGTAAGTTTATTTACTTTTATAATAATTATTTTTAAGTTCATATCAACGATAAATTTTTTATTGATAACATAATAAATTTTTTTACATTAATAATACATAAAAATTAAACTCAAATATTTAAAAGTTGATATAATAAACGGTGGCCACAAAAAAAAAATTAGAACATGATAAAAGGGCTCACACATTAAATCTTGATCAATACAAATCAAGTTGATGGACCTATTTAAGTGAATAAAATTTTTTTAATACTTTTTTTTATTCACATAACTTAAACCTAAGACTTTAATTAAGAAAAATAAGTTTCTTATCACTTGAATTAACAATGTTGGTCTGTTAAAACAAGTCGATTAACGAAACATTAACTAATTTTTAAAATATATAAAATTTGATGTACTTATAAAAAAATTTCATCTGAGTATTACATAAATAAAATTCATTGTCTATAAAAAAATAATAAATGAAATAAATTTAAGCAAGCTTTATTATTAGTAGAGTAAATAAAATTCAATCTCTCTCTCTCTCTCTCTCTCTCTCTCTCTCTCTCTCTATATATATATATATATATATATATATATATTGATAGTATAAAATTTATTTACATTGTCATCTATTAATAAATTATTATATATAGTAAGATTGATGACTTTTATAATAATTATTTTAAAAGTCATACTTAGAATCATTTCTAATTAGTTAATAGTATAAAATCATTATACTAACAGTGCATGAAAATTAAAATCTAGTGAGAATTTTTTTTTTAATGAGAATGAAAAGAGTAAATTTAGGTCATATAACCCATTAGGGTCGGCTTAGTGGTGAGAGGTTGAAGTAGTATGCATGAGGTCATAGGTTCTAATCTCAGTGCGACCATTATACACAAAAAAAAAGGTCATATAACCGTATTGAATGATCAATATTTAAAGTCACATGTTCACTTAAAAGAGTCATGTGACTTTTAGAAAAACTTACATGACTTATATGTGTTTTAATTTTGATCATTCATGATAAGATTTAATTATTAATATTTATTTTTCTTATTCTCACATAAAAAAATAAGAACACTTAATTATAACAATTAGATTAAAATTAACAATTAAGATTTTATATTTAATCCACCTTATATATTAAATGAGAACAGCTAACTTGAACGAGAGAGTTTTTAGCTACTATTCTTCAACGAGAACGTTTTTAGCTATCATTCTTCAATGAGAGCGTTTTAAAAAAAAAAAAATCTCTTATCCCTTTCAATCTATTATTTTTAATATTTTTAGTTCTAAATTGAATGTCAATATTCAAAAGTATTTATTTATTATAAATTTAAGTCATATAAAATAAATATTTATTCTGTGTAATGTATAAGTTAAAATACTAGTTACAAATCATATGTGATCTTTAATTAAAAAAATCAGATGTGATTTATTATTAAACACGCAATTTAAACTAATAATTTTAATCTAATGGTTGTAATTAAAACATCAGCATATATCCTGTTAACGGAGGATTTTCACGTGAAACTATCACCTAACCCTCAACTCAAGTTAGCATTTTGATTTCTTAGTAAAAGAGGATTGTTTACTTATGTTCAATTTTAACATAATTTGAGAAAATTAAAATTACAATGGTTCTCTTGGAAAGGGGTCAGAAATAGAGATGATTACATTATCAACATACGTAGACAAGTCAACTAATTCCTCTATCCCAAAATTGCTATCATTACCAGTATGATAAAGTATTTATATAATATCATAAATTCTACCATATACAGGGAAACAGAAGTTTGCTAAAATATTAAGAATTAAAGCACTTCTGATGGGAGGCTCATGCATAGCCAACTATTATGATAACGTGACTTCAGGTCTCCAACTTGCTCATCAATTTTATTTTATTTTTCAAATCAATGCAATTGCTCGCATAATTTTGAATATTTTATACAATTGCTCTGTTGGATTTTGAGCTCTCTTCCTATGTAGAGAAAAGGCCCAAATATACAAGCCTATTTAGTCTCACTTATTTAAGTAGAGAGGGGTCAGATTAAGATAAAAGAGCCTCATTATTTTGAGGGTGAGTAGCAGCAAACAGAGAGAGAAAGAGAAAAGGAAAAGTCATCTCGTATTCTCACCAGTTAGGTTTTGCCTGATTATGACTATGGATTCGTTTATCGTTGGATTGGGCTGATTTTTAGACAGTAGGTTCAACACTCATGATTCTTTGTTTTCAACGGTTAGATCTCGGGAGTGAGAGAAATAGGGTTCGCAGTAGTAGCCCAATTTTGGGTGTTTTTCATCTTCTTGTTTCTCATTTGTAAGCATTGGTGCTTGGTTTGCTTGACTGACTGTAAGCACATTTTGTGCACTTGTTGAAGACTTGTTTGTACCCTTTATTGATTATAGTAAAGTTGTTTCTTTGGTCCAGACGACTCGTGGTTTTTACTTTTCTTTGAGGGATTTTTCACATTAAAAATCTTGGTGCCTCTTATGCTTTTATGATTTCTATTTTTAGCTCTATATTTATTAGTGCTCCTCACGGATTCTTGCAAGTTAGGGAAAAATAATTTTCTTTGCATATTACTTTGTTATTGGACCGTCTTATTGGACATTATGTCATTAGACTATCGGTATTGGACGCTTTGCTCTAACAATCCATTGGACAGTGTTTCCTCCATCTTGCTCACCCAAATTTAATGTTACAAATAATGTTTACGTGTAATTATAATCTACTTCTACTACAATACCTAACCACTTTTAGACGTTCATTAGTTCCTCTATCAAACTGTACATCTTACTACATTTTTTTAATCTTTGAATGTCATACTATAAATAATATAATCTCAACATGCTTAAATAATGCAGAAACCATGTACCAAATAATAAGAGGAGGAAATAGACACATTTATTGGATGTGATTGACCGATGAATCCAACAATCCAAGTTAAACCAATTATATTAAATCAAATTGGTTTGGCTAATTAGTTTTTTTTTTCACTTTAAATTTGAATTAAGTTTTTTTTTTTTGAAAAGCAAATAATGTATTATTGTTACTAAATAAAGGATAGAGCAACACAACATTGTTTGTTCTTAGTTTGATTTGAAAATGATTATAGTACAGGACAAAATAAGTGGAAAATCACAAAACAAAAACATAGAAACTTGTTATCTACTAAACTACAGGACAACTTTTTGTCCCTTGGATAATAAATGAAAAAAAAATTATCCTCATTAGTTTTGCACGTTTCCCACCCTTTTCCTCAACATTTTGCATGTCCTCCTCCTTCTTACTTTTTTTTTTCTAATATTAGTTCTTCTCTTTGCAATTTCCTATTTGCCGTTCTTCTCTTCACAATTTCCTCCTTCTTCCTTTTCCTTTATTCTTTTCTTGGCAAGCTTCTATTGCAGTTCTCCTCTATTGCAATTCTCACATTTTGAGCTCTCTTAGTAATAGGTATGCAAAACTTTCACAAAATTATTTTCTTCTTGTTAAGTTGAATTTTACCAACCAACAAAGGCCAGATGGCAATGAGAAAAAATAGGAGTTATTTTTGTAATTAGTTATAAGAGGGTTAGATATGAAACCTAGACAAATCAAAGACAAAAGATGAAGAATAGGAATCCGAATTGGAATCGAAAGCATGGTGGTGATGCCTACGAGGTCGTTTTCCACAAGACTAGGAATTGGTCTTCTTTCATATCTTAAAGGAGTCCTTATCATAGTCTCAGCAATGGCGGTGATGACGCCTGCGATGATGAGGAGATGAGTCGTCAGAGGAAGAGAGAGAAGATGAGGCTGTCATCACATCCCCTCATTCCCGACTTCAATTAAAAACAAAAAAATAAACAAAGGAAATGTAATAGATTGAAGAAAAAGAAGGTGACAAAGTATAAGAAAGAGAGGTAACAACGCAATCAACAATGGAAGCAAGTCGAGATCGCACTTACACACTAGAATGGGAATGACGCGATGAAGTCGTAAACATCTCTGTAGAACATACCAAATAAATTAAAAAGGATATTTTAGTAAATTTGACATTATTATGTTTATGCTATGCACTGTTCATCAAACAATGTACAATATAAAAAGTTGTCCTGTGATTTAATAGGTTGTTCTGTATTGTTCTTATCCTGTACCTCAACGTGTATCAAACGGACCCTATAAAAAAAAAGGACATTTGGAGGAAAAGCACATATGCCCAAGAAAGGCCCAAAACAAAGAATACACATGTTTCGTTAAAGCCAAAAAAGGTTTGCAGTAAATGTGTACATTAGATTACCGCAAGGCATAGGTGAATAAACCCCTAGATAATAACTCAGGAGTGCACTGCATTGCTTCCATGCAACATTAGTTAGCTCTCTTCCATCCTTTTATTTGACCAAATCTTGCACCTTGGAGTGCCACCTATTTTGATCTCCAACAGACCGTGTGAGGCTTAGGGGTAGAAGCCACAAATGCAGTACCCTTTTGGTCCATGAAATCACTTCCAGAACTGCATAAAGTGATAGGTGCAAACCCTTTTAATCCAGCATATTTGTTGGACGATCCTTAGTTCACCGCCGCTGCCCCCGCAACTTCGAGTAATATACACCACATTAAACTCCAAGTGGTCCATAAGACACGTGGTCTATTGGCCCCTCCCACGCAGCCGTGTAACACCCCAAAGCTCCATACAGAAAATGATGCACCCCCATTTGATCCAGCATACGGCATATGAGGCCTATATTGAGCACGTTAGGCCACCCCATATAGATAGCCTGCAAAGCCTATGTGAACGAATTTCACCCAGAGTACGTAGCTTGCCTCCGCCAGTGACATAAAATTGCAAAATATGGCAGTACATGGATTAGTCGAATTGGCCACTGCAGCATATATATAATCACCCTCAATGCATCACGATTCCGCATCAAGCTATAAGCAGAGCCATAGTGCTTTATATGACCAATGGTAATCAACATGAAGCACCAATTGATTGCTACCCTGCCCAAATCAATGGAGTAAGAGAAAGGTGTCACGAAAATATGCGAAGTCTGCCTCCTCCCAAACCTAAGTGATTGATCCCGTTTGCATTGCTTGCACGCATCATTAGTTCGTTGCCTTTCTTCGGTTCAATTCTTGAATTTATCTTTTTCAATCCGAACCAACTTGATAACTTGATCAACTATTTTTTTACTTTTAGATTAATATTACCTCCTTCCTATAACAATTGATGTTTAAGGTTGATGTATATAAATTAAAAAATATTTAATAGATGTAAAATATTATTATATTTAGATTAAAATGTCTTTACTTAATATCTTAATCATTGATGCTTGCACTATTAGAAATGAGTAGCATTAAATAAGGGTATAATTGAGAAGAAAAACATTAATTAAACTTTAATTTTTTAAACCATCAATAATTTTGGAATAAAGAAAAAATTAAAACATCAATAATTATGAGAAAGAAGTAGTATATTTTATATTTTAGAACTTAAATTTGTCTTTTATTTTTTTCTTTTCTTGCTTTTTCATTCATTTTAATCTTTTTATATTTTATCTACTTAGTATTACCATGTGTCTTAATTTGATCATGTCTATAATATAATTTTGTTATTATATTTTAGGTAAAGAAATTAATAGTATATATAAAGTGATAACTAGAAAAAATTTAAATATTAAATAAAATAAATAATTAATCATTCAAGAACAAGAAATATCATTATCTTATATTAATACAAAATTAAATATTCATATAAATAAACAATAAGTAAAGATAAAATTATGAAAAATATAATAATTTATTTTTTTATGTATGATCCAAACCAAACCAATCCAAATTAGTCCAAAAACTAAACTAACACAATTAAATATTTGGACTTAATTTTACCTTAAACAATCCAACCATGAAGGAGAAAACAAGTGAAGTGATTACAATAAAGCATACAGAAACTTCAATTGAATTGGTAAACCAAATTTTTCCCTAGACTTGGATTCTATGTTACTTGTATTATAAAATAGAAAGACACAAAAACTTGGTTTATATAAATTAGTCTCCGGATTACGATGATCCTCTGTCTCCTTGGATCGTGGTGTTGCTCTATCCTTTACTGTTACAAACAGAGGACCTCCATGACAACAATAAAAATCACCAGACGCAAGTTACTATTCTGCCCCTATATTATAACATCTATTCTATTATATATACAATTGAAAATAATCTCAAAAAGGAAACAAAACACGTGTCAATCTCTGGAGTAATCTACACATAATTTCATCCATTTGGCAAGACCAGAGCGTTTCTCTCATTTTTTTGCTTATGTGTCAACATCATGTTTATTTGCATACAAAATAATTTATGTATAATTAGGACACAAATTATAAATCATTTTTTTAAGGAAACATTATAAAATCAAGATGAAAATCAATATAAATCATAACTATCCATTTTTTAAAATCAATATAAATCACATTATAGCAATCAATATTACATAAATCTTCACGACATGTTGCCCATTATATAAATCAACATTAATATATAGCATTATTTTAAGGAACAATTTTTTTTTTGAATATTTATATTACAAATTTACACCCTTTTGTTTAGGTAAAATAACAAAATAATTTATATTTTACACCCTTTTTTAGCTTAAAATTTGATACCTCTTCATTCTAATACATTAACGAGAAAAATGCATTTATTAATTAATATCTATTTTGTTTCTTTCCTTTATCTTCAAAATAAAGTATAAAGATTCAAAGTATGAAATATATTGTATAATTAAATGATATCTATGTTTAGGTAAAATTGTTCAATTTAAATATTCATCAATTTAGATGCTATCATCTTATATATATGTTTTTGAAATTTTTTCCCTAAATACTATAATTAATTTTTTCAAATATTATATATTCGTCTAGAATTCTATCATTTTTTACTTGATATTATATTAAATGTTTTCAATAAAATAATTGAATAATTAATACAATATAATAATTAATTATATTTTCTATAAGAAATTAATACAATAATTACCTTAATTAACTATATATATTTAATATAATAATTAATACAATATATATATATATATATATATATATATATTTGTAATTTTACATATATTTTATATTTTATTTGATATGCATTAATTATTGATTTATATTTAAGGTAATAATTAATTAATAAATATAATAATTAATTGCAAATTTGTTTATTAAATCAATTATCGCTTGAATAACAAATTTTTACAATCAACTAATTGAGAATGTCATTTATAATTAATTTGAAAGTAATAATTAAATAATTAATACAATAGATAATAATTAAGTATATTTTATAATAGCATTTAATACAATAATTACCTTAATTAACTATACATTGGTTATCAATCATAATTAATTGTAATTACCATAAATTCATTAATTATCAATCATATATAATTAAGGTAATTTCAAAAATAGATTTAGTATTTAAAGTATGAGAAATTTTGTATAATTAAATCATAAATAATTATTATTACCATAATACCTTAATTATCAATCATATATAATTAAGGTAATCACGAAAATATTTTCAGTATTTTAAAAATGAAATTGAAAACTATCAATCATCTTATACATTCAGTACATAAAATGGTTTATACGGACAATCAATTCAATATTATATTGCACATAATGTTGCAATTTATTTTTTATAAGTAGAAACTTGATAAATACATAACAAAAAGTCAATTCGAATTGGTAGTTTATATTCTGACTTGATTTATTTGCAATTTATTTATTATAAGTAGAAACTTGAATCCATTTATTTATTTTAAAAATCAGTTTTCATAGATGATGGTTTATATTCATTATTAAATTACAGCCGATATTAGAAACTAAATCAAGTTTGTAAATATGGCGAGCCTGATTTTGCTTTTAACAAAATACCATTTTCCCTTGAAATTGTGTTAATGGACGTTGAGGTTGTAATTTAGATTGCCATTTTATATTTACATGTTATTTGTAATATTACTAATTTTTACCCAATGCTTTATGTTCAAGGTAACAAAATTCATGTTTCAGTCAAAAAGCAGATTATTTACAAATTTGAAAAAGAGTTAAAAGAGGGAGTTGTTTACCCTATGTCAAAGTTTGGTGTGGCTGCAAATTTGAGAGAATATCGTTCAACAAATCACTCCTTTAAGTTGAATTTTGAAATCAGTACCAAAGTGACAAAATCTGACAATGAAGTGACTCCAATCAATGTGTTTACCTTCACTCACCTTGCTAATTGTTTTCGTGATAATTTTGAGAGTGACTACTTGGTTGGTGAGTAGTTTGATCATTTCTTATGCTTTTAATCTTTGTACAATGTCAAGTTTGATTTTTTATTTGACTAATAAAATTAATGATTATTTTTTAGACATCATTGGCGTCCTCACGGGTGTAGGTAAAGAATGTGAATATGAGAAAAATGGTGGCAGGACCAAGATTGTAAACATAGAGCTCGATAATGATGGGTAAGTCCCTGTTTACAATAGTTTGTTGTACTAATTAATATTAACGTTTATTGAGATTCAGGATATTTATAATTCAAATATGAATTATTCTAAATTTTTATTAAACAAATATTGTTTCAAATTCACTTTATTTGGGTCTTTTGTGGACCAATTAAACTCATTCCTCTCATCTGTTAACTTAAATCATACCTATTATTGTAGGCATGAATCTCAAAAATAAGTACTAAATGTTAACTTTATTATTGTAGGCATGAATCTCACTTTATTATATAATGTGTATTTAAATTATATTTTATATATTATATAGTAAAGTGAACTATAATCATATACTAATTAATATTAAAAATTATTACATTCATTATATTATTATTAACAACATATATTTAAAATAGACATTTTCAAAGTTATGTTGTTTTATTAGTTTGATATGTACAAGGAAACTTTTACGTGTTGGTAGAAATATTATATCACATCATTTATCTAAATTATGTTCATAACTCAATCTCTTTTTCTTTTTTTTTACCATATTTTATTTTAAATATAATAATTAATCGGATCTCCAACCAACTATTTGTAGTGCATAATAACAATTAAAAACTTAAAAATTATAATTTATGATAAATGATTGATATTTAACACAAAATCCCTAATTTAAATTTTTACAAATTCTTATATGCTAAAAATTTAAAATTTAAAATATTTTACAAAATTCTTTAGAAGAAAAGCATATATATCGTGCATGGCATGGCATGTGTGGCTTGAATTCACATTTTAATTTAAATATATATGATTAAAAATATCATTTAATAGAAGGTGTTTTAAATTTGTTATTGTAATTAGGAACTCCCACTTTAGATTCGTTGAAATGTTATTTGAAAATAATTATTTAAATTACTACCCTACCTAACATATAATTAATTTTATTTCTATCATTGACTGTATTTTAAAAATCATACTTTACCAAATATATAAACTACTATCTATAATGAACACCAATAAATAACAACTAAAGATGTTATATTTTACAATTCGTGATTGAAATAAATCAATTTTTTTACTATAAATAATACCTCCATATTAATTTTAAGAAAAAAATAATATATTTGAAACATTTTATAAAAATATTCAAAAATGATGTTTACCCTGTGCATAGCACAAGTCAATACACTAGTAGGATACATAATGAAGGATTGTTGAATACTACTTTTGACTTTATAGTGATTATTTTTCAGAATAAGTTTACCTATTCATTGTTTTTTTTTTTATTATTTGCCAAACAAAAATAAATATCATCATTGTCTTTTAATTTATTTTTCTTTTTTCTGCAAACTATATTAACAATGGGCATATGAATATAAAAAATAGACAAAAAAAAAAAGGATGAGGATGAATATAAATGGGTCTTGGAGCAAAAAGGTACTATGATTAATGAAACTAAAAGAGACACCGAGTGCGGGGGAGGGAGAGAAGAGAACAAAATCTGAGTTTGTAGTCTATAATAAGCATCATCTTTAAGGAAAACAGTGAATCCATATTCACAAGGTGAAGGTTGTCGTGTGACATATCTATATACACCATTCATGGCACCAACTGATGATGAAATGCAGTTTTCCGTCAGCTTACTTGTCCCGTTTGAATAAAGGCTTGAAGCAAGCTCTGCGCTGCAAAGGTTTGATCAGGTGTCCCAGATATGACAACTTTCCCTCCACTTGTACCCGCGGAAGGATCATAAACCGTTACACTTGCACCTGAAATCTGGTCCCAGAACACTTGACACATATTAATACCAACATTATTGTAAAACCATTTCAGCAATATAGCAACATTTAGAGCGACTGGCTAAATATTGGAGTGATACTAATATAATAACAGACAAGATTTGTATAAGGGTACTAACATACAAATCTGAATTTGTTTATATTTTGTGGGTGAATATGTCCAAGCACGTATAAGCTTAAGTAGCATAGATATAAACATATACACTCTAAATTTTCTGATGTTTACAATCTTATAAACAAATATGTCAATTAATAAATATACATGAGATATCAAAGCTAAATTTTGATAATGGCCAATAAATTTACCATAGTGCAAACAAACCAAAAATTACCTCAATTTTTGGGCAGTTGCTCTCAACAAATGTTACAAAATGGAGTCAAAGTTTCCTACCAAGATATTATTAATGAAAAATGTTGTTTTTCACCTTAATAAAAATTATTAATCAGAAGCCATCTTTAATCAAATCACATCATTTAAAAAGAAGAAAACATGACAACCCCACCACAATTCACCTCAAATTGATAATCCACCATATCTTTCTTAAGGGAATAATTAAGAACCTGTCTGATTCGATCCAAATTGCCACCATCTTCACCATAAACAGAACCAAAGACATGTTCAGAAACTATAATCTCCACAGTAGTATTTGTCACCGTAGCAAACATGTTTCCCCTGCCAAAGGATTTTATCAAGCACAAAGGTTGAAAGAAAGATCAGAAGCCAGAAGATACCTTAACAAATTGAAATATTGTCTATCTAGCACTATGTTACTTATTTTATTAACTTGTAGTTAATATATTATGCCATTGGGTTCAACATAGGAATCAAAGATTTTACTAATTGAATATTTATATGATAATGTAACCTATTTAAATCTTTTTAATTCAACGAAAATTGAAAAAAAATATCATTAATTATACAACACCCTTACTCTATTTCTAGCTATACTGTTGATATGACTATCCGCTTCATTTCTGACCCCAGTCCCATATAAGATTAATCTATATACTCTAAGATCACTATCACAAATAACACAACAGCTCTCTAATGACACAACAACTCTCTAAAGAGAATTTTTAGGGCAAGATACACACTTTTACTATATATCAAATGCTCAGCTTTACTAAGACAGGAACAAGAAAATGGAAAAAGGTAAAGAATGACAGGAAAGACACTTTGTATGCAGCATACTAACCTCCCACGTTCCAAATTCTCACTTAAATCCGTATGTAATTCTCCATTTTGTGATATTGTTTCAGCATGCACCCCTGCATTCTGCAAATATACAAACTCGTAAGCAATCTCATCCTATGAGCCTTGGAAGAAGAGTTGTAATAGAAATTGGAAGGCAATAAACACAAAAAAGGTGGAGAATACCTGTGGCATAAACCTCCCAGAAGGAAAAGAAGATTTTCCACGGGGAAAATGTTTACCCTTTACAGGATCCTTATTCACTTTCCAATTGGGTTTCATTCTTGCTTCAGAAACCACCTCATTGGGCAAAAGATTATCCCTGATTCTGCAAGTGATTTTATATAGGGCATTTTGTACACATATGTACCCTCCAGTGATCTGCATGATAAGTATAAACTCGACTAGGAGACAGTAACAAAAGATTGACGGGGCCATAATAAGTAACTCAGTCTATTCTGAGGGCTCAAAAGTCTCAACTCAGTGCAACAAAATAAATTTGTTATTAGTTAAGGCCTAACCTATGCTGGTACACAAAAGCATCAAACTACACCAATTGCTAAGTAGATAGCATTAGAACAAGGATCAGAAAGATACTGCAAATTAAGCATACACAGTAATGTTATAAAAACCGGCTTGGACAGACTGATCAAACTGGTCCGAACAGAAAGCGGTGATATACCTAGCCCGAGTTGGTTATTAGATCAAAAATGTTATAGAACTGGTGAGACTCGGCCAGTTTTTTGATCAAATAAGTAACCCAGCCAGTCAAACCAGTTTGAATGAACTGGTTGACCAGGAGAGTATATGAGTGAACTAGAGTGTTGTGAATTTATTATGATTTTTTAGGGGATAGTATGGATTTTTTCTAAGAAATTTACATGTTATGTTTTTTTAATTTTTTAAATATATATTGGTTCATATAGTTCGACCAATAACTTACTGGTTTGACCAATGACCCAGTGGCCTGACAAAGTCAATAATTGGTATAAGTCTGATTATCAGACACACAATACAGTAATACACAGAAGCACTGTTTTTTTGCTGGATGTAAGAGGTATTTTCTATGTATTTCATTGAAATACATTTCCATAAGTGGAGCCGAACTTCTAGCCAATAATATTTGTTAACTGTCTTCCATATTAGAGAATTTTAAATTCAAAATTTTACAACAGATAAAAATTTTCCTTTCTTAAATGAAAGACATCAGCATATGACAACAAAATCAGGATCTAAAAAATTACAGAAGTTCACGTGAACAGGTAATAAAGTTAAACCCTAACGATCCTTAAAAAAAAAGTTAACTTGAATTATATAAAATTAATAAGTGTACCTGCACCACCACGTCATTGTCTGAAGCACCATTAGGAACTGGCTCTCCATGCAATATTTGTATATCAGCCCCAGTTACTTCTCTCAATTCTGAAATCACCTGACCATCATTGCCACTCAAGCAATTTACTGTGCTTGTTGCAACTAAAAGCCTTGCAGTTACTGGTGATTCCATACTAGAGACAGGTAGAAAACCCTTTCCAATGTGATCTTCAATAATTCTAGCAAAGACAAGACTAACAGCACGTTGTGCAGGAGAATCAGGAGCTTCAAGGTTCTGGATGAACAAAAGCCAGTGCTAAATCAACCATAAAAATTATGACAATCCAAAATGGGTTTTCAAGCAGATCTATCAAATGCATGATTATATGCCGTTGCATGAATATATGCACAAGAAAGAGGGCACAAAAATAAATAAATAAATAAAAATAAATCTGAAAATACTATAAGCATGAGTCAGTAGTGGCATAGTGCAACATTCTCATATGACTAACCTCTGTAGCAGAAATGGTGACAATGCGCTCGGCAAACTCGCTTAAAGGAGCTGCAAAGATAATAGAAGCACCTGTTTGGCTTTCCAGAGCTCTGACTATAGCCCCTCTTTTGCCAATCACGCTCCCAGCTACATTATTAGAACAAAGAAGTCTGAACACAACTTCGTGTTCTGTACCTTTAGAGTCCCAGCCAGAGGATTCATTAGAGTTTGTGGTCCGTTTTGAAGCATCATATATAGATAACCCGTCCATGGAGGTTAACAATGAATTAAGGTGAGGAAAAAGGTCAGCATTGGGATCAGAGGACGACCTATCAGAAGAGCTAACAGTTGGTGTACTGGAAGAAACTGGAACTTTGCATAATGGCGGACAATCTTGAAGACAATGAGATACAGAAATCAGCGCTTTCTTTGCAGCCAAAATTCCACCAGTTATCTGTCAATTAAACAAGTTAGCAGATAAAGAAAAAGAATTTCAAATAGTCATTTTTCATTGCAAGTGAATGGTGTTATCTCGGATCCATTATATCCCTTTGTTGGCAATTTGATACCCCGGTAAAAACATAGGCAAATGCTAACACTGGATAAGGAACGAAACAAAACAAAAGAAAAAAAAGTATTTATTGAAAGAAAAAAATATTAATTATATCATAAATATAAATATCATTGTATATTTTTTAAAAGTAATTGAAAGCATTCAATAAGCTGTAGTAAGACCCAAAGTTATACGCAGAAATTAGGGGCATATGTCTAACAAAAAACACGTGTTCTCTCACAGTATTAGATGAAATCCAGATGGAGGAACAAAACAAAGAAGCTTTCCCATGTTAAAGCGAAATAAAATGACAATTTGCGCTACTAGGGGAAAAAATCAGTATTGACATTTGGCAGAGTGACACATCGGATTCAATCTACTCAATTTTGCGCAAGGCGTCAGTCGCCCACAATCTCAAATAGAAATCCAAATTCAATCACATACATTTTTTTTATTTTTTTTGTGAACCTACGGTATTTCTTGGCCGAAAGTCAATAACTAATTCCTCATGAAATCCATTTAAGGGACTAACCTCTCTCAACAACAAATTTTTTCCATACACACACAGATGTGGGGGATCAAACTCCTGACCAAATGTTTAAGGGGCAAAATTATCTCTCATCCATATCACCCCGTTGATTCACTCACATACACATTGTAATGTGATTTCCATTCCAAATTAAGAATAACGAAGGCGTTGACCATTAAAAACACAATTTATAATTTCTAATAATAACATTATAACAACAATAATAATAAAACTTACTTGAACTAACTCCTCGTCTTTAGCGGCGCATTGTGGAGGAGGGCAAACCCTAATTTTGGCACCACTACTGTTCCTAATGGCGGTTATGTTCTTCCCTCCTTTGCCAACAACAGCGCCAATCTGCGAAGTGTGTGCAAGCAACTTAGAAAAAACCTCGCCGTTAACGGCTCTGTTAGCGTTAACCCCTTTGTCGGCCTCGAGCTCCCAAACCCTCTCAAAAACCCTAACGACCGCTTCCTGCGCGTTGGAAACCTCGACTTCCCCGTCGCCCAGCTCGAGGCCCTTTCGGGGCGACAGCGACCCGATTACCAAGATGACCCGGTCCTCGGTGCTGGCGGGGGAGTCCTCGCAGTGGATTTTGCACCCGGTCTCTCGCCGGAGCTGCGACACGATGGAGCCGGAGCTCCCGATGAGGCCGCCGACGATGGACGCGTGGCACACCAGGCGGAAAGCGATCTGCCCCGGGAGGACCTTGAACACGGGGCGCTTCGCGCGGGCGCCGCGCTTAGACGACGGCGACGTTTCGTGGTGGGGGTGGCGATCGGGCTCGGAAGTGGGGTCTTGCATTGCGTGACGTGCGGGTTCCAGCGTGGGATATTTTTTTCATGAGTGTGAGCAAGTGGGCACGCGCGCGTCGAGGGAGTCACTTGGATCGGAAGGAAGGAACAAGGGGAAAGAGTGAGGGGTACGAGGTTAAGGGTTTCTTCATGGTTCTTGTCTTTTTGTCACTGATTCGAGAGAGAGAATAAGGAAATGGAGTTATGGAATGGAAGCAACGCGGAAACGCCTTTGAGGATAAGTGAACTTTTTTTTTTTTTTTTCCTAACCAGTGCTCTTAAAAGATTTTAGTGCACTTTGTGATTTCTATTACAACTCCAATGTAATTTTTAATAAAAAAAATTATTTATTAATTTCTTAATCCAATATTCTCTAAAACACTGATTGGCAACACTCATTTTTATTTATTTATGTTTGGTTGTAATGGAATAAAGAGTGTGACTGTTGGAGTCGCACTGTAATAAACCCAATTCTTGAGGCAAGGAAAATGCTTCGTTTTACGAATTCGAATCTGAATCTCGAATCTGCGGTGCAAGGTTGGTTACTTGATTCTATATATTTCATCCAACGAAGTACTACATAATTGATGTTTAATTGTAAGAAGGGAAATATTTGGGGGACATCTTCCGTGTATTTTAGTCTAAAATTGCATCAATTAAGTATTTTTTTAATCTGTGTGCTATAATTTTAAAGGACTAACATTTTGGAATAGGGGGAGTAAAAATAAAGGATGTCAAATAGAAAATGATATCGTTAAAATGTCTAAAAATCATAATTGTTGTAAGAATCGCATATCAGCGACTTCGTACATCGTCTAACGTTGTACGAAATCGTCAATCAGTCAATCGGTCCATAGGGTTTTTGACGGGAGTGACGGAGATTTTAAAGTTTGACTTATATAAATTTTCTTCCTTATAATTTTATATTCCTTTTATTTATTATTTAAAATAAATTTTTAATTTAATCTCTCAAATATATATATATATATATATATATATATATATCATATTAAAATATATTCAGTTCAGTTTATTTTAAAAAATGCTTACTTTTTTATTTTTTAAATAATTTTTGAAAAATGAGTAATTACCTTTTCTAAATTTAAGTTAAGTCAAACATGTTATTAGTCTTTTTAAAAAAAATTACATATTAGTCATTCAAAAATTTTGTTCCTAAATAGATTCTTTAAAAATTTAATCTGTCAATAAAAATAACCTTTGAAAAATTAACTTGGTAATAAATTAATTCTTTAACAGTGTATTTGGTAATAAAACAAAGGAAATAGAAGGAGAAGAAGTAGGTAGGAAAGAAATGGAAAGAAAAGAAATAGAGTGAAAATTAACTTTTTGAAGTTATATAGTTTAAAAAAAAAAGAAAAAACAAAGATTATATAAGCCTATCATTGTGTCGATAATCGATTATGAGTTATCCATATAATAATCTTTCTGCTCACTTCTTCCCATATTAAAGGAGATTAAAAATCTCTTGGGGCTCACCTAAAATTGAAAATTTTATGGGCTATTTCACTTCTACCAAACCAAAGAAAATAGTACACTTTCATCCACTTTCCTTCTCTTTCCCTCAACTTTGGTAGTACTAAACAGAGTGTAAAAGACTAATTTAATGTCAAAATCTTTCAAAAATTAAAATCACTTCAAGGAACTGGTTTGGTAACTAAAATTTTTAAAAAAATACTCATATAATATTTAAAGCACTAAATTGAATGTTTATTTTGCTTATTTCCTTTAGTCGTATGACTTTGATGATATGATTTATCCTTAATCACATTATCATTTTAGTAGTATTGGGTTAACAATAGAAAATAAAAAAAAAATACTTACTCTAAAATAATAACTTAATAAGGATCAAAATAATTAAAAAAGGTAAATGAAAACTAAAACTTGAAAATTACCAAATTGTAGAGAGATAAAAAAAAAAATCTTCAAAAAAATAGAGATAAAAAAACTATTTAAATCTTTAAAGTTGTGGTGCCTAGTCCAAACTTTAAAGGGGAGGGTATTATGTTATGGCTTTTATTTAATTAAATTATATAAAAAAATAAATTATCAGTTTCATTTTAAAAGAAAAACATTTTAAATTTGATTACGCATGACAATAAAATATATAAGAGTTGCATAAATACTTCCTTTTCTAATCTATGAAATTTTAAGATGTGAGAATTTTTAAATTGTATATTTTAGTGTATTTTAGCAATAAACACTCCCTTTAAAAGTTATGTAAGGATTTTAGATGAAAACAATAAAAACATTAACTAAAAATTTAAAATTAAAAAATGCTATAGATGAAAAGATATTGGGAGTGAACTACCAATAAAAAAGGCAAGAAGAAGAAACGATATTGAGTTAGAAAATGGTGTAAGGATTTAAGATAAAAGTATTAATTAAAGATTTTAAAATTACAGAATGTTAGAAAGGAAAAAATATATATATAGGAAATTTGGGGAATTGGAATAGATTAATTTGAAATAAAATTTTATTTAATTATAAATTTAAATTTATATCCAATTAAAAAGATTTGAATTAGTTCATTTTTTATTTTTTATCTTAATTTGTAAAAAATGATGTATAAACATTAAAATTTATAAAGAAATAATAAAAACATTTAAAATATTAAATATTTCATCTAATAAATTAATTGTTAAATTTTAAAATTAATATCATTCATTTAATCATTTTAAATTCGTACTGCTAAACTTGAACTTATGGGCCCGTTTAAAAAACAACTTAATTAAAATCTTTTTCAATAAGTTCCTATTCTATAAGAGCTTATGTTATAAGTACTTAAAATTCAATAAGCTAATGTGTTTGGATATACACATTGATAAGTATTTACACAATTTTAAAGTGTTTGGATGCATTGCTACATAAGTATTTATAAGATGTTGTCTCATTTTTAAAATTTTAAAAAATAAATAATGATTAAAAATAAATTAAATATTTTAAAGCTAACTAAATAATTAATATACTAACATTATATACATCACAAAATATTAAAAATAAAAATCAATAGTAACCATTTACCTATTTTTCATTTAAAAAAAAACGAAAATTTAAGTATCATAAATTTTAAAAAAATAATGTGACACACACAAAAAAAAAAAAAAAAACAATTCACCATACACCTATCAATATTAAAAATTAAAATATATAATAATCAAAACATGATTAAAATATAAATTAAGGTGTTAAAATTAAAATATAAGCTTAAAAATTCACCATTTACATGTATAAATAAATATAAGTATATAAAAAATATAATTTATTATAAAAATTCAACTACTACATATTAGAGTAGAAGGAAACATATAAAAAAATTACTAGCAACATAGAAAAGAAATTACTAGTTGCATATAAAAATATAAATTTATTTAATTAAATTATGCTTTTTGGTGGAAAAGAAGGAAACATAAAAATAAAGAAAACAAATTCATTTGTAATGAATAGTTATAATTTGATTTGTGTAGAATTTAATATTTATATTAATTTCGGTGCAGAAACGAAAAAAAAATTAAAATGCTTAATTTGGAGAAAGAAATGAAAAAAATTAAAAAAATACATATATGTTTGGTCCTAGCAAGATTCAAAGGTAAGTCTTTTTATAAGTTTCGCATAAGTTATTCCTGTAAGCTATATTGGAGAGCTTATGTAAATAAGCTAAAAACATCTTATGAAACAGTCATAAGATATTTTTATAAGCTCTTTCAAACACACTCACAAGCCTTTATAACATAAGATAAGTCTAAACAAATTGTTTATAAGTTCTTCCAAACGGAGCTATATAGTGTTACAATAAGTAATCCTAACTCACAAATCAATTTATTGATTTTGTTTAGTTTATAAATGTACTTTACTATCTCTTTTAATATAGATTGTATGCAATTTTTGTCTCTAGGATTATTTTAGCAAATTAAATCTCTTTATTTTTAAATTTAAATAAATGTGATTCTCTCATTATTATTTTTTAATTAAAACCCTCAAAATATTATTTTCTGTTTAAATAGACTTGGGTTTAAGTTAAATTTAAAATACGAAATCATTTCAAAAGTTTAAAAATTAGAAATTTAATAGAAATTTGATAGAAGTTTGAAAGGTGCAATGGAATCTGAGATTACGGTTTGAAGGGGAAATTTTGAAATTTTTGTTTTAAATGAAAATTGATATTTTTATGAGTCTTGAGCCAAAAAATGTTTAAAATAATTTAATTAATTCAATTTGTAAAAACTGAGTTGAAAATAAAAATCCAAAAGTTTTAAGGGAAAGGAAAGAAACAAAAAGATTTAATTGTAATAATTTTTAAAAATTGAGAAATTTAATTTAATTTGCTCAAGGGACTAAAATCACACATTGATTGTATAGGAGGACTAAAAATATAATTAAATCTTTATGTTGTTATATTAAAGGGACTATTTAATTGTATTTTCATAAACAACGAGTGGTTAGTTTGAGTGGTATATGCTTCATTTTTCTTAAGTTTTGAGTTTGAGTTTGTGTATAAAAAAAATCAACAATAGAATTAACCCTACCATGTTGTGAAGGTTGCAAGCTTAACTAGGATTATCTTTGATGAAAAATACATGTAGTTTAGATAAAAAAAAAAAAAAAAGTACTTCACTTTTAATTAAAATTAATTATATTGGGAGTATGAGGGGGTAAAACACTAGGGAAGAACTCTGTCAATGGACCATGATTCAACTACACAAGTGAACTTAATATCACATCCAACCCAATACTTTAGGACATTAGGTCTATGAGTCTTTATCACTTATATGTTGCTTAACTTGCACATTCCTACCCAATGTAGGACTTCATATTCACACTTATACTCCAACAATTTCTTCTTCAAGTGTGAATCTCTTTCACATGGTATACTTTCCCACAAACGAAAGTCTTTTTCATCCACAAGTATTCAATGGTGGCCCTTAGAGCTTAGTCATTACTACCAATTTGCCCTTTGTCGATATGGCCGCTAGAGCTTAGCCATTGCCGCTAATATGCTCTTGGTACTTGCTTTAGATACTTGCACCGCTGTTAGTCATCATCAACCCTAGAGCTTAGCCATTGTCGTCAATATGCTCTTAGTACTTGCTCTAGATACTTGCATCACTGTTAGTCGTCATCAACAAGAAATGCTCCTTAACCTCCACATAGTCAGGAAGATTCTCGATACAAGAAATTCCCGTACATAAATCCATACATGGATCCACCACCAATTCCACTACTCATCTGAGCCAGTCACCTGGTCGAACCATCGGCTTTGATACCACTTGTTGGGAATATGAGGGAGGTAAAACACTATGGAAAACTCTGTCAATGGCCCATGGGTCAATCACACAAGTAAACTTGATGCTATATCCAATTCAAAACCTTAAGGCATTAGATCTATGGGTCTTTGATACTTATATGTTACTCAACTTACACATTTTTACCTAATGTGAGACTTCATATTCACACTTGTATTCCAACAAATCATTTAAAATTTTAATTATTTAAAATTTGATAAGTTGTAAGTTTGAGCCCTTAATTATTTGTCTGCTTAAAATGAAATATATGAAAGCCATCATCAACCAATATAATAGCGAATGTGCTAAAAAAAAAAAGCTATTGAAATCTGAAATTTGAATTCTTTAAAGAAAGGAATTCATTTTAGAAAACAAAATACATGAACGATTGCAAGTGTAAAATTATAATAGTTAGCGGGCAATATAACAATTATTATTACTAATGGCAAAAGAGACATTCCGTGCTTCTTTTTATAATATTTTTAAATAAAATAAAATAAAATAAGAAGACTAAATCAAGATACCGTCTTTATTAATAATTATAGATTATAGATAATTGTTAGCAGACAAATTTTAAAATTTTACAATATATCGTGTTTGAAAACTATTATTAACGGTTATAACCCCTTAATTTACTCTGAATACATTGCTTCCTTTACGATATTTAAATTGGATGTACCCTATCCCCCTGGCATGCATCGCTTGGCAACATTACATTGACAATATTCCTATAATTTATTTAAAACAATGATCCTTTATTTAATCTGTTACGGTGATTCATTTGGGTTGACAATGAAGTGAAAATGAAGATTGGTCGAAAATGAAAACCACTACGCGAAGATGACGCGATGGAAACTAGAGGCTGCGCAAACATGACACGAGGAATGCGATTTTTATTTTTTTTTCCCAAAAAGAAAATTGCACGAACGTATATCTTATTTGTGAAGGATTCTCGCAATTGCTAGTTGATCGGATCTGCAAATTGGAGTGGATTTTGTAGGAACACGGCGGAGGAAAATAATAGTATGGTGGGGGTCTCCGGTGGTGGTCCCTTACAAGAATTCTGTAGCTTAAGTCGGTAAAAATATAAGAAGAAAATGAGGATTCAAATCATATCTAATGGGCGAGTTCACCTTATGTAGGGATAATTTTGGTGAGAAAAATCATTAAGCCATTATAGTGCACATGGCCTACGTGACAGCATGTCAGTCACAAGGGACATATGACAAGACCAAGATGGGCTAACTAATTTATAGAGGTTGATTTTTGTGAGGTCAATCCTATCGATGGTTGACCATGGGAGTGGCTCCAAAATCTAGGCTTAGATGAGTTCCTAACTTAGCAAGGTTGCAGAGGTGATGTCAACATTTCACCCTAAAAGGTTGGTTAACATGGCGATGAAAGCGCGAAGATTAATAGTTTGGAGATCAGTCCAAAACACTAGTAACCTGGTGAAGGAATTTGCTTTCTACAGACATAATTGCAAAAGGGCAAACAAAGCTACCACTATTGAAGCTCCTTAAAATACTTTGTCCAAAGCATGAAGTTTGCACCCTTTATCTCGAGCATGAAGTTTGTAAGATTAAACATTAGTGGGTGGTCCGATAACGAGTAGCCCGATAGGTCCAAGTAGAGGTGTAAATAAGTCGAGCCGAGTTAAGCATTTGAAGTTTAGGCTTGACTTATGAAAAATATAGGTGGTTCAAGCTTAGTTCATTTATTTAAACGAGCCTAACTAAAAGCTCGAGCTTGACTTATTTAAAAAATAATAATAAAGCTTGAGCTTGACTTATTTAGCTCACTTATAATTTAATTATTTTTACTTTTATTATTTTTTTTAAGTTATTTTTAACTTTATCAATTTAGTATTTAATAAACATTTTAATACTAGATGATAATCTACTTACAAAAATATGTTCTTAACATGTAGTATGTGTAATTTAATTTCAAACATTCTAGACTATTACATTTTCATAATCCAGTAAATAAAAAATCCATAACTTCCTAACTACTATTACAAAAAAATTGCAAAATTAATTTTAACACTCTCAACAAAGTTTTACATATTTCCATAATGAATATATAAATAACAAAAGCTAGTAAAATTTTCATTATCAATTTAAATAACAAACTATTCACGAGCCATTAATATTAAGCTTGCAAAGCTTGAACTTGGCTCATTTAAATAACTGAACTCAATTTTAAGTTTGAGTTTGTTTATTTAATTAAGCAAACAAACTTGATCGAGCATTTAACTAGTCGAGTTCAAATAGTTCACAAATAGCTCAAGCCATTTACACCCTTAGGTCTAACTAAACCACTATGATAACCTTATCTTAGGTTTTTGGTTTAGATCTAACTCAACCCCAAAAAAATAACTATAGCATTAGTCGATGTGAAATCTCCAACACATTTTTTTCCTCTCATTATATCTTTTATCATATCAATACAATGAGTTATTTTCATAAAAGTCATTTTATATTCTTTAAGCTCTATAAACTTTGGCCTCAACGAATTAGAACCACTTATATCTCTTCTCAATTTATTGATACTTATGAAAACAAGAAAACAAAATAAGAATTTCCCATTTGGGTTGTTACAATTGATTCATGTTTTTCTATTTTTTTATTTTTTTTTGTGCAAATCAAGAGTGCTTCCTCCACTCAGTTTCCCTGTACTACAAGGAATTAGTCTTCTAGGACTAATAGGGTACATGATTTGACTTTCACAGCCTAATTTAATTAACCCACAATTGTTATAGTTGTTTTTTTGGTACACAATTGTTACATTCTTTGATCCAAGGAAAAAAAAACAAGATATGGATCTTGCAATTATTGTGTTGTTAATCATTTTTTTTATGTTTCTTTTCTTGGTAATGACTTTGATTGGTGTGAACTCTGAATTAGGTGTGGATCTCAAATCATGGGATACACATGTATTAGTTTTAGTTCCCTAACTATCTCCTTAGATAAGCAACTTGGTGTCTGCTTTTACTCTTTTGCTTGCCATCCAGGTTCGACCCAACATGAGTAAGGCCTAAAACAAATTTTAAAAGAGACATTTTTTACTTTAAATTAGAGAGTTATATATTGGATTTTTTTGCCAACATATGTAACCTTTTTGCTTTATAAAAACTAATAACAAATAATTTTTTGTTGATAAGCCTAAAGCTTGAGCTTTAATAGCCTTATTCTTAGACCAGCCCTCTTGCCATCATTTTCAGGTTTCTCCCCTTTTATAAAATATAACCATCTGCATATGTTGGGTGTTGCTGTGCCAAAGAAAATATACAAAATTTAATTTCCATCTATTTAAACGAAACCAATTAATAGTGATATATATATATGTATGTATATACATACATATATATATATATATATATATATATGTATGTATATACATATATATATATGTATATATATATATAGTATGACTCAAATTAATTTATTTTACTCGGTTTATAATTTAAAGTGGACAACTGCATTTTATTTTTCCTTTTATAAGTATTATTTCAATTTGATCTTATTATTTATTTTGCCTATAAAGTAGCCAATTTAATTTACCAGTTATAAATTGTAGTTATCTTAAGAACCAAATTCATGACAGCTTTTTTCTATTTTATCTACTGGTATTTTTCATAAATTTTCCAAAACGACCTTTTAGCTCCCTTAACTATCAAATTTTTTATTCTTTTTCCCTGTTTTTACCTTTACATTGTATCGGAATTTTACTTTTTCTATCAGGATTAATAAGCACTATAGAATTTTGACATTGATATTTGTGGATAATTTTACATATACAAATGCATTGTTTTTATTATTAATTTCCGTGTATATTTGCCTGATTTTTATACTTTTTGAATTAATTTCATTCATTCTTTAATTACCAAGTGAATAAACTATGTTACTAATTATAAGTTTAATGTACCAACATGTGGTTGGTCCGAATGGTATTAGACTCGGATCCCTTAAGCAAGATCTTGAGTTCGAACCTTGTGGATGGACAAAATGTGGTTGGGAGGGAAGACTCCACTAAAGGTGACTAGCCAAGTTTCCCAACGGAGATTAATCATCGACAAAATCGGTGGATACTTCGTACCTATAACATGGTTACCCAAAAAGAAATTTATAAGTTTAATGCGCTAATAGGGATTGGCACAAGTGGTTAAGGATTTGATACAAACTCTTACCTTTTCTATGGGTGTAAGTTCGAATCCCCTTGACGTCACTTTCCCGTTTGGTGGGCTACCTCCCTTAGGGAGATTCCCTGACATCTGGGGGCTAGTTGAGTAGTTGCAACTGAGTAAAATTGCTTGCTATTCAAGCCTGTGTAGTAATCCTTTAGGTGAGCCTCTGTTGACAGCCCCAACATGTCATTAACGCCCTATCCAATAGTATTGGGGTGCCTCCCCATTTTACAACTTTTATGCATTAAAAAATATATATAAGTTAACGCATGTTTAATATGTAACAAGATTGATAAAGATGCTAATAAATGGCATGAACTTCATTAGTTCATCCCAAACCTAGCTAATATAAATATATATTCTGCAACATATGTGACCTTTGAATTGAATTTACATATTGTAAATTTAACATGACTAATTGTAGGGTGTGGGAACTCCTAGCTACATGTCCCCTGAGCTCCTTGCTAATATGATATATTGCATGATTCTAAATATGATATTTGGTCTTTGGGTAAGTATTTTATATTTAAAAAATTAAGGTTTAATTACTCATTTGGTCTCTATTATTGCACAAACTTTATGTTTTACTTTCTGCACTTAAAAACCATTCATTTTAGTCTCTATAATTGTACAAACTTTACCTTTTAGCCTCTGTTGATTAAGAAAAGTTAACATTGTTAACAATGGCTGGCGTGGCTTTGATGTGGCTCTAACGCGGCACTGATATGTGTTGTGCTTTACGCTTTAGTCTTTATACTTGCACTATTTTTAAGTTTTGGTCCTTATACTTGCATGGTCTTTACCTTCTAGTTCTTACACTTAAAAAACTATTTGTTTTAGTCCTTATACGAGCATTTTTTTTATATGTTTCAGTCCCTATCAACACTTCTCCCATTTCTTCTTCCTCCTCCTCCTCCTTCTTTCCCCTTTCCGTTCCCTTCTCTTTCTTTTTCCTTATCAACACCCTTCCTCTTTTTATTTTGCAGGGTTCTGCTTCTTTTAAATTCTGTTACATCTACTAATTCTTATTGACCTTAAATCGAAGAGTCTCAAGGTTATAGAGTGCAAACATGCTTCCAAGCATTTTATGCAGCAAGATTAAAATGATGCAACAAGTCTTCACCACTACAAGGAGTGCCAACACAAGTCGCTACTCACAGGCCACCTCGTTTTGTCCTAGAAGCATGTCCAAACTCTGCAACGTCGAGACTTTCCAATTTAAGGTCAATGAAAATTAGTTGATGTAAAAGGATTTAAAAGAAACAGGACCCCATAAAATAAAAAGAGGAGAAAGATGTTGATGAGAGAAAAGAAAAAAGGAAACAGAGATGGGGGATAGGAGAAGAATGAAGAGGAACAAGAAAGGGGAGATGTGTTAATAGGAACTAAAACATAAAAAAAATTGTCTATATAAGGACTAAAACAGATAGTTTTTTAAGTGTATGGACTAAAAGGTAAAGATTGTGCAACTATAGGGACCAAAACGTAAAAATAGTGCAAGTATAGGAACTAAAAGGTAAAGCATAACGCACGTCAATGCCATGTCATGTTAGCATGGACCACTATTAACAACATTAACTCTCTCTTTTTTAACAGCAAGGACTAAAAAGTAAAGTTTGTATAATTATAGAAACTAAAACGGATGGTTTTAAACTATAGGGACTAAAACATAAAGTTTGAGCAATTATATGAACCAAATAAGTAATTAAACCAAAAATTAAAAAGGATTTAAATTATGTTAAATCTAGATTTTTTTTTTTTAATTTTGAAATGTAAAATGATAAAATAATTCAACTAACATATAGAAAGATCGAGTAGGAGACAACTTACAATCTCTGCCACAACAAAGAAAAATTTTGAAGATGTGTGTGATTTCTTGATTCTTGAATGTGAAGGAGGAGAACGAAAGAAATGAACAAATATTGTGTTATGGCTACTAGTTAATACATCCTTCAGATTTCATATAACACTCTCACTTTTACTTAATTAATTATTTTTCTATTTATTCTATATTTAATTCTGAAAAATCGGGAAGGAATCTAAAAATTATGATCCCATGGTTTAACTTAGAATATCAAAAACTATCTAATCGTGATTTTTAATAATTTTTTTGAGTCAAAGCCCGAAGAAATTAGAAAATGATGATTTTGTCCTTATTTCTCAATATTAAGGGCTGACATGAGAAAAAGATTCACTTGACATTAAAATGTCAATTTGAGTTTAAAATCATGTTATATGTATTAAAATATAATTTAGAAAATTTTCTGAAATTTTTTTAAAATTCCTGTGCAAAGTGACCCAAATACCCCTAACTATCAAATAAACCAAACTAGTATTGGTTTTAGTGCATTTCTAGGTAAAGTATGTAATTTTAGAATTTCTATAAAAATTTGAGCATTTATTGAATTAAAATAGATTTAATATGAATTTTCTAAGCTTAAAATATACAAAATATATGTATATAATTTGAAAATATTAATAAAAAATTAAAATTTATTTTTAGAAATTTATTTTTGATGAAAAATAATACATTTGTTTAGATTTATATTTAAATTAATTATTTTGATACTAAAAGTTATTTTATTCAAGTTTAGGCAATTTTATTAGTACTGGCTAATTAATTAACAGTCAAAAATTATACTGAAAAGCCTTGGGATAGCTAGTGCAGCATGTATGCAACCTAGAAGGGGGTGATTCACCACCTAACAGGATATGTGTCCCTAATTTTCAATTAAAAGTAAATTAAAATTTGAAATTTGACATAATGGCTTATGTCATTTTGAGGACACATATGCACCTTCTGTTCCCTATAAATTGACAATTTTTTAGCACCTCCTCTTCTTCTCCTAAGTTATACGGAGACACTAAAGCCATCTTCCTCCATAAATTTTTTTTCTTACACCAAAATTCTATTAGTTTTCATTAACTAGTAAAAATCTTCTTCCTAGGAGCTTTGCACCAACAACTTCACCAACTCTTTGAGGTAATGGGGGGAATGGAGTTGGTTCTAAATTTCAATTACTTTGCATGTTGGTAGGAAAGGTTTTCCCCTAAACCTTTCAATGTTTAAGTTTATTATGTTTTATAAATGTTATAATGTTTAGTATTAAATTTAAACTTTTACTAAGTTGTTATGCTGCTCAATTTTAGATAATTCAATACATTTATTAAGTAATTATGCTGTTCAAATTTAGACAACTATAATATAATTATTAAGCTATTATACTGCTCAAATTCAAACAATTAGAGTAGAATTACTAAGTTGTTATACTGCCTAAATTTAGATAAAATATTTTTAGCTGTTATAATAGATAATTAAATTGTTATATTGCCAAATTTTAGTAATACTCAATTATTTTAGTAAAAATAGTAGAAGAGATCAACTATAAATCTCATAATATGAAACTAAGCACAAAAATTATTTTACGTGCGATTTATGAATTTATTTTTAGAAAACCACTGTAGAAATTTTAGTTTAAGTTCTATTGTTCATGCAAAGTCTAGACATACTAATAGACCATCTGTAAAAATTTCATAATTTTTAAAACTTATTTAGTACTTTTAATTATGTTCTATAAGTTCTTGTGGACACATTTTACTTAAAAAAACTAAATTTCAAAATTTTTTGAAAAAATTATAAAAATTCATAATAATATTCTAATAATTTTTCTAAGCTTAAAAATTATTTTTATGAAATTTTTTGACCATTATATGATTTATTTCTTAATTATCAGTCTTTATTTTAAATTTTATGTCTTTATTTTTATTGAATTATTGATTATGTGTTTTAATATGAATTATGAATTATGTGAATGATATGTATGGATCAAATCTTTGTAATATAAGACAGAGATATTAGTAAAAATTGTACTGGTGCTCAAATTTTTGAAACTTTAATAAATCTTTAGAAATTAGTAAATTAGTGAGTAATGTAAAGCAAGGGACATGTAGTGGCATGATACCCTGTTAAAAAAGCTACAGTTTGGTACACAGAAGAATGAAAGGCAGAGACCCATTTGAGGAGGTCTTGGGAGTAGGTATCGAGTGGTGAAAGTCCCAATGGCCAAGGTAGCGCCCGTTAGCTGGGATATTCACCTGACTAAGCTCAATAACCTTGACAACTGCTCAGCATTCCAGGATTGGTTTGAAAGGATACTTGTATACATGGACGTCCTGACTGATATTTGTTACTCATCGATGATGAGGATTGTACCATGTGATGATGTTGATGAGGTATATATACTCCTAGTCACTTCTCAGGTTCTGTTAAGAACTATTACTCACTAATGGAAAGTATGGATCCATACCAAGTCAAGGATAGTGTAGTATAACTTAGAATAAACCCTAGGTTCCTTTCGTTAATTGTGTTTTAATTCCTACCATATATGAAAGTGATTTTAAAACGAATCACCTCACTCCATTGTTTTTTTTCTTGTATGATTGATTGTAATTATTGAAGATGACGACAATGCTTAATGATGTTGAGGACGAGTCGGAGGATACTCCTCTAGATTTGTATAGATAGTTTATAATATTTTCCTTGAGCAATAGGGTAGATAAATATTGCTTTGTATAAGATATTTTTGATGTATATATTAGGCTAGGTAGTATATATCTTTTGATGTACTTTTGTTTTCTTTTGATAAGGACTGTTATGTATTTATCATTTCACTTCTATTTCTAAATTTTGTTAAATTTAGAATTTTTCTATTATAAAATTGAAAAAAATTACTCACATTTTTATCAACTTAAATTAATAATTAAATTAATATGAATTGTATTTAAAATTAAAAGAGAGTTACATTTCACGCATTTAGAAATGTTTTATTTATCTTTATATATATAATTAATTTTGTAATTTAATTAGTATTGAGGTGGGTTTGGGGAGGGGGCAGGGCGAGTATTAACATTTTGGCCCCTAATTTTGACATTTGGGGAAAACTTGATCCTAACCCCAACCTTGGTCAAAACGAGTTTTCCCCACCAAAGTCGAAGCAAGGAGGGTGGGTGCTTGCGGGTTCGGATTGGTTTATCATGCCTAGTTTTTAGCACATCTCAATAAACTCTTCGAGATAGCTTGTGAAAAGCATGACTTATATAAACATAGTTTAACCTTATTTTTCCTCTAATTATAAAAACTACATAACTACTTTCATAATTAATACCCATTCAATAAAACCTTAATTAAGTTATTTAACTAAACGAACCCTTATCGAAGATCTTATTTTTGATGCTGACCTAGTCTTGAAATAGGTTATTATTTTCATGTCTCATGTTACATATCACTTTAAGTATTTTAATTTATTTTAAAATATTTGTCACTTTAAAATATTAGTAAAAGTTTATTATTTTTTTTGCTGAATTTTTTTGTGAATTACTATGAAAAATCCATAGGAAATAAATCTTTCTACAAGTTTTCTTACAAACTTAAATGTCTAGAAAATACCTTCATGGATATTTCTTCTTACAAATTTTAATATCTATAGGAAATTTTCTTGTAAATTGTTTTCTTGTAAACTACATAACTTTCACATATATTGTTTTCAAAATTGCCTGCAAATTTTCATGAGGAAAAATCTACAAGTAGTTTTCCCATATATTATTGGTTCCAAAAAATATGTACTTTGTTGAGAAAAAAGATTTTTAGGAATTTTTTTTTGTAAATTTTGAAATCAGTAGAAAATGAAGAAAATGTTATCTATTTTTTTAATTATACACTCATTTATTCATATTTTGCCTAAATATTTAAGAGTTTAATGACTATGCATTATTAATATAAAATTTTTTATACTGTCAACTAATCAGAAATCATCGTTGGTATGACTTTTAAGATAGTTATTGTAAAAGTCAACATACTTACCATATATAGTGATTTGTGATTAGATGACTGTATAAAACTACTTTACACTGTCAGTGCATAACCTATTTTCTTAATATTTAAATGAATTTATAACTATAATGTTTATTTTTTATACATTGTCAATATAAAAATTTCTACATTATCAACTAATTAAAAATTATTTTAGATATGAATTTTAAAGTAATTATTATAAAAATGAACAATTTTATTATACATGGCGATCTATGATTGAATGAATTATCTATGCATTCCAATTAAGTTTCACAACTACACTCTAACTCCTTTAATAAGTTTTTCTTGTAAAAAAAAAGAAGCTATTTTGTGATAATAATTTGCATAATTAATATTTTTCTTAAAAACATGAACGATATTAAAAGGGAAATGCCAATCCATGTTATAATATTGTTTTACACTTTCTTTACAGCAACAAAATAATGTTTTATACTTTCTAAGAGTCAAAACATTCACAATGATATAAAGGGAAATGCTATCATTTTCTATATTGCACTTTCTTTCTCTTTTTTTTTTTTTATTTCTTTAATACACTTTCTACTACCGCGTGAATTGCCCATAAGCTTTACTAAATAGAATATAAATTTAACTTAGTTAACAAGACTTATGTATAGTTTATTAAAAAATAAATATACATTAAATAAAATATTAAAAATTTGTATTATATTATCAATCTAATTAAAATATACCAATATGGTGTGATATAGTTGGCAGATAATCTTGACCCTTAAACATATGGTCAAGGGTTCGATCTCTGAATTCATGTGCATAGAAAAAAATCTGTTGGGAGATGTTAAGCTCTTAAATGAATCCTAATACCTTCAGAAAGTAGTTCTTAACTTTCGACTGACTGATGGATACCCTTGATTCACCCAAAAAAAATCTAATTAAAATATATTGATAGTGTAAATCATTTTTACATTATCACCAATCACAAATTATTTATGATAAATTTATTGACTTTCTTTGATGGAGATCATAAGTATCTTTCACAAGAGGTAATTTTACTCGAATCGAGTAGGGTCATTATGAATGACAAAAATTTTCTTTTAAATATTTAATATAGTTATATATTCAGGATTCAACACTATTAAGTCAAAACAATCACACACTAATCGATTTACGTACTTAAAAATAAATTTATGAACTTTTATAATAATTATTTTTCTAATTGATTGAGAACATAAAATCATTTACTATAAAAGTACATATAAATTAAGCACTTATATTCTTATTAACAGTAATCTAATTAACATAAATGGAAAACATATCCGTCCATCCATCCAGCAAACAAATTTGACACCCCCATCAGTAAATTGAAAGCAAGTAAGAAAGCATAAGCAACGGCATCTAGCAGCAGCCGCGGCCGAGGATGAACCACGATACCAAAACCTGGGTGGCCCAAATCACTCGGGCCAGCCCACTTCCCCCAAAGCCTCACCAACCAACCCATTGCGTCCTTCTTTTCTTCTTCCTCTGTAACACTGGATCGCTTTCGTCGATCAGTGCATCGGAAAGCATAGCCACCACACCCCGTGGATGGTATATGGCTTTTAAATGAGAAAATCCGAACCTCTCTTCTCCCTTCTTCTCCGTTACAAACCCTTCTCTTCCGTCGCTCCCCTTCCTCCCCAACCCCCTCTCCCGTCCGAGATTCTCACCATCCTCTCCCGTCCCCAGTGGCGAAGAGACCCTTCCCTTGACGCCCTAATCCCCTCCCTAACCCCCACCCACCTCTCCTCCCTCTTCAGCCTCAACCCTGACCCCCTCACCGCCCTAAACTTCTTCCGCTGGATCCGCCGCAAACACGCCTTCAACCACACCGTCCGCACCTACGAGGCCCTCCTCCTCCTCCTCGTGCGCCGCGGCACGCTTCGCGCCGCCGAGAATGTCCGGAACTCCATGATCAAGTGCTGCGCCTCCCCGCACGACGCCAGGTTCGTGCTCAACCTCTTGCGCCGAATGAACCACCAGTTTAAGCTCTCGCTCACTTCCTATAACAGGCTCTTCGTCTGCCTCTCTCGGTTTTCGATGGTTGATGAAATGACGAGACTGTATAGGGAGATGCTGGACGGTAATGGTTTCCCTAACTTGATAACGTTGAATACCATGTTGAATTGTTATTGCAAGTTGGGGAACATGCTTGTGGCGAGGGTTTTTTTAACTAGGTTAATAAGAGGCGGGTTTTGTCCTGATTCATTTACGTACGCTTCGTTGATATTGGGTTATTGTAGAAATAATGCCGTGGAGGGAGCTTGTAGAGTGTTCCGGCTTATGCCGTGGAGGAATGCGGGTTCGTATACTAATCTTATACACGGGCTTTGTGAAGCTGGGAAGCTCGATGAGGCTCTTAAGTTGTGGTTGCAAATGAAGGAGGATGGTTGTTTTCCCACGGTTCGGAGTTATACTGTTTTGATTGGTGCGTTGTGTGAGTCGGGTAAGGAGGTGGAGGCTTTGAATCTTTTTGGGGAGATGGTGGAAAGAGGTTGTGAGCCTAATGTTTATACTTACACTGTGTTGATTGATTTCTTCTGCAAGGAGAGCAGGATGGAGGAGGCGGTGGAAATGTTGAACAAAATGCTGGAGAAAGGCGTGGCTCCTAGTGTTGTCCCGTACAATGCCTTGATTGCTGGGTATTGTAGACGGGGGATGATGGAGGATGCTGTGGGTGTTTTGGGTTTGATGGAGTCAAAGAAAGTTCGTCCCAATGCTCGTACGTATAATGAGTTGATTTGTGGTTTTTGTGGGGGGAAAAGTATGGACAGGGCAATGGCGCTGCTTAATAAAATGGTTGAAAGTAAACTTTCGCCTAATGTTATTACGTATAATACGTTAATCCATGGGCTGTGTAGAGCAGGCGTGGTAGATAGCGCTTCTCGCCTGTTTCATTTGATGATTAAAGATGGCTTCAGTCCGGATCAGGGGACTTATAATGCTTTTATAGTCTGCCTCTGTAGAATGGGCAGAGTTGGAGAGGCTCATCAGATCTTGGAGTCCCTCAAGGAAAAGCATGTCAAAGCAAATGAACATATATATACAGCCTTGATTGATGGATGCTGCAAAGCTGGGAAAAGTGAAGATGCACTTTTGTTGTTCAAAAGGATGCTTGCTGAGGAATGTTTGCCTAACTCGATCACATTCAATGTATTGATAGATGGCTTACGCAAAGAGGGTAAAATGCAAGATGCAATGCTGTTGGTGGAAGACATGGTAAAGTTTAATGTGAAGCCCACTCTTCATACTTATACTATTCTTGTTGAGGAAGTATTGAAGGAATGCGACTTTGGCCGAGCTAATGAGATTCTAAACCAAATGATTTCATCTGGATATCAGCCTAATGTGGTCACATATACTGCATTTATTAAGGCATATTGCAGCCAAGGAAGATTAGAGGAGGCTGAAGCGATGGTGGTCAAGATTAAAAATGAAGGCATATTGCTTGACTCCTTTATCTATAATTTATTAATTAATGCATATGGATGTATGGGACTACTTAATAGCGCATTTGGTGTTCTCAAACGCATGTTTAATACTGGTTGTGAGCCTTCTTATCAAACATACTCCATCCTAATCAAGCATCTAATAATTGAAAAATATAAGAAGGAAGGCAGCAATCCTGAGGGGCTTGATTTAAGTTTAACAAATATCTCTGTTGATAATGCAGATATATGGAATATAATTGATTTTGAAATCACAACTGTGCTCTTTGAGAAAATGGTGGAATGTGGCTGCGTGCCTAATCTAAACACTTACAGCAAGCTTATTAAAGGACTTTGCAAAGTAGGACGCTTGGATGTAGCCTTCAGTTTGTACCATCATATGGGGGAAAGTGGAATCTCTTCCTCTGAAAATATTCATAATTCTCTTCTAAGTAGTTGTTGCAAGTTGGGAATGTTTGGGGAAGCAGTGAGATTGTTTGATTCTATGATGGAGTGTAGTCATTTAGCACATCTAGAATCCTATAAACTTCTTATTTGTGGGCTGTTTGAACAAAAGAACAAAGAGAAGGCTGAAGCAGTTTTTCGTAGTTTACTACATTGTGGGTATAATTACGACGAAGTGGCTTGGAAAGTTCTAATTGATGGCTTAGCTAAGAGTGGCTATGTTGATCACTGCTCAGAATTGCTGGATCTCATGAAGAAGAATGGTTGCCATTTACATTCTGAGACATACTCTATGTTAATGCAGGAACTGAATAGAGTTTAACAAAATGATTGTTTAATTTGCCGGGGAATGGAACTGGCAAAAAGGGGCTTCCCATTGATATTTTCCTTTTGACTCTGTATAAGGTTGTACAAATGGAACGCCTGAAATTTTGTACTACATTCTGAATATACTCGCTCTGTCTCAGCAAGTGAGCTGCAATGCGGTAACACTTCACAGTCACAGCCAACGGTAATTGTGACAACCTCACAGGTTGAGAGCAAGCAGCAGAATTTTGAGAGGCAAGTGACTACTGATATTCTTGTTTACATGCATTCCTTTATTCGTATCACCTAATGCCTCTATACAAATACATAATTTAGTTTCACAGTTTATCTCAGACATTTTGGTGCATTATTTTTGTGTTGATATTAATTTCATTTGTGTTATCCTTCTGGCTGCTTTACTAGAATTAACTTCTGCTTTTCAAATTTCTATTAAATATGAAATTGTTTTTATTGTTAGTGTTGATGAATACGTGTTAGTGGCAATCCAGGGTATTGATCATTGTTGGAAATAAATGGGGAATTTTTTGTCATTAAACTTATTCATACAATTAATGATGAGCAAACTTTTTTTGAGGGTCAATGTGTTTGCTAGTGGTTTTTTTGGGGAGTGGGGGTGCTAGTTAATGTGGGGACATATTTATGGAGAAGTGTGTGTTTTTCTATTAGATTGTCCAGTACAACACTACAACGTTGTATTAGGTTTTCCTTTAGTTAATGACTCAATGCTAATGGTTGTATTAATGGACAAAAGAGAAGGAATAACTGTTTTTGGTTGATAATTAAGTAGGCTTTTGGTAAAACAGAATTGAGATATTTGCTTGTCCACTCTAGTGCTGGAGTGGATAAACTATTGTCTGTTGTCATAAGGGAGTTTAGTAACCGACTTATCTATGTGGATTTCTATTTCACTCATTTCTGTTCAAAATAGAGATGTAGCTGAGTTATTCACTTATTGATGTGAACTATGCTGTAGTCCTTTGGACATATCTGATAAAGATGAGACTAGTCTGCCCCAAAAGCAACTGCATCTGTACTCTTTTCTCAAGCAGCCGCTGATTGTTGTCCCTTCTATTTTTTTCATAGGTTTTCTACTGTACTTCCTAAAACTATAAATGCAGGCTCAAGAATAAATTCCAGTCAAAGATCTGCTGGTATTAGTAGATGTTGAAATGTATAGTTAGGCTGATTTGCATTTCTTAGCATTAGGTAAATTTGATGTGATTTGATTTGTTCCCTTTTATTTTCTTAATTAGGTGAGATGAAGTCTATAAATACCATACGTAATCTCTCTAACACAAGTCAGAAATACAATTTAGATTTATTCCTTCTTTTCAAGTCTTTCTTTCAACATGGTATCAGAGCAGTATCATTCTCCGTGATCCGTCCCATCATTTCTTCACTGTTGAGCTCCCTAAAATTTAGAAATTTACTTTAATTTCATGATTCTTTGTTCAAATTACTCATCTCTCATGCCATTGTCACCTCTTCTACACTGCTGGTCTAGTTTTCTTTGTTGATGGACATTTGCTAATATTGGGTCTCGTTTTATTTTTACCTTGTTTGGTCTTTGAATCTCTCTTTGACCCTCATTTGGTCTTTGGATTTCTCTTTCAAAAGATCCACTTGTTTGGCTGCTACTCAGTTTCTGTTTGATATGCCCCTTTTTCTTTGCTTTCATTGTAACATTTGGCACCTTCATTGTGCCCCTTTTTTGCTACCTTCATTGCAGCATTGTGCCCCTTTTTCACTGCCTTCATTTCAGCATTTAGCACCTTCATTATAACCCCTTTTTTCTACCTTCATTGCAGCATTTGACACCTTCATTCTATCATTTTTTCACTGCCTTTATTGCAGCATTTGTCGCCTTCATAGGCTGCCTTCATTGCAGCCACTTAGCAGTAGTCTTCATTGCTGTTGCACCTCTGAGATCAATTGAAACCGCTGCCAGAAGATTCATGTCCGGTGAGAGCTTACCCTATATTCACCAAGGGACATTCCACAGTGCACTTTTATGATCCTACTTACAAGTTGAGAATGATAGATATCCATTCACCAAGTTGAGGGAAAGTGTTGAAATGTAATTAGGAAAATTGAATTTATTCCTATAATTAGGCTAAAGATTTATTCTTATAGTTGGGTTGATTTGCATTTCTTAAAATTAGGCTGATTTGATTTGATTTGTATAATTTTTATTCTTTCTTGTTTTCTTAATTAGGTGAGATGAATAAATCTATAAATGCCATATGTAATCTCTTTCTGAACACAAGTCAGAAATACAATTCATATTTATTCCTTTTTTTCAAGTCTTTCTTTCAACAAATCCATTTCAAAGGCAATTAGTTGTTGTATTATTGGGAGCTTAGAACCCTACCTTTGCCTGTTGGAGTAATCAGTTAATGCCTTTTGAACTGTAGAACCACTATCATAATTGTTCTAATAAAACCTACATAATTTTTGTGCAACTTTGTCAACGTGATTGAGTTAATATAAAAGTTTGCAAGAACTGAAGAAAAAAAAGTTGCATATAAAAATTTCTCTAAGATTCTATTATTATTCTCCTAAAATAATTATCAATTAATAAGCCAGAATTTATCATGTGAATTTATTTTTGTCTATAGTTCTTCCACAGTGATTGTTTTACATTGTTGCGATCTATTAGCATAGTGTATTTTTTATTTATTAATATCCAAATTCCAAATAGTAACTGAGTACCTAATGGCATTTTGGCAATATATTTAAAATTTATTTCAGGTCATTCTCCATCATTTTGTATTCATTAGCATTTTAATATTGATATTCTGTTTTATAGAACATTACCATTTCGAAGTAATGAAAGGCCTTACTCCTTTCAAGAATGTAGGAAAATAGCTCTATTTGAGAGGGCAAAAATATTGTAAGGCTGTCTATCACGAATTCACGATATTCTGATGTGAGGATAATCGTAGATATAGGTTCTTGTAAAGTTGCATACTTCCATGACATCAAATGAAATATTTTGCTTTCCAGGCTTTGCCTCTTGCAGGCAAAACTGCAGCTTAGTAGCCCGTAGTTTTTTATTGTTTTTTTTTTTCCCTTTCAAATCCCATTATTATTTATGCTTGTGATTCAGGTTCTCTTTTAAGTGTATATACTTGGAGCTACGGTTCCGGAGAAGATGTCTTTTATATGCCGTCGGAGGTAGCTTGATGAATTGAGCATGTTTGTTGTGTGTCGGGTGATATAGGATTTTATTTTATGTACATGAAATTTGACTTTTCTATAGTGAAGAGGTAAATTTTAGATGATAAAGTGCACGTGTATAATAAATTATGAAGTGATTAAAATATCAATTGTTGATTTTTTTTTAATTAATGAATATATAATTATATTTGTACATTTCTAAATCCAATGTATTATATGAGGAAAGTGTATATGCTACAATTTCTCATTATAAATTGCAATTAGTATGATTTTCTACAATTTAATGGATAATTCGTTTAGAGCAAAACATGAATTAAACAATTTAGTTGTGCCATCAGCCGTCTGTTCAATTTTAATTTTTAAAGCATTTAATTAGCAGGAACATTTTACAACTTAAATAATAAATTAATACCCTTTTGTTTTACCTTAGGAAGTGATTTCTCACATTGTGTACACATTTCAATGTAAAATTTATGATTAAGATTAATTTAGATACATATTTAAATATCTTAATTACATTTAATCGTTTAAATTAATTTTATTAAAATTATTAATATTTACTCATCATTCAATTTTAAAATAAATAAGCATTAATTTGCACGATATGGTGCCCTCGTATAGTGTTGCATTATAGGACTAGTATATGGACCGGATCATTAAATATGCTATTATCTATCAAATTTGAATTTCTTTTTATTGAACATTCTTCATCCCTTATTTTTTTTAAAAATATACTTTTCATTTTATTTATGCATATTTTTTTAATTTTGAATTTTTATAATTTTCTAATTTAGTTTATTTTTAAAAAATTATACAAATGATACTCACTAATAGTGTTATTTATTCAAAATGTTGAACAAACTACCATTATTAATTATGATTTAATTGAAATTATATTTTTTTCTAATTTATAAAATCATACATTTTTATTGGCTTAAATTTTTGGGTTTCTCATAGACATGTTCTTTTGGAGGCAATCTTGTTTAAAGTATGATTGGACACTAAGTGTGGGCACTTATCTTAGTGACAATTCAAATCTTGGTTTGCAACGTTATGAGGGACCAACCCCTTCTACTAGACCCAACTCCTGTTGGTTTTATTGACTTAATATGACTCTTTAGCGACTCTTTAGCTCTATTTCTAAGTTAATCAGTAATTTAGAAATACATATTTACTCTGGAAAATGGGTAGAAATTATCACAAGGGACACAATTTGGATAGCAAAATGCATTTTGGTCATTAAACTTAAAGGATAATCAGGTTCTCTCTAACCAATCAAGAATAGTTCTATTTAAAAAAAAATGATAGTTAATTTTATTTGAGTAGTGTAGTAGATAATCAAATGGGGAAAAATGTCTGGGACCAGAAGTGCTTTGTCTGTTGAAAGTTGGGGAAATAGACCAAGAATTTATGCTTAAAATCTAAAACATTAATGTTTTCCCATTCTTGTGCTGGTCCGTGCTTGATATCTGTAGCTAGTGTTATAATTCCGCTTATAATTATTCATTGGGTTGTTACATTTTAATATATGAATAGCTTCTTTCATATAGAAAAAAATAATCGAATTGTGTTATGTCATCAAGAATAACAAAGTAAAAATAGAAGGTAGTAGTACTTCAACTGGGATCAATTCTGGGTATTCCTACTGTCCTACAAGCAACGTAACTGGGTTACAGGGAACACGAAAAATAAAAAGGTGCGTCCGCTTATTATTGTGTAACCATCTTTTTTGAACTAATTTCCCCTCAATGGACCAAAGAAGAAAAGAATTAATTTTCCCTACACCCACAAGGTATAACTCAAGTAATGAACAAGTGTGAAAGCAACAGTCAATAGACCTTTACAATGTTTAGGGTGGAAACCCGCGAGAGAACATTTGGTATCCCAAGCATTGATTAATCTCACACTTGGAAATTACAAAATATCTCGTTAGATTAAAAGAAAGGCTTGTTTCTTGAATGAATAGGAAGGAAGCTAATGACGCACAGTAAAATTTCCCTTCAAATTGATGTTTAAATAATCTCACAAACATCACCTCTTCTCAAGGAAAAAAAATAAATCTCACAAACATTAACGCAGAGGAACAAAGCAACAAGAGCAAAAAGTAGCAAAGGTTAGTTACACAATTCAGGTTGTCTTTACCACTTTGCCAGTATATAGGAACAAGGAAGCGAAAAGAAGTGAAGCACAGAAAAATTTTCCTTGCAATTTATGTTGCTGTCAAATAAATTAATCACAAACACTAAAGCACATGTATGCCAACAAAATCTAATCTATTTTTTTATCTGTTACAGAACATCCCTAGCAGAAATCAGTACATTAAGAGAGCAATTGGTTCGTAAAATATATATTTGATCCACGATAATTGATGGCACACTTGCCGGGATGTACTATGTGTGAGCTACTATACAAAGTAACTGAAGAAAAAGGTTCTATTACAATAAAGGCCATGACAAATTTTGACACCATACCAACTTCATAGGACCTCCGGGGATGCACACACTCGTTGACTAAAATACTAGAAAGGCTATTTACCATTGGGAGCAGTCAGTCTATTTTCCTCCAGATCATGCTTCGATGTAGAATCCCCACCCATCAATTCCGAGAAGCCCTCAACCTTCACAGGCGGGGCTCTAACCATGCTAATGTTCCTATATGCAACCAATGAAGTATTAATAAAGATAACATAAAAGACACCCTAACAGCAGCATTCATTTATTTGAAGTAACTTACGGCGACTGCATTGAAGGAATCTGTAAGGAACCCATCTGTCTGAACTGAGTGCCAGATTGAGAATGGAAATTTGACATTGCAGCCATCTGCTGCTGCTGTTGCTGCTGCCTAGACTGCATTTGAGGATGTCTAGAAGCAAAGGCATTACCATCAATCGGTAAATCTTGGTTTTCAATCTTTACTTGAACCAATGGTCTTTCCTTATCTATATCCATAGCAGGGCGAGGAGTAGATGCTGGGCGCCTTCGCATTAACTGCTGCTGCTGCTGTTGTTGTTGTTGCTGCTGCTGCTGCTGAAAAGCCATATTTTGGGAATGAATAATCTGCTGCATCTGCGGATGCATCTGCCTCTGCATCTGAATCTGCACATTACAATACATTGGGTAATACTGCACTGCAGAAATCATTAATCAAGCTTGAAGAGAATATATTGAAAAGCTCTTAATGAGGAACAAGATCAATCAGGTAATAAAGGATGCAACCTGTCACAAGTGCACTAAGAAACATAAAAGGACAACATGTAGAATTTTTTTTTTCAATCAGCACAAATTCTCTTCCTTCAAATGAACCATAATTGGCTAGAGAGGTAGGGCAAGTGCATTTTTCTAATGTATATTCCAAAGTTCAAAAACTCAAAAGGGACTAATATTAAGTCATTGTTATCTCCATCTGCTCAAAAAAAAAAAAAAAAAAAAAAAGTGGAAGGGGGAATGTCTGCTACATTTCTCCAAAGCTCAAAAACATAGAGCTATAACCGAAATAGAACAATGAACCTAATAAATCACAAAACTTAATAGCAATGTAAACAAAATGAGTGAACATGAACAAATATAAAATATACCCCCCCGGACTATAAATTGGACATGAGCAAAAAATATGCAGCCACATAGATTTAAAATGGCATGTGAACTGCAGTCTCATACATATTATATTCAAATAACATTCAACGTATAGAAAATCCTTTTTGGATAGATGCTATAAATAGTAGCCAATGGTCAAAGCAAAAAAGAAAAATCATAATTCAACTTGAGGCATTGGGTAATTCTGTTTTGAGGAAGCAGTGAATACATCTCCTACAAAAGCGAAGGATTCTCAAAGGATCCAAAATAAGGACTTTTTATGTCTCACTGCCTGTTCCCTTGATCATGTCCATGCATCACACTAGTAGCTTACAGAATAAAATAATGCACAAAGAAGTAACTGTAAGTACTTGTTGAGATAGCCGAAGGGAACTCTGCTGTTGTTGCTGCATCTGTGGCTGCATTCCATGAACTTGTTGCTGACTTTGTTGTACAACATTCTTGGAGCCATCTCTAACCACATCCACTAATGGCGCAAAATTACTGAGCAAGAGCAGAAAATGTTAAAATGCATCAGTTGCATGTTTAAGATATCTTGATTTACATGCAAAAATGTAAATCAGGACAATATTGCCTGAAAAATGCTCGCACAAACACAATACATCTAAACACCAAAAAGCTCACATGTCATAATATATCCCTCTACCACACTCTCTACTACTGGTTAAAACTTACTGAAAACTACAAAAATCACGAGTAACTCATTAAATATGAAGTAAGATCCACAAAATTATATGATTTCCAATAAATTTCAACCAATAGTTGAAAGTGTGTTAAAAAGTGTATTGCTAACATTTCTCGATTTTTATTTCTTGAATGTTTATGAACAAAGTAATACTGTAGACTTAGAGCAATCACCGTGTGAACATATTAATGCAGAGTCAGATTAACATACTTATCCATGCTACAAACATCTAGTAGTAACACTAAACACAACAGAAGAATTTAAACTCACCTAAACCCCACTGTTTTAAGCAACATCTTCAGAAGCTCAATGGCGGAGCACTGTTTTTTATAACTATCAGCAAGCACTTTCAGATTTGTTCCTATCTTACATATCCGTTCGCTCAGCACTTCAGAGAAGTCCTCAACCGAACCTTCCATGGCACCATCAAACCCCACACCCAACAATATCCGCGCCACCGCCTTCTGAGCCAGTTTCGCCGCCTGCTCAGGACCAACAACTCTCCCGTTCCCCTCAGGTCCAAATTTCCCGCTAACGTGCTCAGGCCTAACCCCGAGCCTCTCAATCATAACGGAACTCCTAGCCGTCGCAATAGGAGGCAAGGCATCAAGAACACTAAGCACCTTCACAACCTTCTGGTTACTATTCTCCACTCTACCACTCGACGGAAGCGCACTATCCGGCACGCAGTTCAAAGCGTACGCAATTTCCGGAAACACAGCGGAGTCATCGTCAGCTAAATCACCACCATTCGCGTGATCCGCGACCGAATTCGCATCGTGCCGATCCTCCCTAAACGCCACGCGCCGTTTCTTCTGATTACTAACGTAGTTAAGAAAAGAAGCCATCTCCGCCGGCGAACGAGACTCGCCGGCAACTAAGTTTTTGTTAGCCTTGTACTTATCGATGACCTGAGTGTACCAGGTTTCCGGCAGTTCAGATTCGACATACCTGGATCCAGTTGTTTTGGATTGGCTCTGCATTAAATTGGAAGAGAAATTGTAAATAAGGAACGGTAATTTAAAGAGACCGGAGAGAGGGGGACGAAGGAGGTAGGGTTTGGAGGACCTTGGAGTCTTGCGAGGGAGCGTTGTCGAGGGTGAAGTAGAGGTCGTCGGCGTGCAATTGCAGGTAGGCGGGGTTGAGGCGTTGGAGAGAGGGGTTGGGGGAGAGAGAGGCGGAGGCTTTGTCGAAGAGGAGGGCGCGGACCCTGAGTTGGAGGGGGACGTGAGTGGTGGAGGTGATGAAGGAGTCCCAAGCGGAAGGGGAACAGAGGAAGGGGGCGAAGTTGGCGTACGTGGAATCGCCCAGCCACGTTCGCCACACGCCGCACGTGTCAAGCTTCCGCGCCAGCTCGTAACCGCGCCCGTCCTCCCCTAGCAGAGCCATTGCCGCTGCCACCGCCGAACTGACAAGCTCGCTCGCCTCTTTGGTTTTGGTCAAACGCCTTTAACTGGACTCTCCGCTTCATCAAACTGGGCTGGCCCGTTCGAGTTTTACTGTTTTAGCACTGCCTTTATTAGTGCGCAGGATATTTTAATCAATTATTTTGTGCATGGACAAGGTATACTATCTCCATTCTGTCTACATTGTTGAAGAAGTATTTAATAAGTATAAAATAATAAAATATTAATATATTCAGTTTAAATTTTAAAATACTTTTATTTAATATAATATATAAATGTGGATTATTGTTTGTTGACGTTTCTTTTAAATAGATTGTAAGTGCATTATTTTTTGTAAAGAACGAATCTAGTTATTTTAAATAGTGGTATATATGAAAAAAAATAATTAATAAGAATTGAAATTTGTAAAATATTAATAACTTTGGAATAAGAAGAAAAAGTTAAAACATTAATAGTTTTGAAATAAAAGTATTAACTAATATTTTAGCATGTGTAAGAATAAATATTTATTTTTTATATAATTAAAATTTATAATGCATAATTTTTTTATATATAAATATAGATTACTTTTAATTATTAATAATTTTTTTAAAAATATTGAAATATAATTTAGAGATAAAGATAAAAAAAAAAGGATAAATTAAAAGAGATAGACACCTAAGAAGAATAAATATACATATAAAGATAAAAGGATAGTAATTTGAGATTAGTTGAGAGAAATTTTTTTTAGCTTGTTGTAGAGTTGTGTATGAAATGCCCATTTAAAGGAGGGAAAATAAGATATTAAGAATGTCTAATTAAGAAAGTGAGGAGAGTGAAAATCTCACTATCCAAGTTGTAAATTCTAATTTATAATGTAAGAATATATATAAATAGCTTAAGAGATTAATTTTGATATATTGTCACGGTAAAGATTTTTAAATTGTTTACTAATTAAAAATCACGTTAGATATAATATTTAAAATATTTATTACAAAAAATAATTATAACATACATGACAATCTATGATTGGAGGCAAATATAAAAAAAATTTATATTGTCATTGCATTCAAATTAAATTCATAGTTTTGGTTCAAACTTAAAGTTGGCATTGTGACTCACCACCTTTTGGTTCATTATGGTTGCATAAGTTGTTTAAATGTAAGTGGTTCTTTCACTCCCTTTGATTAAAGTTTTGGTAGTTTATTTGTATTTTAAACTTATGATACGTCACCATTTTAAGATCAACATATTTGTTGTTTCATAGTTTCATTCATCTAATCCTTGTAGGTTTTAAGACATTGGTTTAAAGAACTTGGCTTTGTTATTTGCTATAGTGAAGGTTTTCATTTTTATGTTTGTGACATTGCATTAGGGTCCATCATACTAGTATTGATTATGAAGATGTGAGATTTGGTTTTGTGACAATGTTTGATCTAATTGTCAGACAAGTTATTATAAGTCGTTCTAAAGTGCTTTCCTCTCCTTTGGAACCTTCCTCAATTTGTTGATATGTTTTTGAAGATGGCTAAAACTCCATTTTATGTCATATATTCATGAACCTGTTATAACACAGGTGATGGACTTCTTAATGTGAGTTACTTATCTTTTGGTATTGACCATTTTGAGTGGGGATTAGATTAACTGAATGTCCATGTACGATGCCAATATCTATCTGTGATAAATGTGGTAAATGTTTTTGAGGTAGACTACTAATGTGTCCGATATGGACAACTAGTATTACATTGGACTCTTGAAGATCTATAGTATTATCGCTAGTGTGTTTAATAGACCGAGATTTGAGTTCTCCTGAGGTTGACTTGTGCTTCAATGCAATTGAGACTCCGTGACAAATAGGTGCGTACCTATAAAAGGCACTCCAACACTCAAGTTAGTAATAATCCTATTAGAGTGATGATGTATATTAAATGTTTACTTGTTATAGTGATGTTGGTGGTATATATAGGCATAAGAGTGAAGTTAGATTCCTTGACATAGGGCCCAAGGCCTTTCGTGGGCAATTATATATTATTTTAGTGTAACGACAAGGTAATTTCACTCTTGGTCAAAATATGATTCACTGTTCACGAGTGTAAATTAGTTTTCCTGATACCACTATTAACTTAGAATAACGCTTGTAATTTTGAGTTGACATCACATTTAGGCCTTAAAGAGTCATTATATAAATTAGGCTTGAGCTTAATCTATAAACAAAAATAGTGAAAACAAAACCTTTGTCTCTTTTGATTTTAGAGTATTATATATATATATATGGAAGAAATCAAATTATACTATTGTAACTTACATGAACTATTCCACCATCAATAACTTGATATCAAATGTGATTTTAATCAATCCAACCGTTGAATTATAATTACATATTACCAAAATTGTTTGTGTCAATTTTTGTCAAAATTAAATAACAATAAGAAGGTAATCAAACAATTCATATTTTAGCATATTTTGAAAAATATATATTATGTTCATTTTGATCGATATGAATAAGTTATCAAATAATTTTGGATTAATATAAAATTTTGTACATATGATTTATGTTAATGAAACTTTCAATCCACCACATATGATCGATATAAGTTAAAAGAACTTTCAATCCAACGAATAATTTTGTACATAAGTTATATTAATCTAGCGAATATGATCGATATAAATTAAATTTTTGAACATATGATTTATGTTAAATGAACTTTCAATCTAGTAAATAAGTTTGGATTAATGTAACATTTTGATCAATATAAAATTTTGTACATATGATCTATTTTAAAATTATCTAATTAAAAAGTTATTGAATGATGTAATAATTGGTGTAAATTATACTGACATAATTTGATCCCTCTTTTATATATATATATATATAATATTGTTGTTTGATTTCTATTGATATTTTAATATTTTTTCAAAATTAATGTTTTACCAATTTAAAAATTATTAATTAATTTTTCTTTATACTCTTATTTAGTAATAATTACAATAACAATATATCATAAGCAATGGAACATCAAATAATTTTTTTTTAGTATAAATATAATAATATTTTATATTTATTAAATACTCCTCACTTTATATGTATTAACTTTAAGGAGAGTGTTTGTAACACACTCTCTAATAGGCTCTTTAATATTAGTTAAAGTTTATTAAAAATTACACAATTTTATTAAATAAGAAGTGAAACCCACACAATTTTATGATTTTTAACAAATTTCAATCAAGAATATAGGAAAATGCTAGTAAGATATTCTTTAACATACTTTTTTTAGTATACTTTCTCTTATATATTGGTTAAAATTTTAACCAATAAAGAAAAATATGTCCAAAAAACATATTAAAAAGTGTATTATTAATATTTCTCAAAAATATATTAGAGAATGTGTGGGTAACATTTCTCGTAACCTTAAATATCAACAATTATGATATGGACATGTTATTTAATTTTTTTCATGTTCAAACAATCAAATGTTAATAAAACAGCTGTACCCCAATTTCAACCATGAAAATCACGACAAATTTATTATACTAATTAATTAATTATAAAAACTAAACATTTAAATAACAACCGTTGAATGAAGGAAGTACTGTATCTTGTGCACCGCATCCTTTTCCTCGGAAATTCTCTGCCACAGACTGTTCGTTGTCGCATTAAGAAGAAGAAAAAAAAAAAGCCACAGAAAGATGAGGGCGGAAGAAAAGCGTGAAGCTGGCGGCACCCATGTGGTTCTCTTTCCCGGTCCAGTGAAAGGCAATGTCAACTCCATGCTCAAGCTCGCACAGCTTCTCGCTCTGCATCATTTCCACGTCACCTTCCTCAACACCGACTCAATCCACCACCGCCTCCACCGTTTCGGCGACATCGAGGCCCTCTCACAAACCTACCCCACCCTCCAATTCAAGACCATCCCCGACGGCCTCCCTCACCACCACACTCGTTCCGGCGCCCACGCGTTGGTTGACCTATATTCTTCAATGAACTCGCACGCAAAACCTCTCCTCAGAGACATTCTTCTCTCCCAACCCAGGGTCACGTGCCTCATAGGTGACGGATTCCTCGGAGGCCTCACTGCTGACGTGGCAGATGAGGTTGGGATACCCGTCATTCATTTTCGCGCCATCAGTGTTTCCTGCTTCTGGGCTTTCTTCTGTGCTCCAATCCTCTTTGAATCCAACCAACTTCCTATCAGAGGTATAATATATATGTTAGAGTTTAATAGGTATGTTTTGCCAACTTAATCATTTTTTATATAATTTTTAAAATTAACAAATTTATTATATATATATATATATATAGCTTGTAATTAGTAGTGCGTATACTATACTTTCTCTGTATGTTATAGTACTTGTTTGTTATCATGCATGATGATCATCACTGAATCCAAACTTATCGAAGGAGAGGAAGACATGGATCGCATCATAACCACTCTCCCAGGGATGGAAAACTTGCTCCGTTGTCGGGACCTCCCCAGTATCTGTCGAGGAACCGAATCCAACATAGTAGAGCCTTTAAAATCCATGGTGTTCGAGTCGCATCAAACGCTTCGAGCCCGCGCGCTCATACTCAACACCTTCGAGGATCTAGACGGTCCTGTATTGTCCCAAATACGTCTCAAGTTTCCCCAAGTCTTCGCCGTTGGTCCTCTCCATGCACACTTGAACTCTAGAACGGCGTCTAACGCCAAAACGACGCCGTCCACGAATTCTTTCTGGGAAGTGGATAGAAGTTGTTTGACTTGGCTTGACTCTCAGCCGTTGAAATCGGTTATATATGTGAGCTTTGGCAGCATCACTACCATGACAAGGGAGAGGCTCATGGAGTTTTGGCACGGTTTGGTGAACAGCAAGAAACGGTTCCTGTGGGTGATGCAGCCTGACATGGTGGCAGGAGAAGACAGTGAATACCGGGTACCGGCAGAGGTGGTGGAAGGGACTAAAGAGAGGGGATTCATCGTGGGCTGGGCCCCGCAAGAGGAAGTCCTGGCCCATAAGGCCATTGGTGGGTTCTTGACCCACAGTGGGTGGAACTCAACCTTGGAGAGTTTGGTGGCTGGGGTGCCCATGATTTGCTGGCCTTACTTTGCGGATCAACAGATTAACAGCAGGTTTGTGAGTGAGGTTTGGAAACTTGGGTTGGACATGAAGGATGTGTGTGATAGACACGTTGTGGAGAAGATGGTCAATGATCTCATGGTCCATAGGAGGGAGGAGTTTCTGAGATCAGCTCAAGCAATGGCTTTGTTGGCACACAATAGTGTGAGGCCAGGTGGTTCCTCTTACTCCAGTCTCGACCATTTGATTCAATACATAAAATCAGCTACCTAGCCAGGAAAGTTATTAATACTAGCAAATGCACAATTGCATATATATTGATCACGTTAATTTTCTTCTTGCAAGCATGGCCCACATCCAAACTGGAGTTTGCTAATCACCCCTCTGTGTCCTTCTATAATGATTTTAGATCAATATTTTCTTTTATTTAATTTATCGTAGTTCAATATTAAGATGTACAGTTGGTAAAGTAACTAACCAATGAACAATTGTTGACAAGATTGATACTTCCACTCTTTCTCAATTTGGATTCCTTGTTATTCCTTAGGACATTCAATTCATTTAGCAGAACATAACGGTACACAATGAGTTGTGCTTTGTTCTGTATATATACAGCAAGTTGGCTCTTCCTATGGGCATGTTAGATTCAAGTACCATTTAACATCCTCACCTAATAAATTCAGCTTTTGATTGGATGGTTTTGTCACATTTATGCAATCATGGGAAAAAAATCACCATTTAAGTGTTTATAATTCAGGAACAAACGGTTTCACGTGGTTCTTCTAATTTGGTTGTTTGATTCTACTTAGATAACTATTTTTACAGTGCAATCTTTTTAGCATTGTTGTTATTGGTATAAATATTTCTATACTTTTTAATTTATTGTACTTTGTGATGCTTCGGATTACCTATGCAGAAACGGGGTTTAAGTTGTTTTTCACATGCCATAGCAGGCAGTGGAGTTACTGACTTACTGTTACGTCCTGTTTTGGTACCAAAAGCAAAAACACGGAATGGTGGGAGAAAGAAAAAAATGACAAATTTACTAGAATTTTTTTATATGCTTCAAGGAGGTTTACTCCATTTGCTCTTTTTTTTTTTTTCCATTCTTCATACAAAAATTGGTAAATAACCAAAACAGCTTTGCTCAGGACCCGACATTATTGATTCAAATCCCATATAAAGTATTTCATAGTTGAGCAAACATAAAACAAGGTTGTGTATGCTAAAAAGTGAAGAACTTGCTAGCGTTGGAAGGCGAGAGTCCACTCTGCATGAACAATCGTTTTATTTTGAGGTGATGGTCAATTAAATATTTCCTGTATTATCATTTCTTACAGTTTTTATGAACTTTTTACACTTCAAATGAATTCATGCATGATTTATGCGATTGCGACATGATTCCTCGTCTTGTCACTTTCCTTCTATACATGGTAGGGTAGGGGTGAGCAAGGACAGGTTTAGTTTTGGTTTTACTCTACCCAAAATTTTAATTGGACCATTCATTTAAATTTAAACCTAATCCAATTAAAATTCGAAATATATAGCACAAGATTAGGTCAAACCAGCATTTTAATGTAATATATTAATATTAACAATATGTATAATTAAATTATATAAAATAATTAAACAACTTATTAAGGTATATTTTTTAATATATATTTTAAAATAAATAATATTATTATAAATATAATATCATGTTACCCAAAATATTATTTATTAAATAAAAAAGTTTTATTATTAATATACAATTGTTCAAAAAATTATATTTAAAAAAAAATATAAGATACTAAATTGGGTTTGGATGATTGAAAGCATAATTCAAATTTGTCTTCAAAATACATTTGATCTAATTTTAAAACTCGAATTCGTCAAATCAACTTTGGTGTACAGGGTGAAAGGAAAAGAGGAATGTGTATGCGTAACTTGTAACTTGTTTCCACGTTTCCAGAAATTGTTACTCTCTTCCCCACCATCCCTCATCTCACAAATACCATGCTTCCATCACTGAAAAATTAAGCAACCCAGTCCTCAAAAAATGAAAAAATGAGAGGATAAAAGCAAAAATACCTTGAGGAAAAGATATTTAATAGAGAAAACATGAAGGTCACTGCAAGCATGCTTGCAATGAGCTCACTGGGCACTGGAATTATTGCCAGGGAAAGGAAAAGACTATCGGAGAAGGGGACTAAATAACACGAAAGAGGGAAGTTAAAATAAAAAATAAAAAATCAGAGAGAACAACAAGCCTTAACTGTACCCTTTAAAAGCTAATCTTGGATCCAAGGTCAAGGGCAACAAGGTAATTTTAACTTCAAATTTGGTGGCAAATCATTCTTTTATACCTCAAACATTACTTGTAACATCACCTTGTGTCTGGTCACATCATATATATCTTAGGAAGCATTAGGATCAACCCTGACTGTTGATTCAAGACCAAATTTGCAGGCGACATCCAAGGGTCCCTCGCCTTTCATGCAGATAAGACAACTACCGAATAATTGCCCATACATGTTGGCAACCACTTTTGTTCTTTTGACCAACCCTCACATATAAAACTAGAGTTCTTCTCATAATCGAGTATATTCTTGTTCATATATGTTGTTACTTTGTTAAATCCTTTTTAACTTAAAGCATTGCAGTCTTACAGGTACCACACCACCTCTATTCGCCACTCTCAACCATTATCAAAATAACAACCGGAAAAATCATCCACTTTCAATTGTGAGCTTGTCATTTGGACCACCTTAGATCAGTTTTTGATGAAAGATAATTAGAATGAAAAATAGAAAAGTTACATCCTTTCTTTTCTAAATAGGGCAAGTGATGAATTATAAATTCAAAATATAAAATATAAGCTTGAACCTTTTGCTTTGTCTAAATATCCAAAATAACCTGTACGGCTGTGACAAGTTGTGGCTTAATTACACTTACACTTTTCGTGATAATTCACACCCTAGAAAGAGAGAAATTATTAGGACCAAGGAAGAAATTATTAGAGAGACTTGAAACGCGATGTCCCACACTCCCACCGTCCACCGAAGCAAGAGCAAGTGGTATTGAATCAACCAGGACCAGAAAGAGAGTAAGGTACGCCAGTGGTGTACACTTGTTTCACGTATACGCTCCCATGAGCCTAGTCATCCTGTGTCGATTGTATTTGTCGGCATTGGGCAACATGCACTAACGCACCTCCACAATATCAAAGGCAATGTTAATTAGACGTGTAGCAGAGACATTGTTGAAAAAGCGGATCAATGGCAGGAGCACACGTGCTGGTCTTCCCTTGTCCATTGCCGGGCCATGTAGGCTCCATGCTCACTCTCACCGAGCTTCTTGCCCTTCACCATCTCCACGTCACCTTCCTCACCACAGAGTACATCCACAACCGCCTCACTCGTTTCGGTGACATTCAAGCTCCCTCAGCAGACTCTCGGCATGCTACCCTACACTTCATTTCAAGACCATTTCTGATTGCTGTGACGAGGGCGAGCACCCCGGATTCGGAGACCGTGTAGGGGACATCATTGTTTCTATAGCTCTACACGCTAAGCCCCTCTTGAGAGATATTCTGGTGTCCGAGAGTCCTGGAATACCCAGAGTTAGTTGCATTATACAGGATGGAATATTCGGAAGCCTTGCAGCTGACTTGGCTGCTGAGTTACGCGTACCATACATTCACTTTCGAAGCATCAGTGCTTGTTGTTTCTGGGCTTATTTCTGTGTTCCAAAGCTCCTCCAGTGCAAAGAACTTCCCATTAGAGGTATGGACTAGGATTCATTCATCTCTCTCACTCTAGTTATAGTATATCTACATCATACTCATTCGATGTGTGCATTCCAATTAGTATAAATTACAAGTTCTGTTGCAGAGAAATTACAGAACAGAAAACAAAATATTCCTTATCAGAAAATTGTTTTTTTTTTTTTTTGTTTTTGTTTTTTCCCCTAATTATTCGAATTACTTGTACATAAACGGTAGGGTCAATTTCGGAAGGAATTATTAATTTGTATGTCGAGAACGAGACGTAGTGGTTCGACAATTTGTCTTGGTTCGTCCGAATTGACTTTAGCTCATGGAATATATTATTACAATCTAAATAAGCAACAAAGTGATGGGAAATTTTGCAATAAAAACTAACAAACAATGGAACGAATGGTGAAATGTTTAAGTATCATAATAGGCTACCAAAGCAAATACGAATGAGGTCTTTTTCTATTATTTTATTTGAAGGCTATTGGAAGCATTTTTTATTAATTAACTTATGTAGATGCATTGAAAGCAGCAAGTATTGATCCAATAGGAAGTATAGTATTCATTCAATCAACACTTGTAGACACAATTATCAATTCAGGCGCATGCATCTGTGATGTGGTTGATATATAGGAAGAAATTATAATGTGACTGATTGTAAATGTAACTGGTTGCAGGAGATGAGGACATGGATCGCATAATAAGCAATATGCCGGGCATGGAAAACTTGCTTCGGTGTAGAGATCTTCCAAGTTTCTGCCGACCAAGCACAGAGGGGAACTTTCTGGAATGGGCTGTGTTCCGGACCCAACAATCACTTGAAGCAGACGCACTCATTCTCAACACATTGGAGGATCTAGAAGGTCCTGTCCTCTCCCAAATGCGTCAACACTTCCCTAAACTCTACACCGTTGGCCCTCTCCACCACCATTTGAACTTGAGAAAAGCAGCAGCCACAGCCAAAAATATTCCTAAGTTCAGAAACAGTTTGTTCCAAGTGGACAGGAGCTGCGTGGCGTGGCTCGACGCTCAGCCTCAAGGGTCGGTTTTATATGTGAGCTTCGGCAGTTCCACAATTGTGAAAAGGGTGGACATAATGGAGATTTGGCACGGTTTGGTGAACAGCAAGAAACGGTTCCTGTGGGTGATGCGACATTGTGGCAGGAAAAGACAACGATGACCGGATACCGGCAGAGGTGGAGGAAGGGACTAAAGAGAGGGGGTTCATTGTGAGCTGGGCCCCGCAAGAGGAGGTCCTGGCCCATAACTCCATAAGGCCATTGGTGGGGTTTTGACCCACAATGGGTGGAACTCAACCTTGGACAGTGTGGTGGCTGGGGTGCCCATGATTTGCTGGCCTTTCTTTGCGGATCAGCAGATTAACAGTAGGTTTGTGAGTGAGGTTTGGAAACTTGGTTTGGACATGAAGGATGTGTGTGATAGACACGTTGTGGAGAAGATGGTCAATGATCTCATGGTCCATAGGAGGGAGGAGTTTCTGAGATCAGCTCAAGCAATGGCTATGTTGGCCCACAAGAGTGTGAGTTCAGGTGGTTCCTCTTACACCAGTCTCGACGATTTGATTCAATACATAAAATCTGCTAGCCAGGAGAATAATTAATACTATTGATCAGGTTTTCTTCTTGCAAGCATGGCTCATATCCAATTTGGTATCCTAAATGATATTTCTGTACTATTTAATTTGTTATACTTTGTGATGCTTCGGTCTACCTTGTCAGAAATGGGGGCTTAAGTTGTTTTTGGACATGCCATTGCAGGCAATGCAGTTAGGTTCTGTTTTGGTAAAAGCAAACACACGGAATGATGGGAGAAAAAAAATGTCAAATTTGCTAAAAAAAATTATGTTCTTCAAGGAGGCTTACTCCATTTGCTAATTTTTTCCGCTCATGTTAAAAAAAAAAATTGATAGTTAACCAAAATTGGTTTGCTCAGGACCCGACATAGTTGATTCAAATCCCATAAACTCCAAGTATTTCAGTTAAGCAAACATATGCAAACGTAAAACAAGGTTGTGCATGCTGCAAAGTAAAGAACTTGCTAGGCTGCTAGCGTTGGAAGGTCTCGTCCACTCTGCATGAACAATCATTTTATTTTGTGCTGATGTTCAATTTAATATCTCTCAGTATTTTATGAATCACATATGAACTTTTCTACACTCAAATGAATTGACGCATGATTCATGATTACGACATGGTGACATTGGTTTATCATAAAATGAAGCCAAGAAGATTATTTTTTCAATATTTGTTTCCCTTACTCTGTTATGTGTTTTTTATTTATTTATTTTCCTAATAAAATTATACTGACCTGTACAATACTGCATGCTTGTGCTGTAGGAACAGCGAAATATATATATGATTGCCAATGGAATATACATATATATATATATATATATATATATATTAAAAATTGTATCTAGCAATTAAAAATTATTTTATTAAATTACATCTTTATTAGGATCAATATTTTTAATACATAAAAATGAAAATTTCATATAAAATTATAAAAATACATAAAGAAAAAATTATTATATTATAAAAGAATAAAAACTTGACATTAAAATATATTAATTTTTAAATTCTGGTAGGTTATATTTATATATTTTAATATGTCTGATGCAATATATATTTGAAATTAAAATACTTAATATTATTTTCTTATATGCTACAAATCAAATTTTGTACATTTTTTTTGTATATTTATCATAAATATATGATTATATGATATGATATGGTATATTATAATAAACGGCTAATATAATAATTGGTTAAATTAATTTGTAGGTCCCTCAATTATTTAAATTTTTTTAATTAGGTCCTCAAATTAAAAAAATTTGTAATTGAGTCCCTAAACTAAAAAACTAAGTTCTTGGAAATAGTTTCTGGTGGCTTAAAACCACTAAAAATTGATAATTTGTGGCAGTTTTAAAAATCTTAGAAATTCAATTACAAAAATTTTACAAAATTAAGGATTTAATTACAATTTTTTTTTATTTAAGGACCTCATTAAAAAAATTTAAATAATTTAAAAACCTAAAGATTAATTTAACCATAATTTTTGTTTTTTTAGGCTATAATAATTTTTGTTTTAGTTTTAGGATTTTCAATTTCAAATCTGGAATATAAAATTCATCTCACCTTTTCCTTATCTCTATCCTGTCATTTCATCTCACCTTATCTGCTGTTGCCTGTAAAATCAAGTATCACTAAGCACTAATTAAAGGTTGTCACTTCTGCATTATATTTAGAGTACTTATATTTGGACACCCATAAACACCTCTCATTTTTCTCTATCTCTCTCATCTTGTCATATCACATAATCAATTATATCAATCACGTATCTCTCTTATCTTCTTATCTCTCTCAAGGTGTAAATACTCACAAGTGTCTAAAAATCATTTTCCTTACATTTAACAAGTCTTAAACGTCGTGTAGGCATTCGTCAAATCCATAAATGGTACAGGGTAAATCTTCAACATCCACACATGCCTCCAAAACCTCCCTCCCTATGGTCATCCCAACACCCTCCATATCCTTTCGCACCCCAACACCAACAACTTTCTTGTGGTCGTCCAAAACCTCAAACTTGACTATGATGAGAAGGTCCTCCCCTCCATCTTTAACGTCGATCATCCCCTCACCAGCCGCCTTACACCTCCGCCCTTATCTGCGACATCCTTATTTGTTGCGCCAACATCATCTTGGAGGCTGCCGCCATCATGCACCTCTCCTACGACGCCAAGTTCTCACGCGCTGTCGAGCAGAAGCACGTGGTGTAATAGGAGGCTGAGAGATCAAAGTTTCTGGTCATGAAGGCCAAATATGAGTGTTGTGTCAAGGGAGAGAGTGACGCTACCAAACTAATTTTGAAGGCCACTGCATCGACATTCGACAAGGACGAGGCTTAAACGATATTTAAGATCTGTTAAATATAACATTAAAGTGATGTGGCCAATTTAATTGAGTTATCAAATTTTAGACCAAAACACCATTTTAGTTCTTGAAAGTATATCTCATTGGCACTTTAGTCCTTGAATGTAATGGAATTCAAAAATAGTCCCTGAAAGTGTAAAATGTTACTCATGTTAGTCCAACGGTTAGTTAGGCTTCGTTAAAATGTTGATCATGGCTACATGACACGTTATTTGCACACATGAGTTGCCACATGGATGACACGTGGTAGTTCAATCAACTGGACTAAAATAAAAGTTGACTTTGTGGACTTGTGACGTCATCTCATATATCATATTTAGTTTAGTCCCTGAACTTAACAACTTACTGTCATTTCAGTCCTTGAACTTAATCACTTATTGTTATTTTGGTCCCTAAAAGTACTTATTAATAAACTTAAAGATGATTCTCAAGCTTAATTTATCCTCACCACCCATGTGCTTTGTGTCCTGTGAATATTGTTGAACATCGCGTTGAAACTCTTAAGACACAGTGTTGTTGGGATTAACGATGTGAGGAGGATTTGTTGCAACAACAAAGATCTTGTTATCACTCTTTGTGAGAAAAAATGGTGGAGTGTTCATGATGGAGTTGAAGAAGGCCTGCGTAAGGTCCAAGTCCCAAAGGGCCCAATGTCGAACTTGAGTTGCTCTTATGCATTGCCATTGTTTTGGTTCCTTTGAGCAAACATATATGTGAAGGTGAATGGGATGGTATTGTTTGTTGTGCTTATGAGGTGCAAGCAACCAACATATTTATAATAATGTGGAAGGCCGATGAGAATGTGAATCTTGGGCCTAAGGTGAATGGTCTTAGACTCTTGGCCTTGGAAAGGAAGTTAATTCTTTTAATGATTAATCTCGTGCTTTCTTCATTCTTCTTCTTCAACATTTGGTTCCCTCAGGTTCCAATAAAAGAAATGTTAAAGCAAACAAGAAACTATTGGCGACATTTTGTTTAAATAATAAAAAGTTGAAAGTCTTAAGCTGGATGGTATGCATGTAACAATGTAACACTATAAAATTTGCATGGTATATATTTGATAACATAACTATGAAACTAATTTACGAGTGATTACATAGTAGTAGTTGGTGGCAAAACCTGAGACATAGCTAACAAGATTCTATGTAGGTTCCAATCACAATCACATAAAAACACTAGACATCTACGCTAGTGGCGTTTATAAAGCACATAAGCCATAATCACCATTCCTCAACTCTATGATTGCAGCTAGCCACAATCCTCCTCACATAGTTGATCCCAACAACATTGTGTTTTAAGAGCTTCAACGCGATGTTTGACAATATCCACAAGACGCTGAGCACGTGAGTGGTGAGGATAAGTTAAGCTTGAGAATCATCTTTAAGTTTATAAATAAGTCAAACCTAAATTTACTGTGCTTGAATTCAATCATTTACGCTACTAACATGTGTAGGAATCTAGTTTCAAGCCTACTTTTATGCTCTTATATATGGACATCAAAAGCATATCTTATGGCTTGCATTTGACTCTACGTGTTTTAAAATTTTAAATGGTAGACTTAGTATGCAGATTGTGGAGGTGAAGGTGAAGATGGACTGTAAAGTGTGCAAGAAGAAGATGAGGGATAAGGAACGAAAGTGATAGAAAAAATGGTGATGTCTATGCTAATTATTTACATGCAATGTGGGACATAGTTGACAATTTGAAAGTACTTTCAAGGGTCAAAATGACAATAAGTGATTAAGTTTAGGGACCAAAATGATAGTCAGTTGTTAAGTTCAGGGACTAAACTGAATATAATATATGAAATGATGTTACAAGTTCACCAAAGTCAACTTTCATTTTAGTCTAGTTGACTTGACTGCTATGTGTCGTCCATGTGGCAGCCGTCGGCTACCACGTGTGCAGATAACGTGTCACGTAGACACGACCATTAACTTTAATGGAGACCAACTAACGATTGAACTAACATGAGTAACGTTTTACACTTTTAGCGACTATTTTTGAATTTTATTACTTTTAGCGACCAAAGTGCTAGCGAGATACACTTTCAAGGGTTAAAGTAGTGTTTTAACCCAAATTTTAATTGGAAGGACAAGACATGAAATAGGTAAAGGAAAAGAAGATTTTTATCCTACAATATACCTTATATTTAATTGTTTCTTATGAAAGATAATTATAGAAAGAATAAAAAAGTTAAACATATCTTCACTTCTTTTTTAAATAGAGCAAGTGATCAACTATAAACTTCAACTATAAAAAATATAAATTTAAGGAGTTCTCTAACTAAAAATGGGTTTAGAAAACTTTATAATAAATTAGTGGTACAATTCTCTATATACTTAAAAATAATTGGTACAATTTTCTTAATTGTTCCTATCATATCATATCACCTATTATATCTAATTTTTTTCTACTATTTCTTTCTCTTACTAGGAGTCAAATAGTGTCCACAAATTAATCATTTTTGTTTTTATTTTTTGTAGGTAAGCTTTGTTTGATTTAAAAAGTAAAAAGGGAATTAAAAAAAAAAAGGAAATGAAAAAAAATATTAAGTCGTATTCTAATATCTCCAAATTTTATTAAAGAGAGAGAAGAGAAAAAAATGCAAGTATGATAAATAATATAACATGATAAGAAAGAAGAGATTAAAAAGATAAATATTAATGAAATATTTAGAATAATATGATGTTCACTTATTATTACTCTTTTATTTATAAATAACTTTTGTATAACTTAGTTTATAATTAAGAGAAGAAAAGTAACTTATGATGTGACAGAAAGGAAAAAAATATTATAATTAAAAAAAATGTAGTATATACACTTGTTATTGATTGTCCTCGAGAATCTTCTGGCGTACTAATTCGGTATACGTAAGAGATTAGCAGAAGTTCAGTCATGATAATAACTCACACCCTATAAACATTTGAAACGAGTCAACAAAGCAAGAGCATGTGGCGTTGAATCAATCAGGAAGCTACAGTGCGTTAGTGTTGGTTGTCGGCATTCGTCAAATCACAATATGAAACGCAATGTTAAATACAGATGTGCAGGGTTGGGAAAAAAAAAGAAAAAAGATCAATGGAAAACGATGGAGGTGCACATGTGTTGATCTTCCATTGTCCAGCGCAGGGCCATGTAGGCTCCATGCTCAAGCTCGCTGAGCTTCTTGCCCTTCACCATCTCCATGTCACCTTTCTCAACAACCACTACATCCACAACCGCCTCACTCGTTTCGGTGACATTCAAGCTCTTTCAGCATCCTACCCCACGCTCCATTTGAAGACCATTTCTGATTGTTATGACGAGGGCGAGCACCCTGGATTCGGAGACCGTGCAGGGGAGGTCATTGTTTCTATAACTCTGCACGCTAAGCCCCTCTTGAGAGATATTCTGGTGTCCGAGAGACCTGGAATACCCAGAGTTAGTTGCATTATACAGGATGGAATATTCGGAAGCCTTGCAGCTGACTTGGCTGCTGAGTTACGGATACCATACATTCACTTTCGAACCATCAGTGCTTGTTGCTTCTGGGCTTATTTCTGTGTTCCAAAGCTCATCCAGTGCAAAGAACTTCCCATTAGAGGTATGGACTCTCAACTTCATTCATCTTTCTCACTCTACTTATATATCTACATCATACTCATACCTTTTTTAAACGTGGACATTCCATTTAGTGTAGATATATATATAAGAAATTCTATAGTACCCTCCAAAATTTAAGGATTTTGGTATTATGATTATTGAAAATTCTCTCTCCTCTTCTTGCTTCCTTGATTTTACACACACACACACACACACACACACACATATATATACACACACACACCAAGCTGTGTTGCTGACAAATTACAGAACAGAAAAAAAATATTCCTTATCAGAAAATTGTGTTTATCTTTAATTTTTTTTCCTAATTTGTCGAATTATTTGGATTTATATGTGTTAGTTTTAAAAAAGATAGAAAAGGTGTTAGTTGTTGATTGGTGATAGGCATTGGCTTTAGGAAAGAGATTTTAGTAGATGACTTCCTGAAAGTAAGTGGTATAGATGTGCCCACACCGCATCTATACGACTTACTTTCAAAAAGTCATCTACTAAAATCTCTTTCCTAAAGCTCACGCCGATCACCAATCAACAATTAACACCTTTTCTTTTTTTTTTTAAAAGTAACAATATGGTAGAGTCAATTTTGGAAAGAATTTTTAATTTTTATGTGGTAGTCACAATTATCAATTCATGTATGTACCAAAAAAATTATCAATTTATGTGCAATATATGGTGCAACTGTGTTGTGGTTAATACACACAAAGAATTATAGAATGTAACTAGTTGAAGGACTTGAGACATGGACCCCATCATAAGCAATATGCCTTGCATGGAAAACTTGCTTCGGTGTAGAGATCTCCCAAGTTTCTTCTGACCAGGCAAAGCGTGGCACATGCCTTTGGACTCGGTTGTGTTACAGACCCAATAATCACTTGGAGCAGACGTGCTGATACTCAACACATCTAAGGAGCTAGAAGGCCTTGTCCTCTCCCAAATGCATCATCACTTCCCTAAACAGTACATCATTGGCCCTTTCCATCATCATTTGAATGTGAGAAAAGCAGAAGCCAACAAAGCAAATGATATTCCTTCATTTAAGAATAGTTTTTTTGAAGTGGACAGGAGCTGCATGACATGGCTCGACACTCAGGCTGAGAAATCGGTGATATATGTGAGCTTCGGCAGTTGCACGCTGATGACAAGGGAGAAGCTAATGGAGATTTGGCACGGTCTGGTGAGCAGCAAGAAACGGTTCCTGTGGGTCATGCGGCCTGACTTGGTGGTAGGAAAAAAGAGTGAGGACAAAATATTGGTGGAGCTGGAGGAGGGGACCATGGAGAAAATATACATTTGGGTGCTGTTCGAGAGTGTTTTGGAACCTCGAACGGGGTGGACGCTCTAGGCAGCTCCGAGGAGTGGCAGCACCCGGTTGTCACTTGCAAAGACACTCCGATGCCTAAGTCAATGTTTGTAAAAAATGAATAATAAGGCTTAGATTCGTAACTGAAGGCATATAATGCCTTATATAGCAGCAAGGTGGTAAGTTAGTTACCATGGGCCTTGGCCCACGTGGCTAGGCCCAAAGGGGGTCCAGGACAGTAGCCCCCGGAGTCGGTGGCTTGTGTTAACACGAGCATCGGCTTGTTCTTTGAGTCACGTGGCTTAGGCTTTCACTGCCACATTTGCTCTCTTATTGTAGAATGTTAGTTTAAAGCGAAAATTAAGTTTCAATGCTACCTTACTTCTCGGTTGAGCTGCCGCTTTTTGCTTTGCTTTTATACCTGAAATGAATTTCAATATATATTTGTTATATATATATTTTTCCTTTTTTGTACCTGATGAGTCTTGTACATGTCCGACGAGGTAGATGTCTTTCTATTCCGGCTGGAGCGATCTTCCTACTCTGACTGTAGCGAATCCACGTACACAAGGTAGTTCGCATGGCCTCGTCTTCGATTTTAGCGATCTTCCTACCCCGGCTAGAGCGAATCCACGTACACAGGATAGCTCGCATACTTGCATTGGGTCACCTTTTCTTTATTTGCCTTTTGCTTTTTTATTTTTGACTTGTAAAATAATTGTAAATGATTTTTGTCTGTGCTACCCCTGAGGTTGGTCATAAGTCGATTTTAGAGGACACTATGCCAGTCCTACACTTTCTTTCAAACAAGAGCAAGCTTTACGTAATAATAAAATATTTATAAGAAAGCTTCTCGTGATTAAGCCGTGTTTACAACACAATTTTGTACTCCCTGTCAATAGGGTTTTTTTCTAAAAGAGATGAAATGTATGCAATATATATATATATATATATATATATATATATATATATATATATTATCAAAGGCTATTTTAAGCTTTGATATTTGTGGGTCCCATTATAAAGTGTATAGTCAAATTTCCAAAGACATGCTCATTATGGGATGTGTAGTCTAGTGGTGCTTATTACTTTTCCATGTTTTCTAAGGACTAGAAGTGAGGAAGAGCTTGAAGATTCATCTTCGGCTTTGGATCTTAAAGAATTAAGGTTTGATTCTCAAGATTCATACCTTTCTTTTTATCTTCCTTTTCCTTTTGTTTTGTGTTTAGCTACTCTATGAGTTTCTAAACCCTTTTGGGGTTAGGTTAGGATGAATGTTGATTTAAAATTAATGTAATTGATTTCTTTTCTAAATCCTTCTCTTGTTTTTGTTAATTTAGTTGTTGAGCTTGCGCTTAATGCTTTTCCATGACTGACACTCATTAAGAAATTAATTAGTAATCTAAATCTTGCAATTGAAAAATTGGGGTTTAGATCGTTCCAATTCAATAACCATACAACTCTTGAGCTTAGGGATATGGATAGATTGTATGTCTTTGTGTGAATTTTGTTCTTTTAATGCTTATGACTGATTTTGTTGGCCTAAGGGATTAGGGTTCATCATTGGGATTAAAGGATTTATCGCCTAAGAAATTAGAGTTAAACTAAGTTAAAGAAATTAAAGGTAAATTGCTTAACAAGAAAGGGTTTGGAAAAGAAATAGGTTATTTTAAGGAAGAATCAAGGGGATTCCGCACCTAATCGTCTTACTCATGAATTTTCTAAACAACTTTAAATTGCGTTTTTTGTCCTTTATTTTTATTAATAAAAAAAATACAAAATCCTCTAATTTATCTTTTAATTCTTAAATTCACGAGTAATTATTTGGTTGCGTTGTTATTAAACCACAATCCCTGTGGAGATGATAACTCTTGCTTTCCCTTTATTACTTGAACGATCGGTACATTTGCCGTGATCTTAATAGAGTGGTACATGTAGTCCATAAGGAAGGTTATCTTTCAATTAAGCTTTTTCTATGCTTTCAAGGGTGTTGCTTGTTGTCATTTCTTGTGCTTTATATTGGCCCCACATGATTAATAAATGTGTTTCAGCAACATTCTTTTTATATTTCATAGCAAGCATTTGGTGCCATGTGTCTTGACAACAAAGGGCTTAAAGATGGTGGATTTTTTTTTTTATTTAGCCAATATGCTAAACATAGGATAGATGGGGCTGCAGCTTTGCCTTGCTATTTTTTTTCTATATTTGTTGTCAATTTCATTAGCTTATGCAACATCACTATTATGGATTCTAGATGCTACTTTAGGTGATGCTACATAGATCTAGATGTAGTTCTCTTGGGTACATATTTTGGTTGGGTGCTTATTTGGTTTATTAGTAGGCTGATTATGTTTTCTACAACCACTCATTTGTATCTCAATTTTTGCATTGCTTTACTTTTGCACATCTTGTGATTAAGTTTAGAAACTTTATTAATGAATTATTTTGCTTATCCAAAAAAAAAAAAAAACCTATATTAACTTGTTTAAAGATAATTTCTTGTTTTCTTGCAGAAAACATACAAGTGGTTGCCTCAACATGAAACTATCGTGAGAGCTACAATTAACCACAAAGGTTCTAGCATTATCAAGAATACAATGTCCAAGTTACGAGAGGGTAAGGACAAGGGTCATTGGATCATGCCTGAAGTGAGGCAAGCATTGCAGGCTTATTGGGTTGGAGCTAAGTTTAAGAAGAAGAGTGATACCAACAAGCAAAATCAGGCTGTTGATAATGGAGCCTCGTTGTATACTGGTGGATCTGTTTCTATTACGGTACATCGTAAAAGAATGGTAATTAAAAGCATATGTTTAACTTATCTTTATTGAGTTTAATTATTAAATTCCTTAACTTGTAATATTATATATCCAGGTCCATGAACTTAATTGAGATCCCACAACATTTGATCTAATGGTAAGGACAAAAAAGAATAAGGAGGGACAATGGGTGAATGATAAGGCAAAGAGCATAGTTGTAAGTAAATATTTGCATTTCAATCTTAGTTTCATTTAGAGGATGTTTTATTATTTTTAGTAATTGTAAATACTCATGTTTATTTATATTTTGTAGGAGGAGTTCATTCGTCGTCGAGCAGATACCCATCCTGTTGATGACATACAAGATGTTTCTAGTGAGCAGTTTGTGGCTAATGACAATGCCTTCTATTTAGATGTTGTTAAAAAAAGTAAGAAGGGAAATGTGTATGGATTGGGGCAATTAGGTGATGAGTTTTTGGCATCAACTCAATGCAGCCAATCTAATCCTTATCCTACCTTTAATTATCAGGAGGTCATTGCCAACCTTAATGCAGAGTTGGCATAAAAAGACACAACCATACAAACTATTCAATTAGAGTTAGCTAAGACTCAAAATATTCTTTAGCAAGTTGTTAGTCACTTGGGATTATCACCTATGACTTTTGTTGTCTGCCTGCTCAGGATGGTGATGAAGGTCCTTCCCCTGATGATCATGGTGGCCCCTACCAGCCCTCCACTACCCCCCAACTTGATTTAAAATTTTCTATTATATGATGAGACATGATTCATCTTTTAAACTAATTTAGTTATATTTTGAAAGACTTTGATTACTTGTTATTTTGATTAATGAGAATGATTGATGTCATTCATCTAATTATAGTTGTATTTTGAAAGACTTTTATTACTCATTATTTTGATTAATGAGAATGATTAATGTCATTCATCTAATTTTAAATACTATATGTTATTATGTGTGTGATATTGTGGTTGTGGCTATACCTCTGTTCTATATACAAGTTCTTATATATGGAAATGTACATATGCAAAAAGAACCCAACATGGTGCAAACAATTTAACAGCCGACGTATTAGTCACTAAAATGGTTGTTATATTTAGCGACCAAATAATCAGTCACTAAATTAATTTTTGTATAAAGTAGAAAGGAACTAGGTTTGCTATTTTAGTCACTGAATTAGCGACCCCATTGATGGTCACCACTTTTAGCGACCGAATGATTCGGTTGCTATCAAAATCAAAATAGCCACTGAAATAGCCAATAAAAGTTATGTTTACATTTTTGCAACTGTATAAATCAGTTGCTAAATTGGTACCAATGATCAACATTAGCAACTGAATAACTCTGTCATTCCACTATTAGCCACTGAATGAAGTTAACTTTTTGACTAGTATTTTTGGTCACTAAATAACTTAAATAGCGACCGACGCACAAATTTGGTCGCAAATCAATTAGTGACTAGGGTTTTAGACATTGGATATTTTCGGTCACAAATTTATTTAGTGACCAAAATTAATACATTTGCGACCGATTTGTTCGGTCTCTAAATGACATTTTTTTTTTGTAGTGAAAAATACAACTCAGAAAAATAGTAATAAAATATGACTTATCCCAAACAAATATAACAATAAAGAATGGTATAAAATATTTCAGATTCCATAAATAAAGTATAGATAAAAAATCCTTTAACAATCTATTCCAATATTAAAAAAAAAAAACACACAACAGAGAACATAAAAGAATACATGTAAAAAAGAATTTGCAGATGATGAATTTTATCCCAAAACACATCTCTTCATTGTTATGGTTGCATCGTTAGTGGCATCATAACTCCACCATTGGGTAACAGCAATGCTGCCATAAACTATAAGAATAGAGAAGACCGCATAACTTATTAACCAAATCAGAGGGAAAAAAAAAAAGAAATGGAGTATAATTTTTACCTGTAATAGCAGTGACAAATCTTGAAATTATTAATTCATAATAATATAGAATTTTTGTCCATATTAAATTATTTTCGAACATAAAACCTATACTAATAATTATCCATTTATCTATTTAAAATTTGAAATTAATCATCATTTAATTTTTTTTAATGGAAATGCACAGAATTTGAAGAAGATGACATGTAGGATTTCTAGAGTGAAATTCATTAATAAGTTGACATGTGACAGATGAGAACTCTAGATGGAGATTGTTTTGTATATAGTATAGATTCATCTTAGTAGGATAACGATTCTCTGCTGTCGAAGAGTGAGGAAAAATTAAATCTTAACTCTTAATTTTATATTTTAACTTTTACAAAATTTTTAAAGTATAAGAATTTTTTTTTTCAGCCACTAAATCATGATTGTAGTGACTAAGCGATCCTGATCCGATTTAGTTCAATATTAAGATGATTCTACAGTACTATACCGTTAACAAAGTAAATAATCATAAATAAATAATTAAGGAAACATTCTACTATTAAAAGAATTAATTTTGAGTAATTAATATGATTTATTTATTAATTTCATTGTATTATCAATATATGGACAAAAAACTAGATACAACCCACTAGGGTTGGCATAATGGTTGGAGAGTTTGGATAGTTTGTATAAAATCTTAAGTTTAAACTTTATTGCCGTCATTATACATTCCCAAAAAAAAGAGAAAAAACTAAATGAAAACTAGACAAGAAACTTTTTATTTATATCAAAACCAATATTTTTAAGTGTATGCTTGTTGTAGATTAATTGTTAAGAAATAATTAATTTTTTATAAAAATCTTTCAGTAAAGTTTGGATTCATAATTATTTAAAATATAAAAAATTAAATTAATATTCAACAATAAATTATCTCAGCCAATCATTCTAAATATTGAACGAAAATATATCCAAAATATTTATATTAATGCATATGTTTTGTTGTTCATCTTAGTATTAACTATTACAAATGATTATTACAAAAATGTTTTGACGAGAATACGACACTGTTACTTATATTAAAAATGTTACGTGTACGCTTATTTTTTACACTTTTATTTTATATTTATTTATCATTTTATTGTAAAAGGAGAAGGGGAAACTTACTTTACAGTTAATTATATCCGTGGTAGGAGAAATGTTTACATTAATGTTTACAGATGGAAAGAGAGGAAAGAGGTGAGAAAAGAAGAGAAGAGAAATAGATAAGAAATAGAGTGAAAATTGAGATTTTTTGGTTAAAGAAAAATAGAGAAGAAATAGAGTGAAGATAAACGTGTGGGATTATTTGGTTTGAAAGAAAAGAAAGAAAATTGAATTATTATCATTATACCCTTACGTGTTTGAACACATATTGTCAATATTTTTTTTCAATTAAATCAATTTGGGATCATGAAAATCGATTTTGTTGGTTTCATTGCATTATTAATATTAATATTATTATTTATTTTTATTAATAATATTATTTTTAATAATATTAATAAATTATTATTATATAACAAAAGTATAATCGATCTTCATAAAGGCAAAATCAATTTTGGTCAATATATGATAATGGGAAATCGATTTTGGTTGCTATATAACACTTGATATCTCATATTACATGCACGCAAATCAATTTTCAAGTCAACCAAAATCGATTTTGCAATTCGATTATACCAAATCGATTTTGCTTAACATCAAATCGATTTTCTTATGGTTCACAGTATGGCCACATTGATTTTGAGTCAACAAAATCGGTTTTCCAACCTCAACACAACAAAATTGATTTTTACTCGCCTAAATCGATTTTGCTTCTGCTTCACTACTTCATTCATAACACTGCAAATCGATTTTGGTTGTACCAAAATCGATTTTCCTAAAAGCTTTTAACTCGACATACCCTTCAAAAGGATATTTCCAAAAATGTGTAATGCATTAGTACGATTTCTTCACAAAATCATTGTATTTTTGCGTGAAAGATTTTTCATGTAGGGCACACTGTTTTTTTTTTTAAATTTCGTCACACTTCTATTGCACCAAAAGTACAAAATTTTCTTATTTCTTTTTGCTTTCGTTTTCTTCTTCGCTCCTCTCTCCTATTTCATCGTTACCAAACAAGCTATAAAAGTGTTACGTGTACGCTTATTTTTTACACTACTATTTTATATTTATTTATCTTTTTATTGTAAAAGGAGAAGGGGAAACTTACTTTACAGTTAATTATATCCGTGGTAGGAGAAATGTTTACATTAATGTCCAATATACCTAGTATATATTATCAATTATAATTACAGAAAAAATTAAAAAAAAGTTAAACATATAAATTTCAATTTTTACTTTGCCTAATTAAGAGCGTATTTGGATTCTACGCCCAAAAAGTGAAAAACGCAAAAGCTAAATCTAATAGCGTTCACTTTTACATGAAAAATCACGTCCTTAATTTGCTTCCAAACTCGCACTAAATATCCAAAATAACCTTCCAGACGGTGAGATGTAAGTCGTGACTTACCCTTACACTTTTGTTTGGTTTAACAAAAAAAAAAAAGTAACAAAAAATGAAAAAAAAGAAGTCGTCGTATGATGCATCCCAATATCCAAAATTTATTACATGTAAAAACATAAGAAATTTTATTTATAGATAGATAGTTTTTGTATTACCTATTTCGTAATTAAAAGAAAAAAATATCTTTGTGTCTGGCAGAAACTTAAAGAAAAAAATTGAAAATGTAGTATATACAAGAATAATATATTAAAAAATAGCATCCCTTTCGTTCCTAGATAGGATATTGATTGTCCTCAAGTATCTTGTAGCGTGTTAATTTGTTATACTAAAGAGATTGGCAGAACTTTAGTGATGACATGATAACTCGTACCCTACAAACATCTGAAACGCGTTGTCCCACCGAAGCAAGAGCATGTGGTGTTAAATCAACCAGGAAGGGTAGGCAAGTTTCGGTTGTCGGCATTCGGCAACATTAATGCATGGCCACAATATGAAAGGCAATGTTAATTAGATGTGCAGTGTCGGAAAAGAGAAGATCAATGGCAGAAGGTGCCCATGTGCTGATATTCCCTTGTCCAGCGCAAGGCCACGTAAGCTCCATGCTCAAGCTCGCCGAGCTTCTTGCCCTTGAGGATCTCCATGTCACCTTCCTCAACACCGAGTTGATCCACAACCGCCTCGCTCGTTTCGGGGACATTCAAGCTCTTTCAGCACACTACCCTACACTGCATTTCAAGACCATTTCTGATTGTTATAATGAGGGCCACCACCCTGGATTCGGAGACCGTGTAGGGGACATCATTGTTTCTATAACTCTACATGCTAAGCCCCTCTTGAGAGATATTCTGGTGTCCGAGAGTCCTGGAATACCCAAAGTTAGTTGCATCATACAGGATGGGATCTTCGGAAGCCTTGCCACTGACTTGGCTGCTGAGTTACGGATACCGCTCATTCATTTTCGAACCATCAGTGCTTGTAGCTTCTGGGCTTATTTATGTGTTCCAAAGCTCTTTGAGTGCAAAGAACTCCCCATTAGAGGTATGGACTCACATTTCATTCATCTCTCTCCCTCTACTTATATATCTACGTCATATTGAAACCTTTTCTTAAATGTGTACGTGCATTCTACTATTTATTATCATATAATATAATAGGCTACCAAAGCAAAGACGAAAGAGGTTTTGTTTTCTATTTGAGGGAGAAACGAGGTTATTGGAAGCATTTTGTGTTAATTAATCAACGTATGTAAAATTGTAGATGCATTGAAAGCAGTAGTCGGTATTGATCCAATAGGAAGTATAGTATTAGTATTCATTCAATCAACACTTGTAGACACAACGCAATTATCAATTCAGGAGCATGCATCTGTGACTGTGATGTGGTTAATATATAGGAAGAAAGAAATTATAATGTGACCGATTGTAAATGTAACTGGTTGAAGGACATGAGGACATGGACCGCATCATAAGCAATATGCCTGGCATGGAAAACTTGCTTCGGTGTAGAGATCTCCCAAGTTTCTTCCGACCAAGCAAAGAGGAGCACATGCCTCTGGACTCGGTTGTGTTATGGACCCAACAATCACTTGAAGCAGATGCACTGATACTCAACACATTTGAGGAGCTAGATGGCCCTGTCCTCTCCCAGATACGTCTTCACTTCCCCAAACTCTACACCGTTGGCCCTCTCCACCACCATTTGAACGTGAGAAAAGCAGAAGCCAACAAAGCAAATGATATTCCCTCGTTTAAGAACAGTTTTTTTGAAGTGGACAGGAGCTGCATGACATGGCTCGACGCTCAGGCTGAGAAATCGGTGATATATGTGAGCTTCGGCAGTTGCACGCTGATGACAAGGGAGGAGCTAATGGAGATTTGGCACGGTCTGGTGAGCAGCAAGAAACGGTTCCTGTGGGTCATGCGGCCTGACTTGGTGGCAGGAAAAAAGAGTGAGGACAAAGTACCGGTGGAGCTGGAGGAGGGGACCACAGAGAGAGGGTTCATGGTGGGGTGGGCCCCGCAAGAGGAGGTGCTGGCCCACAAGGCCATTGGTGGGTTCTTGACCCACAGTGGGTGGAACTCAACCTTGGAGAGTGTGGTGGCTGGGGTGCCCATGATTTGCTGGCCTTACTTTGCGGATCAACAGATTAACAGCAGGTTTGTGAGTGAGGTTTGGAAACTTGGGTTGGACATGAAGGATGTGTGTGATAGACACGTTGTGGAGAAGATGGTCAATGATCTCATGGTCCATAGGAGGGAGGAGTTTCTGAGATAAGCTCAAGCAATGGCTTTGTTGGCTCACAATAGTGTGAGGCCAGGTGGTTCCTCTTACTCCAGTCTCGACCATTTGATTCAATACATAAAATCAGCTACCTAGCCAGGAAAGTTATTAATACTAGTAGATGCATAATTGCATATTGATCAGGTTAATTTTCTTCTTGCAACCATGGCCCACATCCAATGTGGGATCGTAAATGTATTTCTAAACTATTTAATTTATACTTTGTGATGCTTTGGTCTACCTCTGCTGAAATGGGGTTTAAGTTGTTTTTGGAAATGCCATAGCCGACACTGAAGTTAGTTCCTGTTTTGGTAAAAGCGAAAACAATGAATTGTGGGAGAATGAAAATTGTTAAATTTGCTAGAATTTTTTTATGTGCTTCAAGGAGGCTTACTCCATTTGCTAATTCTTTTTGTTCATAATAAAAAATTTGGTAATTAACCAACCCGACATTACTGATTCAAATCCGATAACAACAGGGTTTTTTTTAACCAAATTAGTATTTAAAAAAAAAACAAATTACTAAAATATTGTAGGAAAAAAACATTTTACACAAATGGGTTGTTTGTGGAGAAGGGATGTGTAGAAGGTGCTGATAGCAATAGTACTATAGAAGGCGCCCGTGGCACTAACACCACCCAATTATGCATTGAAAATAGAAAGGCGTTGGTTTACCATCGTTACTTGTTAGAAGACATGATATTTTGTCTTTTTTGAAATAGGATTTCTGCACGCGAATTTCTGCGCGACATGACTGTTTAATGGTTTGTCTGGTACTGGTCAAAGACACTGGTCAGACTGGTGCCTCCTATACTAGTCAAAGGCGCTGGTCAGACTGGTGCCTTCTGTAGAAGTGGACGACGCTCATTACACCAGTGCCACATAATAATTTTGCGTTCGTAAAATGCATGCTCTCAGTTAAACGTATCCACACATGCATGCATTGTAATATCATATATGTTTATAGATGTATATAGATGTATATTTTTCATATTGATAATGATTTAAAACTGTTAAGTGTTGATTTGAGACTTATTTACTGTTTTGTGGATTAGAAATTTAAGATGGGATTTTCCAAGGGACTGTAGGTTAGGTTGAAGCTAGTGAAGCACCTTACCCAATTGAATTTCATTTACAAATAATTAGTTTTTAGTATAATGCAGTGGGCTCAATTATTTTTATTTTTGTTAAAAAATTACCTTTTTTTTTATTTTGTTAAACATATGTTTAAACAAATAATAATAATAATTGGATAAAATTTTGACAAAGGAAAAAATAGTTTTAATACCTTTTTATAGTTAAAAATAATACACACACACACATTTTAAACTTATATAAATGTTTATGTATAATTTAGATCATAATTTGAAACTTGAAAAAATTATTGTTCATTTACGATTTACAAATTATGATTTAGATAATTTATCATATTAGTGACCTAGTTAAGCAATATTACACTATAATTTTTTAAAATAATTTAAAAGTTAAATAACATATAGTTAATTATGTTATGTGAAAAGTCATGCTTAATGCTATTTCAAAGAGAATGAATATTTTATTTTATTTTGAAGATAAGAGTACGAGTATTATTTAAGAAATTTGAAGTAAGGTCTATGTAATTTCCCCTTCTTTTATTGTTCTATATACATTCCTAAAATAAATCTAATTTAATTTTATTATCCTTCTATAACTCACTTTTTAAAGTATAATTATTGTCCCATAAATATGGGTGGAGTAAGTCAGATCGTTTATTGAAAGAACATAACCATTAACCTACCTCACTTTAGAATCAAGTTAGAACATATCTATCTAGCTACTAAATAAGTCATGTCAAAGTGAAGAAAATTACAACATACATATAGAATCATAGCCTTTAATTTAAAAAATAAATCAAACTCAAATCTTATAAAATCTAAGAATAATGTTTTGTTGACATCTATATACTAGTAGACACTGACACTTTATTTGGATAAAAAGAGAAGTAGGGAAGAAAGAAAAAAGTTAAAAAAAAGTAGGAAATAAGAGAGAATGAGTAGATTTTGAGTATTTAGATTGAAAGAAATAGGAAAGAAGTAAAAAAAAGAAAAAAAAGTTGAGTTTTCTCTCCATTCATTTGGTTGGATAAAAAAGTTGAGAGAAAGAAAATAAATTTTTCTTGTAAAAATATATTTGTCTTTAATATATGTAGATCTTGTAAAATAGAAATTAAATAAATAACAAGGTTAAAATTGTAACTTTGCATAACATTACCTCTACTTTCTCATTTTTCTTCTCGAGAGATTTTTTTGGTTGGTGGATCTCACACCGTTATATTTTTCTCTTCTCTATTTCTTTTAGCCAAGCAATATAAAAGCATTTTTTTTCTCTCTCACATTTTTCTATTCACAATATCTGTTGAACCAAACAACCTATGAAAGAGAAAAAAAAAGTTTAATTACCTTTTTGTTTCTTATAATTACGCAAACTTTACCTTTCGTGATCTTATAATTAAAAATAATCTGTTTTAGTTCCTATACATGTACTTTCGATATCGATGTGGTCCTGTTGTCAAGTATGTTTTAACTTCATAAAATAAAACCATTACAAAATAAAAATTGACAGTGTAAAACAGTTACAAATTGACATTTTCCAGCGTTTTTATTCAATTTGTAGCGATTTAAAACAGCAAGAACCAAAATAATATCAAAAGTAGATGTGTAAAAATGAAAAAAAAAAAAAAACTATAGAGATCAAATAATAAAGTTTGCGTAATTATAAATACTAAAAAAATAATTAAAAAAAAATACGACGACGGAAATGTAGATATTATATATGATATAATGTGATAAAAAAAAAAAAAAAAAAAAAACAAGCATCAAATGAGTGTTTGAAAACCTAATTTCAGTCAAACTTATTTCACGCTATCCGTGAGTTACACGATACAACACACTAATTAAATAAGACCTACAATGGAACTGTAGGATGAAAATGGAGACAGATCCCCGGGAATCAGGGTACCGCAACTTTATTTATAAAAAAAAAATGGTCCGATAAATGTGGTGTTGAATCAAGCACGACTTGTAAGACAGAGTAAGGTACGCCAGATATGCACGCATCATTCGCTTCACGTACGCTCGCATGAGTCACCTGTGTCTATTGTATTTGTCGGCATTCGGGGACAAGCATCTCCACAATATCACAGTCAATGTTTAAGTGTTAACTACAGTTGCAGCAAAGACATTGTTGAATAGGAGAAGATCAATGGCAGAAGCTGCAGGAGCACACGTGCTAATCTTCCCCTGTCCATTGCAGGGCCATGTAGGCTCAATGCTCAAGCTCGCTGAGCTTCTTGCCCTTGAGGATCTCCATGTCACCTTCCTCAACACCGAGTGCATCCACAACCGTCTCACTCGTTTCGGTGACATTCAAGCTCTTTCAGCATGCTATCCTACACTCCATTTCGAGACCATTTCTGATTGTTATAACGAGGGCCACCACCCTGGATCCGGAGACAGCACTATGGGGGACATCATGATTTCAACAAGTCTGCACGCGAAGCCCTTCTTCAGAGAGATTCTGGTGTCCCAGCATCCTGGAATACCTAAAGTTAGTTGCATTATACAGGATGGGATCTTCGGAAGCCTTTCCAATGACTTGGCTGCTGAGTTACGGATACCACTCATTCATTTTCGAACCAGCAGTGCGTGTTGCTTCTGGCCTTATTTCTGGATTCCAAAGCTCTTTGAGTGCAAAGAACTTCCCATTAGAGGTATGGACTCAGATCAATTCTTTCATTTCCCTCACTCTACTTAATTACCTATCTACATCATACTCACGTCTTTTTTAAATCTGTGCATTCCATTTAGTATATATATACCAACTTGAGAAATTACAGAACAGAAAACAATTTATTCCTTATCAGAAAATTGTATCCATTTTTTAACTTTTTTCCTAATTTCTCGAAATACTTGTACACATATATGCTAGTGTCAATTTTAGAAAGAATTTTTAATTTTTATGTGGAGATCAATGAGAAGTAGTGGTTCGACTATTAATTATCTTAGATTTTCTGAAGTGACCTTCGCTCATGGAATATATTATTGCAGTCCAAATAAATAAGCAACAAAGTGAAGGGAAATTTTGCAATAAAGACTAATAAACAATGGAGCGAATGGTGAAAAATGTGAAATGTTTAAGTATCATAATAGGCTACCTAAGCAAAGACGAAAGAGGGTATTACTGGTAGTTTTTGTGATGATTAACGTATTGAAAGTAGCAAGTATTGATCCTATAATATTCATTCTATCAACAGTTGTAGTCACAATTATCAATTCAGGTAGTGCTTCTGTGTTGTGGTTAATATATACAAAGAAATTTATAATGTGACCAATTAAGAATGTAACTGGTTGAAGGAAATGAGGACATGGACCGCATAATAAGCAATATGCCAGGCATGGAAAACATGCTTCGCTGTAGAGATCTCCCGAGTTTCTGCCGACCAGGCACAGATGGGAACTTGTCTATGGACTGGGTTGCGTTCCAGACCCAACAATCACTTGAAGCAGATGCACTGATACTCAACACATTTGAGGAGCTAGATGGTCCTGTCCTCTCCCAGATACGTCTTCACTTCCCCAAACTCTACACCATTGGCCCTCTCCATCATCATTTGAACGTGAGAAAAGCAGAAGCCAACAAAGCAAATGATATTCCTTCGTTTAAGAACAGTTTTTTTGAAGTGGACAGGAGCTGCATGGCGTGGCTCGACGCTCAGCCACAAGGGTCGGTGATATATGTTAGCTTCGGTAGTTCCACGATTGTGACAAGGGAGGAGCTAATGGAGATTTGGCACGGTTTGGTGAATAGCAAGAAACGGTTCCTGTGGGTCATGCGGCCTGACATTGTGGCAGGAGAAGACAATGGTGACCGGATACCGGCTGAGGTGGAGGAAGGAACTAAAGAGAGGGGGTTCATTGTGGGCTGGGCCCCGCAAGAGGAGGTGCTGGCCCACAGGGCCGTTGGTGGGTTCTTGACTCACAGTGGGTGGAACTCAACCTTGGAGAGTTTGGTGGCTGGGGTGCCCATGATTTGCTGGCCTTACTTTGCGGATCAGCAGGTTAACAGCAGGTTTGTGAGTGAGGTTTGGAAACTTGGGTTGGACATGAAGGATATGTGTGATAGACACGTTATGGAGAACATGGTCAATGATCTCATGGTTCATAGGAGGGAGGAGTTTCTAAGGCTCAGCTCAAACAATGGCTATGTTGGCCCACAAGAGCGTGAGTCCGGGCGGTTCCTCTTACTCCAGTCTCGACCATTTGATTCAATATATAAAATCAGCTAGTCAGGAAATTAAGTAATACTAGCAAATGCACAATTGCATATTGATCACGTTATCTTCTTGCAAGCATGGCTCACATCCAATTTTTTGGATCCTAAATTATATTTCATTAGTCTTTAATTTGTTATACTTTGTGATGCTTCGGTCTATACCTATGCAGAAATGGGGCTTAAGTTGATTTTGGACATGCCATAATTGCAGGCAATGGAGTTAGGTCCTGTTTTGGTAAAAGCAAAAACACGGAATGTGGGAGAAAGAAAAAAGTCAAATATATTTGCTAGAATTTTTTTTGTGCTTCAAGAAGGCTTATTCCATTTGCTAGTTCTTTTCGTTCATAATAAAAGATTTTGGTAATCAACCAAAACTGGTTTGCTCAGGACCCGGCATTACTGATTCAAATCCCATAACTACAGAGTATTTCATAGTCAAGCAAATATAAAACAAGTTTGTGCATGCTGAAAAGTGAAGACCTTGTTAGGCTGATAGCGTTGGAAGGTCTCGTCCACTCTGCATGAACAATCATTTTATTTTGTGGATGATGGTCAATTAAATATTTCACATGTTATCATTTCTTACTATTTTATCAATCGTGTGTGAACTTTTTACACATCAAATGAATTGATGCATGTTATGACTGCAACATGGTCACGTTGGTTTATCAGAAAATGAAGCCAAGAAGAATTTTGTTATTCAATATTTGTTTCCTTTACTCTGTAGTGTTTTTTAATTTTTTTTCCCTTTTTCTTTTCTTTTTTAATTTACTGACCTGTACGTACAATACTGCATTCTTGTGGTGTAGGAACATTTAAATACATATCAATTGCTTTGACAACCATCAAATAATACATCATCAAAAATTTTAATCGACACTTGCTCAAATTTAAACTTGAAAAACAAATCAAACTCACTAGTTCAAATATAAACAACATGAAAAACAAATCAAACTCAAAGCCTTATAAAACTTAGCTGAATCCAATTTTATTCCACCGCATCGATGAGTTAGTTATATACCAGACAACACACTAGTACATATTCAAGGAAGAGAATCATAACCTTCCTAAGAACTGGAATGGAACTGTTGGACGAAAATGGAGACGTGTTACGAGAATCAGGGCACCGCAACTTCTTGATAACAAATGTCCTAATGATATAAATTAAGAAACATTATTTATATATTTAAAGGTACACATTTTTATTAAGAGTTTAATGGTCATACACTGACAGTGTAAAAAGTTTTACACTGTCAACCAATCAGAAATCACCATTAATATGACTTTTAAAGTATTTATTATAAAAGTCAATAAACTTACAATAAATAGTAATTTGTGATTAAATAATAGTGTAAAACTATTTTACACTGTCAGTACATGACATTTTTTCTCTTTTATTAATAATTAAAATTTTTTAATATGGTATACTAAATATTTTAATCAATAATTACATAGCTTTTATATTTTTATGTAATGAATATTTAGGTTTTCATTAACTTCACATATATTTTTTTATTTCCTTAATTAATGTCATAAAAACACTTATCATGATTTTTGAAAATTAATTGTTGTTTGCATTTCGTATCATGTTAATGAAAAGTTAATTTATTTTAAAATTTTAAAAAATTGGTCAGAATACATTACGAACCTAAAAAATAATAAAAACAAAACATGTAGTTCAAGTCGCTTTATGAAGAGACACTAATAATACGATAATAAAAAAAAATAAAAATTTTATTTCTATACTTTAATTTTGTAAATTTTTAATTTACTTTTTATTTTAAGAAAACGATAGGGAAAGAAAATTCTATGATCTATTTAATTAAAAAACATTTAGCACTTTGTTTTTACTAATAATTACAAAATATTATCTTATTTATATTTTGTCATTGAAGATTTGTCAAAAAAAAATCCCCACCGTTTATGATAAAGAAATAATAAATGTCTACCCCATTTTGAAATGAATTAGAGTGAAAGAAAGAGGAATTTGATAGGTATGGAGGACAAAAAGGTAAAAAGAAAATGATAAATATGATAAGTGATGTGATAAGAAAAGAAGAAAAAATAGAAACACTACAACAGTGCAGGGTATTAGCATCAGCCAAAAGCTGACGCTAACACAGAAAAGCTGACGCTAATCCCTGTTTTAGTGTCAGCTATGCATCGAATAGTAGTGCGACTTTAAAACTATCGACGCTAACAACATTGCAACGGCTACTACAAGCCGACACTATATAGCCTCGACTAAACCGATGATAAGACTGTCACTACCCAGAAGTTGACACTAATTTTTCTAAAAAATTCAATTTATTTATATTGGTGTCGGCTTATCCGACGCTAATTAGTGTCGGTTTAGTGTCAGAATAGTCGACACTATTTAGCGTCGGCTTTGGTTGACTCTTGTTTGTGTCGAACTAGGCAACACTATGTAGTGTCGGGATGGCTGACACTTGTTTCTGATTTTTTATAAATAGCGTCAGCTTTATGTGAGCTAAGTTGACGCTATTTTTTTTTTTCTGCAAGAAATTGTCCATCTAGTGCATTGTTGAGCAATTGAGCAAAAACCTATTAATTTAAAAACCTGAAGTTTAGTGGAAAAGTCAATTGGGCAAGAATCCAACAGCATTGTAACAAACACCATACACACAAACTTAGTTGATTGAATTACCATAAATACATTACATATAAGGAAATATGCAGTCATTTGCTGCTTCTCAGTACATTGTTTAAAACTAAATCAGTGCCCAATAAAAATTAAGGCTACAACCCAACTATAATTTAAAACAAAAGTCTAAACTCCTGTCATTGTGCCTCCAGCATGCCCAGTATTATGCAAGATTCATTGACCTGCAATAAAAATAAAAGTCATTGAGTTGCAATTGAAACAAGAAATATTACATGGTTGAAATGTCCAAAAATTGCCAAACTTCAATCATGAAGTAGAATTTTAAGGCATAGTGCTATGTTGGAGGCCATTGATTGAAATCTGGATTAACTGAATTTTTCTTCTGCAGTTCACACCATGCAAGGAAAATAAAGGTTCCAATCAATTAAATGTAATAGCATTTTATGTAGTCATGCATTAGCTAAGAAAAAGCTCCATCTGTAAGCTTGTGTGGTAAAAAAAATACATCTTTTCATCTCTCTATTTCCAATTCCACATTATACTAACAATAGTTAATCACAAGGTAACATCCCTAATAACTTTCAAGTTCTATCATGAACAAATTGTCACAGCAATCACAATACAAGTAAATTTAAATAGTGACACTTGACTTAATGATAATTCCAGACTCAACCTTTCAAACCAGGGAATAATGCATTACTGCCAGGCCATTTAAATAAATGTTTCACCCTATAGTCTTGTCCACAGGGATAGAAAGTCTATTTAGCAATTGGATTTCAAACACATCCTAAAATTGCCTTGCACTCACTGTGGTGAGGACACTCATTCCTTATACAAAGAACATGTCTGAACAATCACATAGAGTTCACCCACTGTAAATGAACAACATAGTCATTAATCATTAATCAATAGGTTCTGTTTTCACTAATCATTAAGCATCAATGATAGGATTTGAGAAAACCATGCGTGAAAACACCTAAAAGTCTTAAAATGGCTTCCAAATAAACTTATAATGTCAATTATTTTCATACATTCTTGGCATGACAGCTTAATAAGCAAGTTGTTCTATGTATCTTACTTGCTACATTTACTGTTTGCTAGTACAAAGAAGATGCAAAAGTAGCACTAAATGCATCCAATTTGAAATGTGTTGGTTTTCCATAAATGGAGGTTGTAGATGACGATATAGAATTTACAAACTTAGTATCATGTGAGAATATTAAGGAAACAACATTTCTATTATTATCACACAATTCTGTTCATGTGGACTTTTATATTAATGACACTTGATTACATTTCAAGTAAACACCTTTTACTTTCTAATAAAGCCATTACCTACACAATGTCCATTGATATTGCACCAAGTATCTTAAAGCATGCTAAAAAATAAAATATTGTAAGGAATTAAGGGCATAGTAAGGAATGCAAACTTGAAAAATCTAATGACGCCAACGTTGATGAGCGGGGGAGCCCACCTCATCCAGTGGGTGGTTATCCAGGTCCTCAGCATAGTGAGGGTGAACTTGGCTCATACTAGTCGAAGCCACTCCAGACTGGCGATCCAAGACCATTCGTAACTGCTCCTGAAGCCATTGCATCTCCTGCTCCAAACATGCACACCTCCGATTCGCTTCATCTAAGCTAGTAGTCGTTACGTCAACTCGTTTAGTCGCTTGTTGGAGCTCTTGGCGCAATACCTCGGTCTCAACAGACACATGAGTAGTAGTAGGAGTAAATAAGGACTCCTGAGTAAGATGAGATACACTAAGACAAATGTTGGAAGCCAAGTGCCCAGTGCCATAACATCGACCCCTTTTCTTGCCTCCAATAGCATCCTTCCAACACATAAGCTTGGTAGTCCCACTTACCTCCTACTGCCCGCTAGTGGAATCCTGAAGACCACTAGAACGAGCTTGACGCAAATGCTCATGGTGCTCTATCTGTTCAATTAACGAAAGCATATATTTAGAAATTGATGTTGTTAAAAATTCTAATTACTATGAAAATTAATTATCATCAACTTACATATGTGTCATGAGCACGATCATCAACCCAAATGCCATCCTTGTTTGTGTGAGTGGCTGCAAACAGCTCGTCAGGATCCACGGGTCAACGAAGATCACGACTCTAAGAAACATGTATATAGTTATAAGAATTATACTTTACATTACATAACAAGATATAGGGGAATTTACACAACCCATGAACAATACTTACTAGCCGAATTTCCACCTCATGGTGAGCTGTACGGCCTGTAGTGTGCACTGCTCCACCTCCTGAAGCTCGGTTCGTTTTATTTCAAGCTGAACTATCCTTGAACTCCTTGCCATCCCAATAAGTTAAAAGACCAGACCAAGCCGCCTCACCTATCCAATGAGGCTTGGTCCCCTTAAACCTTGCTTTAGATAGCATATCACGAAGGCATTTTTTAATTCGTTGGTCGTACTCCTTCCTAATCTACCACTCATGATGAGGTGCCCAAGTAACTCTTTGCTGCAAAAACAAGCAAACCATTTTGTCAATTATATCATTGCATATTTAGTCAATATGTAAACATATAAGAATCAACATATTTAGTCACCATTTGTCTTTCACGTTGTCAGGGATAATGTCATAATGATGGTAAGGACCGCTAAATTGTGATTTAATTGCATGGCCTATTGCTGCAATAGGCGAATCGTTAGGGGTCCAACTGTAAAACATTTGAGTTCAATGTTAGAATTAATTTCATACATAAAATTAAACAAATAATGAAAATATTAATAAAATGTAAACTTAACACTGAATTTGCATAAGGTCATATGATGACCCTCCCAGCATCGTCACGTTGAATTGGCTCCTGATCAAGGACGTGGTCATCTGCAATAGGGTCATCCATAGACTCATCACCCTTATCAATGTCAGGTTCTCTGCCTGAATGTGTAAAGAACCTCCCTAAGGTGAAGGATCTGTGCAGGGCTGTACTGTTGGAGTAGGAGTCGAGTGGACTGATGGAGTAGGAATGGGCTGGACTGATGGGGTACGAGTGGACTGAACTGGTGGAGGGCTAAAGCTAAGCCTATGCACTACTGATGGGTTAGGGATAGTTTGGTTTGCTGGGGTAGGGGTACTTTGGACTGTTGGGGTAGGGGCAGGTTGGACTGCTGGGTTAGGTTGGACTGCTGGGGTAGGGGTAGGTTGGACTGCTGGGTTAGGTTGGACTTCTGGGGTAGGGGTACTTTGGACTGCTAGGGTAGGGGTAGGTTGGACTTCTGGGGTAAAAGTAGGCTGGTGGACTGATGACGAGATAGACTGGACAGTTGTAGGGGTAAGGGAGATATTTTGGGCTGGTGAAGGAGTAGAATGGACAACTGGAATCGAAGGGGTAGGCTCTAAGCCTCTCTAACGGCGCAATGCCTAAGCCTATGCAGTAATATGCCCAGGCATTATGCTAGTCCCTCGACCTCTGCGCTTTTGGTTCCTCACAACGTCAGTTGTGCCTTGTGTCCTAGGCATTTGTATTATACAAAAAAATAACATAAACATATATCTTATTCATGGCTAAGTTTTTAATGTTGTAAAATTAACATATCATAAAATAAATGAATTAAACATAACCTAAGTTAATTCTCATCATTATCACTATCCATTTCCTCTTGGTCATCACTGTCTTCTTCCTCTTCCACCTGTAACCCTTCTATTGCAATACCCTCATCTTCTTGCTCATCATCCTCGCATTCAATTATTGTGCCTTCAGCTAAGCCTTGTAATTGTTCAATTGTTGCAATTGGTAAAACATTTGGCATTTCATCAGCTTGATACGGCAATTCATCCTCTATGTTGTCGACTTCTACATGACTTCATGGTTTTGTTGTGATTGCCACACACCAACCATGCAAGTTTTTACATGTTTCTGGATAAGGGACATAGTATACTTGTCTTGCTTTTTGTGCAAGGATGAATGGATCATAAGGACGATATCTTCGACTCATCTTGATTTCTACAATATTATATTGTGAATGGACCCTCATGCCAACATTTCTTGTTAGATCAAACCATTCACAATAAAAAAGAAGAATCTTATTATTCAAACCAAGATATTCCAATTCATAGATATGGTGGATGATGCCATAAAAATCATATCCTCCTCCTTCAGTGACACCTTTTACCTGGACCCCACAGTTTGTGGTTTTTCTACCATCACTCCAAGTCTTTGTATGAAACTTGTACCCATTAACAAAGTACTTATTCCATGAGGTTACACACGAATTAGGTCCCCAAGCTAATGACTTTATGTTTGTGTTAGTCACCCCATTCCTTTCGTCATTAACCTATTTGACGATACACATAAGTTTAAATTTGTTCTATTGATTAAATACATAAATTATAAATGATAACACTTACATAGTTCCGAAACCATTCAAGAAAATGTCCATGTATTAGACTGGAAACTTCTACGTCGTTGATGGAGTGAACTTGTAAGAATTATCTTTAAAAAAGCAAATAATTAAACGTATACGGATATAATAATTGCATTATGTACAATTAGATGAAAATAAGTTATAGACACTTCCTCAAGTATTAGTTTAACCTCATTGCAATTGATGAGGACATGTACATGAGCAGATCTCCATTTTGCATCATTAAGCCAGTGCTCTTTAGACATTCCACTAGGGCTTCCAAATTTATTCAAGACAGACAAAGTTGGGTGGATAACCTCATGTCCACTTCGAGGATCGTTTCTCAAACTTGTGGTTGACAACAAACTTGTGCTCTTGAAATAATGAGAACAAAAATATGTAATCTCACAGTGTAAATGGAATGAGCATATTGACCCTTCCACCCTTGCTAAATTATTCACTGCCCGCTTTGCATCTCCCATCATTTTGCACCCCACAACAACCATTGTTAATTAATCCACATGAAACTTATTAATTAACAATAAAAGCCATTACCTTTCAAATGGATACATCTATCGATATTGAACAGGACCACCAAGTCTTGCCTCCATAAGTAGGTGAATAGGTAGGTGTTCCGTTGAATTAAAGAAGCCCAGTGGAAAAATTCTTTCCAACTTGCATATTATGATTGGTATATTTTGATCTAATCTAATTAAATCATCCATCCTCAATGTGTTACAACAAAGATCTCTGAAGAATCGACTTAATTCAGCAATGGGATTCTATACACATTCTGGCAAGGAACGAAATGCAATGGGGAGTAAACGCTCCATGAATACATGACAATCATGACTCTTCAACCCATGCATAGTTATCTTGTTTTCATCTGCACACCTAGCTATGTTTGAGGTGTAACCAGTTGACATTTTCAATTCCGTAATCCATCTACAAATTGATTTCATATCTTTTGATGCCAAAGTGTAGTTTGCCTTAGGTTTTCCCAACTTCCCGTTAGCCAATTGAATCAACTCCAAGTCCCCTCGTGCACAGAACATAGAAACATCCATTCTTGCCTTTTCATTGTCCTTTGTTTTGCCCTTAACATCCATCACAGTGTTGAACACATTATCAAAGAAATTCTTCTCTATGTGCACGACATCGAGATTGTGTCTTAATAAGTTGTCTTTCCAATATGGAAGATCCCAAAATATACACCTTTTAATCCAATCATGTCCATCTCCATACCTTAGCAAGGTGTTTAGAGGACCATCTGTCACTTTTGGAAGTTTACAAACAACATCCCATATTTGATCCCCTGTCAACACAAAAGGCGAACCATCCAACTCACCTCTATTCCTTGTAAATCTCCTTCTACTTTTTCTAAATTCATGGTCTATTGGTAAGAACCGTTGATGACAATCAAACCACGAATTTTTCCCACCATATTTCAATGTGAAAGCTTTTGTGTCATTCATACAGTGAGGACATGCTAATTTACCCTTTGTTCCCCATCCAGACAACATGCCATATGCCGGGAAATCATTTATTGTCCACATCAAACTAGCTCTCATGACAAAGTTTTGTTTCTTAAAGATATCGTACATCAAAACACCATAATTCCATAACTATTTAAGGTCATCAATTAGAGGCTACAAGTACACATCTACTTTTGCTTTCAAGTTAGTTGGACTAGGTATAAGACAAGTGAGAAACATGTACGGTTTCGTCATGCACATTTCGAGGGGAAGGTTATAAGGTGTCACAATTACAGGCCAGCATGAGTATGGGGATGTTGAAGCTTGAATGTAAGGTGTGAACCCATCAGAACATAGCCTCATTCTCACATTTCGTGGCTCATTTGTAATATCTGGATAAACACGATCAAAGTGCTTCCACGCTTCTCCATCAGATTGATGTCATAGGACACCAGAATTGTTTCTGTTCTCATCATACCATCTCATTTAAGTCATAGATTCCATTGATGCATATAGTCTCTATAACCTTGGAATAATTGGCAAATAAAACATTCTCTTCACCGGAACATTTTTGTATCTTCCCATCCCGACCTTAGGAGGAAAATACCTTGGAAGATGACAATATTTGCATTCAGTTAAATTGCTATCATCCTTGTAATACAACATGCACTCATCTGGACAACAATCAATCTTTTCAGCCTTCAACCCTAGTTTCGATACCAACTTCTTTACTTCATAGTAATTCTTCGGTATATAATTATTTTTTGGAGTTACATCAACTAACATTTGTATAAAATAATCTAAACATTTTTCAGTTACATGCCAGTTGGTTCTAGCTGCCAAGAGCCTAACAACTATTAATAATTTTGATTCAATTGCCCCTTCATATATGGGTTGGTTCACAGAGGCTAACATATCATAAAACGTTTAGGCTTCTAGATTAGGCAACTCTTCCTCATATAGAGTCTCATTCCCCATGTTGGTATTAACATCTGGTAAATTAGCTATCTGCATGTATGCGTCATATACCATCCGTGTCACTGATCCAAATTGATCTTTACAATCCATATATCCAGAGTTATTAGATGCATAACGTGAGTTCTCGACAGTTGGTCCTTCTTCTCCATGTTCAATCCACACCCAATAGTTTGGTTTAAACCTATATTGTAGTAAATGGGCCCTCACCATTGGTGGTTTCAAAATCTTCTCACAGTTACAGTTCACACAAGGACAACTAATCCCCCCATCTGACAAAGAGCAAGGTTGCTCCATTGCCTTGCAAACGAACTCATTGACTCCATTTATAAACTCCCGTCTTAGTCTCCTTGAAGGATCAACATATTATACATCCAACTACGATCCATGTTTTTACATTTCATTCCTCAAATTGTTAGCCACTGTATCATACATCGTATAAGTACTTAACATGAAATGAGGTTCTTTTCATGGTTAATGCCATTAATGAATATGTTGTTGATCAACTCAAGAAAATTAAGTGCAAGAAATAAGACCTTCCACCAAGGAAGGTCTTAAACTCAATGAGAGTGAAGACTTTTAAATAATGCAAAATTATGGTACTGTTACTGCATGACAGTACAAGAAGATTAATTACTATGCTTTTTTATATTTATATATAGCTCCCTTAGATCACAATTAAGGTAATAAAAAAGGGAATGCCAACATAATAAGTAATAATGGATATAAAAAAGGCCCATATAGTGTATACAATCATGAGATAATCATATAAGACTTAAATTACCACAAAAAAAATTCATCATTAACACGAGGTTGTTGCTTTTTTCCATCATCTATTTCATGTACATTCATATAGCAACCAATGGAAACTTAAATCATGACATAAAGCTCATCTAAACTATGACTAATCTTCATTTAGTATCAAATGACATCACCTTCAATTATTGACATAAACATAGTTCATAAAACATAACCACAATAGAAAAATGCACCTTGAGAGGGAGAGGTGGTAAACCTGCCCAAATGGAAGAACTATAGCTGTAACCACTAGATCAAAATGAATTACGGAAGGATGAAAGTTAGTCACTCAAGCTAAAAACAAGAGATACTATAGAGAATAAAATGTCATTAATCAAAATTTAGTAAGTGTTCCAGACCATAGTCATTCAAAGGAATTTCAATTCATAAGTCAACATTCAAACATTACTAACATTCAAATTTACAACCAGAAAGGTTCACAAGAACAAAGATCAGAAAAGTAAATGATGTACCCTACCTCTTTTATACACAGTCACCAATACATACAGTCCACGTAAACTTTCGGTTAATATTAAACTCTAAAAAACGTTTCTTTTTTTTATTTGATTTAAGTGACTCAATTTTATTTTGTTGGTGTCAGTTGATATTTATATACATTTCTTAACTGCATACATAGTTTAAAAAAATAAAATTATTATTTTTAATATATATCAAAGACAATTGAATTAGGGAAGAAGAATCAATATTTTTTTTTTACATTAAGTAAATACATAATCCAAGACCCAAAATTAATATTAAAAAAAAATCTCAATTTCATGAAAAGAAACACCATGTCATAGCCCCTCACTACTGTAGGATTAATTTACATTAGAATTAAATTAAAATGTGTAAATATTGATATAATATTTTTTAATATATATATATATATATATATATATATTAATTTAGTTAATCCAAAAGTTTAAACTCCCATTCATATAATTTTTGTGATAACTTAAAATTTTGAAATTAAACTAATAAATATATCATACATTACATAAGTATTTTTTGAATTACAAAACATTAAACTAAAAATAGTTTTAAATTTTATTTAATTAATAGATAAAATTTATTACAACTATAAAATAAATATATCTAAATAAATTATTAAATATTTGAAAGATTTGTTTTTAAAATTTATAAAATTATTTTATTTATAGTATAAATAAATTAAAATACAAAAATGCGTATTTGATATAAAGTCATTTCAAAATATTTATAAAAATTATAAATAAGATATAAATTATAATTTAGACTATAATTATAATCTACACTCAACATAAAAGACACTTTGCATCACAAAGGTAGACAGACTAGTACATTATAATAATAAGTTAGTAATCATTAACTAAAACCTTAGTGAAATGCTTCAGCCATCAGGACACATCACACACCACAAAATTTTAGATGTCTCATAGTCTCTTATGTTGTATGCATTGCGAGCTAGAGAATGTGGAATTAGTGGAGTCCTTTGTGAGTTTGGCCAAGGGGTCTTATATCATGAACTACATAAATCTCAAATAGTTTTTGGACATGAAATTGGTGGCCTTGGGTAAGTGGGTATAAGTTTTAGGATTCGGTGGTCTTAGTCAATGTTATTTGGTGGCTGTATTTTTTTTTTCAACTGCTATAATAAGCTTTTAATCACTCAAATTATAATTGGGTAGGAGACTAGTTTATATGATCAAGGATGATATGGTATAATGGTCAATTCTTTACAACTCTTTGCATCTTTAGTTTTAATAAATTCTTTTCTCATAAAAAAAAAAGGACAGCAAGTTAATGAATACATCTATGAACATGCATTACTGACTTTTCCAAAGATAAATTGTTTCATATAAAGGCTTGGGATTTCTTGACATGTGCATGACAAGAAATCCCACTACGAAGATAGGAAAGGGCACGATAGGCTCTCATTTGTTGTGGTCCCTTAGATGTTTAATCTGTTGGAAATTTTCCCCTTCTTAAGAGTCAAAATATGTTTCTGATTGTCTAGTTTTTATTCTATTATGTAGCCTCAATGGATGGCACCAGAAGTTCTTCGTAATGAACTGTCAAATGAGAAGTCTTGTGCTTTATGCCCTCAATTACTTTCTCCCAGTCCCCCTTTCCCCTTCTCATCTTACTAAAATTCCACTCTGAATTATTTTTTACTGCTTCACGAGACCATTAGGTCTGATATTTACAGCTTTGGGGTGATATTGTGGGAACTTGCAACTGAAAAGATCCCATAGGATACTCTCAACCCAATGCAGGTATAGTTTTAATGTGTACATGAACCATGAAAATTTATGAAAGTGAACAGATAAAAAAATTGATGTGATAGTTAAGCTTATTGAATGCAAAAAAGTTGCTATTTTCATGGTTGAAAAATGTAATATTGTTAGATTTGTTATTCCACTAATTCCAGTGCTTGGAGATAAACCATGTTACCATAGGTATGCAAATTAGGTGTTATTATGTTTCACTGTCTACTCATGCTCAATGGGTACATGTATGAATAGTTTTTCTAGGATTCTTGCAAGTTATAGGAGCTGTAGGGTTTATGAACCATTGGCTAGAAATTCCAGAAGATGTTGATCCACAGTGGGCTTCTATAATTGAGAATTGTTGGCATAGGTGTACATTTTTGTTACTTTGTCATACATCTTATTTTTCATTTCTTCCCCACAGCTCTAATATCTAAAGACCAAAACACAATTATAATCACACTTTCAAAAAGATATATTTAATTTTAAATGTTACTTGTGTCCTAGTAGTTGGTCAGTTTTCTTCATACACATTACTGTTTCTTTAAACCGGAGTGATTGGCCCTTGTATGTCTTTATTATTTAGGTAAAAAACTATTAAGACAAAGGACAAATTTATAACCCTCAAATATTTTGATAATAACAAACAATTAAAATTATATATATCCTCACATAATCGTCTGATCATTCGTTCGCATGCAATCGTCTGACGTTTTTAAAATTGAATATCGTCTTATGATTGAATAAACTTCGAAACTAACAAGTCTTATAGACAATGGCAACGTTCTAAAATGATCTGCATATCAATCAAAGAGTAAGCTACGTCGAAAAGTATAAAGCCTATATACCTACTCTCGAGGAAAGTCAGCGAAAAAGAAGGAATATGTATGCGAATGTTAGAACGGAAAAGCGAACATGAGAACTACTACAAATTGAGTACAAGAATATAAAAGATAAGCAAACTGCTTTATCTTATTATATGACAAGTTGGTAAAAAGCATTAAATGCTGCATTTAATGATCCAACAACTCTCTTCATCAGACGAAGGCTGTCTTCTGCAAAACACTCAACGGATACTTTCGGAGAAGCCTATATATAGAAGAAGAAACCTCCTTCAAGCAGTTGTTGTGATCATAATTGTTGTTGATATAACTACTACTGATTCTGAAAATTCATAGTTGCTTTAAGAAAAGAAAAAGCTCTTCTAAACTCGTTGTAAAATTCTTTTTGTACTTTATTGTATATTCGTCTAATAAGACTTTAAACCCAATGAGGTAAACTCACACGTAAACCTTTTTCATAACGAGATTGGTGGAAGCCTGAAGAGGCTTTAATTCAATTTGAGAATTTGACACAAATGAGTGATTGAGAGAACAATGGAGCAATGCAAAAACCTGCAAGAATAACGATCATTAAGAACACACATTAGAGTGACATTCTCATATCTAAGAATAAGCACAAGTGGCTACTGTACATGAACGTAGCCTACTGACAACTAGACCTTACTACAATACTAAGTATGCTTCAACTACTGCAAAATCAAAAGCAATGGAGCACGACAGAATGCCAAAAAAATGGAGCAAAATGACCATACCTTCAACGGCTGTCGTCAAGGAGTGCAACGAAGCAAGGCCGTCGACATTGAACGATTGCACTTGGTGAGCAAGGCCTGCAGTTGTTATGTGCTATGGCAAGGTATGTAGAGATGCAAGGAACAATTTCAGAATCAGGGCTAAGGGATGGGGTTCGCAAATTTCAGAAGAAGGACAACATAGGGTTCCCAAATTTTAGAATGAAAAAAGAAGTATAGCGCCTTTGAAGGTTAGTCATTTACAATACTAAAAAAATATTTTTTTAATTATTATGTAGTGAAGGCCAAAGACCGACTCTACATTTTAATTTTTTTAAAAAATATTTAATACATAGTGACGATTAAAGCCGATGCAAAAACTAAAAAGATAACTTTTAAAAATTAACAAACAAAAATTTCCTTACAAAATAAAAATAATAATCATAATTACATTTGTGTCGGAATAAAGACGGCCAAGCCGACTCTAGTTACGTCGATCTGAGGCCATCTCTTAATACTTATAGCTAATAGCCACATTTCTTGTAGTGAAAGAAAAAGAGAATAGAAAGGAGATAAAAGAAAAAAAAATCAATATATGTTTATAATAATTATGTAGCAATCCAATAATAACAAATTAGAAATTATGTGCAAACTCATATTTCATTTAGGGTCTGTTTGAAACGGACGAAGGATGATGGAAGGATACTCGATGGATGAGAAAATGCAGCAACCTTGATCCTTTGGTGGTTTGATTTTGATTTTAAGAGAGAAAAGAAATGATAAAAAAAATGTGGGATCCCTTAAAAACTAGAGGAAATATATATATATATATAAAAGATAATACATCAGTTAGTCCCTGAATGTTTAGGCAATTTTTAATTAGATCTCTATACTATAAAATTTTGTAATTGAGTTTTTAATCTTTTAAATCTTTTTAATTGGATCCCTAGGCTAAATTGTTGTGAATATTTCATTAACTTAGACAGAATATTCTCTGGTAAAGACTCAATTAAAAAAAATAGTATATGGACTTAATTTAAAATTATTTAAAAGTTTAGGAACCTACTCAATAGTTTAACCTTGTTTTTATTTTTTTATCTTGATTTTACCTTGGTTTTATTTTAGAAAAAAGGGAAATTTATATAAAGGGACAAAGAGCATATTTCAATATTCAAATACTGTCGCATTATTATTATGTGGCTAAATTGCATTTTTGGTTTTCCTATAATTCTCAATTCGTGATTTTGATATTTCAATTTTTAATTTTGCAATTTTAATCTTCCAATTTTTAAAAACCCTAAATTTTAGATCTCCTTATTTTTAATTATGTAATTTTAGTCCTTCAAATATTAAAAATATGCAATTTTGGTCCAACCATTAAATGTTCATTCATTGACTGTTAATGTCTCAACGTTGACTATAACGTGACATTAGCCTGTTAAATATTATCTACCACGTATTCAGTCTAACGTCACGTCATAGTCAACATTAAGACATTAGCGGTCAACATGTGAACATTTAACGATTGGACTAAAATTGTAGATTTTTAAAATTTGGGAAACTAAAATTGCAAAAATAAAAATAGGTGTGAAGTATTTACTAGTTTTGTCGATGACTAATATTTGCTTAAGAATTTGACTAACCACTTTTAATAAAGTATCTTCTCCTAACCACTTTTTTTTTAATTCACACGACTCAAACCCAAAACCTTATTGGACTAACATGATGTTAGTAAATTAAAGGTTAAACTATTGAGTAGGTTCCTAAACATTTAGACAATTTTTAGTTAGATCCTTGTACTATTTTTTTAAATTGAGTCTTTAATTTTTTGAATTTTTTTTAATTTAGTCCCTGGGACGAACAACAATTAGACGGAAGTTAATTTCAGGGACTAATTAAAAAAAATTAAAAATTAAGGACTTAATTATAAATTTTTATAATATAGGTATCTAATTAAAATTTGTTTAAAAATTCAGAGATCAACTGGTATATATATGTATATATATAATGAGAGAGAGGTGTTACGTATGAACACCTAAATAATAATTGACAGTTAGATAGAGACTTCTCATTTTTTTAAATCATTTTCAATATTTTTTTTACGAAAATGATTTTTAGACACTTAAAAATTTATTTAATATCTAATGAAAGAGAGGTATATATATATATATATATATATAATTAAAAAATAATAAATATTAAATGTTAATTAAATATTTAAAAAAGTGAAATATCTAAAAATCATTTCTCTTTTCTTTTTGTCTTTCTTTCCTGCCAGCCAAAGATACCTTTGGTGCATTATTTAAGAAGTATGACTATAGCAGGAGAAGAAAAGGCAACAAGAGTAAAGATGAAGGCCGAAGAAACGACAGATGCTCATACCCATGTGGCCATCTTTCCCTGTCCAGTGCAGGGCCATGTCAATTCCATGCTCAAGCTCGCTCAGCTTCTTGCCCTCCGTCGCTTCCATGTCACATTCCTCAACACTGACCACATCCACCACCAACTTCACCGTTTCGGCGACATCGAAGCTCTCTTGCAAACCTACCCCACCCTCCAATTCAAGACCATCCCCGATGGCCTCCCTCACCACCACCCTCGTTCAGGAGACACCGTATTGGACCTCTTTCAATCCATAAATCTGCACGCAAAGCCTCACATGAGAGACATTCTTCTCTCCCAAAGCCTCGGAAAACCCAGAGTCACATGCTTCATAGGCGATGGAGTCTTTGGAGGCCTCATCACTGACGTAGCAAACGAGGTTGGGATACCAATCATTCATTTTCGCACCATCAGTGCTTCCTGCTTCTGGACTTACTTCTGCGCTCCAAACCTCTTTGAATCCAATCAACTTCCAATCAGAGGTACATATAATACATAAATATAGATATTAATTAAGATTACTCTTCTTATTCTTTGGCTTTAGCATCATTGTTTCAACATTAGAATCAAGGCTTTAAATTAAAATTATACCATAAGAATTCGGAAATAGCTATGGTACGTATTATTGTAGCACTCAAAAATGATTTCATTGATTGTGGTTGATTCCAAAGGGGATGAAGACATGGATCGCGTCATAACCTGTATCCCAGGCATGGAAAACATGTTCCGTTGTCGGGACCTCCCGAGTTTCTGTCGGGGATCAACTGAATCCAACGTTGTAGTTCCTCTGAATTCTATGGCCTTCGAGACTCGTCAAACGCTTCGAGCACGTGCACTCATACTCAACACGTTCGAGGATCTAGAAGGTTCCGTGTTGTCCCAGATACGTCTTCAGTTTCCCCGAGTCTTCACCATCGGTCCTCTCCACGCGCACTTGAACTCCCGAACCGAAACGACGCCGTCCACAAGCTGTGTCTGCGAAGTGGATAGGAGCTGCATGACGTGGCTTGACTCTCAGCCGTTCAAATCGGTGATATATGTGAGCTTCGGTAGCATCGCTACCTTCACAAGGGAGAGGCTCGTGGAGATTTGGTACGGTTTGGTGAACAGCAAGAAGCGGTTCCTGTGGGTGGTGCGTCCTGACATGGTGGGGGCAAAGGAGAATGATGACCGGGCACCGGCTGAGCTGGAGGAAGGGACTAAAGAGAGAGGGTTCATCGTGGGCTGGGCCCCGCAAGAGGAGGTGCTGGCCCACAGGGCCGTTGGTGGGTTCTTGACCCATAGTGGGTGGAACTCGACCTTGGAGAGTTTGGCAGCTGGTGTGCCTATGATTTGCTGGCCTAGCTTCGGAGACCAGTATGTTAACAGCAGGATCGTGAGCGAGGTTTGGAAGGTTGGGTTGGACATGAAGGACCTTGCGTGTGATAGGAACCTTGTAGAGAAGACGGTCAATGATCTCATGGGTCATAGGAGGGAGGAGTTTCTGAATTCGGCTCAGGCAGTGGCTGTGTTGGCTGACCATAGTGTGAGTCCGGCTGGTTCTTCTTACTCCAATTTGGAGGGCTTGATCCAGTACATAAAATCAGTTAGTGAAGAAGTTATTTGATAGTAGCGAATGCACAATTGCACGCTTTGGCTTATTCTTGCAAGCGTGGCCACTGGCCACATACAATTAGGAATCATATGGATTTTCAATTCCCATATCTATATAGATCTTCTATTATCAATTTTGCTGTGCATTACTTTGGTTTAGTCTTGCAAGGATGGCCCACATCGATCCAATTCGGGTTACTAGGTGAGTAGGAATTATCCCATCTGTCAGTTTCCTCCCCGTAATCATTTTGGTTCGGAACAACATTTTTATTTATATAACTAGTTTGTTATCCCGTGCTAGGTACGGGATATTTTTTTATTACCAATGTAGTAAAAATTCTTCTATATATTAAATTAAATATTAAACATATAATAATAATGTTTATTATCGTATTTTAGTTATTAATAATTCCTATTCTAAAGCTTTTATCATCTTGTTACGCAAATATTAATCGTTACAATAGATATATTATTATATTTTGATATAATGTTTCCATCTCTAAATGATGAAATTAATATTTCATCTCTTCAGTTAAATTTTAATATGTTTTCATGAAAATTTTGTACTAAAACTAAATTGATATGTAACGGTTCCATTTAAAGAATAATTGAAATATATTAATTTTATATTCTATTTTAAAAAAATAGTTAATACACAACTAGTTTCCTGAGAAAGCTAAATTTTTTTAAATATTAATATTTTTTATTGTTATAATGAAGTGTACAACCAATAGTACAACCAATCTATCCCTTTATCATGTTCAATTCTTACTAAGGTACAGCATGTTATATTTTATCTATAATTTCTATATTAATCAATTTACATGCTTATACATTCAATTACTTGATAAACAATTGACACATTGACAATTCCTTCTTTCACAGATTTAGATTAGCATTGAAAATAGTTGATCTTTAGTTCACTTGCTTACATTATACAACACGTAAAATTTCTTGAAACAAAAGACTATAAAAATCATTCAGCAAAAAACAAAAAAAAAAGACTATAAAAATCAAACAAAAGAACGTGTCACATTATAATGAGTTATAATTGAAAAGGAAATATTTTTAACATATTAGGAGAAAGCAAAATAACTTGAAGGGTCAAACATAGAAAGGTAACATTAAAGCAAAAGATTACAACTAATCACTATAACCCACATTCATTAGACAAAAGGCTTCTGCTATTTCTATACGTTTTTTTCCCTCATTTTCTTTTTTTTTATTTTCCTCTTCTTTTTTCGAATTTTCTTTTGTCTTTTCCTCTGTATAATCCGAAATTTGAAATTCTGTCTTTTTTCTCATCCAATTTTTGAACATAAAAAACATTTTCATTGATTTGAAACATATATATATATATATATATATATATATATATATATATATATATATATATATAACTTTAATGGGTTAAATATGTTTTTGGTCCTCCAAAAATTGACCCGTTTTGGTATTAGTCCTCAGAAAAAATTTGAATAAAGTCCTTCAAATATTAAAAATACCCTAATTAGATTCTTGTACTAAACTCTGTTTAACTTTTATATTAAATGATAACCACATCAGCATCACAGTCACCATTAATTTGCTGATGTAGTTGTCCATATCAACTGTTAAGTCCAGGTCAGATTAATAACATATTTTTTGAATAAATTATTACATGTTTAACCCTAAACCATAGATTATTTAACCCTAAAGCAAAAGTAATTATACGATTTTTTATTAAAAATTATCATTAGGCACTTCAAGTAATAAAATACTTTACTTAGAAGCTGATATGACCATCATTTAATAGAAAAGTTAAGCAGAGTTTAGCACACGACTCTAATTAGGGTATTTTTAATATTTGAAAGACATTATTCAAGAAAAAAAATTTATGAGGACTAGGTGAAGCTTATAAGAGTCTTCCAAGACTAGGTGAAGCTTAGGGGTGTATAAAAAATGGATATCTCAAAAAACTAATCTAAACCAAACTGAACTGCTTTGTAAAAAATGGTTTGGTTAATTAAACTGTTTTTATGAAGTAGTTCGGTTTGAATTTCTTTTAAAACGGTTTGCATTTTTGGATTTGGATCGATTCGGTTATCCATTTTATATGCATGTATGGATGATTTTTTCAAAGAACCAAACTAAATCAAACCAATTTGCTTCGTGAAAAATGGATTGGTTAACTAAACCGTTTTTATAAAGCATTTCGGTTCAGATTTTTTTCAAAAATGAATCAATTTTTTAAATTTGGATTGGTTTGGTTTTGGATCAGTTTGGATTTTTTGCACACCTCCAATGAAGCTAATTCATAATTTCTTAAGTTTACTACAGATTAGGTCCTTTCTTTAATTTGTTGTTCTTATCTTGCAGATGATGAATCTAGTGTTAGATTTAGACCTTATTAAACCACACGAAACATCAACTCAAAACTTCTTAGATATAATACCAAGTTATGAAGAAGCATAACCACCATAGGGGCTGTTATTGTCCTTGGTAAATATGTCTACGCAAAGTTAAAATTTCAAAAATATTTGAGCACACAACCAATACTACATTTACAAATACCAAAACATATCTCATTCCATCTACCTTTCACACTATTCTTCCTCCCTATAAAATAAGCAAGTTAATTCGAATAAGTGAAATTCGTCAAATATATTCAATTACAAAAACTATATAGCAGGAGTCTGAAAATCAAAGAAAATGGCTAACAAATAACTTCTTATGAAACGATGGGTTGTTCGACATTTCTTTCAAGATACAGATGTTATACAAAAAAAAAAAAAAAAGATAGCTATAATCTCTTCCACAATTCACACTATTTTCTATCAATTTGATTTATCTCACCTTTAAAACAAACCTTTATCTAATATTATGAAAAACAGAATCAAATCATGCTAATACTGATGACCAAGAGACACAAAAAATATTAAATATGCACAATATCCACTTTTCTCTTGCATCACCTGAACATGGCATCCAAGTTATATGCACATTTGGAAAGTCAATATTAAAACTGAGAATTGTAACCTTCATGTAAAATAAATTATACTTCTGATTAGACAAGAACACCATTAGATTATGATGATTGTTATTAGCATAAAAAAATGACAACAAAAATATCTATGCATATATTATTCAACCATGTATCCAAAACTTGTTTGAGTTATGAATAACTAAAGTAAAGAACATGCATTGTTGGATGCGATATGTTGAATCTCTACACAACTTTAGTGTGTAATTACTATCTACTTTGTCTTCTCACACCAATAACATTCTTAAGTAGCTTGACTAGTGCACCTATGTACTGTCATGATTGCTTTTTCATTAGTAGAGAGTTTAAATAAAAGCATGGTCAACTTTCACTTGTGTGAAATTAAAGTAGTTTATTACTTGGAGGTTTTTGAATAACACATACTACACGAAATGGATTTTAAAACAGGAATTTAAATTGATTAATATCAAACTGGTTTAAAAAAAAACGCGGTGGCATTTTTGACATTATAACAAACTTTTTTAAATCGGTTCAAATGTAACTGATTTAAAAAGTCAATTTTTAAAATAAAATAATATGCACACCAACTTTTTAAACCGGTTCCAGTAGAACCGGTTTAAAAAGTGGGTTTTTTTAACCTTTGCGCGCCTTTCCCTCTCATTTCTAGCAACCTTTTTCACCATTTCCTCCCTTCCAGCTTTCTTCTCCTCCATCTGCCACTCATTTGCTCCATTGAAGCTTTCTTCTTCCCCATCCGCCTTTCATTTCCTCCATGCAAGCTTTCTCCTTCCCATCCGCCCCTCATTTCGCCGTTGCATTTTAGAGGGAGTAGGAGACGCAACGCGCACAGTCACCGTCGCCATGGGAGTCGTCGTCGTTGCCACCTGCGTCGTCGCCGTCGCAGCCGTTGGAGTGCGACCTTGGTGACAAGCTTGCTTTGGTTGGAGCTAGCTCGCGCCATTGCTGTTGGTGGAGGTCCACTGTTGTTGAACATGCTCCGTTGCTGAGTTTGGAGATCCGCGCATTGGGTTAGTCATTTTAATTTCATTTGGTTCATAATGGTTATATTGGTTCATTTGGTTCATAATGGTTATATTGGTTCATTTGGTTCATTATGATTTACATTAGTTTACATTGGTTCATTTGGTTCATTAATTATGTGAATATGATTGTTCCATTTTTAATATTAATTTGAAATTAATCTTTTACGTTAATTATATTGTTACATGAAATTAATTAATAAAGGTTATATATGGTTGAAAATGTTTATTAATATATATAAGAAAAGTGTAATTCTTTATAAGTTTATAAATTTATAAATCTTTAAAGAACAAGATAAATTGTTTAAGCTAATTATTAACTTATATAAATATGTGGTAAGAATTTTAAGTGTTGAGGATTATATTACATAAGATAGAATTAAGTGAAGTTGATTATTTTAGGTAAGTTAGTAATAAGTAATGAAAAAAAATAAAAGTAAGAAGTTAATTTAATTATATGTTACCAATTAATTAATTGTCACCAAATATGGTTTAACAAGCTATATGTTCTAAAATATTTATTTATTATAAATTTTAATTATAATATAATTTGTATATTTATGAGTATTTATTTGGTTTTGGTTGTATATGTGAAAACAATTAAGGTATTTAAAAAAAAAAAAACTTTTTTAAATCGGTTCTACATGTAGAACCGATTTAAAAAGTTTTTTTTTACATCGGTTCGTTTTACGATTTAAAATGTTAATTTCTTTTATATCGGTTGTATCTAAATTGGTTGTAAAACTGATTTAAAAAGTCATTTTTAACCGATTTAAAAAGCCTTTTCTGTAGTGGTGACAGGATGACAATATGGTATGTAATTGTCTCCAATTTATATATGAACACATATTATAAAAAATACAAGAATACAATAAAATGCAGCAAAAACAAATAAAACAAAACAAAAAAGGGAAAGAAACATAAGCATACCTACAAGAAAATGGCCAAATAGCCACCAAAATTAGCGATCGAATTTGGTCAATCACTATAGGCAATTGATTCTGCGTCAGAAAACACTATTAGTCACTTTAATGATTCAGCAACAAAGTTAGGGACCGATTCAATTAGTTGCAAAGTACACAATTGTTATGTCCGTTGCTGAATACTTCTTTTTCTAAATTGTTTTTTTGTGATAAAATGGTGACCAATTTGCGATCGAATATGATTGTCAATTAGTGACAGAACTAGTGGTGGACGCTAAAAGTTTTAAAATAGGTGATACACATCAACCGAATCAAATTCAATGACTAAATGACGCATAAGAAATATATAACTATATTTTGCAATTTTTTATATTTTTAAAGTTTTTAAAAATCTTAATTTTTTTAATTTTCCTTGTAACCCCTTTTCCTATACAAATACAAATAAATTTTAAAAAATTATAATATAAATATACAAATATAGTACGAGGATTTTATAATTATTATTTATGAATTATTTATCATAATATTATAATTATTTTAAAATTTCTTCTTAAGTATATTATTACTTTATATTATACGTAATACTTTTATTTATTATTTATGAAACATTTAATATATTATTAATATTAATATTTAAATGTTATATTTATTATATTATTATAGGGTAAAATATGTTTTTGATCACTCAAAAAATTTTCTTCCTATTTTGGTCCCTCTAATTTAAAAATACACCACTTTTGGTCCTCAAAGTGGTTTGGATATATAACGTTTTATAACCGCTATTAAATGTTACTTTATTTCTTACTTTGTTTTTTTTAATTTGTCAATAAATTGACTTATATTTTCTAGGAGGATAAATTTGAAAGGCTATAGAATATATGAAAATATAAGCAATCACTAGCACCAATTTACCCAACAGACAACAATGTTAAATAAAATTTTATAATAATATCTTCATAATAAATTGTCAATTCACTAAATTTTTAAATTTCTTTATTGTAGGTTAATCGTCTAAAAATATATTTTGTTGGATGGAATTTTACGACAATAGCAGATAAAACTCAACTTTTAAAAATTGCAAAAAATTATTATCTCAAAATATATATACATTATATAATATGATTTCTGTAAAAAAATATTTTTTTGTGTGATGTTCATTGATTCAAAAATGTAATAATTATAATAAAACACAAAGCTACCATAAAATTAGTTATAGCATTTTCTCATTTTAAATTAATTCTAACTCTTTTTTATCAACATTAGAAAACTTGAAAATGCAATATCAAGTGACAGTTGTCATATTAAAAAATATTAATTAAAACAAGAAATTTACATTCTTCATGTTTTAATAATTAGTTTTTTAACTAACTATTACATTAGACGACGTTAAATATTTTATTTTTATCCATGACATTATATAAATTATTTTGTAGTTTTTCTAACCCAAGAATTTATGGATGATGAGATGTACAAATAATTGAAAATAATTCTTGTAAGGTAAACAACTAGTCAATTTTTTTATTTTCATTTTATCGGTTTGCTTTCTTATTGCTCAAACAAAAATAATGACAAATTACACAACTTTTTGATAAATTGCAAGGAAATAAAAATTATTTCTGAAATGCAATAATTATTTGGTCTTCCAATTAAGAAAGATTTGATTATTACAAAGTAATAATAATTGTAAATAAATAATATCTTTTCTTTGACTTTTATGTATGTTTACACTTATGTACATTGTAATATTTCTAACATTTATATATATATATATATATATATATATATATATATATATATATACTATGTAACAACCAAAGTTATTTATACTACTAGAGTAGAACTCCATGCAATATACAAAAAATAATTTATTAAATTATTAAATGTATATTGAGAAAAAATATTAAATTAAAAATAACACAAAAAAATACAAATAAGCATGAATTAAACAAAAAATAAATCAATAAATTTAATTTAATAAATTTAATTTAATATACATGTCAATATAAAATAACAGAAATTTTTACAATATATCAAACTTAATATCTTATTAAAAAAAAAAGGACACACAAACATGACAGTAATTGTCTTAATTATTTATATTTAATAATTATATTAATTACTTTATAAAAAAATGTATATTTTAGATCTCCATTAAAATATTTATAGAATACTTTATTCTTAAATTACATATATACATACATATATGTGTATGTGTGTGTGTAAAGAAAGAGAATGAGAGAGATTTATTCTATCTCGTGCATTGCACTAGTCAATTACTCTAGTTGTTTAGTATATAATGTAGATTCATCTTAGTTGGATTACGTTTCTCTGTTGTCGGAGAGTGAAGAAAAATTAAATCTTAACTCTTAATTTTGTATTTTCACTTTTACAAAAATTTTAAAGTATAAGAAAAAAAAATTTAGCCACTAAATCATGACTGTAGGGTTAATTGTGTGTCAAGAGTGACTAAGCGATCCTGATCCAATTTAGTTCAATATTAAGATGATTCTATGGTATTATACCGTTAACAAAGTAAATAATCATAAATAAATAATTATGAAAACGTTCTCCTATTAAAAGAATTAATTTTTAGTAATTAATATGATTTATTTGTTAATTTCATTGTATTATCAATATATGGACAAAAAACTAGATACAACCCACTAGGGTTGGCCTAGTAGTTGGAGAGTTTGGATAATTTATATAAGATCTTATGTTTGAACTTTATTGTCGTCATTGTACATTCAAAAAAAAGACAAAACTAAATATGGAAAAGTAGACAATAAACTTTTATCAAAACCAATATTTTTAAGTGTATGTTTATTGTAGATTAATTTTTAAGAAATAATTACTTTTTTATAAAAATCTTTCAGTAAAGTTTGGATTCATAATTATGTAAAATATAAAAAATTAAATTAATATAAAACAATAAGTTATCTCAGCCAGTCATTCTAAATATTGACCGAAAAAAAGATCCAAAATATTTATATCAATGCATATGTTTTGTCGTTAATATTTGTATTAATTATTACAAATGATTATTACAAAAATGTTTTGACGAGAATACAACACTGTTACTTATATTAAGGCCTTGTTTGGTAGGGGGTGAAGAAAGGGATGGAAAGAGAGGGAAGAGGTGAGAAAAGAAGAGAAGAGAAATAGAGTGAAAATTGAGATTTTTTGGTTAAAGAAATATAGAGAAGAAATAGAGTGAAGATAAATGTGTGAGATTGTTTGGTTTGAAAGAAAAGAAAGAAAATTGAATTATTACCATTATATCCTTACGTGTTTAAACACATGTTGTCAATATTTTTTTTCGATTAAATCAATTTGGGGTCATGAAAATCGATTTTGTTGGTTTCATTGTATTATTATTATTATTATTTTTAATAATATTAATAAATTATTATTATATAACAAAAGTATAACCGATCTTCATAAAGGCAAAATCAATTTTGGTCAATATATGATAATGGGAAATCGATTTTGGTTGCTATATAACACTTGATATCTCATATTACATGCACACAAATCAATTTTCAAGTCAACCAAAATCGATTTTGCAATTCGATTATACCAAATCGATTTTCTTATAGTTCACAGTATGGCCAAATTGATTTTGAGTCAACAAAATCGGTTTTCCAAACCCAACACAACAAAATTGATTTTTACTCGCCTAAATCAATTTCAGTTCTGCTTCACTACTTCATTCATAACATTGCAAATCGATTTTGGTTGTACAAAATCAATTTTCCTGAAAGCTTAACTCGAAATACCCTTCAAAAGGATATTTCCATATATGTGTAATGCATTTGTACGATTTCTTCGCAAATCATCATATTTTTGTGTGAAAGATTTTTTGTGTGGGGCTCACTGCTTTTTTTTTAAAATTTTGTCGCATTTCTGTTGCACCAAAAGTACACAATTTTCTTATTTCTCTTCGCTTTCATTTTCTTCTTCACTCCTCTCCTATTTCATCGTTACACGGACTATAAAAGTGTTACGTGTACGCTTATTTTTTACACTACTATTTTATATTTATTTATCTTTTTATTGTAAAAGGAGAAGGGGAAACTTACTTTACAGTTAATTATATCCGTGGTAGGAGAAATGTTTACATTAATGTCCAATATACCTAGTCTATATTATCAAACATAATTACAGAAAAAATTAAAAAAAAAGTTAAACATATAAATTTGAATTTTTACTTTGCCTAATTAAGAGCGTATTTGGATTCTACGCCCAAAAAGTGAAAAACGCAAAAGCTAAATCTAATAGCGTTCACTTTTACATAAAAAATCACGTCCTTAATTTGCTTCCAAACTCGCACTAAATATCCAAAATAACCTATCAGACGGTGAGATGTAAGTTGTGACTTACCCTTATACTTTTGTTTGGTTTAACAAAAAAAAGTAACAAAAAATGAAAAAAAGAAAAGAAAAGTCGTATGATGCATCCCAATATCCAAATTTTATTACATGTAAAAAAATAAGAAAATTTATTTATAAATAATTTTGTATTACCTATTTCATAATTAAGAGAAAAAATTATCTTTGTGTGTGGCAGAAACATAAAAAAAAAAATTGAAAATGTAGTATATACAAGAATAATATATTAAAAAATAGCATCCCTTTCGTTCCTAGATAGGATATTGATTGTCCTCAAGTATCTTGTAGCGTGTTAATTTGTTACACTAAAGAGATTGGCAGAACTTTAGTGATGACATGATAACTCGTACCCTACAAACATCTGAAACGCGTTGTCCCACCGAAGCAAGAGCATGTGGTGTTGAATCAACCAGGAAGGGTAGGCAAGTTTCGCTTGTCGGCATTCGGCAACATTAATGTATGAATGACCACAATATGAAAGGCAATGGTAATTAGATGTGCAGTGTCGGAAAAGAGAAGATCAATGGCAAAAGGTGCCCATGTGCTGATATTCCCTTGTCCAGCGCAAGGCCACGTAAGCTCCATGCTCAAGCTCGCCGAGCTTCTTGCCCTTGAGGATCTCCATGTCACCTTCCTCAACACCGAGTTGATCCACAACCGCCTCGCTCGTTTCGGGGACATTCAAGCTCTTTCAGCACACTACCCTACACTGCATTTCAAGACCATTTCTGATTGTTATAATGAGGGCCACCACCCTGGATTCGGAGACCGTGTAGGGGACATCATTGTTTCTATAACTCTACACGCTAAGCCCCTCTTGAGAGATATTCTGGTGTCCGAGAGTCCTGGAATACCCAAAGTTAGTTGCATCATACAGGATGGGATCTTCGGAAGCCTTGCCACTGACTTGGCTGCTGAGTTACGGATACCACTCATTCATTTTCGAACCATCAGTGCTTGTTGCTTCTGGGCTTATTTATGTGTTCCAAAGCTCTTTGAGAACAAAGAACTCCCCATTAGAGGTATGGACTCACATTTCATTCATCTCTCTCCCTCTACTTATATATCTACGTCATATTGAAACCTTTTCTTAAATGTGTACGTGCATTCTACTATTTATTATCATATGATGTAATAGGCTACCAAAGCAAAGACGAAAGAGGTTTTGTTTTCTATTTGAGGGAGAAACGAGGTTATTGGAAGCATTTTGTGTTAATTAATCAACGTATGTAGATGCATGGAAAGCAGCAGTCGGTATTGATCCCATAGGAAGTATAGTATTAGTATTCATTATTCAATCAACACTTGTAGACACAACACAATTATCAATTCAGGAGCATGCATCTGTGACTGTGATGTGGTTAATATATAGGAAGAAAGAAATTATAGCGTGACCGATTGTAAATGTAACTGGTTGTAGGAGATGAGGACATGGACCGCATCATAAGCAATATGCCCGGCATGGAAAACTTGCTTCGCTGCAGAGATCTCCCAAGTTACTGCCGACCAAGCAAAGAGGGGCACATGCCTCTGGACTGGGTTGTGTTATGGACCCAACAATCCCTTGGAGCAGACGCACTCATGCTCAACACATTTGAGGAGTTAGAAGGCCCTGTCCTCTCCCAGATACGTCATCACTTCCCCAAACTCTACACCGTTGGCCCTCTCCATCATCATTTGAACGTGAGAAAAGCAGAAGCCAACAAAGCAAATGATACTCCTTCGTTTAAGAACAGTTTTTTTGAAGTGGACAGGAGCTGCATGACGTGGCTCGACGCTCAGGCTGAGGGATCGGTGATATATGTGAGCTTCGGCAGTTGCACGCTGGTGACAAGGGAAGAGCTAATGGAGATTTGGCACGGTCTGGTGAACAGCAAGAAACGGTTCTTGTGGGTGATGCGGCCTGACATGGTGGTTGGAAAACAAGACATTGATGACCGGATACAGGGTGAGCTGGAGGAAGGGACCAAGGAGAGAGGGTTCATAGTTGGTTGGGCCCCGCAAGGGGAAGTGCTGGCCCACAGGGCCGTTGGTGGGTTCCTGACACACAGTGGGTGGAACTCAACCTTGGAGAGTTTGGTGGCTGGCATTCCCATGATTTGCTGGCCTTACTTTGGGGATCAGCAGATTAATAGCAGGTTTGTGAGTGAGGTTTTGAAACTTGGGTTGGACACGAAAGATGTGTGTGACAGAAAGGTTGTGGAGAAGATGGTCAATGATCTCATGGTTCATAGGAGGGAGGAGTTTCTGAGATCAGCTCAGGAAATGGCTGCGTCGGCCTACAAGAGTGCGAGTCCAGGTGGTTCCTCTTATGTCAGCATGGACCGTTTCATTCAGTACATAATATCAACCAGCCGAAAAAATAATTGATTATAACCCTGTCCAAATCATTGTTATACATGTGGTCCAAATTGAATTTGGAGTTTTGGGTTTTGCCAACTTAGTGTCTATATATTTCTTCCTTCAGTTTGGGCCTTGGCCCTTGTTTCTCCACAAAACATACAGTGATTATGAATTTTGATAATAATTTTTGAGTTCTTCAAAAACAAAGAGAGAGAGAAACTTGAGCTCAAATTGAACTATAAATAAAGAGGATAGTTGTCGAAAAAGTTTTTGTTTCTGGTTAAATGTATGTCTTATGAAGTTATGGGATCTTGTTTGAATCGTACAGCAGGGTCAAGGAATTCCCTATCCCTCTCCCTTCGCTAAAAATAATTAGAGCATGTTTGGTAAAACACACTTAGTGAATGTTTGGTGACATGGTGAGTGATTTTTTGCGGTAACAAATAATTATTTTTGTGTTGATTTATCTTAATCTCACCATGATTTCATACTGCCAATCCAAAAACACACTAACAAAGAGGAATGTTTTATTTGTCTTTTGGTAAGCATTTATTGGAGAGAGAGGTTATTTCTTTTTAAGGAAAAAAGGAATACCACGACTCCAGAAGGCTCTAGTAAATATTGATATAACCGTATAAATAACGGAAAACATGTTTACTCCACACATTTTGATCGTTAGTTAAACAAATACTCGTTGACCTTATACATTTGATTTATCAATACCATTGTCATTATTCTCCCCCAACAATTTGTTTTACTTTTTACATTTTCCGTCAGACTTCCTTTTCTTATAAATAAGTTATCTACTCAATATTTTTTTAGGTTAAATTAATAAGTAGGTTCTTGAACTGTTTGAAAAATTTTAATTAGGTTCTTAAATCAAAACAATTTGTAATTGAGTCCTTAATCTTGTAAAATTTTTGTAATTAAATCTTTATGACAGATTAAAACCGCCAAAAAATGACAATTGTGGTGGTTTTAAAGACTTTAAGAACTTAATTACAAAAATTTTATAAGATCAAGGACCTAATTACAAAATTTTTTAGTTTGGGGACCTAATTAAAATTTTTTAAATAGTTCAAGAACTTACTAATTAATTTAACCTTTTTTTTTGTTAAGTTAACTTGCGCTAGTGATGATAGCCACGATAGGTAGAGCCACCAATTTGAGCTTGGTTTGATGGACTAGCCCGAACAACCCGATGAGCCATGGTAGGCTTTGAAAAAAAGAGGCCCCAAAAAAATTAGGCCTATTTCGTTCGATCCTATTAAGTATTTTAGCTTTATTTTTTTAGTATATATATCTTAAAACACGTCTAAATTTATTTTTTATTTACTTTTAATTAGGAGGGATTTGGCCCCTAGCTCGATATAGGACTAGGCTAGGCCATTAAAATCTTCGCCTGAATAAAATTTGGGTCAACTCAGTCTGGTTTTAGACTCTGGCTCGACAGACCTAAATAGTACCAGGCTTGACTACTCGATTTGTCACCTCTAGTGACACGCAACAAAGTCTTGATTAGGCATGGCAAATAAACCCACACCCACAGGTACCCGCTTGTACCTGTCTGGCTATCCCGACTTTGACGAGTTTTTCTCGCTTTAATCGTAGTTGGAGTTAGGTTTTTCCCAAACCTCAAAGTCGAAGACAAAAGAGGGAGCGAGGATGTTGATACCCGCCCTGTCCTCGTCCTCGTCCCCGAACCCACCCCGCTATTAATAATATTGTAAAAATATTCTTATATACATCTAAATGTGAGTTTGTTTGTGCTTAGTAGTCTCAAAACGTGAAGCAAAGGGGTTGTCTAATGGTTGTGCCAGTGCTTTTTTATTGTGTAGATTTTTTAGTTTTTGATTGTGTAGGTTTTTTAGTTTCAACAGTCATGCAGAAATGTCATTTTGAGTTTGTGAGGCCCAACATCATTTGATTGTGCATGTCTTTTAGTTTTTGCTAATGATTTCAGATTTTTTGGTTCAACAAAAACACAATTTCCATCTTTTCCTCTCATTTAATAGCAATTGAAGAAGAAGGAGGAGGGTTGGAATCTATGGGGGCAAAGGCGATAGTGGGGAAACCCGATCCCTGTCAAGACAAGGATGGACATTGATTTTTTATCCTTGGCAGGGATCGAGGGCAAGGTTAGAGATTTTTTTAGGGGTCGGGGTTGAGGACGGGGGAGGCAAAACCCGCTTCCAGCCCACCCCATTGCCAAGGCTAGTCTTGATAATTTAAAAGGAGAATGTTAAGGATATTTTTGGAAATTAGATTTTTTAGATCAAAGAAATAGAGGGTAAATATTTCATCTTTAATAAATACTCTTTAATTTGATAAATTTTTAAAATAAAATGATATATTAGCAAAACTTAATATTCTAATATTTTGTTTACTTTTATTAATATTATATAATTTTCTTAATTTAGAAATTAAAAAATTTGTCTTCCCTTTTTCTCTCTGAAAACACACTCTCAAACTTAACATCTAAATCTTATTGTACCATAAAAAACATTATTAGAATTATGAAGAGCCTTGCTATTTAGTATGAGAGATACACATACGAAAAGTAGCGAAGAGTTATTTAAACCAATGACAAATGCATTATCATACATGATAGGATCGGTTAAAATTTTATTTCCACTAAAATTTCTCCAAATTATAATTCGTGCAATTCGTAAGTGTTTCGCACCCTTTATCTTTTCCCAATTATTCATTGAGGAACGATAGCAACATAATCTTTTAACGTTTTATTTATCATTAGGTAATTTCATTGTAATCTACTAAATAATTTAATCCCACACTCTATTAGTTGTGGCTTAGCACGAGTCTAATAATTAGTTAGTATTATATATTATATGAGTATTTTTAAATTTAAAATATAAATTTAAAGAACTATTGAAGATAAAAAGTATATGAAATGCATAATCAATCAACATTTGAACTTAAAATTTTGGAAATTAAAAAAATAAAAATAACATGTGTCATTCTTTAAAATATTGTACAGTAAGATATTAAGCTGCTCTAAAAATAATATATTCTAACTTATTATATATAAAAGTGGATTTAAAAGCAATGGATTAGATAAGATCGATAAAACAACTGAGATTTAAGAAAAATAAATAAATTTTAACATAAAAATAAAATTAAATGTAATTAATTTTAAAAATTTTGAAAAAGTAAAATGTATATTTTTTAAATTATAAAATCACGTATTGAAAAAAAAGAACATAATAGTAAATTATAATAATAAGACATTTTTTTAATGAATAAAGACTTTATTTTACTATATAAGAATAGATTAAAAAAAAGTGTCAAATTATTTTTGCTAGCATTTCTCTTACAAATTAATTCCTACCCCTGACGAGAACTTAAGATTGCATATAATAAATTTAATTGAAATCCTTTACGAAATCTATAGCAACAATATATATCTAGCTTATTAGGTTGCTGCAATCAATGTCTCGAACTCCACCAGTTTTTTATTTTTATTTTTTTTAGATTCGTTATACACCAAAATATTTTCGTCTAATTTCTTCTAAAAAAATCTCAGGCTTTCCAATATTACTTTCAATGAAATTATCTTATCCAGTTATTTGATTAGAGATCTCTACTAATTGTGTTTCATATATGAAACCTCTAGTAAAGTTTTTTTTTTATTTTTATCTAGCTTGGACTACTTTTAGTAGATCCAAAAAAAAAATATCCACCTGCCAAAGTCTTCTTCTATCTTAACTACCATCCTTAATGTAAAAAGAAATTATATTTTAACATAAATTTAATACAAACAATCATAAAACAAAGAGTGAAATAGGAAAAGAAGAGAAAGACTGTATGGTAAGAAGGTTAATGTAATGAAAAATGATAAAAAAATAATATTATAAAAAATATTATATAATTTTATTGTATTAATAACATAACTCTAACATGAGGTTAACCAACTTTCCAAATGTCCATGCACTATGTATGTCAATGATATTACTACCCCTGCAATATTTCAAGCAGAGGACAGGTTTTTTATTTTAGGTTTGATGATATAGTTTTCTATTCTACAATTGCTATTATATATGTGGATGCCAAACTCACTAGATCTCCAAACGAATCCATTGCAATCCTTTGGAGAAGTTGCATAACCAACCCGCATAGGTATCATCCCTTAAGATCTCGTATATCCTCCCACTATCTGAGTCGTATCTGTGTCCGTATATCCCTTTTAGTTGGTGCCCCACCTTGAATTTTGATTAACATAACCGGTCAAAACTACTCAGTGTGCATATGATTTCAATGGAGGGAAGAATTGGATATTTTCGTTGGTTCAGTTTGAAGTTGCACCTTTGTTTAAACCCTTTCTAAAATCAAGGGTCCCCACAAATTGTTATGCTTCTTCTCGACCCATTAACTTTAAGACGTCAATGGAATTCAGTTAAGCCCACTTCCCTAACTGAAGTGACATGCGTGACTTGGTGAAGTTGGTGGTGGTGGCGTTTTAGATTGGACAAATAATATTCGTATAATAAAATTATACATTAATTTTTATAATATTTTTTTCTTCATTATATCATCCATCTTATTTTATAATTTCAATCTTTAGAGATTAAAGCCTTTGTGAATTATCAATATAAAAAAACATTAACGGGTTTAGTTCACCAACTTAACAAAGAATGCTGCCCTAAGCTCTTTCTTTCGTGTGACAGTGACCCTATGAGGAGGGAAGATATCTAATATCTTAATGCTTTGTTTTTCAGGGATAAATATTGAACGTGACACAACACAGAAGTGGATATGATGTCTCGTTGGCACACAGGAAAGTTAGTAAAACTCCCTAATCTATTTCAATGCGGGTTTTGGTATTGAACTTTCCTTTGTTTTTTGGCGCGGGATTTGTGGGTGCAATTCAAGGAGCGGGGTCATAGTTCAACCAGACAAAGACAAAATTGCTGTAAACTTTAAAAAGTTTAAAAATGTCACTGCGATACGAGCAACAAAGGAGAAAAAGATTTTTGGACTGTTTTTTCAATTTTTAATAATATCCTTTTAGACACTTATTTTGACGAACAAAATTAATTCGCAGGCACTTACGGGCATGCCAATCTACGTTATTATGGAGTCAAGAAAAATAAAGTGGAGCACAATTCTTGCACGCTCATATATTAACAATTAAGATTCTTAAAGCTTAAAATATAATGCTTCATAGATCAATTATGAAAATTCAACAATTTTACAAATCACATTAAAAATAACTATAATTGTGAGTGGAACTCAAGAACCGCTTTAATTTAAATAACCCTTTTGTAATACAAAATAGTTTGCCCAATTAATAATTAGTATGAAGGCCTATAGTACGAATTTATTATGAAGTCGTATGTTTATATTTTATTGGACAAAAGTTAAATTAAAAATTGAAAAAAAAAACTGAATTTGACAAAAATTAGACATGGATTTACAATATAGTTTTTATAAGCTCAATTCGTACACGATGAAACATTTCTCAAGTGAAAAACAGTCAAAATAAATTAGTCCACGGGCTAACTTGATCATGGCTTGTTTTGTACTAGAGTTTAATTTTCATGCATTATAAATATTAAATTTTTTATACTGTTAATTAATCAAAAACTATTTTAGATATAATTTTTAAAATATTTATTATAAAAATTAACAAACTTATTCTATATGACAGCTTATGATTGGATCACAATGTAAACTACAGTCTAATTAAATTCTTTGCACTAACCTGATCTAGCATATTTTGACTTCTTTTTTCTTGAAATGATTATGTAGTTGAGACACTACAATCATGAATGCGTTGCACGGTTGCAGTAGCCTTATGTAAAGAAAGTTGTGAAACTAATATCCTAGTCTTTATATAATTCACCCCAAGAATTATACACTGTAGCTAGGATGACACAAAACCTTCACCTTGTCTGGAATCAAGTGATTCTTGCTTTTTTATTTTATTTATTATTATTATTTTGGTCTTTTTCTCTTTGATTGTTGATGTCAAAGGGCAAAGGCTTTTGCAGTCAACGGAATGGACCCTGATCTTTTCTACTTCGACCCTCCTATTTGCTCGCACATTCTATATACCGTATTGTAATCTTCTGAAAATGACAAAGAGAAGCTCTCGTTGAACATTTTATTTGTTATAACACGTACTACTCACTTCAAAATTAACAAAAACTCATTTAATTTTTATTACCAAAATATTTACGCATTCTTTATAATGTGCATTAATTTAATTATATTCAAAAAGTATTTCCAAAAATTCGAACACAACTAGTATGCAGTTCATTTTAATTAGGCCATTTTAATGGTGACATGTAACAACAACAAAAATAGGGGTAATAAGTTTTGGCATTAATAAAATGTCAAAGTTCAAGAGAGCAAGATGCATCAAGTACGTTAAGATTCGCAGTATCTTATGTAAAAATATATGAAACACACGGAGGTCCGCTCACCTGACTATTTCCAATGATGCTGCTCGCCAACAGTATAAGCACAAAGGTACGTAACAAACACAACCACTGGGGCCCTACATGAACTGTTTAATAAAAATTAGAAAGGAGTGTACGTTCTCTGACCCTGAGGACATGTGTACCTTGTTGCTATTATGCACTTTCTCTTTGCTCAAAAAGCACAGACAAATATATAGGAAAGTTTTAATTAAGACCACCTTTTCTCATATCTGATATGCATCTCATTTAAAAATTGCTACATCTGTTTCAACACTATTAAGGTTTTAGTCTTCTTTTATTCTAAAATAAAACTATAGATGCTTTATAAACTATTAAGCACTTTCTCTTTGCTCAAAAAACACAGACAAATATATAGGAAAGTTTTAAGACTACCTTTTCTCATATCTGCTATGCATACTATTAATGTTTTTGTCTCGTTTCTTTTTTTTATCCGTCTCTTAATCTCTTATATTGTAGAAAGAGTTGTAAAAAAAAAATTAAAGAAATAGAATTTCTCTGTGAAAATATATAAGATCGGAAGATGACATTGCTGATGAGAATCTTTTTCCATTGGTGTTCAGAAAATAAATAAATATGCAGCTATGTACTTGTTGTGAAGATTTAGGGTGTGTTTGATTTTTATTTTTGAAACCTTTTTTAGTTTTCAAAATGCAACTAAATAAGGTTGCTTAGACAGCTGGTGGAGGGGTGGTGCAAGGCATAGAAAAGAGCTGAAATTGAGAGAGATTAATTAAACAATTGTCAAAATTTAATAGATTTTATGTAAGAAATTAATTATTGAGTAATATGAAATTATTTTTAAAAAACAAATTTTAAAATCAAAAAGTGAGAATGAAATCAAACAGATCCTTAGTCAAATGAAATTTAATTTCCTTCTTACACTAAATGATTAATATTGTGGACTCTCAAATTTTAAGGTAATCTTATCCTTATAAAATTATCAAGCTAAATATTTAACAATAAGTTCGGATGTAATATTGACAAAAGCCTTTTATGCCGAGAACGTGCATGTGTTCCACAGAAGAGAAAGGTTGATTAATACTTTTGTGTCTTAAATATGTAAAACAATAAAAATCTTAATAATATTTATTAAAAATTAATAAATAATGTTTTTTTAAAAAATTATAATATAATTATTCTAAAAATCACGATAAAAATATATTAATAATATTTTTTATATAAAAATAATTTTAATTTTTATCTAATATTAAAGTTATTTTTGTTAACCTTTTTCATTTATTAATTATGTATCAATGTCTAGTAATTGGTGTACAAACATGTATTCGTCAAAAGATGGTAATGTTTCATTGAAAAATCATGCCTACTCGTGAAAACATATATATATATATATATATATATATATATATATATATATATATATATATATATTTAGTGATGGTTTAACTGTCAAAAGATACCATTCTCACCGATCAAAATATTTATTCGTCATCCTTTCACTCTCTTCAAAAGTCTCTTCTATCTTCATTTTAAATTTATTCAATCATTTAAATATTTTGTACCTGATTAAATGTCTTACTTAATGAAAACAATTCTCATACTTTCTAATATTAAATTATATTTTTTAATATTTTTTTCCTAGAAACTTTTCCAGTCACAAAGCTCAATTTCGCTTTCTATACTAACAGCAAATTAATTGTTATCTAAGTTTTATGATTGAGTGCACATGAAAGGTGAGAAGAAAGTCACATCGGTATTTATTAGATATGTAATATAAAAATGATTTATTTATCTTCATTTATGAATTTAATTTTTAGAATGGTTAGTTTATAATATGACATTAGAATCTCAATGGCCAAGTAATTTACAATTTGATTCTTACTATCCTATTATTATAATAAAAAATTATATTTCAGTGCAAGATAGATGAATTTAGAAATAAATACATGCTATAAATAAATAAAAATCACACGTTATCATTTGATTAAAAAATTTGATAACAATATGTTGGAGTAGCAAGCATGAGTATTGTAGGTAAATTAAAGGTGTGTTTGGACTAGTGTCCAATACGCACACATAGTCATAAAATCACATCAAATTGAAATGTTTACGTAGAAGCATCAATTCATAGCTTTGGGTGGACATGTGTAAAGTGGGAACTAATGCAGAAACAAACACAGTATAAGAAGTCTCACTCAAGTTAGAAAACACAAGTTGAGTAATAAATAAGTGAGAAGAATCTATATAGCTAATGTCTTAGGGTTTTAGATTGAATGTAGTGTCAAGTTTGTTGTTTGTTTGTGGTCTATTGTTGGAGACTTTTTATAAATGTATTCTAGTTAAATTCATAATATAAAATGAGTATTCTTAATATTGAAGTGTCCATTATGGTTACGGGAGGAAGAATAAAGTAAAATGCAAATGAAAATAGTGAAAATTCAAGGGTGTGTGTTAGCTAGAACTAGCTTATAAGATAGCTGAAAACTTATAAACTAGCTACAAAACTTATAAGTTAAAAGTTAGGATGAGCTACAAAATTAAAAACTTATAATCTAGCTGATTGAATTGAAAGATGAAATTAGCTGATAAGTTGGTTGATAAATGTAAAATGACTTAAAAGGATATATTTAGTCATTTAATTATATATATATATATATGTATGTATGTATATATTACTTCCAATATTTAAATTTATTTCTAATAATTTATTATCTTAAAAATTAGAAGAAAATTTTAAAAATTTATATTATAAACGAATGATGAAGATTTGATTATTTTATAGGTTTAAATATATTTTTGGTCTCTATAAAATGAGCGAGTTTTAGTTTTGGTCCCTATGAAATTTTTTCTTTGTTTTTCATTCTTCTAAGATTTGAAATCACTATTTTTGGTCCCTATTAAATGAGCAAATTTTGGTTTTGATCATTGTAAAATGTTTTTTTTTTTTTTTATCTCTCCAAAATCTAAAATCACTATTTTTGACACCCTAACGTTCATTTAAAAGTAGATAAATAATATTTATTTTGAGATCTAGAAAAGATTTTAGAGGTATCACATGCTAACATTATACCAAAGACATTAGTGGGTGCCACCTAAGATGACCACTTGATCTTCTATTAAACATATAAGCGGTTATTGAGTGTCACATAATAGTAGAGTCCAAAAACAATGATTTTAGCTTTTTGAGAGATGAAAACCAAAGAAATTTTTTTATAAGGACTAAAATAAAAATTTGCTCATTAAATAATAACTAAAAACATATTTAAGTCTTATTTTATATTATAAAGGACAATGTGGAGACAACGATTGACGAGTTGATCATGGATGTCATCGTGGATGCATGCTGCAACCGGTGGATGTGAGAGTGAAAGACATGAAATATAGAATGTGACAATATTGATAGTGACATGGTAGGCAAAAGAATTTGTAAATTGAAAAAAAAAAAAAGATAAAACATATTTCAAGTGTTTGTTTGGCAAGCTTTTTTTACTAGCTAAAAAGATTTTTTAACCTTATTTATAGTGTTTGGTAAACAAGGTTTTTTTAGTAGCTTATAGTATTTTTTGAGACTCTATTTCAAGTAACAATTTCTAGCTTTTTATATTTTATTCCTTTTTTATCCTTAAAATATTTATTAAATTTATTTATTACCTTTTTTTACATAAGGTAGGGTTTTATTTTTTTGTTTCTCTTCTTTTACTCATTTGCACATCCAACACAGTGATCCCTAACTGGTTGTCTCCTTTCTTGCTCATCCTCTATTTTGGATGCTCTAGATAATGCTTTTTTTTTTTTTTTAATTCTTCCTAGATTAATTTCTTGATCTTTCTCTTACATTTCCAACACAATGCTTTTGAGATTGACGCCACACTCTAACACGAATTTTTTTCTTTTTCTTAACCATTACACTAATCAATATAATGAAAGTATGGTGTTTGCTTAAGCGTATGTTAATTTATTTTGTTTTAAACTTGATTGGATATTTTAAGATATAATATAAGATTAATAGTAGAATGCATAATATAAAAATATATAATATTTAAAACTAAAATAATTGATTTATAAATAAAAAATTGTAATAGTTTAAAATTAATTAAAAAAACTAAAATTATTGTAAGTCATGGAAAAACACAAGAAGGGAGATTGAATTTTGTTTTTAAATAATTTTGCAAATCTTTTCGAAAAAGTTGCATCATCTTTTAAGAACAACGATGCTTATGACTTTTGAAAACACAAAGCTTAGACGAAGATTTGTTGATCGTCTTTTAATACTTAGAAAACTCTTCTCTTTAAACAAATACTTTATGGAAACTTTAATGAATGATGTAAAAGAGACAAGGGAAGAGATTGTTGGAACCAAAGACGTATGAAGCATTTAGTCCCTCAAAATTTTGAAGATAACAAACTTATTAAAGTTTAACTTTCTATTTAAAGTTAACGAACTTACAGCGTCCAAAATTGTGGCATCCAACGCGTCAGTCTTAACGAGCGTCCAATATACTCATATATAACGACCGTCTAAGAGTAAGTCTCTTTCCATGGACTAAGTATCTTAAGCTTAAACACTTGTACTAGACTCGTCCAGAAGTAAGTTCTTAAACGACTAAGTTTTTTTAAAATACTTGTCCAGTCTATATGTCTTTCATATATATATATATATATATATATATATATTAGGACTAATGTCTTACCTTTTTAAGAGATCTAACGTTCAAATAATTCAAGCATTAAATGAAAGACAAATACATTTCAATGCATAAGTGCAGCAATGCAAAAAAAAGAAGTCAACTTATCAAGCTGCCAAGCCAAATGAAGAATGATCAGAAAAGCAGACTGCTTGCGTAGTCTTGCACTTTCTGTTTTGGTGCAAGATCAAAAGTTACCTTTTCTGACTTCACTGAAAGCTCGATACAAGCGCTTCTTTCTTGAAGACTGAAGCTGAATTATCTTTAACGACTCTTTTATTATGAGGACTATATATATTAAGAAAGAAGAATAAAGAAAGTAGACACAGAGACGCTGATTGTGAGACATATTGAAAAAGAATAAACTACTCTCTTACATCCACTAGATGATCATTGAATATTTTCTGAAGAAATTTTGTATAGTGCTTAAACTTTCAAATTCTCACATAGTGAGTTATTGTTGTTGTAAACAACTATTTTGTTGTAAAAGCCTAAAGAAGCTTAGTGAGAAAGAATACTTTGGTGGTTAAGCAATTTGAGTTAATTGCGTTGTAAGGCCTGACGAGGCAGTGAAAGAATACTTGTGTAACCTAAGGTTGGTTAGTCAATACCTTTTGGGTGAAGGGACTAGATGTAGCTTAAGTTTGAGTGAACCAGTATAAAACCTTTGTGTTATTGTTCTCCCTTATCCTTTTGCTCAAACCGTTTTTGAACTCACTTTTTTTTTAAGAGAAAAGTTCTGTAAAAAAAATGCACAATTTAACTCCTATTTCTTGTACGATTTTGGCTCTTTCAGAGATAACTACTTAGAATTTTTATACTAGTTTGTCTTAATACAAGACTACATCCAATTCTTGGCATCCCACCAAGATTTTCACTAACTCTAACACATGTTATAACTATTCTTTTGCCAAAGCCTCCTTAGGCTCAAACACAAGTACTCTTTTGCTTGCTTTTCAAGCAACTCACCAAGTATTTTTTGACACAAAGTCTTTCCAAGCTTCAACCGTTTTCACTTGAAAAAGGTTAAGGGAAGGGCTCACTGACTATATTGTCTTGTAAAGAAAGATTTTACAAGACAAAGTTCTAATCTAAGTCTTAATACATTCAAAGAATAAAAAAGATTACAAAAGCTTAGAGAGGTTCAATTCGCAATCTAAGAGTTCTCTTGTTCTTCAAATCTTTGGTATTTATAGGCAACTTGAAAATATAACTGTTGCAAAATTGTTATGCCTTTGCCTTCCTTTAGCTTCAGTGGACCTTGTAAGTGAACGTTGAGGGATTTAATGTGTTTCACCAACTCGTCACTCTCATAAGATAAAGCATTTTGATTATCTTCCTTTTCTCATACTATTGTTATGCCATAAAGAACATCCTTGCTTTTGCATTGACAAGTACGCTGTTGGACAAATAGGTGCATCTTTTAAAACAAATAGTGAGTTATCTACGTTTGACTTTCTCAAGACTTCCTTGATATGCTTTTTGTTGTGCTTTAGGCTGTATGTGCATTTTGTTCCTACAAAGGTGATAAGACTATGAACAGATATACAATGAAACGTTGGGTTTTTACTGTTGTCTTCCTAAGATGATTGTTTCTGTTTGTCTTATGAAAACACGTATTGTCTTGTCGAGCTTGTAAAACTTATTTTCTTTATTTGTTTTATAAAAAACACTTATTGTCTTATCAAGCTTATAAAACTTGTTTTGTTTGTTTAATCAAAAACACTTGGGCGTTGTAAAGCGTCCTTTGTCCTAACAATTATAATTACCCCAAAATATATTGTTATCAACAAATTAAAACTAAAATTTATATAAAAATGTCATATAAACATTTCCATTTTTGTCATTTTACATTTATCAATTACTTTAGCAAATAATTTTACCAAATACTTATAATTAAATAAGTTAGTTTAACAACTTTCGGCTTTTAGTTTTTAGCTACCAGTTAGCTTTCAGTTTTCAATTAGCTTTCTAGCTTTCATCTATCTTTTCAATAACTTTTATCAAACTTAATCTAAATTAGTGAGGATATAAATGAAAAAGAAAAGAAAAGCTATTAATTTATAAGCTATAAACTAGTTAAAGTAGCTTATGAATATAAGTTAAAAACTACTAAAATAAGTTTGTATACTAAAGAAGCTTATAAACTAGCTTATAATTACCAAACATATTCTAAATTTCGAAGGAAGGTAGGATGGATTCCTTCCAATTCTCACTCCAAGAAATTAAATCCCCACTCAATTCAAGTTATAACTTCTAATTAAATATCAAATTAATAGGTTTACTTTTAGTTCCTTGATAGTTAGTCCTTTTCTTCCGAACTAAGAATTCTAATTTCTTAAGCCTTCCAATATATAATAAGCATTAGGTTGAAAAGTTATAAGATCACGTAATCATCAATTTCTACTCCTAAAACATCAACAATTATAGAGAATTGTTCCAAGATCTAATTTATTTACTTATTTTCCAACTGTGCAACTGAATCTAACGTCAATCCATGATTGATCAATCCATAAAAATGTTAGAAACATAAATAAACACTTGAAGGAAAAAAAAAATCTTGAATTAAGATGTAAAAATCTTGTTACAAGAAGTTAACCATCATACTTTTAGAATATTAAAAATTATAAAAAAGAGAGGAAACAAGAGAAGATGCCTAAAAGGATAAAACATGACAATTTGGAGACTTTTCTTTTCACAAGTGGTGGACACCAAGACGAGAAATGCTTCTACTCCTCTAAAATCTCCATTAAAGACTATTAATTCTACTTATATATTATAAATTAGTGTGTCCCTTACTGTCACATAAAATTTAAGATTCATTAGTTTTTGAATTCTTAATTTATTTTTAGTGAATTCTATTTTATCTCTTCACTTACACAAAAACTGCCGTTTTAACATAAAAAACTGTTTTTTTTAATATTTAAGCAACCTTGTTATAATTACTTATATAAACAATTTCTCTAAAAAATCTATAAGAATTCATTTGCTCTAATATTATTTTTAAATTACTTAATTTTAAGAACCAACTTAAATAATTTCATTGCAGTTACTCTACAGTGTTCATTCTTCCCGTATAAAGCCAATTTTTTCACCTTCAGATTCTGTCATTTTAACACTTATCATTCTATGATTTTTCTTTCCACATTCTCGAGGTCATTCCCATGCACACAATGACACAAATTCAACTAAAATGATAAATTAAACAACATCTTATATATATATATATATATATATATATATATATATATATATATATATAATGTCTAAGATTTTGACATAGACAAAAATTATTTATAAATAAAAAGAGTCTAAATTTATTACAAATGTGAAATTATCAAACATCAGTTAGTTTTATTTTTAAATAAAAAAGCAGAGTGAAATGTAAAAACTAAACAATATCGGTTAGTGCTGCTGGTCAATCCTGTTCCATTTGCAGTTCCCCAAATGCCACCGGCTAAGTTATATTATATGCTGCCCAGATTTGGCCTTTATATGGCCACGCAAGTTCCCACTTCGCAGGTGCTTTTGTGCGTTAGTTACGGCAAAAGTCACGAGCAACACTTCGTTTCTCAATAAAACCAAAAATCATTTTAAAAATTTTTCCGTCCTTATTAGTATTTAAATATTTTATTTTAAAAAATAATAATTTTTCAACTTTTCAAAAGATATTTTCAATTAATTAATTAGTTATCTTTTTAAAAAACCATTTTCAAACACGCTATAAATGCTCTTTTTTTTTATACTTTCTATAAATGCTTATTTCGATACATGTTAAGGCTTTTAAATAATTTAATTTGTATAGTAGCTTGTCTTGTTTGGATAAAAGTTGACTTTTTAAAACTAATTTTACAGTAAATAAAATGAATTATAATTTATAAAAGAGTTTAAAATTTTTAAAATAAAATTGATTATACAAATTAAATATTTAGAAATATACTTATTTTTGTAATATAAAAATAATTATGTTTCATTGTCTAAATAATTGTTTTAGATTTTTTGATATTCCACATCAAATTGACTGTAATCTAATGAATAAAACCTACGGTTTTTTTTTTTTTTTGATAAAAAAATAAAACCTTCAATTTGAATTTTGCCCAAGTTACGCAACAAATACTTCATGTTTAAAATTCCTTTTATCGTAATAGTATCATATTTGGCTTCCTAATACATCAACACACAAAAGTAAAAAAATAATTTTATTGATCCAAGTGAGTAATTGACATTCAGCCAACGTAGAGAGGCTGCTAGACATTCAATAAAAAATTAAGCCTCGTATGATAACATTAACATCTAATAAAAAGTTAAAAATAACACACTAAACCAAACCAATTGAAAAGGTTGAAAACAAAACAAATAAAAAAAAATGTAGAGAAAGAAAAATAAAAGTGAAAACAGTAGGTGTATAAATATAGCAAACATTCCAAGGCTCTCACCCAAAGCTGGATTTTGCATGCTCCTCTCCTCCCAAGAATAAGCACCGCTCAAACACATGCCAATTTTGAAACCCTTCTTCTCTGTTATCCTCTCTGCTTCCATTCTGAAAATCCACCCCTTTCCCTTTCTCTCTCTCAGGCCCTCACCAAATGTAAAGAAGGATCTTCTCACCAGCGAAGCTGATAAGTCCTTCCTTTAGATTTTAGGTGCGGGCACGAGTTGTTTGGATTTGGAATAAACACTCCCGTAACATAAACCATGTCAATTTAAGGTATAACCTTTTCGTATTTTCATATTTTTTTTTCTGTTAAATAACTAACTCTGTCTCAGGTGCACAACACAAACAGAACAGAACACTCAGCAGAAAATTAAGAAAAATAAATAAACTGATCTGAAAAAGAAAATCACGCTGGATTTTGTTTATTTATTCATTTATTTATTTGCAACACATTTTTATCTGTTTACATAGAAAAAAAATGAAAATTTTTAAGGTCTTGTGTTTTTCTTTTTCCCCTGTTTCCTCTGTAACTTGCGGTGTTTGTTGTTTCTGCAGAGTGCGGAGAAGAAGGGGAAATAGAAAAGAAGGAAAACCCAGAAATGGCGTCGGTGGGTAATCACGTGAAAGAGTTTCCGAGCGACGACGAGGCATCCCCGAGGGCGATTCTGGAAACCCCTGTTTCGGGAACAGAGTCCGACAACAGTGGCGGCAGCGACAGCTTCAGTTCCGGCTCGCCGGAGAAATTGCCGGCGGTGACCGGAAAATCGTCTCCCAGGGAAGGTCACGTGCAGCAATGGAGGTCTATGATCGACGTTTTCAAGTTCAAGTCTGTGCGAAAGTTAACGGCCATTCCTCTGCTTGCGGTGAGCCATGATATCTCTCGAAAGGGCTTCACCAAAAAACTGGCTCGTATTCGAAGTGCCGAAGATAGTATTGATCTTGGGGCTATTCCCGCGAAACCCTCTTGGAGGAACTTCGATTATGAAGAGTTAGCAGCTGCTACTGGTGATTTCAGTTCTGGTATGAGCTAACTCTTTCTTTTATTTTTGAAGAAAAAAAAAAAAACTTAGATGCAGTCGATAAATATTTTTGGTATCGTTTTACTAATCATCAGAATTGAAGTTTTAGTTCGATATTCTGCATACAAACTCTAAGACTGACTGAACAGCACCAAATGCACTTGTGAACTGCATTTAAGTTATTTATTTATTTTTTATATAATTTGTGAAGAATTTCAGTCTTTTTTTAACGGGAGATATAAGTTTGCAACTTGTTTGGTATTTATTAATCTTTCACCATTAGCGAAAGAAAAGAAAATCTGATTCATTTCCTCTTTTGGTGTCTCTTTTATACTTAATCGTGTAGCATTACATTTTTACTACTAGCGTAGACTCTTAGATAATATATCGTTTTCGCTATAACCTTTCTTATATGGCACAAAATAGGTTTTTTTTTTTTTTTATGATGAAACGTAAAGAGGATTTAAATTTACCTAATTTGTCCAATGAATTGGAATTTGAATCTACAATTTAGCAAATGCGAGACTATGTATTCTACTTGAGACATCCCTCGCGGTATGGTACAAAATAGTTGGTCTTAAAGTGTATTATTCAAAAAAGAAATGAAAAAATGTGTTTTTAAGAGATATTTTGTAGTTTGAGGAGAAATGGGTTTAGGTTTTAATTAATTTAATATGACATGGTTGATTGTTGTATATTATGGTTGATGGGTTGATGATGACTCGGCGGTAAATTGCCGCCATTGGCTTGGGAGTTGGTTAGTGCCAAACTTTGCCTTGGAGACTGTAGAGTAGACGACCTTTTTGACCGTAACATAGGGTTCCTGTTTCTGCATGTCCTCGGACAAGGACATATAATTTATGGGGCCTCACATTACTCTTTACCCTTTTAGTGCAGCTTGCAAGTGTACGCTGGATACTAAAGTCTGACACCATGAAAATATGAACAAGTCTGTTTGTATGTAAAATATGGAAATAAGACTAATTTAAAGTGTATTATAATTTTAATCATTAAAATTTAAGAGGGCAAGTATTAATTATGTATAACTTATGTAATTTGCACAAAAGACAAAGTCACTTTTAAGACATTTTCCTTGAAAATACACAGGCGTGCCTTTGCTGGTGCTTTTGGTTGTCACTTGTCAGCCACATCGGACAGTGTCCCACCATTTAGCTTTTGGATTGGGCAGTGTGTCCTTTGAAAAGAGGCATATCAATGTGTCTATAATCTACAAGAAAGACACTTCTCAATTGATTTCATGGAATAGCACATGCATGACCCAAGCTAATAAATTAGTTATTAAGAATTTGTCAAGGGCACGGCTTAGGCATAGTTGACATCTTACATCTTCCAAAAGATGTTTATTAGTGGTGTCAATTATGGTTGGTATATGTCACATGTTTCAATTCCTGCAGTAGGGTGGGGACATTCTTTTATATTACAGGAAGTATTGGTGTTAGAGTTATTTAGTTAGTAGTTGTAGTAATCAAGATTCATGATGCAATTGGTCAGTTTGTTTCTTTCGATCCTAGAGATAAATATTCATTCAACCTTGTGAGATTTGACTAAGAATATCGCAAATCATTTCTTAAAAGAAACAAAAAAACCAACAAAAAAAAAAGCGCCGCTTGAGACAACTTATAATTAGTGTGCTGAAAGTTATTGAGTTTGAAATGTTCATACTACTTTTATAATGTAAAATGCGAATGTAGCAAAACAGTTGTGAACGCAGCATTCCACCAAGACTAAATAGAAAAATAAATAAATAAATATATATATATATATCTATATATATTAAATTGTTTGCCTTTGTTTTCTAAAATCTCGACTATTAGTCAATGATAGAAATAATTTTAATGAAAACCTGTTGACAAGTAGTTTCAATTAGAAGCCAGTCAGATAACGTTTCCGCATTAAAGTTAATTTCAACTTGACATTGCCCCATGTAATTTACCAAGTCCAACACTATTCAACTTAATAGCATGCAGTTGCCAAATTATATGCATCTGAGTCAAAGTCTAAATTCCACGGGATGTCAGTGAGCATTTGAGATTGCCCTTTTGGTCCAATTAAAGTAAATTGAATATATCTTTTTGGTCTTTTACATGGAGTCTTTATGTGCCTGAATTCAGAAGCTACACATTTCTAATAAGATCAATAACAATTATCCAAATACTTTGACTTTTCATTTGTTTTAATTTTGTTATTCGTGGCTCCATAGAGAACTTGGTTGGGAAAGGTGGTCATGCTGAAGTGTACAAAGGCCACTTACCCGATGGTCAAGTTATAGCTGTGAAGAGGATAATGAAGAACGAAAAGGATGCTGCTGATAGAGCAGGTGATTTCTTGATGGAGCTTGGGATTATTGCACACATAAACCACCCAAATGCAACACGCCTTATTGGGTTTGGGATCGACCGTGGCCTCTACTTTGTCCTACAATTTGCTCCACATGGCAGTCTTTCTTCTTTGCTTTTTGGTGCGGTGCTGCGTCCATCTCTTGCTTCTGTATTCATGTCTTCCTTCTCTGATTCCACTTCTTATTATTCTATTTTGCATGGCTAACAAAGAGGAGTTCAACATGTCAGGTTCTGAATGCTTGGAGTGGAAGACAAGATTCAAGGTAGCTATTGGGGTGGCAGACGGATTGCATTATCTCCATAAAGAGTGCCCAAGACGAATAATTCATAGGGACATCAAGGCTTCCAACATATTATTAAACGAAAATTATGAAGCTGAGGTACTATGGTAGCAGCTTATAATATAAATCTGAATTTTCATATTATATTATTCTACCATACTAGGCAAGGAAAGTAATTCGTGCTGTAATAAACTTCAGATTTCAGATTTTGGACTGGCAAAGTGGCTCCCAAATAAATGGGCCAACCATGTTGTCTTCCCAATAGAAGGCACATTTGGGTTAGTGTTGTAGCTTCATTGACTCACATATTCCTATTGTAACCATTTTCCTAAAGTTAAAACTTGGCTGCAGATATTTGGCTCCAGAGTACTTTATGCATGGAATTGTGGATGAGAAAACTGATGTATTTGCATTTGGAGTTTTGCTATTGGAGCTCATAACAGGTCGTCGTGCTGTTGATTCAAATAGTAGGCAAAGTCTTGTCATCTGGGTAAGTCTTCATAACCCCTTATATCTCGTGGAATATCCAAAATAAATTTCCCTTCTGTGAGTATAATAGGCTTCTCTTAGAACATGGATCAGTGAGTCCTTGAACACTTGGAGGATTTTGCAATCAAGAATTCAAGTTGTTTATATAATGGCTTGCAAAATTTTGCTTACTATGTTTACAAATGATTAATTTGATAAAGACATAAGATGACCATGATTTACTGTTGTTAGGCCAAGCCACTACTGGACACAAACAATGTAAAGGATATAGCAGACCCCAGGTTAGGAGAGGAATATGATCCTGTTGAAATGAAGCGTGCCATGGTGACTGCTTCCATGTGTCTCCACCATGCATCCTCCAAGCGACCATACATGAATCAGGTTAGAAAATGAGCATATTTTCTCATTCAGCTTAGTTTGATTGACACATTGTTGTACCATTTTGTATGCTAGGAACTCTAACTTGTATCTTTGTTAACTATATAGGTTGTGCAGCTACTAAAGGGTGAAGAAACAGTTATAGAACCAAAGCAAAATTTAGTTGCACAAAAGTCTCTCTTGTTAGAGGCATGTGACCTAGAAGATTATACTTGCTCAAGTTACTTGAAGGACCTCAATCGCCACAGGCAACTAATCATGGAGTGATCCTTCTTCATTAGTGGGATTTCTTGTTTTCCCCTATGTATATTTGTTGAAAGGATGGAATGATATTTGTAGCTGTTTGTGTGGCCAAATTCAAAGTCACAAGCCAAGTGAGCTTGTTATTTAGCATGAACTTGTAGGGAGTATTACTCCAGCAACAAATCATAGTTTTGGCTTTGGGTTACCGCCTGAGTACGACTGTTTCTCAAGCAGCAATGTAATGTAGAAATGATGCAGCAGAGTTTGTGTAACTTCTTAACTCTGCAGTGCCATTTAAACATGTTCATCGATCCGTAAATACAAATAGTTTCCATCAAATGCGCTTTGTTTCCATTTCCTCATGGTTTGAAGTTATGAAAGAAGATTGGAAAACAAAAGTGAAATTTGATAAATGTGCGATACTGTACATATAGAAAGTTTAACAGCATAAAAATTATAGGACATGCTAAGAATACGCATTCTAATGTGGTCTTTTGAATCCATTTTGCTATAAAATAATTTTGCAAATGTCACTTTTTATTTGAGAAGTTCTACTCATGATTTTGTAGTTTTAAATAAATTTTAATTAGGGGTGTTCACATGTTGAGTTGAGTTGGATTAAACCCGTTACTTAAATTATCATAATACTTTGGGTTAGGTTGAATTGGGTTTGTATATTTTTTTTATGTCAAACCTAAATCGAATCAATCCAATCAATGATAGGTTGGGTTGAGTTGTTTATAACATCCAAAAAACTTAAATAGTATTTTCATTTTTCTAATAATTGTAAAAAATAAATAAATACATAAATGCAAAATATATATATAAATAATAATTAAAAAAGAAAATATCATAGATTGGGTCATCAAGCAGATTTAAAAATAATAACCTATTACCCAAGTCAAATGTCACTGTTTGAACAGGCTAGGTCGGATTTAACCTAAACAATTCCAAATTTTAGACCAGTGTATTTGGGTTGAGTCTAATTCACAAAAATATGTTACATTACTGGCACCTCAAAAGTATGAGAATAAATTATGATAAACTATGTACCAAAATTTTTTTGGGTTTTAATTTAAAAATTATCCTTTTGTCGCGATATAAAATGTCGTTTTAAATTTATACACTTTAAAATTGGGCCGTCTTACCCATAACTCTGTCCAAGCACCATGTTCTGCGCAACAAAATCTTTGTAAAAGAATTAGCACAACTTGGGTCCATGAAATTACTGTTGTGTTTTACTTTTCTTTTCTTTTTTGTTTGAGGCTCAGAATTGTGGAGTTCTGACGCAGTGTATGAAAACGATTTTATTAGCAGTTGTAGTTATTTCGCCAATTTCTCAATTTCAAAATTAAAGAGATTAACTTTCAGCCGAGGGTGGAGAAATATTCATAGTGTACAACAACAAAAAAAGATTGGGAGTCGTATTCTAGTGGGCCTTTGAAAGATTGAGAGTCGTATTGCACTGGGCCTTCGACTTCGATGATGGAGAACTACAATTATGCTTAAAACCTCTTAACATTTTTTTTTTGTAATAAACAGGAGATGTTGTGTGTCATACAATAATTTTTACAATATTATTTTTTGTGTTCATCTCTCTCTAGTCTCTATCATATCATTTATTATATTTCAAACTTCTCTCTCTTTTCTCTCTTTCTGTCTCATAGTTATACAATTTGTTATGCAAGTGTCATTTCTCATTAAAAAAATAAATATGTTATATGTACAACAATTCATGCAATAATGTATACAACAACATTTTTTGTATCTATCTCTCTCTACCATTATGAAATGTAATAAATAATATACAGGAGAGAGATAAACACAAAGAGGTATTGTTGTACAAATTATTGTATGAATTATTATACAAATAGTATTTCTCTTAAAAAAAATACTTTCAAACCAGGCAAATGTTTCTTGTCCAACACTCCGTGTACCGTGCGCAACGGCAAAATATTGGTGTCCCTGTGGCCCAAAAAGAATGCCAGAAATGTGAGCCTCTATTGTATACGTGTTTGTTATTATACTCTCACTTATTTTTTGTTTTAGAAAAATATATTCGCAGGTTATAATTTTAAATATGGGAAAACATTTTTAGAGGTGTATTTTTTCTAGCATATTCTTAAAAGACAATGCTAGTGTACTTTTACTTGAATTTTTTAAAATATGTTAATGAATTATTATTTAATTAAATTTATTAAAATGTTTTTATAGATGCAGTTTGTTAATATACTCTCTGTATATAATCTCACTTTAGAAGGAATATTTTAGTAAGTCTGTCAATTGAGCCTGTTTGACAAAATTAAAGTTATAATTTATTATCATACTCTTAAAATATAAAAGAGTATATTAGATCCTATCAACTACATGATATACCATTTTTTTCCTTTCTTGAATATTGGATCTTTTTTATATTATTAGTAGTACTACACAAAAAGTAAACATGTTAGTATAGAATTAATAATTTTATTTTATTCTAAATTTCAGAAGTTAAATAAAAACGTGAAAAAACGAAAAATACAATGCATAACATATGAAAGACATTTATTTATATACATAATTGCATGTCCTCTTTTTAAGGGAGAGAAGGGAAAGTAGGATTAAAATTTGAGGATTTAATTTGGTGAAACTAGCTTATAAGTTAGCTGAAAGGTTATAAGCTAGCTGAAGCTTATAAGCTATAAGCTAAAAGCTGAAAAACTGAAAATTTTTAAGCTAGCTGATTAAATTGAAAGCGTTTGGAAAGATTAGCTGACAAACTAGCTAATAAATGTAAAATGACATAAGAAAAACATATTTAGTTATTTGATTTCTAAATTGATGAAAAAAAGTTTAAAAGAGATTCAAATAAATTTGTGAGGACAAAAATGAAAAAACAAAAAAAGCTAGGAGCTTATAAGCTAGCTTATTTTCATAAGTTAGTTGAATTAACTTATGAAAATAAGCTAAAGCTAACTAGAATAAGCTCATGTACCAAAAAAGTTTATTTTGGTCAAACTAGCTTATAAGCTAATAGAGTAGCTTATCAAACACACTCTATATTAGAATTAATTGAGGCATCATGAGATGTTGAGAAGAAGACACTCACAATGTGATTGTAAATAAAATGAGGAATATATTGAATTCTAAAAAATATAGAAACTAAGTAATTGAAATTGCACTTACTTCAACATGTGATACGTTAAAATAAATATAAGATATTCAAATTCTTCATAATAAAAAGGCGAGACTTCTTTGGTTACTTAAGTAGCATTCAATAAAATGTTAGGAAAAAAAAAAGAGCATGCATAACAAATGATTTTACTTAATGTTTGGTGTATTTTAGAATTAAAAATTGGGTTTAAAAATAATATATTTTGATTCCACTTAAAATGATGCAATGAATAAAAAAATAGAATAGAACAAAATTTTTTATTCCGTTCTGCATGTGTTAATTTTTTATGGTTACTTACATTTTTAACCTTTAGATTCTGTATTGAAACTCATTTAACAATATAACAAAATAGTAATATCTGACATAATAAATAATTTCGATCCACTAACGAAAAATATTAAAGTATAAAAGAGTAATCAAATTGATATAAAATAATAGTATATGTTAATTTAGACAAGGAAAAAAACTGACTATAGTATAATTTGACATATGAAAATTTCTTCTCCGAATTTATTTGAAATATTTCACTCAAGCTTAAAATATAAAAAATAAATAAATTTTACCAAAAATATGACAAAACTGAGTATAATAGACAGGTCAGGTCACATATTTTAGAGTCTTATCTTTATCGTAGTCTCTCTCTATTCTAATTACTTTTACTTCGTCTTATATCCTATTTATTTCCCTTTTATTTCAGTTTCCTTCCTATTTTCACATTTAGTCACTTACTTTCATAGCACGTAATATTTCCATTGACTTGTGGCTTGTTGGGAGTTTGATTAGTAAGAGCTACAGATATTCAGTGAGTGTGACGAGTTTAATTACTTCTAATATTTTTTATCTACAATATCTTTCCCCTATTCTCTACTCTTTCTCTGGGCTTTATTGGGAAACCATTCAGAAGTCTCACCAGAAAACCTTTCGACTAGGCTCATAGGGTAGGTCTTATTAGCATAAAAGAAGAAAAATTAACTTGTATAATCCTTATTTCAGTAAAAGGTGATTACCAAAAATATTTCAAAATTTTCCAAGCTTCACAATATTTATGGAAAATAGTCATATTGACAATGAACGACGGTGCTAACGTATTCCTCAGTCAATGAGCCAAAGAAAACGTATTGTGTAATGCGAATTTTAAAACCAAGTAGAACCAATCAGCAATTACTGATTTTTCGGATAATTTATTTCAGGTGAATTATTTTTCGAAAAAGCTACTGAATACTAACGTGTTATTGATGGATCATTCCACCATGATTTGCATATCGACCAGCCGAGGGAACTACGCCTTTCCACTTTCATGTTTCACAAGAATGTTATATAAACTGTCATTTAAAACACGAAGCCAAATATGTAATTGAACAAAGATAATCATACTACCGCTGCAAGCTAAGCATTTAGGAAATTCTTGGGCAAAATTATGATGCACGAAATATTTCTCATTTCTTGAGCAGTTAGTTACATATCCAGCTTCCTACTGTAACTAAGACTAACGAACACAAAAACCTCATTTTTCTTTCTTAGCAGCCTAAAGGGGTTAATTATAGAGGAGGATTGGAACCGGGTCAGCTGAACTGTGCCAGGGACTATAGATTTTGATTTGTTAGCATAAGCAGGAAATTAGCAAAAGATGACTCTAGTTGATTAGATCAATAGGACTGATGAGGCCAAATAAAGAACTCAGCTGCTGCTGCAGCTGGTGGCAGTGCAGTGAGTCCAGTTGCATTGGCGGAAGTAACAGCAGAAGCTGCTGTGCCAGCGTTGGTAGGATGAAAATGTTGGAAAAGGTTGTGATGATAATATGCTGCTGTAGAATCAAAAGGAATTCCACAAGGGATAGAAGCAAGTGGCTGATGAATGGCCGAGAAATTGATGCTGCCACTCACGTTTGCACACTGTGGATTCTGCTGACTGCTGCTCACAGGAGCTTTCTGCTCTGATTCAAGGGAAAGCTTCAAGCGTTTTGCTGCCCCACCAACTGGAAGAGAACTCTTCATTATAGCTTCCACATCATATCTATTCATCTCAAAATTGGTTACTGCATTTGCACCTCTGAACTTTATGGCTGCAATATCGTATGCCTCTGCTGCTTCCTCTTCGGTTGCTGTTACCATGTGAACTGAGTTAGATGATTATTCATCAAATATTCTATTCCACCTCATATAAATGATAAATAAATATTTAACAAAGTAAAATAAATGGTTTTAAGTCAAGCCAGCAAAACTACAATAAAGTTCAAGATTAGTGATAAGGTCTAAAAATTGGACTAGTTTTCCATGAGGACAAATTATCAATATGGGCTTATCCATTGTCGGTCCTTACGTTTACTGTTATTTTATGGGCTATGATCTTATCTCTTATCTCTGTACTTTTTGACCCGGAATAGGGATGCTGTGAAACTTGACCATTAACAATAATCCCTTAAAAGTTTAAAACAATCCAATCATTTTTTATAACATAGCAACTATGGAAGAGAAAATATATACCGAATGTTCCCAAGTACAGATCTTTGTTTCCAGCTACACGGCCAATTCTTGCTTGCCACCTACCCTGTTGATGATGCCTGCAGTATACAACTTATAAGTATAAAACATAGGAGCAAGCGCATCAATATGTTAAATAATTTAAAATTCCAAACCTTGTAACACCTCTGTATATGGAAGCTCCCCTGGAAAACCCGCTACTTTTCCTGCAACAATGGAAATCCAAATTCAGTGGCTGCATAGAAGTACAGTGCTAAAATTTTAATAGGCAAACTCAAGCAAACCTTCGCAATGATGCAATAAATTCTTGTTTTGTTGCATGTTTCATCTCCTCCAATTCCTTTGGATAATTGGAAACCTGAGAAATGAGGACAGAAATAAGGTGGGTGATGTTAGTTCCAATACTGATCCATGTACAATCTCAGTTCTCATTATACATGTACAATGCACCCACAAAGCTATTTGATATATCAACGAGTTCAGAAGCTATATATACGTTCGCCCAAAAAAAAATAAAAAAGAGGAAAACCTGAAGCTAGCAATATATATAAAACACTTATATTCCTCCCACCCCCCTCTTTTCAGTCTTGCCACGTTGGTCTGAAGATCCTATATTCTCTTTCTTGGCACCTTAGCCTCAACTTTATGAGTACCAAGTAAAGCATATTTCTTACACATCAACCCTTAACCACGTTACATTTTAGTAAAATTTCTGTATATACTCGTGTATTTAAATATGAACACTAGACATTATCCCTTCCGTAGAATCTCTCCTTCTTTGGTCCCACCTCAAGGTTTTCAGTCCTGGTATAAGCGTAGGATTTCATGCAACTAACGTCTATCAAGACTGGATATAAGAAAGAAGTGACTGCATTACAGGGAAGTTGGTGGTAGCGGTGGGACCCCAGTACTTTAGAGCTGCCAAATCATAAGCTCTCGCGGCCTTTTCTTCCTTATCATATCCACCTGATAACCACGACAATTTACTATGTTACAAAATCATCTCTCAAACAACAGAAAAAGTTTAAGATAGGTTGAGAAGCATTCTATGAACTAATTCTAAATGAAAAATACTGCTTACCCAAATAAACTGTAGAAAAGTCAAAAAGTTGAATGACAGCCAGAAATGCACCAAAGTCCCGTTCCATGCAAAGGAAAAGCCAAAATATCAAACATCAGCCACCGGAATAGTCAAAATTATCTGCCAAAAATTACTTTTCTAACCCAAAAATGCAAATGGCCGAAAGAAAGGTTATCATATGCTAGCCAATTGCCACGGTGCATGCGCACAAGCAACCTTTTTTTTTCCTTTATTTTTTTCTCTCTCACGCCCTTTATGGTTGATACATAGGATAGAAAACAACTGTACGTTGGATTAGATCCATCAACCCCATACTCTTTTCCCACTACAAGGACTCGTCGAATTTAATTTGTACCAAAAAGTTCAAACTATAAACAACATTAATTTAAAGATTAAAATTGATAGTATCTGTGCAAAGTAGTTATCAATTACTCTTTTCCTGTTGATAAAATTTTCAATAATCCCACTAGGTAGCTCATAGTCAAAGACATATCCCGGCATTTAAAAAACAGACAGAAAAAGAAATGCCGAATTGCCTATTTCTCATTGGAACGATTTTTAGACAAATCGCTTCTTTGCCGTTTCTTTCTTCCAATAAAGTGACTCATTAAAAAATATTTATGTTATTTGTCCCTGCAACATAAGATCTAAGAAATCCCGTGAGTTTGTTTCAGACCCAAGAGGACATTATTCTCAGAGAGGGGGCCAGACCCAGTGTCATGAACCTTTCAGGCAACAGTGGACGCTCCACCACCTCAGTGTAAGCAAGTACAAATTTCAATATGGTAGTGATGGGTGATGTGGTCAAACGCAGCTTTCCCTGGCAAACGGGAAAGCAAAAGCAAAAGATAAAGCCTAACGCAACAATATCAGTTATGACTTATGACCAATGAGGAAGGGGAAGGACGGATGGATAAGATACTAGACATGGAGGCGTCAACACAGGAGTACGGAACAGGGAGAGGATGCAGAGAGAAATCAGAAATGAGAGATTAATATGTCTGAACAGACAAGAAAGCAAAGACACCCGACTCACAAGGGGCAAAATGGCGGCACATAGGATCAAATCAATTGAAAGAAAAATGCTGAACAGTGAAGTAACAAGTACTAGCAGCTTAGTATACGTATATACCCCTATCAGTCAATCATAAAAAAGACTGTTCACAAAGAAACCCAGGTGTCCTACCACACTCCAACAATTAAATGCACCTTCAATGCATGCAAGCCACTTTTCAGTGTTATAGGATCATAGCCTATTCCTCCTTTTCTTTCCCCATTATTCTCATTTTTGTTTACTTCAAAAAAAATAAAAAGTAGAGAAAGAGAAAGAGAGACCTTGACGCCCTTTCCTGGCTTGACCCTCCCTTCTGCAACTGTTGTCCCATAGATGCGCTTCATATCTACCTGTCCATCGGTGCCTGCAGAGACCCCATCACCAAAAAAAAATAATCATAACCTAACATGAAATAGATGTGTTAGAAGAGGCCAAATTTCTGACCTTGACCTCGCTCTCACACCATGGTCAATAACTAAAATCATTATCCCAATATATTTTCACAAATAGACAACTGAACCGCAAGAGCTAGCTAGCTACTTTTTTCAACTTCCAACGTGCCGAAAGATCCTTCGGGTTAGAAAAAAAGAAACCTCTCATAGTCTCATTTCTTTAGCACAAGCACCATACACACACAAAATAAATAAATAAATAAATAATAACAACATTAACAGTGATTGATTCAATAACTAAAATAATATAGATATGAAAAATCATTGTACCTAGTGACACCCCTGTAAATAGATGTCCGCTGGCCGAAGGTATCCACGATCTTCTTCGAGCTATCGGAATTCGCCGCGACGACGGCCTTCTCGGAGCTCTGCGCGACGGCGAGCGACAAAGTACCGGTGGCGCCGGCGGCTCCGCCGGAGAACGCGGCGAACTCGTTCCCGGAGGACTCAATAGAGTGAGTCCCGAACTCGCTGGGTTGGGCTTTTCCGATGGAGGCCGAGTCATCGACCTCGGAGCCGGAGTTAGTCGAAAAAGCTTGGAATCCGGCAATGGCCTTGAGATCCTGCTGATTGCCGAAGTACGCGGAACCGTGGTGGTCGTACATGTGCGTCAGCGACGAGTCCTGCGTCTCCGTTTGGCTATCGGAGTAACGCATCACGGCGGAGGAGTCGCCGAGAAAGTCCTCCAGCTTCGGCGGCGGCGCGTGGCCCACGCTCTGCGACTGCGACGACGATTCCACGAAACTCACGTCGCTCTGGTTCAGATTCTGCTCCATCAGCACCTGAGACTTGAGGTTCCCGTTCCCCCACCCTGCGTCCACAAAACGAACCGTTTCAGCGATTTCTCACGTGTGTTACATCGAACTATTAAGTAGTAACTAGTAAGTAATGGAAGTGATTTATTACCGTTGGTGTATAAGTTATCGAGGAAGTAGTGATGAGAAGAAGTGGCGGAAGCGGCGTCGTATTGAACGAACTGCGGTTCGGAGGTTCGGAGCATTTCCATGGGCGAGAGCGAGAACGATAGCCAGTTAGTCGCACGAGCCATTGATAAATATATGGTTATGAATGGTGCAAAATGAGGTCAGGTCCTGTGAGCAACGTTTCTGAACAAGCAGAAATCAGCAACAGTTTATTCAACAAAAACAAACAAAAAGGCTTTGCTGTGCCTAATAAAGGCCCAAAACTGAAATAACCTCTTACTCTGGCGGTGGCGGGCCGTTACTCGTTGAACAGACAGCTACTTCTTCTCCATGCGGGGTTTGGTGATATTATTTTTATTATTCAATTAAAGGAAACAAAAATATGAAGTGGTTTTGGTTTGGTTAGGGGAAGAACTAAGGAGCAGAATGCATGCAGGGTTGGGGTGCTCGTTTTCAGCGAAGTGGTGTATGAGAGAGAGAGAGAAAGTGAGGGTGATGAGTTCATTTATATAATAGCAAGAGTTTCAGCGTTAAGGCAGAGGGTTTCATTTGATTTGGGTTACAGTGAGAGAGAGAAATTTAGAGGCCAAAAAATAAAAAATAGTGATAATAAATAAATGATGGAGAGAAGAGAAGTGACTTTTGGCTCTGCGCGGAAGAAAATTTGTCTGAAACACGTCCGCGAAAGATCCGGGCTGGGGCTGGCGGAAAATTGAAGGATTTGTTTGATAGGGTTCGTTGCGGAGATGGTTGGTCATTTACCGAAATGCCCTGGGCTACTTCTTTCTTTTTTAAGGAAGGAAATTAAATTGGGGTTTGGCATTTCACACACTTGTCTTACATGCAGCTCTCCCGGAAATGGTTTGGGTCCAGTCACAAAATTCAAATCCGTAACTCTTGTTTCCCCACTTTCTGATTCCTACCAACCAATCTCTGTCATTTTTCACTTTGAACTTAAAAAGTGCCAGTAACGGAGACCCGGAGAGGGATGGAAATTGTTTTCGGATTAGATTACTACTTTAAAAGAAAATTTAATTAATATAAGTGTAAAAAAATTCATTATTATTCAATCTTGTTGACCGTATAATAACTATTTCATTGGTTAACGGTATAAAAGCATAAAATTTAAACTCTTAAAAGATTATCTCAAGGGTTTTATTATTAAGTAAATTTAGATAATTACTTGTTAAATTTATAAGTACTAACGTACAGCTGACAAACATATACTCCGTCCGTCTCATTTTAGATGATGTTTAAGGTTTTGTTACATGTATTAAAAAGAATTTAATAGTCATGCACTGTACGCTGTCATCTAACCGCAAATCATTATTTTTTGTAATTTTATTGACTTTTATAATAAATACTTTAAAAATCATATTAATGATAATTTTTGATTGAATGACAGTATAAAACTTTTTATATTGATAATATATGACCATTAAACTCTATTAAAAAATGTAATTAATATTTTGAATTTCATAAAAATTGTTATGTAACTTTCTAATATACCCTTTATCTTCCTAATTAATTATATTTTTTTTATTTACTATACAGTAACAACTACTCCCACTTAGTGTAATAATGGTTAAGGGTATAACGGAAAAAAATATTTAATTTTTTTACTAAAACGTAATAAAATGGGACAGAATGAGTATATAATATTCATTTTTAGGACATGTCCTCTTAGAAGCTATGATCAAATATAAATAAATTATACTTTTCTTAAATAAAATAAGCGTAAAATATATTTTCATTTTATAAATTTCTCTAAAAAAAATTTACATGGTAATCTATTTTAATATTGTTCCAACCAGGCCAAGTTTTCAAATAATCGTCCAAAGATGACTATCACCAGAGCATTCAAAAGTATGAAAGTGTCTTTCCCCATCGTCTCCTTGGGGGGTATATTCTCAGTTCGATAAGACCGTTCCTGAGTTCCTCGAGCATGGGCCCTACCATGAGTAAACACGACAATTTTCTTGCTAGAACAGTTGGAACTGACATTGCCAAATAACTTGGGGGTAGCTAATACTCAATCTAAACCCGAGGGCTATCACTTACATATGTAATCGGCCAATATTTGAGTAATTAATGGACCGTAAAAGCCAAATACATTATACTTGGTCATTGTCCAAGTTATGAATTCAGGTAATATCCTAAGGGCACGGCTCAAAGAAACAACTCGAATATTGACCTGGAGGTTACACAACCCTCCAACCTTAAGCCTAAGAGGCAAAAAGGCTTAGATGATGCATATATAATACTTTTTGGGTTATAACCGGACCATAGCTTGGATATCAAAGGGTACAAATATAAACAAATTTAATAATAGAAGTAAACAAATTATAAATGAGTCTTTTAAAAATATTTTTATTCTCTTTAAAACTCATGAAGTCATTGACAATTAGTTTTAAATATTGAATTATAGATTTTATTATCTTAAAATACATCTATGATATAACTTGTTAACGTATTTCAACTAAAAAAACTAATGAGTGTATGTAAGCAAATATATATATATATATATATATATATATATATTGCATAATGTAATATAATAAGTTTTTTCTTTATACAGAGAATATAAGTATTTTTTTTCTGAGAAACAATCTTGCTAGAGCGGATAATGCACGTATAAGTTGTTGAAAATCTATTTTTAAGAGAATCAGCAAAAAAAAAAAAATAGACATACGTATTGTAATATCACGCAAAAAACCATAACCGATAGAATTTAGAACGGTACAGATTAAATGAAGAAATTCATGGCTAATCACTTCTTAACAAGGTTGATTCGGTTCTTAAACTTGAAGCAATTAATATTTGTTTAAATGGGTCAAGTTCTCCACTTTTACAAGTGTTTATCTTCTTGTAATGGTTCCAAAAAGGAAGGTATTACAGTATTTTTATTTTTTTGGAAATTTGAGAAAATTATGAGGAGAACACAAACAAAGGAGCTAACTCGCCAGCCAGCTACACCATTCTAGGATTTTAATACTATTTCCTTCAAAATAGTGTTTCTTCGTCAAAAGCTTGGAGAGAAGGAAGACAGTGCGTGCAGGAGAAATTATTAAGTAATTTTGGACTATTATGGTCTCTATTAATCTGCATATGACATGTAATTAAGTGTTATTAACTTTTTCTCGTGAATTGTAAAAATTAAATATGTGTTATAAACATATTAACTAAGACCATAGACATTTAGTAGTACTGAATTACCTAATAATTTTTCATCCATAGAGAAATGAAACAGTAGTAAACGAATCCGCTTTAGCCATGCCATTAAAAATAAACCTTAATTTTAAGAATGCTTCATTGGAGGTCAGGTCAGCCTTTGTAACGGTATTTCTTTAAAGAAGCGCTTATGAAGTTTATCTTTTAAATTCTGCTGTCTGCATAAACCCAAACTTCAATTTTCAGCTTTTCTCTGTGGCACTAATTAACAACCCTCATCTAGACTCTACATAGAATTGAACTCGACTTGTCCTCATCAGTTAGGCCCCAACCCCAAATCACAAAGAGACGTATCAGGCACCCCTATATATGCCACTCTTGTAAATCCGCCACTCCTCCGCGATGCATGCCAGCAACCGTCACCACTCACCTAATCGTCACCTACAAAATTAACGTCACTGCCATTAATTTGCCTCGCTTGCCACCACCACATTCGCTTTACCAACCACCGCTTCTTCTAGGGTGTGGGACTTGTTTTCCTTTCCTTCAGAACCGAATGCGTATAATGTAGATTTATTCTTAGTTTTTTACCCTTTGTTATTATCGAGTATTCAGGGTATTGTCGTCGTCATCGATGGAGGGTGGGGTTTAGTCATATGCAGACACTACTATACTGGGGATACAGAACTAGCTACAACAAGACTGGCGGTCATGATCATGCAGTCCTCGACCAAGGATTCGAGAAAGAGAGCATTCAAGCGGTGTCCATCACTGCACAAATTTCGTTGTTGTTGAGCTTTATTCACAGAGAAAATAAACTATAATAGAAATTTTATAAGGACTCGTGTTTTTAATTTTTATATTTTTGGTTAAACGTGATTAAGTTTTTTGTATTTTTATATCAATAAATTTGATCTTTAAATTTTAAAAAATATGTAAATTTATTGTCTCCTAATATTAAAAAACATGATAAATTCTTTAAAAAAAAACTAAATTCACATGTTTTTTAAACCTTGATAACCAAATTTATTAAAATGAAAGTATAGTGTTTAACTGAAAGCATATAAACTAAAAACACTTTTTTTTTTAATTTTATATTTTTGTATACAAGAAGAAAAATCAAATTATAAGTAACTTCTATCAATTTTATTGTTGAATTATAAAATTTTTTATATTAACTTTTTCTTCTCTCTATATATATAAGGTGAATTACTTTATATGTTAGAATTCAAAATTTCATACATATTATTTAAACTCTCCACTACTAAGCTGATCGTAGTAAATAATTTTTATTCAACTACTTTTTGAATATATTAAATTTTAATAATTTAACTGTTAAATTAAAAAATATTATTAAATGTATTAGTTCTAGACAATTTAAAAAAGAAAAACTTATTTGATAGTTTACAATTATTTTAAATTTTTAAATAAATTCAACTTAATGTATAATATACTTTTTTAAAAATATAAGTAAATTTCAATTATATAAATACTTAACTATATATGTTTGGTTTATTTAAAATTTAATATACATAATCATTGGAATAATATCAAAATTTTCAATATATATGTATATATATATATATTGAAGAAATATATAATGTACAAGCCATAACTTACATCCCCATCAACTAAATGTACCCTGTCGTTGAGGTAAATTATCAGTGTCGGGGTTATGGGATTCAAAATATATAAATTACGATATGTTGTGTTTTGGAAACAATTTATAGTCACTTTTTTAAGCGGAAAAACAATAACTCGTACCTTCTTAATTACCTTTAGCTAATTACACAATCATTCTTAGCATTGTTTATCCAAGTTGGAGATCAATGAGAGCATATTTCTGTTCAACGAAAGAAACTTCTCGTACTTTATCGCATACAATATATAGCATCATTACATTCAACTGAGCTTATTGCAAATATGATGATGACCCCCAATTCAATCAAACAAAAGCGAAAATTTCCAAACAGGAAACCTACATATCATACCATAGATCTTAAAAGTCACTGAAACATTTCCTTCCTTCTGATTTATTATTGTAATGATGCTTCACGAGCAGAATTAATTGATTTAAGATGTTTCCGAATATATTAAAAAAGTAATCATATTTATATAGTGTGTCTTTAAATTACAGCTTATTTTTAAAAAATAATCATATTTTTTAACGATTTAAGAAATCTTTAAAAGTTAGTTATTTGTCATAATTTAATTCTTTTCAAACTTAAAGTGATAGGTTAGATCTGTTAAAATCATATCTAATTTAATTCTTCATTTTTGGTGGATTACATTATAAATAGAGGAGTATTAGTAATATATTTTTAATACGTTTCTTTTAACATATTATTTATTATTAATTAAAATTTATTAGAAACTACAAAATTATGAGTAAAATTTATTAAATATAAAATAAGACTCATAAATTATATAATTTCTAATAAATTTTAACAACTAATAAAAAATATATTTAAAATGTATTAAAAAGTGTGTTACTAATATTTCTCTTACAAATATTAATCCAACCCACACCACCTTGTAGATCAAGCCGGTTGTCACCTGTTATATCAAATCAATTTTTTAATTTTTTTCAATAAAAATCGTCCAAAATTTTTAAGATAAACTTAATTCTCATTAACCCTCAAAATATAAATATAAGTGCTTCTGGAATGTAAGTACCTTATACTTTATTTTTTATTATGATATTTATATTTTTTCAAAATTCTTGAATTATTAATTATATTTATTTTTATATTAATTCTTCTTTCTTTTACAATTTTATTGTCAATTTCAATCACTTTTAATCTTTATATATTTTTTTCTCAAATATCAACCTCTATATTTTTGTTTCATCCTGAGACTCGTGCTAATATATTCCAAATGTGTGACAAAGCAAATGTTGAGGGGGTTGGTCTTTGGTTGACATGAACATCCAACAAACTAGTCCCTAACTGATAAGGGCTTTTGGGTGGGTCTCGAGATGGTGACTAGCATATGACCTCCTCGGTTAAGGAAGTGAACAAAATAGGAGAAGAGTTGATACCTGTATATATTCTGACATTCAAGTTAGCAAATATTTGAGATGGAGGGAAAAAGTATAAGATGTCTTATTAATATTTAGCTTTGCAATGAGGTGATGCCTTTATAAGCATTGGATGAACAAAGTCCGATTTTGGGATAGTTACCGATTTTGTCTAAAGATGGCCCAACACCAAGTTAAGCCTGCAAGAGTTGTTGGATCAGTGTCTTTTTTGAAAGGGATCGACAATGAGGGCTTGCTATAGGTATTTTTATTTTGTGGAATGTGATAAGTGAGGCCTTTTATGTTCCCTACGAAACAATATTTGTCTAGTGGTAGATGGGATGTACTTGAACATTTAGGCTACTCAACCATTGTGTTCTCCTGCGAGTTAATGCGATGTAAGGTGGTTGCGACCTTTGCATAACTAGGCAAGGATACCACTTGACTGGGGAGGTGATCATTAGTTTGACCAAGCTTCCTCGACCTAGGTCTTGGGAGTGCCTGATCCGAAATAATTTTGAAACTAATTCTTCTTGACTTTTTTAAAATTAACTATCTTGCTAGTACAAAAAAATTAGCTTTTTTTTTAACATTCTAGATTAGTTTCAAGGAGACATAGAATCAATCGATATAGAAAATGGGCATCTTCTAGAACTATTGTAAAAAGTCATTTTCTAGATTAGTTATAGCGAGAACTAATACATAAAGTACCCACTTTCTACACAAGTTGAGGCAAGAACAAAGGTAGAAAGAAAGTCCATGTTCCACATCATTTGTAGTCACAACTAATCTAGAAAGTGGACTTTTTTATCGATTCTTGCCATAATCAATGTAGAAAGTGAATTTCTACATTGATTACGATCACGATTGGTGTACTGAATCTATTTTTTTTATAAAAAAATTGTACCAAAATAGACAACTTCCTTGATACATAATATACCACACAACTACATTTTCATAGCCAATCATTACACTTTCACAACCAAGTTCACATTATATATATATTTCATAACAAGATATACACTGTCATTTCCAAAAAAAAAAAAAACTACTACTTCCAAAGCCTAAGCAATGAATTCACATAACTATACTAACATTTATATATCTATACACTATGAAACCAAATATATGATACATTCTACTTAAGGAGGATGTGGAAGTGGTTATTAACGAAGTAACTTGCCAAATAAGTATTCACATCATTTATTCCTTCTACAAAAAATGGGTTCCAAATTGGCAAATCTCTACAATTTCAATGGTTAAATTAATAAAAATTAATATAGACATGTAGTTATTGAAGGGAGTAATAACTTCACAAAGAGTTATTTCTAGAGTAACTTGATCCCTTCACAAATTTCTTTTTTTTTTATTTCATGAAATTCTTTTATTATTGTTTGAGTATTAGGAGTTTTTAGTTTCTCTTCTATTCCTTTTTATTGTATTTCTTTATTTAACATATTTTTATGTTTTTGTTTTCTTTATATCAAATTTACCTTGTTATTGAAGCTTCTTGTAGTAAATTATATTTCTTTTTCTAAAGCTTCTGATGCTACCCTCTTATAGTTACTTTAAAAGGATATAATAGTCTTAGAAAGGAAGTTTCTAATATTATTGTGTTGTCATGTTTTTAACTAGTACAAATGAGGTTGTATAGCATATCATATATTTTACACATTTTTGTATTTGACAATTTATATTGAATACTCATTTGGGAGTCATTTGTGCTACTAACTCCAGTTGTTTGTTCATAATATTTTGTAGGTACTAATCCTTCTTGAATACAATTAATGTCAGCTACTAAATCAATTAGGGCGACCATATTGAATGTTTCATTTTATATTACTAATGTTACTTCACAGTGCCATTTATGGGTTATAATGATACTTAATACATTAATGAAAGATCCTGTACTTGGGCCTTCGTTATTTGTTTTATCCAAAAATTTTAACATGTCTTTTCCTTCTAATAATCTATAATATAATAAGATATCATTTTGCTTTAGTATTTGTATTTCTTGCTTAAGACTTTTAATCTTATTTTATAAATAATTTTGTAACATGTTGATTTGGGTTTTTAAATCTACTTTATATTTCTTTCGTATATGCTGTTTTTATTTTCTATCTACATTGTTTATTCTTTTGTATTAAATCATTTAGCTATTGTAAAAAATCAATTTTAATGGTGATTATTTGTAAAAGTTTGATCTCTACTTAACATGTTTATAGTTTTGTAATTTGAAAAATTAGATAGGTTAGTGCCTAAACAACAACATTCTTTTTGACTATTTTGATTATTTTAAGAAGTTGAATTTTTAATTGATAAGTTACTTCATCTTCTTCTCCATCTATTTCTCCCTTACTAGAAGTTTCTTTTGAATAAGAATTTATCAATATATTTAAAAAAAATCTTTTAATTTTTTATCTATATCTAATTCATTTATTTTCTGTTGAACTCTACAATTCTTAGAATAATGACCCATTCTCCTATATTTCTAGAATGCATTCTCTCCTTTCTTTAATTTTGTATACTTAGGTTTTTTAGTATTTTTATTTTGAACATTTTGAGTTGTATTTTTAGTATATTTTTCTTATAAGGTTTTATATAATTACTTATTTGCTTAGGTTGCTATTTTTTAACTTCTTTTTATTTTTTTATTTTTTATTGGGCTCTATGGTCTCTAATTGTTTTCTACCCCATATTCTTGACAAAATGTTTCAACTTTTAGGGCTCTAATTTTTTTTATATGTTATTATTTCCTTTATAAATTTTATCTTGCAGTTAGAAATCAATATAAACTTAGGGCCTGTTTAGAGTGGTTGTGAGTTTTTGGTTTTTGGTTCTCAAATCCAATTTTTAAAACAAAATGTGTTTGGCTAAAATGGAGCTGAAATGGTTTTTATCTCAATTTTAAAACACTTTTGCATTCATTTTCAAAACCAAGAAAAAAGGTATTGTGAATCTATTTTTTAGTTTTTAAAAAGTACACATCACTATATTTGATAATGGCTGTTTCCATCACCACTAACATCGTCGCCGCCACCGCTGCTGCTACCACCACCATGACCATCAGCACCACCATCACTATCACTATCGTCGTTACCACCACTACTATCGCCACCTTTGTCGCCACCACACAAACATACCCTTAAAGTAATTTTAACAAAATAAAAAAAAATTCAAAATGAGTTTATTTTGAAACAAAAAATGTGAGAAAAAACTAAAACTAATTTTTAAAAACTAAAAACTAGTTGCAATTTTTGAAATTTTCGAAACTCAAGTAAAAACCACCCCAAACGGGCCCTTATATTACAATATCTATATATTACTATATTATGTATTTGGCCATGAGTTAAGTTTTCATAGGATGATTGATTTCGATATACTTTTGCAAATTTACTTTATCCTTTCAAGAAAATTCTTTAATTATGAGTCCAGTTATAAATCTCTCTTTTAAAAATCTTACTAACTCATCTTCTCTGATGGTTACTTTGATAGAAAATATCTATGTACCATTTATAATTCGACATTGTGGGGCAATATAAATTAGCTAGTTGGTTTACAACTCTTTTCTTAAATATATTTGGGTCTCTTATAAAATTTTGAATTATTATATATATGAAAGTTGTTACTACATCTTTCTCTTGAGTTTCAACTTTTACACATTTGATACTAATTCCTTTTCTTTTATAGTACATAAATTATCCCACCAACCTTTTAATTGGTCAATAAATCATTGAATCATAACTATTGTTGAATCCCTATCCGAACATCTTTTAGCCTGATCAACAATTGTTACCATTGACATTAGGCAAGTTAAATCTAATATGTCTTGTTCACTTAAGCTACCTATATTTTATTCTACAGTATGTGATCTAGTATATGAATTTCGAAAGAAAAAAAATCCTCTTTCTTCTATTTATAATATGTTAGGACATGTAGGTCTTAGATAATAACTTCTTAATTTATGATAACTTCTATTTCAAAATTTTATTTTATTTATTTTTAAATTAGTTTTTTTCTTGATTGCTTATTGACAATTTATCTAAACTTAACTTCTCTAGGCTCCTTTTATGCTTTCTAGATCAATTCTATATCACTCTTTAATCTTATTGCATCTAGTTCCCTTCAAGATATATTATTCAATTTATATATTAGTTTTATAGGATGTTTTGACACCATATTTGATGTTGAAGCACTTGACACATCTATATTATTTTTATTTTTATTTCAATTAATTGTCTTGACATAGTTTCTAATACTATATTAGAATAATTTAATTGTTGATGTAATTTTTTAATATCCCTTCTGTCTACTAGTTTATCTTCAAAATTTATGTCCTTAAAAAGGGTGATTTGCCTTCTATTTCTAAATCTTTAACTTAGATTGCTCCCCCTTCTAGGGGAACCTACTTAGATTCTACTATTTTATTGCTTAAAGTTTTTCATTGTGTGGATCTTTTTTTTTTTTAAAGGACTTGTGATGTAGTGGATGAGTATTAAGGATATTTCAATTTACTTATTTATTCATAAACAAATTTTTAGATTCTAGGTACAGTATTATCTATTTCCTTAAGATTTAAGTTAATTGTTGGCCCATCTATTGAATGTTAGGGTGCTCTTTCTATTTTGAGGTTCTAATATTTTTAAAGGTGATGATACATTCATTCTTAATCTAATATTATCGCCTTCTTGTATTATTTCTCTAACTTGAGTATTATAAATTTTTTCTTGTTTTATTATATTCTCAAATAACCCATCTTCTAGAATTTTTTTATGACTTCTTGATGACTAAGCTTTTTAGAAACTTGAACTAAAGATTTTCTAAGATTTGCTTCTACTAAGATGGTTTCATTTTTCGATGATGATCTTAAAGCTTTAAAATTAAAATTAATTTTGGTTACTTCATAATATATTATGTATATTATTTGGGAAGGACCAATTTTTTCATCCAAAGTTACATCAACAGATTTAGTATATAATTTTATTGAATTAGTAGCATTTTCATTTTTTACATCCATAGAAAAGTTTGGATAACAATTAAAAAAAGTAGGTCTGCTATGGAGATTGCTTCCTATAACTGCTATTACTAAGTCATGAAACTTTTTAATCTTATATCTCTTAATAACATATTGATGTGTGTATTGACTACTTGTTACTTATATTAATCCTAAATGTATAAAATTATATCCTTTTCAGTGTTTTAAAACCTAGCTTAGACTGGCCAGTTGGACCAAGAACCCGTGGTGTAATCAGTTTGAGCTGGTGATTGGATCGAACATGTCATTGATCAAGTATGAACCGATTTGACTTGGAGGATTTTACGGTTGAACCGGTGAATCGACGAGTTGACTAGACCGGTTCAAAAAAAAATGTTTTTATTGTTTCTTCTTAAATTTAAATCACTTAAAGTTCTTAACAATTATATAAAAAAAGTTCTTAACAAACTAACCATTTTTATCTTCCTTAGTATTGCAATATGTAACGGGACTACCTAACTAACAAATTTATCATCTCTTTTATGCTTTTATTATCTGGACCACTAAACTTATAAGCTAACTAATGTCTTAATAGTTTTCACTTACAATTAACACTAACAAGGACTTAAAAAACTTGTATTGAAATATAAATCTAGACACATGATCACTTAAAATAATCACATGACTTTTTTTTTATTTAATCTTAGCCTTTTATAATTTTATTCTATGACTAATATTCACTTCACTCACTCTCTTATAATAAAAGTTTCTCTCGCTTAATATGTGAATATATATATATATATACACACACACATATATGGAGGAATCACATGATACCGGTGTGACCTACACCAACTACTACATCATTCAATAACTAGATATAGAATGTGATTTTTATCGATCTAACTGTTAAATTATAATTTCATATTACTAAAATTGTTTGTGTCAAATTTTGTCAAAATTGAATAACAATAAGAAGGTAATCAAATTACTCATGTTTTATTATATTTTGAAAAGTATATATTGCGTCTATTTTGATCTATATGAATAAGGTATCAAATAATTTTGGATTAATATAAAATTTTGTACATATGATCTATGTTAAAGGAACTTTCAATTCAACGATGGGTTTTGAGATAAAATTATCCGATTTAAAGTTATTAAATGGTGTAATAATTAGTGTAAGTTATATCGGTGTCATTTGATCATTCCCTTTATATATATATACATATGGGTCAAGATCCGTTGACACCAGATGTCAAAGTTATCAAATTACACTTTCAATAACTTTTTACAGAATATAAATTTAACAAATCTAACTGTTGAATTTGATGTTCTTATTAATTAGATCAACTATACAAAATTTCATACAATTTCAAAATAAATTGGTAGTTCATCACATCACTTTATTTTAACGTACAATAAGATATTAAAATATATGTAAATATTCAATGTTAGATAAAATATCTAGAAAAGCCTGAATTATGTGAAATTTGATATATATGATCAAGAAGATGTTATTACATAATTCAATGGTTGAATTTGTTAAATTTGTATTCTACAAAAAGTTATTGAATGTGTAATTTAACTAATTTTGACACCTGATGTCAACGAATTCTAACCCTATATATATATATTAACCGTTGTTAGTCAAACTTCAAAGCCATTAGTGGAGTAACCGATGAGACGGAAGGGCAATAGATTGCTCCCTTGGCAAAACATTAAGCTTCCTTTCCGGGATAAATTATTAATAATTCGAGAAGGTTACTCTCAACTGGTAAGGCTTGATTATAAATGTGTCAAATAATGTTTTTAATTCAGTCTAACGACACATGTAATTATTCATATTATATATTATAATTTTACAGGAACTAATATTGTCAAAAAATATACCAACTTTTCCCTTTCTGCCTGCTGGTTCCAAAGAAATGGCAACATCAAGTTCCTGTGGACAAATTAAAAAGCAAAGTGCAACTCACACCGCGCCATACCACTAGACCAGTGGCCGAGAAAACGGGAAGCACGAGCAGTAAATTGCTTCATTCATCACCCTCTAGCTGTAGCACAAGACCAAGTTGAATACACTATATGGATGTGTCACTTTTAAGATAAAAATCGACTCGGCCCGGGAAACATGAGTGCATAAAGCAGTGCCGACGAATACGCATCATCCTCTGCGTTCTACCACATCTAGACCGGCAGCACCTACGCATCCCCTTTCAAGCATCCTATGTTATTCACAGTTTCTCTTTCTTCCCACCCTTAATTACTTTATGATTCGTAGTTAGTGTAAAAAATTATAGAATCATGCTAATATCCTTCAGTATGTAGAACGAGATGTTCTTCATATTTACAGATCTCAGACACATACACTCATAATGGGAGCAACCAGGAACACGTGGTATTTATTTAGTTCAGTCGTACAGGCAAATTCGAAAAATTAACAGTGAGTTCCACGCTGGATTCATGGCACTTTTTGTCTCTTTAGAAGTTACTCATTTTTTTTTACCTAATTAATTATTTGATTGCATGTTGTTATATTATTAAAAAAGTAAAATAAATAGTTAATAAGATATACAAATCATTGAAAGAATATGAATCAATTGATGAATATGAGGTAACATATAATTAGATCAAATAAAAGAAAACATATAATTAGATTATCATAGTATAAATTATTCACCGAAAAAAAATTATCATAGTATAAATAAATTTTATACTTGTAATAAAATTAAAAAATGAACTTCAAACGAAAATAAATTAGGTAAATTATGGATACTTGGAACTCGGAACTTTTTTTTATTTTTTAAGATTATGAGATCCATACCATTTATGTTTTGATAGACATAAGCTCATAAGTGAACTTTACTACGGTTGATATAATTAATTATCAACAAATTCAACCGCCCCTTCTTGTTTACGACCAGATCCATGCATACAGTCAAGAAATTTATGTTATCGATGGAAGTGATTGTGTATAAGGCGTATGAATCGGTTCATTATAATAATTAACTGCTAGCATGGCTGTGTGCTTGATTAGAATATATAAAAGAATAATTATTGGGGTCACTGAGACTTGAGAGGTGTGATACATTCAAAACTCAAACCGTAAGTTTAGTTTCAATTTTTCTTTTTTTATTATTAAAAAAGAATATGAAAAAAATGTGATTTAAGAGCGTGCATAACTAATGCACACAATGAATGTTTGAGAATTTTAAAATAATATAATTTTTATATAATTTTTTTATTAATATACTCGTATATAACTACTTGTAGTCAATGACGAAGCCAATTGAGTTAAATATAAAACGATGGTTTTTTTAATGAGTACCACAAGGTTATTGGTTAAGAAACATTTAATGAACATTTTATTTAATATTTTTAATTATTTTAAAAAATATTAAATAAATTTTATATTCTTAGCAAAATATTCTTTCCTTTTTAATAAGAACATTTTATTTTTGTTTTCCTCAATCAATGTCTTGGTTAATAGCCTAAAATGATAAACAGTTAACTATTGTTATTTGAATTAAAAAAGTAAGGGTTGATAGTACTTTCCTTTTAGAGAGAGTGCTAAAGTCTTTTAATTCTTAATGCTATTCTTATTTAATTTCAGGTGCTTCTCCTTAGTGGTTATTTATATAACATAATAAAATTTCTGTTCCTGAATTTTGATAAAAAAAAAAATTGATTCCATGTATAAAAAAGCACTCAATAGACCATGTGTAGTTGCTCAAATCCTTTTTGTTTAATTATATATGATTTTCTGCTATAATTTTTTACAGCAATTGTATTTTAAATTTTGTTGTACCAACGGGACTAAAGAGGGAGGCGAAGACAGATACAATTAAAACCCAGTTTTATCAAAGCTGTGTGAACAAAACGAGTAGTAGTCAAAAAGTTCAACTCTATTTACCAGCATAATTAACTGCTTTTGCTTACAAGTAATATTATTTATGCAACAAATTTTTATCATACATTATACACATGAGAAAAATATAAAAAATAATATATAATAAAATAATATAAATTGTTACAAAATGTATAAGTAGAAAAATAATCCATGGACACTTAGGTGCTAATTCACCCCTAGAGTGAGAAAGAGCAAAAAGGAAAAGAGAGAGAAATATAAATATAATAGGTGACATTAGGTGATATAATGTAATAGGAAGAAACAAGTATAGAGAGAAAAATTATAAGTATTAATAAAGTGTTTCTTATATATCATTACTACTGGGTGTAGGATATGACTTTGGTACATGTTGTAATTAGGGGATTTCAATGCCCCCTTTCACATTGTCAATCATATTTTGACATGTGTCATTACATGTTATGTCAGATATAATAACACATTTTTTTAATATTGCAACTAAGTCTTAAGGACCTATTAGCAACTTTTATCTTTTTTTTATGTTTTTTTTTAAAGTGAAATTTGATCTGTTTCTCTCACATTTGCTTGTCTCCACCTCCCCTTAATTTTGTTTCTTGTGAACCTTAGAAGAACAACTATCTCCATGGCATTGATTTTGTGCAATCACGTGCTGCCCCCCCCCCCCCCCCCAAAAAATTCCTAAAATTATGCTAATTGGGAGCAATATTATCATATTTGTCTTTTCTATGGCTATATTTTCTTCTCATGAAAGATCAATATTGTGTTTCGTTTAACATAGATTCATTTGCATCCACTCTCCCAAGAGATTAAACCGCTCAATAGTTCCATAATCATTATTTAATCACATAATGTTGGTATAAACCCAACAAATGGGGTGATGCAAGTTCTGATTTATGCAACACCACAACAAGCATCTACATCAACCAGTGAAGGATTTTAGAAGGCCTCTTATGTAATCATTCTTGTTGGTCTATTCTTTATTACAAATTAGGGTGTCATGACTTTACTAATACAAGTTCACGATTCTTGATAATTAGGGTGCAAAGCTAAATGTTTTATGGGGGTTTTTGCATTGTGGATTATATTCAAATTACTAGTTTGCTTTACCTCGACTTCGAGGTAATTAGCAATTTAGCATATAGGAGACCAAATAAGGGAAAGACAAATGCATCAATCAACATACAATCATATAAATTACAGCATATAGTTAGAGGATTGAGGGCTTACCAAGACAAGAGAATAGCCAAAATTCACAAAGTAAAAGGTGGCAACAGAATACGGTTTAGAGAGATACTACAGAGAGCTAACATATCTTAGGGTTCTAATTAGGAGGAAGACAATATTTGAATTAAAAAATAAAATAAAAGTTGCTAATAGGTCCTTAGGACTTAGTTGCAATATTAAAAAAAATAAGTACCATTATCTAACATAGCATATAATGACCCATGTCAAAATATGATTCGGCAATGTGAGAGAAGGCATTAATACCCTTTAATTACAACATGCACCAAAGTCATACACCTAGGTGTATGGGTGGAAGGAATACAAAGATAGAGAGAGAGAAAAATAAAAAAATAATAAATATGATAGATGACGTGATAAAATAAAAAAAAAAGAAGGAAAATGGAATAAAAATAAAATATAAGAGAAAGTGGGTATATAATAATAATAACTGTATTCTTTAGTCATTGAACATGCCTTTGATATATCTTACATTTTTTACAGTAGAACTTGCCTCTCAAATAAACCGTACCTATGCTGTATGGTTCCCTCTCCTTCGCGATAGAGAAAGGAGGCAGTGCATGGACACACGTAGATGAACTGATAAAGGTGAAGAGATAGATATGCACGTATTAGTGGCTGATTTGTTGGGTCTTCAATGCAACACACCAATGCAAGCAAAGTAGTTTTTTTCTTTATTTGACGATATATGATGTATTGTTTGCTTGGAGGGGGAATGGGTCCTGTCCCTTATGAAAAATACTACTATACTAGCTGCATGAGACGTGGCCTCTAGCTTGTTGCGTTTGTTAATGGAGACTCCTGGTAATAGGCACAGTTACATTACGGACACCTTCTCTTTCTTTTGCTTCTCTCTCGATATCGACTAGCTATTTGCTTGTTAGCTATAAACTTTTCGTGTTGGGGATGTCTAATTCATTTCCATGACTAAGCAGTAACCTTCTTAGCATAATTGAAGCCCGTGCCCATCTTGTTACCTGATACTCTGCTAGCTCCCATCAATGATCATACGTGTCCGTGAAAAACTGTTTGGGGTAGCTTCTGTATATATGCTGTCAATATTCTAATGAAATTCATTCACAATGTGGACAGGGTTGTCTTCCTTTTTTCAAGTAAAAATGGAGTTAAATAATCTTATCAAAGATTATTGGTATAATTCTCTATGTACTTAAAGATGATTGATACAACATAAAAAATTATACAAATTATTTTTTATGGAATTTTAACCCCATTTTTAATTGAAATAAGTTACACAACCCCATTTGTTATATGAAACTAAAAAGGAAGGAAGTGAGAAGTAAAGAGATGAAATAGAAATATTAAATTCCTATAATTTATTTAAGAGAAAAAATAGAAAGATTTTTTTTTCTATGAAACCTATTGAAAAAAATTTCTCTTCTAATCAACATAAAATAGGGGAAATAATTTTTTCTTTTTCATTTTTCTTTGTTTTAATTTTTCTAAAAAATTAAATAAATTATTTATATAATGTGTTAAATTAAAAAAATAATAATCTTAGGTTAAGAAAATAAATAATGAACTGAAAATTTATTTTTTTAATTAGTATAAAAATATTTTCAAATAATTCATATACTTTTTACTTTCTTTTCCACTCATCTAAATAAGTGAGGCGAAATTTCTCTAATTTTTTCTTTTAATTTCTATCCATCTAAATAATATATTTTTTACATTCTATTTTTTTTTTATTTCTATCCTTTCTATTTTTTTTTCTATATTTTACTTCTAATCCAAATAGAATATTAATATATTTTCAATTGTATAGAAACTAGAGTTGTTAATTCAGGTTAGTTCAGCCCATTTAGGTTAACCCATCACAAGCCAATGCATTTTCGAGCAAGGCCAAGCCAATTTTATAGTGAGCTAAAACTTTTCTAGCCCAACCCTAACCCTTAACGGCTATAGGCCAGCTTATGGACCACTCATTTTTTTAAATATAAAAAATTAAAAACTATCAAACTAAATTATTTTTATATAACAAGTTAATAAAATATTTTTTGATCATTATAAACAAAAATAAAAAAATATAAGTTGTCATTTGTATTATAAAAAGCACTCCCTTCCGTCTCGAATATAAGTAAAAAAAAAGCCATGCGTGTTGGTCTTAAATATAAGCAAATTTCAACTAATTTTACCTTATCTAATGAACCTATCTCCAAAATGCTCTTCATTTAATTGAGATTATATTTCCAATAATTCTTTTTTATACTTGATATCAAGTTCTAATGAAGGGTAATTTTGGAAAAAAGTTTATTTTTTAATTAGTACTAATAAAATTAAATGATGCTAACTATTAACCCATTGACAAGTGTACTAATTCGCACAAGTAAACAGTGATGAGTAAAAGTATCGTCTCCCAAAGGACTTGCATAATACTAAATATATTTTTTTCAATTTTTGCTATAGAGGGAAATGTTCATGCAATTAAGGTAAACTGTCTAATTAGAATTTAGATAAACATGAAGAATGCAAAAATAAATATTATCAATAGATAAAGAAAAGTGTTGTGGTTTGACTACACTAACCATCCTCTCATGCAACATAAGAATTACCCATCGAGTTTATATCACATTCATTTCCATCAACCCACAAAGTTGTCCAAACCCTAATTCTTAGTGGAGTGGACCTAAGTTATTTGTTTAAACCACCAATCCCTTAATTAGCTTACCTAAACAACTTGCTTTAAAAGAATAGGTTAGAAGATGACTAATAAATCATGTTCCATTTCTAGACACAAGATTCATTAAGTGCTCGTTTTAGTTCACATGAAAAGAAAGAGTTTTCCAACATCCATCAAAACAATAAAAATCAAGTCATGGGAGATCAAACCATAACAAGTATTAAGTATAGAAGTAGATATACAAATGAATAGAACATAAACTTCAATAAATAACTTAAAATGTATACATGAGAGTAGGTTAGTTACATGAAACCCCAACTAAGGGGCGATTAGCCACTCATTAAAGAGTGCACCAAATAAAATGGTGGAGAAATAAAGAACTTGGATTGAGGCTTCAAGGAGAGCTTCCCAGCACTGTTCCTTGAACCCTAGGGCGAGAATTCGCAGACTAAATTGACTACCTCTCAAAAGTTCCCCCTTAACTCTTTTTGTCGTGCCTTCATTAAATGAGGTGACACTTTTCGCTCTCAGCTTGAAGGTGACTTGCTGAGCGAGAGTCTTCACTTCGTAGTCTTTGGAACACTTCTTGCTTAGCGAATTGCTCTTTGGATTGGATTTCACTAAGCTTTCGCAACCAAACTTTTCCTTTCTTGGGTCTCCTTTCTTGCTACAATCCTCTTTCTTCACTTTCTACAAAAAATCATCAAATTGGTAGTACAATGCCCAAAATGTACAATTCTATTCCTAGGTGCTATTTACTTACAACTACTAAAACTTGGGTTTTAAACAAAACTTTAAATTCGAGAAAAAGAGTAATAAATGCACAACTAGATGCCAAAAAGATATGTATGATTGACACTTATCAACTAACTTTCTTAATTAGTATAAGTTAGTTGTTTTTTGCTTATATTCGAGACTAAGGGAGTAATATATAATATTACCCTGGTCCTTTATATAAGCAACAAATAGGGGTACTTTTTTGGTCCTAATTATAAGAAATATAGGATGCATTAATTGATATCTTTCTTTTATACCCTTTATTTATTGTAAAGTCTATTAATAAGATACCCACTCATTCCTCATACAAGTGGATGCATTCATTGACATATAAACAATATAAATTACGCTCATTGGTGGAGAAAGTTATTTCTTGAATTATGTAGTAGTATCATTAAATATAACCACCACTTAAACTATTTAATTTTATGGGTATTTCTAGAATAAAATTTAAATTTATGACATTATTAATTAAAATATCTAACTTAACTATTTATATTGGTTTTGATAAATTAGTTATTGGTTGCTTATATAAAAGACCAAAAATAATACATAATAATAAAAATAAAATAGAGTGTATCAATTGTAACAATAAACAAGTACTAAAAGTAAAAAAAAAAACTCAATATACATAAAATATTAACCTTAAAATGAATATTAACAACATATGTAGCATTAATTTTTATCATTTATAATTTTAAATTATAAAAAATAAATTGGGCTCATAGGCTAGCCCAACACATCACGAGCCAGTCTGCTTTGGGTGAACATAAATTCAGGGTCAGGTTGAGTTGGCCCAAAATGAGCTTGGGCGTAAATTTTACAACTCATCCTAAACCTTTTGTTGGGCTAATTAAGCCAATTCATCGAGTCAGACCCATTTGACACCTCTAATAGAACCATCGAAAAGGATTTGATCATGAGAAAGTTGATGATCAATTCTCAATTAATGACAATTGCCATTTTTCTATGGTATACAATAATGGCAACAAAGTTTAAATTGATGTTGTTTTAGTAAAAAGATAATTATTGCACATGTAACATTATTAAAAATTTGTTATATTTTAATAGAAGAAATAGTATATTATGATTGTTTTCACCATAGTATAATTTTTTTTAATAAAAATTAAATTAGTAAGATAAATATTGTGAATTTATACTAATAATATGATGCATAATAATATAGCAATATTATATATATATATATATATATATATAATTTTTATAATAATAGACGAATTTCATTTACATATATGTTATTAGCTAGTATAAAGATTTTTTATACTATTATTTAATCATAAATTAACATGTAGAATGATATTATTAATTTTTATAATAATTACTTTAAAAATCATATCTAGAGTAATTTATAAGTGGTTGATAGTATAAAAATATTTATATTTTAAGTACATGAAAATTAAACTCTTAATAAATTTATGGCGTATTATTTTGTTAGCATAAACTTGCAATATTTATATAAATAATTTAATTTTATTTAAATAATTAAATTTTATTTAAATTTAGTGTATACCAATGAAAATAAAAATAAGTCTAACTATTAATATGTGACAATTTTTTTTAGCGTTGAAAGGTTCTAGAAATACATTGAAAAAAAAACAACTTTAAATAATTGTTGCTTTAATTGATTCAAGAAAAGAGATTATTGTATGTAACTCAATTTAAACAAAACAGCGGAATTGTTTCAACTGATTCCTTTAGATTTAGGATAATTTGGAATTATAACAACGCAAGAGCTGTCAATATGCCAGCTTAAAAAAATTGTTATAATTATATAAACGGACTTTGACTCAAACTTTGTCGTGTAGGGTATTAATAATGAAAATTAGCGTCAATTATGCTTGTCATATTGCTGTCACACGAATGTAAAACTTGTCAATTGTCATTCAACTTGGAAAAATTATTGTTTCCTTTTTCGTTTTTGACTTTTTAATTTTAAAGAGACTATAAGATCAGGAAGAATTTTACTTTAGTTTTTTGTTTTTACCTTTCATCTAAGCAGCAACAAAATCGAAAACAAAACAATATTTGTTTTCCTCATATGTTATATCCTTCAGTTTTCTCTTTGCATTCAAAAATAAATCCAGACTGCTAGATAAAAATCTTAAGCACCACAAAAAGATGGAGTTTCATAACAAATTACAATGAATCAATTCAAAACTGCTAGGATGTTTATAATTGGTTAAAGGAAAACTATTCCTTATTTGCTTTGCCCTTTGACACACATCACATGCTTTATTTTCAAACACATTATTTTTATTATTAACTTTTTAGATTAACTCAATAAGCTTCAAAGAAAGATGTCCCATGATGCATCGAAGTCAAATATTAAACATACACACACTTCACGAACTTTGTAAGTTCTCTCATGTGTAATTCATCTGAAATAGTATAGCCCATGCCATCTCTTCATTTACTTACTCTAACAAGGCGCAGTCTTGCATAAAACAAAGGGAGTTAGTAAATTGAATCATACAATTTGCATCATCTATCAATTGAGACACTGAGATCAAGTTGCACTTCAATCTAGGCATGTATAACACATTGCTAAGTTTCAACCTTCCTTTAAGGATCACAATTTCCTCCTTAGTTGTCATAACTTGCTTTCCATTTGGTAATCTCACATGGCATCCTTGTACAGTTTTTAGCTCGTGCAGAAGTGTCAAATTTCTAATCATGTGATTAGAGACTCTTGTATCAATAATCCATGATGTTTCTTCACCTATCATCATTTCAACAGTGCTTCCCTTATGCTTGTTTAGCATGCCTACCAAAATTTGTCACAAGTCACTGCTCAAGTCTTTGAGTCTGCATTTGTTGTTGAAACAAACATCCCTCCAATGAAGAACTGCTTAACAATATTTGTTCGAATATTCATCCCTTGCCATTGTGATCATTCTAATTCATGTTTCTCTCCTGTTTTCTTTCCCATCTTTGAATGATCGTCATGTCTATGACTTTTTGCTATTTTCACACACTTAGCACTTATTCTTGTTCAGAGCCTGGATGACTCTCATGTTAAGATAGAAGAAATTATTATTTTTCACACTAATATTGACAAGTATATGTACATTATTTATATACAAGTAGAGCCTAAATAAAAAAAGAAATAATAAACCATAATTAATCTTATAATTAGAGTAACTAAAAAAGTTAAATGATTGTCCTAATTATGATAATTAGAAAAGTCTAAATCATTTTTCTAATTATATTATATAATAAAGCTAATAGTTATAACAAATCATACAAATAAATAATTTTTCCTAGTTATATTTCGTTTTATCAATGACGTAAAACGTAGAAAGCTTTCAAATATTCGTTGTTCAGTTGTATTTGATGATTGAATTATCGAATTATATCCTTCAAATTTCCACAATTATACTCAAGTTAAGCAGGCCAATATATTTGTATATGTAGGAGAATATAAAACTTGAGTGGGCCGGGGTACAACTTGTGTACGTACGTTCACAATCCCTTTTGTAGCTTTGAGTAATGCCTAGCTTGATTCTCTTGACGCAGCAACCAGCAAGTTGCAAATGAGGTGACTGCTAGCTTTGCTTGTTCTTGTCTATCCCCTTTCAAAACGGCATGTGACATCACACGTGGTGCACCCAGACAACACGAATGTGCAAACTGCCTCTCTGCTCTACAATTTGGACAGTTAAACGTATATGTTTCTTTAAATAATAAAATGAAAACGTGGTCCTGTGTTTTACAACATGATCATTTGCTATTTCTATATATTTTGTGGTGATATCTTCTCTTCTCTCCATCATATTTGAAGTTTTTTATTTGAAGCAAAAGATCAAATTTTATAAAGACAACCAAGTTCGGATTTTGTTTTAGATTTCAGAAGCATGCTTTAAAGTTTGAATTACACGTCTTTAAGCCAAACCAAATATAATATGCAAGCTTGCCTAACTATAATGCAACTTGAAGTTCGACCCTTTGCTATCTTACAGGTTAGGAAAGGAAGAGGATAAACAATTAAAGAAAAAAAGATAGGAGGAAAAAAATAGAATGATAACTAATTATTTTTCTCTTTCTATTTATATGTTTAAATTTCTAAAAAAATATAGAAATTTGCAATTCATTAAAATTAAAAGAAATGATTGTTTTGAAATATTACCATTTTAAAATTCTATTTTCCTCTTTTAAATAGAAAAGTTTGTTTAAAACCTTATCTTTCTTCCCTTTTTTTTAAAAACAGTAAATTTTCTTCACGAAAGATAATTTTGTTTTAATTGAGACTATTTATAGCGTAATGGGCTAATTTAATTTTATCAACAAGTTTCTTTTATGTACAAACTTTAAAGTCAGAATCTTATTTAAAAAAATAAAATAAAAATATTACGTAAATTAATCACTCGATGATCCTTCCTTTCATCTAAACATTATATATCAACGTAATTTTGATTATTAAAACTCCTGATCATTATAGGGGTGTGATTAAAGTGATTGGACGGTGATGATGAGGAAGTAGATTCCTGAATTGAGACTGGGACCAAGGGATCCTAATCATCGTTCTCATCTTCTTTCTGTAAAGATTAAGCCCTAGCTTTTGACCATTGACTGAGAGGCACGTGCACCGCATCCTTCTTTTCGTTCAAAATGCAGCAACGATGATTTCGGCGACGCACGTGCACTCCCTTGTCCCGACATATACTAACATAATCATGCCTTAACTCTCACCTTTGTATTATTTATTGCTCCCTGGGTTTTTTAATCTGCTTTGAATACATCCCTTTACCCCTTAAATTAATCCCACGGTTAATTTTAATGTAAAGCCACGTTAATGATATGATACAAATTCAAGTGGTACCCACCTTGCACGTGACATGCCTGAACTGTAACTTGAATTTAAAGCATTTTTTAACCTCAATGGCAGAAGCAAGTAGTAGTTTATTATGGCAGCTGATGAGTATCACAGTTGTTGCTTACTCAACACCGCCATTTAACATGCAAGGATTAAAAAAAGGACAAAACTTAGATACAGTATCTAGTATCTGTTAGTAGTGTTTTTCAATTAGAGTTGAAGATTCACTTTGGTAACTTACGAAATTCTTTAATACATATTTTTATTACGTAAATTATCGAAATAAATATCTAATCCTAATTGAAAAACAACACTATCAACACTTAAGGTACTGTATTTAAGTTTTTTCTTTAAAAAAAATAAACTAAGGTTTTGGTCGATCAAAGATTGATTTTAGTCATTTTACATTGATTTGATTTTTTTTTTAAAGAAAAGACACATAATTGTTTTAACTTTTAATAGTGTAATATCAATTTTTTAACATTAAAAAAACAACAATAATTTAATCTATTGATTATGAGAAGTTAATATTGATTTACTTTTAAATATCCCGATTTATATATAAAAAATATTTTGATTTTAGTTTTCATAATTTAAGAACTAAATTGCTATTATGTGTTTTCAAAATTTAACTTAATTATTTAAAGATTAAAATAGATGTTTATTTTTCGAAAATAATACATATCAGGAACCGAAAACATGGGAAAGAAACAACATGACATCGATTATAGGTCACGTTTTAAACGGGAGAAGAGTGAGGTTGCAAAATAGGAAACTGTTATTTTAGCTTGTGATAAATGTTTTTTTATATAATTAAAATTAACAATTAATAAATAAATATTTTTAAATATATAAATTATATTATAATTAAAAATAAAAATAAATAAATATTTTGAATATATTAATTATATTTTATATTCATCTATAACTATTATAATGACGATACCTATTTTTCGTCTTCATATTTTTTGAACTATTTTGTCTCTTAATTAACATTATAAACTACATTACTATTATGTTTTAACTACGTACAAAAGTTCACCTCATTAATTGCACATAAAATTCAATTTCAAAATAATTGTACATTTTCAGTTCCTATTTAGCCTCCATCATCTCTCTTTTATTTTATTTTTTATTTTTTTAAAAATTTGTACACTCCACTAACCGTATATAAAAAGGGATGCCTTGAAGCCTCTTTTTTCCTAGTAATAAATAATTTAAATTGTAATATAAAGTTATTTTTAACTATTAGCATTTTTTAAAAATTATTGAAATTTAATTTAAAGATAGAGATAAAAAGAGATAAAGATAAAACAATGTAGTTTCATATGGTTGAGACGGAAAATTTTTTGCTGGTTACAAAAGTAATGTGTGAAATGTACCTCCAAATGAGTGGACAAAAATAATATTAAGAATGTCTAATTAAGAGAGTGAAAAATGTGAGAATCTTATTTTTTAAGTTGTGTATTCTAATTTATAATACAAAAGTAAATTATTTTTCTTTTAGCTGTAGATATCATGTGTCAAATAACTTTTTTATATTAAATTACAATGATGATAGGAAAGAAAATAGAGAGAAAAAAAATACAAATAATGATATTTTTTTATTTAGATGAAGACAAAATAAAAAAAATAAAGAGAAAAACTAACTGTTAAAAATAAATTTAATTTTTCTTTCTTTTTATTTCCTTTCCAATTTAAATTTCAAACTTTTCTATATCAAACAGAGGGTATGTCTTTAAGGAGAGAGAAAATCATGTCACAATAGTCCTTCCATAAAATTTTCTCTCGTAAAAGAAATTGAAAATAAACTTGACAAATTAAGGTTAAAATAAGCTAGGTGTGACCGTGTGAGGTGTCTTACTTTAATTAAGTAGACCTAACTTATTTCTCAAATATAAGATTTGGGTTTAACTTATACTATATGTCTTTCTTTAATTTTAATTTAGTGAACCTTTTTAAATGTTTGACCTAACTTAAAAGGTTATTTAATAGTCTGACCTTATACCTTCAAGGCTCCTTAAATAATCTAAAGTATATATTTTCAGTAAGTGGAGTTTTAAAAAAATCTTTACTTAATTTGTTTAGTAAATTGATTTAACTCAGATTATGTGTTATTCTCTGATCTATTCATATCTCTATTCATAATGATAAATTTTCAAGTTAATAAATATATGCTCATGGCAAGTATGTATGCTTTAGGCATGTCTTCAGTTTCTTTTTTTTTTAATTACATCATATCTCACATATAGGATATTAGGACTCATTTGTAAGATTTAGGTTATTTAAAATTCTCAATATTAGACTTTTACTTTATGGTGGGGTATTGTAATGTAATTCCTATTCAAAGTTATGAAACTTTTTCTCGCTGAGTAAGAGAAAAGGGACAAATATCTTAGAGATGTAACTCATCTCATTTCTTGATACAGTTTTGTTAATGATTAAAGAATTAAAATAAAAAATTATTAAAAATCATAATATTAATATTATTAATGCTCCTCTTTATAATTTTTAATAAAAACTTTTTATTTGTTATTCTCTTAATAATTACTCTAAGGTAATAATCAGTAAATCCGTTGGGTATGCTCTACGACTGGGCCTTATAAGTTTAAGTGACATTTATTGGGTCGATGGTAGACCGTATTGCTGTACAAGCTCAGCCACTTGGGCTAGGTCTCTGTGGCTATATACATTGTAATAAGCTTTAGGGACTTGTTATTCTCACCCCATTTTCACTTTTTTCACCCCAAATTGTATTTGGTAATTTTATTTTTATTTTTCTAAAACTACCTTTCAATGAAAATGCATTTTCATTATGTATTGTGCATAATGGAAACGTGTTTCCATTGTGGATATAAGGCGCATCCCACGAACACAATGGAAATGCATTTTTATTATGTATAGAAATTCAATACATAACGAAAACATGTTTTCGTTATATATGATGACAAATTACATATTTGCATATAAGAGGTAGTACTCAAACAGAAAATAGAACTAAAACCAGTATCAACCAATTGAAATATAAATCAATATCATTGCATTGATCATCATAAAATAAGTTAGTCTAACAAAGTAAATAATCTACTACATATTCATCTAATTACAATAAGTCTACTAATATCTATTACATATTCATTTCCTTTAGATACAAATAAGGAATTAAAATGTTGTATGTTGTGTAAGTATAGATTTTGTCATGAACGAGTGTCGTCATTGTAGTATCTATGCCATTGTGGTGCGATAGGAGGTAAGGGGCTCCATCCTTTAAATAAACCTAGAAGAAGACACAATTTTATAAAGTTAGTGAATACATTTACATACTTGCAATACTAAATAATTGAAAAATGTATACTTGCACAAAGTGACAACCATGAACAAATCCAATAACAATAAGTCAGTTATGTCCAACGGGTAAGGGTCGACTCCTAAGAGGAAAAAATGTCCAGCTTTGTAACCTGGATAAGTGGACCAACATGACATTGTACCGACTAGCAATAACATAACCCATGACCATAATATATCTCTAACAACATCTTCAGTATCCACTGTTTTGTACCAATAGACATATTCATCACATTTTATCAACTTCATTAGATGTTACATTTCAGTTCTTGAAACCTATACTAGAAATCCTACGCTCATTGAAGAACCAACAAACAAAGTTTGTAAATTTTCATGTTACAAAATTGAAACAAAGCATTTTTGTTTTTTAACTTTTCTTGTTACAAAACTGAAACACGTTTTTGTTTTGTAACTCTATACAAAACTGAAAAGCTTTTTTGTTGAATTTGTAAAATGTAGAAAAAGAAGAAGAAGAAGAAGATTTATGAGCTCACAAGGAAGTCGCTAGAGATGATTATTAGAGCGAATGTTGACAGTTGAGCTTATAGAGCTTCAATGTGACCAACAAATGAAGCAAATGGATGAACAGTGATACCGAAATGGAAGAGTCGGTGGGACGAAGTGTTGCGTTGGGTGCGGAGAGGAAGTAAAAATGAGACACGAGCAATATAGAGGGTGGTGGGAAGAAGGGTTGGAGGGTGAATAAAATATAAGAAGGGGTAAGATTGTATTTTCATGCTTTTTTTGAAAAAACAAGAGGTGAAAAGAGCAAAAAAACAGGGTGAGAATAGCAAGGCCCTAAGCTTTACACATTTCGTTGAAATATTTTGCATCGCATGTACATTACCAAAACAATATGACGAGGAGATTATTTGTGTTCTAAGTTATAAAAAAACAAAATTAATTGTTTATAAAGTTATAATTTTAACTTACAAAATGCTTTGGCCTTTGAATTTGTTTTAATTTTGTTATTAAAAACCTAATCTATTTAAGATTAAATATATATAATTTTTAAAAATTATTATAGTTAGTATTTCTTTACTTACTTTATTGTTTAGCAATTGTCAATGAAATATACAATTACAAATATAATGCTATTTTAAAACATATATATAACCCACAATCACAAGAAGTCTCCGACCATGTAAAAATAAAGCAGGTATTGTCATGCTAATTGCTCTATATCCCATTAAGAATGAGAAAGGCAACTTCAAACACGGCCCAAATGAATAAGACAAAATGCAAAAGGAAAAGCCTCTTAAAATTGTAATACAGCAGTGGTCCACTTCATTTGGACTTTAAAAAATAGCCCCTTATATAGGCCCAGCAATTGCTTTTTGGGGCTCATGATATTGACAAGCTTCCGGTTTCATCTTCGCACCCCTGACTTTTTTTTTCTCACAAAAATATTCATGGTGAAATTAGTTTCTATTGTATATCTTGACATAATGAAAACTAATTTTCGTCAAATTGGCGATATGCCAAAAATAGAATAAAATGACACACTATCAAGGAAGAAATACTAAAAGTGTGAAAACTCATACAGAGAAGACAATGGAAGACAAGAAAAATTAATCTTTGTGGAAGAAAAGGTGAGAAAATGAAAAAGGGTGTGAATATGTTTGAAGAAGATGAGGAAGTGGGAGTGAGGGGGTGCCTAGAGAGTTGGGAGAGCACCCTAGAGAGTTGGGAGAGGGGATGTGAAGAGAAAGGAGTATTTTGGGGATATTGAAAAAATATAAAAAAATTGGGAGTTGAAAGATGTAAAAGGAGGTTGTAAAATTCATCCGCCGTTTTTTAGTGGTAACTTAACATTTGTTGAGTTTTTATGTTCTGGGTTGCACACAATGTGTACGCATGGTACATGCCTTGTTAGAAAACGAGCCGAGTCTCCGATTTTCAGAGTATTTGTACTCTCCCTTCAGTAAAAAATTGAAAAAGAAAGAAAGAAAGAAAACTCTAAATAAATATTAAGAACATATTAAGACTGAATTACTTAATAAAAAATGGTTGTATTTTTAATTTTTTTCATAAAGTTTTTAAATCAACTATGTTGTAAGATAAATTGAATAACTTAACCATATTATCTTTTAAGAGTGAAAATTTAAAATTATTTTATTATAAAATTTCGGTCAATAATTTTACAGTTCAGGAAAAAAATAAAAATTGATGAGATATATTAAATTAGACACCAGTATAAATTTTTGGCAACACTTTCAAATTTCTAAACATGGCGCTGATGAAAGCTACTAGAAAACGTGTACACCTCACCGTATTGTATAATTTACGCAAGTAATAATTTTGAATTCACTTGATGAGACGTGAAAAGGAGAGACTTTTTTTTCTTTTAAGTGTTATTTTTAATCAAAAAATAAATAAATAAAAGCAATAGTATATAGAGATAAAAGAAAAGAGTTATTTAAGTCTTATACTGTACATGACAATCCACATTGGCAAACAAAAAAGAGAAGTATACATAGTTAAACACAAGTATTTATGAAGCTAGTAGCTTCACACGGTTTATTATTATAATTCAGAAAAGAAACAGAAGAATTCTTGGTAGCGCCATTGACATCTACTCTTATAATAAAATACTAGTTACTGTTGAAATGCAAATGGCAAATGAGATGATACATACACAACGACCCCAGCACCATTTGGCAATCATGACACGCCATACACAAAAGTCCAAAGCTGGCCCTCCCCTTCGACCCTTCCTTTGGAAATCCCGATTAAAGCAGTAATACAATAGCCTTTAAACCAAACACTTGCGAAAATCCCAAAAGAAAGCTTTGAAAATTATCATATACAAATTATTTTTTTTTACAATGTTCAACACAATTCGGAACTTACCTTATCATCCGTGTGTACTGTGATATGGGTTTCACTGGAATTTATCTTGCTTCTTCTTGTTGATTTTGAGCCACCGGATAGGGAATTGAAGTTTTGTAGCTTGGAACAATCAAATGGATGCAATCCAAAGAGAGAAACTCTATGTTGCTGTTGGTAATGATGCGCAGGATGGATTTAAGATTTTGAATTGGGCTCTCAAGAAATGGAATTCTCATCCAATTTCCATTGTTATTCTCCATGTGACACACAATATTCTCAAGGATTATGTCCATACACCATGTAAGTTGTACTTGTGTACCAGCCTTAATTTGTTCTTTGTTTGCATTGAAATTCAATTGGGTTTAGGTTACTTTTGTGATTCTATTGCAGTTGGGAAACTTCCAGCAAGATCTGTGAGTGAAGAGAAACTACAAATTCTCAGGAAGGATGAGCAGGAGAAAATCAACAAGCTGCTTTCCAAGTATATTGCTTTCTGTGGCAAGGTATGTGTGTGTACATTTTAGTACTTCAATAACAGTGTTCAATTACTCGGATCATGTAAAATCCAAATTAGTTCTGGTGGTTTACTCAAACTCTAGGTATACTCTATTTTTTTTCTGCATATTACAGGTGCCAGCAGAGATTGTTGAAGTTGAGAAATTTGATGAACCTATGCAAAAGCGCATCATAGACTTGATCTTTGGTCTAGGAATAACCAAATTGGTCATGGGATTTTCATTCATGAAGCCCTCCTTGTACTTAAGTTTCTTGCTCTTTCTCTTCATAATTTTTTTGCAAGCTATGCTAAATTAAATTCTATTGATTTCCTTAATATTTGTTTTGCTTCTGGTTTAGGAAATCCAAAGGTGCCATTAGTGGATTGTTCTATGTTCATCAGCACAAGCCTGCCTTCTGTGAATTGTTCATTATTTGTGGGGGGAAGCAAGTTTTCCTCAGAGGAAAGAATGATGAGAAAATCATGGAGGACGATCATGGGGTCATGGTTGCCAGAATGAGAGATAAGGTAACTTTTAAAGATTGGCTAGATAAATGGTTCAATGACAAAACCAACGATCCACAGGATAGAAGTGCATCACTTTCCTCAACCAATTCGGAGTCTCCTGAGAACCAAAACCACTGGGAATTTTACCTCCAGGAAATTGATAATTATTATCAAGAATTGTTGTCTTCGAAGTCGGAGGAAGGAAGCTGCGGGCCAGATAATGACGACTCACATATTGGCCAAATTGAGCCACATGTCACTGAACAGAACAATTATAATATGGTAACTATAACAACGACAGATATTTTCCTCAAATATGTGGTCTTGATTAATGCTAATATTTATCCTCTTTGTTCCGTTTCGTTTTGTTTCTTCTGGGGAGTTGTTAGATGATTGATTTCACTTTTATATATATGAGAAAATATGTTGTATATTAATAGTATAAAGTAGTTTTATACTTATATTCAATCACAACATATTATTTATAGTAAGTTTATTAATTTTTATAATTATTATCTTAAAAATTATACTAATAATAAATTTTGATTAATTGATTATATAAAAAATTTTATTCTGACATTATATAATTGTTAATATATATATATATAACATAATTTGTTTTCTGTGTGCCCTATTTGAAAAAGAAGGCGCCGGTTTGTGAAAGTCTAAATTAGCCATCTTTCGTAAAAAACACTCTCTTTGACTCTTGTTAGCATTTGATATGCATTACGTATTAAATATTGATTGGACCCATTTTAAACTGTGGATCTGTTTAGTTTACAAGATATGGAAGCTATTTTCAAATCTCGATCTTGCCCTAAATCCGTGATTAGCTTTCTATGTTTCGGCCGTTGAGGCCCTTTATCCAATAATAATAATAACAATTAAGAAAAAAAAAATGCTTTCTATGTTTACTTTCGGACCCAAAAAAGTTCTCAGCAGTAAACGTTTGAAAATATACTCACGCACTTTATATATGTCTTTGTTACATTTTGTTATTTCACATGGTGTATTGATTTGTCAAAATATTGCCTAACTTTGTCCCCTACTCAGAGTGCTGCAGAAAAAATTGAGATCCTGAAAAATAAGCTGAATGAAGCTCAGAAGACCATCCAATTGAAGAGGAAAGAAGCCAAGGACAATATAGAGAGGCACGCAAAAGCTGACTGGGCAATTTGTTTATGCAACAGTCGGGTAATATTCTAAATCAGTTTAACTTGGTGACACATGCAAAACCTTTCCTCTCTCTGTTTTTAATCAACAGTCAAATTAATACATGAAAGATACAACATTGGCCACATTAAGCCAGGAATGATGAAAATTACATTTACAGTCTCTAAATATGTACTTTGTTATCAAATTATTTCCTTAAATGTGTGTTTATTGATCAAACTAATTCTCGAAATTAGTAACATAATAACTAATTTAATTGAAAAAATAGGCATGTTAATTTGTGTAATATATGGAAATTAAAAATTATAAATTAAAATGTCCTTTAAAATAAAAATGTTCCTAGTTTGTAATAAATAAAGTGTATACCCGTGCTTTGCATAGTGAAAGAGAATAAAAAAGAAAGAGAAAGAAAGTAAAAGAGATGGAAAAGACTAAAGAGATAAAAAATTAAGTGGGCCCATAATGCATAAAAAAGTAAGAATGGCAGAAGCTGGACAATTTTTATATTACTATTTTAACAAAAAAAAAAAAAACAAAAGGAATCATTAAGGAACAAAAAAGAGTTCACTATTAATCGATATATTATAATAGGAAATTGAAAAGATTTAATACAGGGCAAAACTAAAGTGTACTTCTTTAAATGGCTTTAATAATATTTTTATTTTTTTTCTCACGTATTTCCTCTTTTGAAGGTAAATCTTGTTTGAGACTCAGTTAAGATATTAAATATAGACACTTCTTTTAACGGGGTTTAAACTTTAATTTACTACGTTGTGAAAGACTAATTCCTCTAGTTAGATCCACTCCTTGTTAGTTAATAATATTTTTATTAAAATTAAAAGTTTATTTTAATAAATAAATTTACCTTTATTTCATGAATTAACAAGATAAAACTTTAATTCTGATTAAAAATAAAAAAACACATTAAAAAAGTTTAATTTTTATATAATATTAGTATAAAAAATTTTACACCATTAATTATTAAAAATCATCGCTGATAACAAATTGTAATTGATTAATGGTGTAAAAACCTTTTACACATATCAGTAACTATTTACTCTTAAAAATTACATCTAAATGGTATCCTTTAATATTAACTATCGATTATACATTCAAAGATCATAAACATAATTTTTCTTGTTCAGAGATTAATTTGAGCATTTGACTAGCTACACCGTCTAGGGATTAATTTATCTTTTATTTTCTTGCGTGTGATATTCACGAAAATTGTTAGGCTGAAGAACTGGAAGGTCGAATAAGGGAAGAGGTGAGTGCAAGGGAGGAGCTAAAGAAGGAAGCGGAAGCGGAGAAGGAACAAACAGAGGAGATGAAAATGGAGGTCGAAGAGAGGAAGAGAAGGCTGAGTTCCCTCATGGAGGTGCAGTCGGAGCTGTCGAACAGGCTTCAAATATGGACGGCGGCGAAGACGCGGGCGGAGACGCAGCTAGAGAAGGCGGCGGGAGAGAGGAGAGAGATGGTGAGGGAGATAGAGGAGTTGAGGAGGCAGAGGGACGTGCTCAACAGAAGGATCGAGTTCTGCAAGCAGAAGGACGCCATCGGAATGGCCGCGAGGCTCGCCGAGACATGCTGCACCTTCAGGGAGTACACGGAGGAGGAGCTCCGGTTGGCCACCGACAACTTTTCCGAGCGCCTCAGGTTGAAGTCCGGCGGGGATTGGACCAGTGTGTACAGAGGACGCTTCAACCATTCTACCGTTGCAATCAAGATGCTCCCTTCTTTGTCCCACCAACATTTCCAATCCAAGGTACGAATATAAATATTTAACATAAAATTTAGATGTAGTTGTTCTTCTTTAATCAAGTTTCATCTTATTAATCCTTTTATAAATACATTAGAATATAACGAGAGCGTTTTTAGAAACTATTTTTTAACGAAAGCGTTTTTAGTTGATTTTTTTTGTATGAGAGTGTTTTAAGAATTTTTTTTGATGTCTTATCTCTTTTAATGTGTTTTTTTATTTATAGTTTTAAATTAAATTTTAATATTCTAAAAAAAGTATCAATAGTTAAAATAGCTTTGTATAACAATATAAATTGTTTATCATAAATATATTCAAAAATATTGATTTATTATGAATTTTAATTATAATATAATTTATATATTTAAAGTATTTATTTATTATAAATTATAATTATATAAAATAAACATTTTATCATGTGTATTGTACAGGCTAAAATATTAGTTTATGTTAATTTTTAATGAAAATTTTTATTATGAGAATTACTAAAATAAAAACAATATAAAAGCACTTAAGAAAGTTTTATCCAAATATTAATATATATAACATTGTTTTATCCACCTATATATTAAATGAGAACAACAATATTGAATAAGAGTATTTTTAGCTGTTATTCTTCAATAAAAACGTTTTTAGTTGTCATTCTTTCATGAGAACATTTTTAGAGATTTTTTAATCTCTTATCTTTTCAATCTATTATTTTCAATATCTTTAGTTCTAAATTAAATTTTAATATTTTTTTAAAAGACATTATCAATAATTAAAAATTAACATTATATTATAATAATTGTTTATTATAAATATAAAATATAATTTATATATTCAAAAATATTTATTTATTACAAATTTTAATTATAATATAATTTAGATATTTAAAAGTATTTATTTATTATAAATTTACATTATATAAAATAAATATTTATTCTGTGCGATGCATAAGTTAAAATACTAGTTATATTTTAATTGACTACAAATTTGTAAGGATGTAATGTAATCTTTGGGCCGGAGGAGTAATACAAGCTATTACAAGCAAAGTGTAAAAGCTTGCTTTAGTTATTCCAGTATTTTTTAAAGTAATCTTGCACAACTAAAAAAAATTAATAATTGTTATTAGATATGGTAAATAGAGTTATTAATTTAGGTTAATCTAACTCATTATGGGTCAACACATTTTTTGAATTTGGCTAGGTCAACCCAATTTAATGATAGGTTGGAGTTTTGTCAGCCCAGTCCAACTGTTGGTGAGTCATGGACCAAATAGAGTGCCCTATGGGTCACTCACTTTTTTAAAATATAAAAATTAAAAATTATCAAAACAATTTTTTTTAATTATTATATCAAGTTAGTAAAATATTTTTTAATCGGTATAAATGAAAATAAAAAATATAGGTTGTTATTTTTATTATAAAATAGCAAAATATAATACGCAATAATAAACATAAAATAGAGTGTATCAATTGTAACAAACAAGTGTTAGAAATTAAACACAAAACTCAATGTATATAGAAAATTAACTTTAAAAATGGACATTAATAACACATGTAGTGTTAAATTTATCATTTATGATTTTACTAATTGTAAAAAATTAAATAAGAAAAGAAATAAATCATGCCAATGGTCTAGGCCAACCTTGTTCTAGTTGAACTGGACCAAGCCAAAATTAGCCCAGACTTGAATTTTCACAATCGAACTCAACTCATACATTGAACTAATTAGGTCAACCCATCAGATTTAACCCATTTTAACACCTTTGTTTTTTTTGGAATCCATTTTGACACTCCTAATAAATAACAAGTCACCTTATAATCAAATATGATAAATGATTGTGTTAGATCTTTTTTCAAAAATTTCTACCTATTTAAGATTTTTTTTATAAAAATATTTTTTATTCGAAATAATGAAATTTCTTCTTCCTCAGCTTGAATTTACTAATTTATGCTGCATTTTCAGGTGAGGCTTCTTGGTGATGTTCGGCAACCTCATCTGGTTGCCATGGTGGGCTTTTGCTCCGAGCCCAAATGCATAGTTTTGGAATACATGCGCAATGGAAACTTGCGAGACATGCTGTTTTCTAGGAGAAAAAACCGAGCCTTAAGATGGCATGACCGAATACGAATTGCCGCAGAAGTTTGTTCAGGCTTGGGCTTTCTCAATGAAGCTAAGCCGAGGCCTGTTATTCATTGTCATTTGACCCCATCCAAAGTCCTCCTAGACCGCAATTTGGTTGCAAAGATCACGGGCTTTGGGCTTCATGAATGCCATGATGAGCAGTGCAACGTTGAGTCAGATTTGCGGGCCATAGGGGATTTGTTGATGCAACTTTTGACCGGAAGAAATTGGGCTGGGCTCGTCGAGGAGGTGATGACAGTGGATATGGATAGAGAGGCTTTGGCTTGCGTTCTTGATGAGATGGTTGGACAATGGCCATTGGATTTAGCAAAGGAACTTGCAGGCCTGGCTGTGAGGTGCAAGTCCATCAAAAGCAAGCCCAACTCGGAATTGAGCATAGCAAAGGTCTTAGAGGAACTCAATGAGATAAGAAGAAAGGGGGATGAAATACTTGGAATGGAAGGGCGAAAGGCAATCATTGGTGGATGTATAGATAGAGAGGCCTCCAATGATATGCCTAGTGTTTTCCTTTGCCCCATACTTCAGGTTGGCCTCTTGATCTTTTAATTTATTTTTTTGTCCAAGTTTTGCTATTTAGCTAGCCCGGGTTTAGAGTTGGGAATAGGTGAAGCTTAAAATCTAGCTCGTGACAGGCCTACTAGTTTACTAAATAATATAGAATAAAGTTTTTTTTTTAAGAATTTACTTAAAAATATCATATTTTAGGTTATTAAGAAAATTTTATGTCTAACAGATCAATCTATTTTAAGTACTGTATTATATTTTGTTATTGCAATAGTAATAGTGTTAGATTTTTATTATAATATCTTGAAATTATATATGTATTATTATATTTAATCGTTAACTTATGTAAGGGTTTGGGTCTATTAGTAAAGACAATATTGCAAAGTAAATCTTTCTAATAGTTTTATGATAGGAAAGGTTAAATTAGACCTTAAAAAAGTCCAAAGTCAAATAAGTTAGACTTAATTCAACTTATTTTTGCCCTTTACATAGGATGCTCATACTCATGCATCCTAAATAGACACATAGTTTTTGGTTGTAAAATTTACCCTATGTATATTTGGAATACATCTAAGTTAGGAAAAGTTCTTAGATAGCATGAGTAGTTGACATTTGGTGGGGATCTTATTTATTGCTGTTTTTAGTGGGCCAAGTATAATATACATCAGCATTTTCTCCTAGAAAATAGCTGGCTAAATATGATTTTTCCTTTATTCGCAGTGTCTATACATGTTGCAAAATTGCATGATCATTTGTTGAGTCCTGCACATAAAATAATGTTTGGAAAGGCAGACTAAAGTGGAGTAATTTTGGTAATAATCCCTGAACTTAAAGTTTTGTTCTTGTGTTGTTGGTTGCAGGAGGTAATGAAAAACCCACATGTGGCAGCAGATGGATTTTCTTATGAGGTGGAAGCAATAGAGCACTGGTTGCAGTCGGGGCATGATACATCACCAATGACAAATTTGAGGCTGAAGCACACATTTCTCACCCCGAATCATACTCTTCGTTCCCTAATTGAGGACTGGCAGACCAACAAATCACCTAAAGTTACACATTAATACCGAATTCTTTTTAGTTCATTGGATCATATGTACAAATAAATTAAGGGTTGTAACGCTTATTAAAAAAAAAAAGTAGTGACGTTATTACCACTGATGTGATGGCCCATTACATTCAATAAAATAGCTACAATTGAATTAGTGAGTCATGGGCAGGTCCTAGCCAAAAACACTCTAACTTTTGACTAACCATCCTTTTCCCTTTGTCAGCGACTTGCTACAACTCTTAAGTATTAACTCAATGTGAAAGTGCAAAAATGGAATATTTATTGATAAAAAAAATATAAATACATAACCGCTCTACCATTGAGCTACTAAGGAACAACGGGAATTCAATCTTATAAAGTTCAATTCCCGTTCTCAACCCATGACCAATATGAGCTCAAATTTCCTTCATAACTCGTAAAACTTCTTTGTAGTGGCTTCGTCCCATGCCTCATTTCATAGGAAACCTCAAAGTGGCTCTATTTCATTATATTACATCCATAAACTAATTCCATTCATTTAATATCCCTATCTTTGGTGTCATTAAGATAAGAGATGTCATTTCTAGTCTATCTATTTATATATATATAGAAAATGGAAAGTTGAAAAATCATTATATAATAATCCAAAAATTGTAATAGAAAAATAATCCAGAAATTGTAAGTACACTATTTTTTTTTCTATTTTTAGCAAACAATTTGACGAGTAACTAACACCAATTTAATGTTACTATAGCTGCTATATTACATATCCTTGTATAATTTACTTTTGTCTTCATGAACTGCTATATCTTCTAATCCAGCGAAAGAGAATAAGGAATAATAGACATATCCCAGGAGTGACCTTTTTCTAGAAGGAATGTTACCAGGATTAAAATGTGAGAATGAACCAAGCACTAGACTCGCAAACATTTGAACCAACAGCAATGCCGGGCTACTTTCTTTGGCAGCGAATATTCAGATTGCAATGATGGATCAGTGGCAATGTCTTTAGCTCGTGACCATACATACACCCCTCGTTCTTGTTGACTGCCTAGGACAATGTTGTCCAGTAGGAATGCCACCAACAGTGTAACCACCATGTTCAAGGACATAAGAGCATTGATTGCAAAATCAAGCTTGAACATAGAAAATGACAAGTTAGCTCATATTCATCAGAAGAGGAGACAAGTTATAGCTGAATTTGCAAGATAATGATTGGCTTATTCATCTATAAGCTATACAGCCAACCCTTTTGTTTATACATTTTCTTTTTCATTTTTTATATTTAAGGCAAAAAGGTACTTACTTGTTTAATGCCTGAACGGAATGGCCCATTTGATGCTGCTGCATAACGAACCAAATAACTTGGCAGTATTAGACTTGAATCAGCCTGGTAGTGTTGAAAATAAGCAGGGATGGACATGCCAAGGAACAACGAAACGCCAACTATTGTTATGTTCCTGAAGCTGGCTGATTGACTGTACTGTAAATTTGAGAGGCCCAGTGTTGCAGTGAGAACCCACATGAAACACAGTACAGAAGCAGCCAAGGCCTGCGGAATGGAAGCAAGAAGAGCACCCACTTTTCCTACAAAATATAAGCAATAGAGATTGGACAAGACCACCAAATAGTCAGTGTACAGGCACTATCTAAGCTTCAATTTAGGTGTAATGTATCAAAATTATAGTTATATATGATGCAGCAATTACAGTGATCCATGTAGCCGACCTCACCTAATAGGATAAGGCTTTGTTGTTGTTGTTGTTGTTATTGTTGTATATGATGCAGCAATTAATTTTGACAAGTGTCAGATGAACATGTAAACATGTTTATGTTTAGATAACTCGCATCACTGATCCAGGTTCCACAAATTCATACAATCTTTTATATTAACAGTCATATTTTGAGACTCAAATGCATCAAATGAAACCACTCCACATCCTTAGATCCATCTCCGACAGAATGCAGCAAAATGGAGAGGAACGAAAACTTACAAATTTGGACAAGAATTTTGAATTCAATTATGGATTTGTCTTCAAGTGTTGTTATTTTTACCTATAAATGAGAATAAGATCAAGAAAGCTGCTCCAACTACCACTACCTTCCGACTTGCCACCTTTGTGATGTCGATTGTGTGCGTGTTTTCTGTCAAGGTTGTTGACCCAGTGCCAGAACCCCAAAGACCATGTAATATACTACAGAAACCCTCAAGTGCAATTCCTCGACTCACAACTCCAGGAGTTGGAGGCCTTGAATTAACTTGCAGAGATGTAGTACGATAAGTTCCAACCTAGAAAAAAGACATGTCGTTCACATAGTTACAATTACAGTTTCATCTCCCATTCATGATTGATCCTTGCTTTCAACATGAAAATTCATCTGAGTATTTAAATATCGGATTAGGACCTTGACAAAAACCATGCCTTTTAAGTCTAAGATCAATCATATTCAGAGGGAGGGGACCTTGAGTTTGCCTAAACCCATAAAATGAGGATAGTTTTGTGTGCAGGTGTGCATGTGCACCATTTTCTTCAATTTAAGACATATATCTTTAACATTTGTAAAGGTTTTGCTACCTCAATCATGAATTTCAGTCTAAAGTATATGATAATTTGTACTTGCGAGCATTCAAATATGATACTTACGGAATCCATAGAGGCAACTAGTGACACTAATACCATGATTATGAAAGTCCTAAAATGGAAAATAAGGATACCCCATTGTAAAGGGTAAGGAATTCTGACCCATGCAACAGTAGATAATGCATTGGAAACATCAGTCCTGCAATTGTTCATGGTATATGCATGTTTTCTACATGCATCCATCAGCATGTTTGAACTTGGTATATTTGGATTGCATCCTTTGTAATTATATGCTCCCCCAACTGTTAAAAAGGATGCATATATCCAAATTATTGTCAAACTCAAGGGAACCTGAAAATATTAAAAAAGTATGTTATAAGAATTTATTATACACACACATGCTAAAGGAAAGACTTAACCAGCAATATCCACAATTACTCACAAGAGAAAAACTATAATGAAAGCATGACATAGCTCATCAATATGAAAAATGAACAAGTAACATCTTAATTTAAGATACTTACTGCATAAATTCGAAATAAGTGGCGCCCAAAGATAGATATTCCTCGTAGATACTTCAAACAAGACAAAAAGAAGAAATATTGAGTTTTTGAACATTGCAAAAATCATTTAATAAAAAGGCAAAAGCCCATGACCTGTTTACAACAGACAGCCTCTAACATTCAAGTAACTTTACAAATTACAACAATTAGAAAACCTTCTCTGATACCAAATATCCTATATTGGTGCTGCTTGAAATGCATACATGACTCACTAAAGTGAATATTAGAACCAGCGCTATCTGCAGAATGGTAATTTCTGGGCAAGTGCCTGCTTGTGGAAAACCATAGCTGAAGAATGCTAAACCTACAGCAGCAACAGTTGGGGCAACCACAATTGGGTTGATTAACCTAAAATTGTAAAGAAGTAACAGATTAGACTCAAGTCTTTACAACTTTCTTTAGATAAAAGTTCAGTAGCTTCTATAACTTCATTGATCAATGTAAGTTCCTTTTAATTTTATGCATATGTTTATCTCATATGTTAATGCACACTCAACATAAATATTTAGCAAGGTAGTAGGGCAGCAAACAAAATATAAAAATTTACTAAATTGACACAAGACAAAAGATATTTATGAACATAAGATATGGCAGGTAACTTCTTACCTGAGTAGAACAGACATTAAACCACTAAATCCCAAGATACATTGGAATACTGAACCAACAATTATAGCTCCTTGGAGTTCCCTCATTATATGTCTAAATTTCTGAAATTAAAATATGCAGGCTTTAATATGTAAACTGAGAATATATCCAAACTAACAGAATAAAAGCCAAAGTTTAATGTGATTTGTGAACAACAGGTCCATATTCTGTTGACATTGACAAAAGCTAACAATGCAGAAGTCTGTTAAGAGTTAACAGATACATAACAGCAGAAAGGATAAAGGAAAAATTATGCTGGTGATTCAAATATATGTAAGTTTAAACGGTAAACAAGTCATGTGAAAATTAACTCCTAACTATAGTTTCTGAAGTAATTGTATTTCAAAATGCAGATAGTTTACAGATTTAGATTACTTAATATAATTTTGTATGCCTAAACTGAAAGAGCCTGAAAGTGATGTGTTAATGAATTAACGTTGTGTCTGTGAATTAAGTAATGAACTTACATGTTTGGTAAGATTCCGATATTCTTGAGCATTTATGATAATTAATGCTGGTGCTAAATACACAAATGAGCTCCCTTGAACTAAAGGTAGTCGGGTACCAAAGTAGGAGTGCAGTATAGTTGTGATGCCAGAAAGAAATAGTATTGTAGAAATTATGGTAGCAGCATCCTTCTATCATCAGAATCAATGTAAAAATGAATAGATAAGAATATCAAAAACTATCAATTCTCTTAGAGTAACAAGCAATAAACAGTAAATAACAGCATATGCTTACATTTGTTCCACCTATGACAGGTACCATGACTAATGGAATCAATACAAGAGAACCAGCTAATGATAGATAGTGCTGCAGGCCATAATAGATAAGAGATACTGCAGTTAAGAATGCAAAGATGTATGTAAAAGCAAGGTAATAATTTTTTGACAAACTATAGCAACATGATTATGCTAGTTAACCACTTAACCTTGCTAGTAATGAGATAATAATTAGTTAAGACAATGATTTGGAAATAAAAATTGGGGAAACAAGTTCTTTCACAAAGGCCTTCTCTAATTTGGTGATTAGTTATCTCACCCATGTTGAAGGAGATCAAGGATTGGTATTCTTAAATGAGATTCATCTAGATCTTTTTTTCACTTCCTCTTGCTTATTTGGAAAGGATTCATTCAACGGGTTCATCTTGCAACAAGAATGGAACACTGCTCGCCAGCATCCAACCTTGACAAGGCCTGGGTAGGGATAAGTCATATTGAATTGGAGCTTTGATTCCTTAAAAAGGCATGGATGATGGATGACAGGTGCTGAAAGGGGGATTGATAGTTGTGCCAGTATTCTGCCTTAACAAGGCTCAGGTAGGGTTGGAGTCAAATTGAACCATGGCAGTTATTAATGGGCTTAAGTAGAAAGAGTTGTGACCTAACCAACAGCCACAACTTTTAGCCTAGTTGTAAGCACTCAATCCAACAGAACTGAAGACTGATATTCCTAGAAAAAGATCATGTTTATAAGGGGAAGTCATGAAATTTAGCTTTCCATGCTGGGTAAATAGTTCTATAAATTCTTGTAAATTGTAGACATCTCTTTTCTCTCTCTCCTAATTTTTTTCACATTCATATTTTCTCCTCTATGGAAAGGATCTACAATCAATCATGGAAAAGAACAGTAGTAACTAGAGACTAAAGCAGTTGATGGCATTCACGCCAAAATCCAAATAACATTCACAGCATCCTCCCTATTCTTAAACAAGATAGTACACACCACCTACAAAAGTTAGCAACATACCAGCCCTATTGCTGAACATACAACATTACACAGTTAAAAAAGTATAAGATAAAAAACACACTCCCTGTAGACATGAATTTTCCCACACACATTCAAGTCCCACCAAGAAATTTCCAAACCATCCAAAATTGGCATCCTAAAACACAAACAGATAAAACCCAAACAAATCAAGGGTGAAAACAAGAACACAAACAAACTAACCAATCTCGGGATTTTCTTTGAGCCCACACTTCAACCCCAAGGGTCCCTCCCACCCTCCATTAGCAGGCTTCTCCCTTTCCGAAAACATATTGACCGTATCATCCCTTTGTCCTCCTCCCCCTCATTCACAGGAGCAACTGCAGAAACTCCATGCCCATTCCCATTCCCATCCCTATTCACCACCCCATTGGCATTACCATTCAAACCAACCTTCCTTTCCCCATCATGCTCCTTCTCTTTCCTCCCCCTCCCATCCAAAACAGCACCATTCTTAACCCTCGTGGCACCTCCATGAGACTCTGGTTCGATCTCCTTGCCTCTTGTCCTCCCCATCACCGGATCTATCTCTATCTTCGAAGATGACCCTCCTCCATTCCTCCCAAAAGCTTCAAACTTTTCACTCCCACTAGTCCCTACTTCCCCTGAGTAATCAAACACAAAACCAGTTCTTTTCGCCCACAACCGTAACTCTCTCGGGTTGTGCTCACTTCTTGGCACAAAAGGATCCACTTTGCCTGCTACACCACCTTGTTTCTTCCTAGTGCTGCCTCACACACTCATGGCCACATCTCTGTTCACTGATTCTGAGTTCGACCCAGTTTCCATTAACACTTTTACTTTCCACAATGGAGCTGATGAACTCTAGCTAATTTGGTAAAAATAAGAAAGATGAGATTGTAGAGTGGAACTAGAAATGCTGTGAAAATGTGGTTCAGTGTGGAACAGTTGATAGCGATTGAGGAACGAAGGAGGGAGTGGAATTACCAAAACGTCCCTATGGAAGGACCGTTATAAAAGAAGTGTTAAGTAAGTGTAATGCAGCAGAGTGAGTTAAGGTACCAGCCAAGCTTCTTTCCATTCCCTCTCTTTTGGGCCCTTGAATTAGACAAATTCTGTTTTATTGAATGTGCGTCATTTTTTCTTCGGTAGGAATGATGAGATTTATTATGTTTGGCTCTTTTCTTCTGCTTCAAGTAATCTTCTTCTGCTGTGACCAATTGCAAGGTCATGGCGTGGAGTGGTTCATATCAATTGATTAACACATGAGCACGATGTTGATGACATGATGGAAAGAGCAGAGCAAAATCAGTCCAATCCCAAGTTTACTCATGGCCATGATAATTAACTTCATTTCTATAAAAAAAATGACATCTTATAACATATTTATATATATATATATATATATATATATATATATATATATATATATATATATATATATATATATATATGAATCTTAATCATACAATTAAAATTCTTTTTGGCTTTCATTACAGCACATCTTGTGCTGTAATGTTTAGCCTTTGCAATAATATTTGATTTGGCCTTTAAAAAAAAAATCATACAATTAAAATAAATAATTAATAAGGTTAGATTTAAATAAAAAATACTTTTTTATATGGTCAAGATTAATACTTTTTGTACACATATTATTTTATACTTTGAGATTATGTTCATTCAAAGGTTTCTAAAGTTATTGTTGGAAAATAATTTTGAAGATGTAACATTTTTGTGTTGGGTATAAGTTATAAAAAATAAGTTTTGCTCTTGTAAAATGAATAAGGATAAAGTAAGTAATTTAAGTCATTGATATTTTAACATGTGTGGGTGATTTGTTATGCATATGCACGTAATATCAACTGTTGATTTTCTCATTACCAATTGAGATGACTTGTTTTACTCATTTTTGAGAAGCTAAATCTAGGGGTGTACAAGACTCGATCAGACCTATCAATCTAGACTAGGTCGATGGCTTTGACTTGGGTCTAGCCCAAGTCCAACAAAAGGACAAAAAAGTTGTCCTTTGTAAAGATCCCATTTCAGGCCAGGTTCAGGTTGACTATTAGGTCACCTAACTTGACCCGGTTAAGATTATTTTTATAGTTTTAATTATTATGCTTAGTAAGTTAGTAATTTAACTTCATTTACTCATGAAAGACACAACATTCTACTACTTTTGTTTTTTTTTTTATCTCTCATTTTACTTAGGGTTTTGATTCACAATCTTCATTCTTTGTTTCCCCTTTGCCCACCTTTGCCCTTGCCATCCTATTGCCTACTCTTTTTATGATTAAGTCTCTTGACTCTTACTACCAAGCACTTAGCTATGTGAGTGTGTCTCGAGTTCTCATTTTGTGCAACTCAAGCTTTTCATCCCTTTGTGGCTCCTTTGAACGATTCAATAGTTATGTTTGTGAATGATTTATGACTCTTTTTGCAATTTAGAGTGTTCATTCTCTTTCTTATACTCTTGGTTTTTTTATTTTATTTTATTTTAACCTAATCTCATTCTTTTCCTATATTTGCTCTAAGTTGATTGTCAGGTTTCTTCAAAGTGTTAGTTCTTTGGAGAATGTTTAGTGGCATGTTTCCATTTGCAATCCCTCCCCATGAGGTATTTGATTTAATTATTTCTTAAGTTCATTTTATACAATAGATTGCAATAACTTCTTATGAGTGTATGGATAGTGGTTGAATGTAAACTTACCTCATATAGACACTTATGGGTTGTAATTGAAGCTCTCAAAATAGAATACCTATGCAATAATAGTTCATGAGATGCAAAGTTGTAATCTTCTTTCTATTTCATTGATTGAAAATTAGTGAGAATTAAAACTTTTAGATTTCAAATACTTTTTGTAAGTTGTCTACTCATACTCTTATTTTTTTTTATGATATATGTAGTTGCATTCATTTACTGCTTTGTCCCCTATATAAGCAAGCCTTTTTATGTTTTGATTAAGCTGAACTATACACCTTCACCACCATTTTTTCAGAAGCATTTAATTATTTAAATAATTGTCATTTTTAAGGATATATATTTTTCTTTTCAATTCATCAATCTTTTTACTATATATGAATTTACAATGCTAACCAAACTTCATTTGTGTTTATGTGTTGTAGTGGCAACAAATATATTGTTTTACCATAAGAATGTAATGTTGATAGACTACAAAAAGCTAAAGAGTTTAATACCTTGGTTTTACTAAATAATCTAGATCCATCCTACATGTCATATGAAGTAGAGGTATATAGAATTTGGCTCTTCAAAATCTTCTTTTGTTGCTTGTTTGCTTTCTATCACATAAAGCTTATTTGTATTTTTATTTGTATTAAGGTGATGCTATGACAAACAAATTATACAATCATTATTGCTACCTAATTTATTTGCTTATTGAACTCTTAAAGATTATAACTCTCTAAGATTATGACAATCTTTACAAAAACTTCAACATCAGTAGAGACATGATATAAGTTGTGAAATTGTTAAACAATGTTACAATTGAAAAGTGAAAAATCTTTTATTAGTTAAATCTGGTATAATCTAAATGTTGATATAGTTTTACAAATACCTTTGACATATTTTAAAAGGGTAAAAACATAAACCAAGTTCATTTCATCTTGCCATTAAGTTCTATTGTTTTATATTTAGACTAATTTTTGGTTATTATTTAGTTTTAGTTAAAAACAAATGATCTATAACGATTGGTTAATTTGTTTCGTGATTGGTCAATTAGTTGTATTGATCTATATTTTTTCATATTGTTCAGTTGGCGTCAAAATTTGTCAATGTTATTAGAGTTTAATGGCCATGCACTGACAGTGTAAAGTAGTTTTACATTGTCATCCAATCACAAACCACCATTTATTGTAATTTTGTTAACTTTTATAATAAATACTTTAAAAGTCATATTAATGGTGATTTCTAATTAGATGACAGTGTAAAACTTTTTACACTGACAGTGCATGACCATTAAATTCATGTTATTATTGGAGGTTGACCAAATTCCAAAAACATTAACCAATCTCTAAATCAATTGACCAATCATAGAATGAATTGTCTAATCATTATGACTTATTAAATGTAGTGTATAGTTATAATTTTGCTAGAAATTAAAGAGAACTATTGATTAGAGAGAATTTAAATTCAAAATCGATTCTTTAAAATGCACAAACCAATATATGAATACAATTTTGAGATTACATATTTAGAAAATAATTTAAGTGTCAATTGATGAGAAAATAAATTGCATCTTTAATTATGATCTTATCCAAAAAAGAGAGAAGTTTTCCTATCTTATTGGTGAGTTTTTCTTTGTAAGAATAAATGGATGGATTCTTCTAAAAATATGTGTAAATTAAGAAAGGAAGAAAATAAACGTGAAAGCTTTAATTAAATTAACATACTCCTATAAAATAAAGGGAAATAATTGAGATATTATAAATTAATGCTAGAATAACAAGCTCTCACGTTCTTGCAATATTGGAGGAATGTTTTGCATTTTTATTTAAACTGCAAACTGAATGCTTTGTAAAGCCTTACAAAAGAAAATAGATAAAAACATATTATACTTCACTAACTGAAATGTGGAGTACTAGACTAAGTCAATCCTACTAACATTTCTTAATAATTATTGATTATTAACTACATGATCAGAAACAAATCCTAACAAATTCGACAACTAAACAACAATTTTCAACATTTTCCCCCTTAAACTATTTGCACCAATGCAATTAGTTTATATTAGGCATAAAACACATCCCTAATAATCCACATAGCTTCTCAAATACTTCAAACTTTAATGGCTTTGTCATGATGTCTGTTATTTGATTCCAAGAATTGCAGTGAACTAGCTCCAATGTTCTATATCTGGTAAGATCACGAAGGAAGTGGATGTGAACATCAATATGTTTGCTTTGACCATGAAAACTGGGTTCTTTGAAAGCTTTATGGTTGAGTTGTTATCACAGTACACAGTGGTGCTTCCATGTTGAGCATGACCAAGCTTTTCAAGAACTTTTGGCATCCAAACTCCTTGACATGCATAAAAGGCAGCTACAACAAATTATGCTTTAGTGATAGACAAAGTAACTACTTGTTACTTTTTAAAAAACCATGAGACTATACTTGGACTAAGCATAAAACATATTTAGAAGTTTACAAAACCTACTTGGACTTGTGTCTTCAACTCTTGTTACCAAAATATTTAAGTAAGAAGTAAGTTTTCCTTAATATCTTCAAGAAAATCCACCAAGCTCACTAACAAAGCTCAAAAACCTATCATTTGAACCCAAAAATAAGATCTTGAAATGAAAATGCAGATGTAGGGAGATGATATCTTTATGTAAGATAAGAGAAAGAAATAAGAGAATGAAGCATACTTTGAGTAGGAAATTAGAGAAAAACGAGAGCTTTAGGTTAACCAACACTTAAGAATGGTGGAGGTGTGTAGGAATCAAGTTCCTATAGAAGAAAATTGAAGAAAAATGGTGCTAGAAGGGGTAAAAGGGGAGAAGGTGCTTTGGCCTTAGGCAGAGCAAAGGAGGAGAAGAAAAGATGAAATCTCATAAAGAGATAAGTAACTTGGAAAATGGTTTAAGGTTTTTAGGATTCAAACTAGTATATAGGCCTGTTTGATTTTTAGTTAAATAGTTAAATGAACTTTTGATTAAACAAATCAATTGTTTTCCTCCCAAATGGGGCCTAGGTGGCTGAACCATGAATAGGAAAGAAGTCCATACATGCTTTTGAAATTTTTTACCAAATTGACATATGAAGACTTTTCGACTAAAATTATAAGAAAGATGCTTAGCCATTTTTGTGAAACTTCACTATTAATATTAGTGTGTCAATTGTCTTATCGAACTACTTAAGACAAATGAATGGTAAAATGATTATTTTATGAGTGTTGGGAGTGATACTAAGTATATCTTTGCTTTAAAATTGCTCATCATAGAATATACATCCAACACTAGACAAAATAATAATATTTTATTTTAAAGTGTCAAAATCACTTTAAAAAATTTTAGAAGGTTAATTATGATTAATTATCACTAATCATATTCCATAAGAAAATTAATTGTTTGCTCACAGAAATCACTAGAATCTTTTATTGTCAATTTTGTAACACAATTTAAGTTTCAATTGAATTAACAATAGAAACTTACAAAAAAGTCACAAAAATTCTAATTATTTAATTTTTATGTTAAGTTAATTAAGAAAGTAAAAAAAATAAAATTGAGTGTTAGAGCTCACAATGTTTATCTTGATGTTCATAAAAGATGCAAAGGCATTAAACTAGAACCATTTAATATTAAAATTGTTGGTCTTATTACATTAGTTAAAATGAAGAAAGTTATAAAATAAAATCATCTAATATTTATCATCTAAACTTAATAACCCTTTCCATATCATGTATTTATTGATTTCTTTATTAAATTTTTTAAATACTAACATTGTAATATATTGATTTAAACAATAAACTAGTAAGATAACATGTCTTTGATTGCATACTCATGTAGTCATATCATTTGTCACTTGATATATACTAAAGTACACACACTACTTTAGTTCACTCAAATATATTTCACATTGTTATGGAACCTAACAAAAAAATCATAATAATAATTACAAACAATAACTTAAACAACCCAAGCATGTCTTCTAGTACTTCCACTTGTTTCTTAATCTTAGTCACATCTTTCTTAAGGCTTTTTTTCTCCATCCCTACAAAGTTGACTTCATCTTCAACATTTTGGGAAGGCACCAATTCACTTGGAATTAGATAACACCATTGAAAGAATCCACATGTCTAATTTCTAGATGTATAATACAACTTGTTTGGATTTTTTTTCCTATAGTTGAAACATTAATATATGTAACTTTTCCACATTTGCATATTTTATTACACTACCCTACTCTTACTCATCTAACTTTGCTAATGTTTTATGATGTCATTTCTTAAGCATAAAAGATATTTTGATTTGTGAATTAATTAGTCTTTCATAAGGAAGAAGAAAGAGGGAGAGAAATTACCAGACATAAGAATATTGAGTAACACATTATCCCAAAACTAGATAGAAAAAAAATAGAGAAACTGATAAATGAAATAAATATGACAAAAATAGAGATAACATCAAAGAATAACCTTTTAAAAATTTGCTATTTCTCTCCATCTATATATTCCTTTGCATCTATGTATCCTTTCCTGAAAATCTAAACAACACACAGTGAAAAGAAAAATGAGAAAAACATAAAGAAAGAATAAATACTTTATCGATAATACGTAACAAAATTGTTGACAATTCAAAAATGCACAATTTAATTTGGTTTCTAAAATGTACAATTGCTTCCATTTTTTCAACAATCATGATTGAAGAGTTGTGCAAGTAATTTTGTGGGTGTCTCCTAATAATAGACTAATGCTTGTTATCTCGTAAGAGAGGTGTGTAGGCATAATAATTAAATTTGAACCCATGGGATACCCATATAACTCTTAGTTGACTTTGATAGAGAAAATATGTTTTGACCAGGTTTAGATTTAAGTTATCTCTGACTTGTAAAAGTAGGGTCATATTTAGATTCAAGTTCAAGGGTGTAACTTAGGGATGACAAAACAAACCCATAGCCACGAGTAAAACCTATTACAAATTGAAAATGAATAGTTTAATAGGTACTTGCTTATTAACGGGGTAAGGGTAGGCAATATGGTACCTATATACGCAGGTACTCACATTTTTAAATACTTAAATAGTCTTAATTATATATAAAGTAAGTTGCTTTAATTTATTTTTGGTACAAATATATATTTCAAATTTATTTATAGTATAAATATATGTTACAAAATTATTTTTTTAGTCTAAATATATGTTTTAAAAATATTTGTTTTTAATTTTATTTTATTTTTACTTTTTTGTTTAAAATTTTATATTTTAACAAATATCCATAATTACTCATGGATATTCGTAGGAGATATATAAAATTTGTGGATACCCACTTAATGTTACTCGTGAGATATGGGGTTAGTGATTAGGGCTACTACTGTGCCCACCTCCCCCAATCACTATCCTTAGTGTAACCCTTCGATCCTGAACCCACCCTGATACAAATAATATTAGAGTTAAGATTTAATTTTCATATATTTTTATTTTTACAATTGTTAATAATCTAAATTAATTATTTTAATAGTTAAATAATTTAAATAATAATAATATTTAAATAATAAAGATAAATTATACATTTAACTAAAAATATAATTTAGTTCTTAAGTTTTTTTATTTCTGATATTTTTTATTTATTAATTTTTATATTGTTTGAATCAAAACTCACTATAAGATTTTAAAAAAAATATATAAGTAAATTATATTTTTAATAAACTTGTGACAAATTTCTCTTGAATTTCCCCGAATTTGACAAAATTTGACGAGGATGAGGTTTAATTTAAAATTTTTATTCTCGCATCTTCTAAACATAGCCCCAAACTTGCACGTGCCTCGTTGTCATGCCCAGCAGTGTGTCGCTTGATTAAATAAATACCAAAGGTGAATGTTTTTGAAAAAAACTAAAAGATATATGAGTATCATTTAAGATGAATGCAATTTTTCCTTATTCCTAACTAGAGAAAATCAATTTTTAATTAAAAAATACAAACAAATTTAAAATTTCATTTTCTATGGTAATCATGGATTCACTGAATTTGGAGCAAGCAAAACGAGTTATCCACCCAATGTGGATTGTAAGCCATAACACGTTGGATTAAAAAATTCCAGATTCAATACAAATTTTTAAAATGAAATCTAAACTATGTAAAAATTTATTTTTTTGATTTTTTTAAAATTTTGTAAACTAAGCCAGATTAGCCATGGTAAGATTAAGATAAAAAATAAATAAATTTAATTTAAAATTAAAATTTAAAACCTAAATCTTATATTTTATTAAGTTCAGGTTAGTCCCAACCCATTTTTGCCACCGTTGTGTAATTTTTCATTCATGCGTCGCCAACACTCAACAGTTTGGATTATTTACTGTCATCATGCCTCTACAGCAAACAAATCAACCTTTTACAATTAACTACAAAAAAAATTACATTGGGTTAAATACTTTTTGGTTCATAAAAAATTTACTCATTTTGATTTTAGTCTTTAGAAATTTTTTTACTTAAATAAAGTCTCTCAAATATTAAAAATATCTTAATTAGATTTCTATACTAAATTATGTTTAACTTTTTTGTTAAATAATAGTCACATCAGCATCACAATTATCATTAATTTGCTGATGTAGTCGTCTATATCAATTATTATGTTCAGGTCAGATTAGTAATATATTTTTTAATAAAATTATTACATGATTAATCCTAAATTACAGATTTTCTTAACCCTGAAGCAAAAGTAATTATTCAATTTTTTATTAAAAATTATTACTAGATACTTTAGGTAATAAAATACTTTACTTAAAAGCTGATATGACCATCATTTAATAGAAAAATTTAGCAAAGTTTAACATAAAATCTAATTAAGATATTTTTAATATTTGAGCTATTTTATTCAATTTTTTTTTAGGGCTAAAACTAAAATAGGTCTATTTTTGGAGAGCTAAAAATATATTGAACCTTTTTATATTCTATCCTTTTATAACCATTAGATGCAAATCGGAGGGTGAGTATAATTGCTGCAGAGGTAGCATAAGCTGCAGAGGATCCAAGGGCGCCTCGTGAAACCAATAAAGGTTCAAAGAGGTTTATGAGAGGTTGCTCCCGAGCTCTGTCGAAGTTTGCAGAGTGAGAGCACACACCCAATGGAGTTCCCTTCGTCTTCTTCCTCCTCCTCCATCTTCTCTCCCCGCCCAACAGACGACACCGTTTTCTACGCCATATACCCCGACTCCCCCACTTCCACCAGCACCGCCACGCTCCAGTCCCTCCACCTCCAAATCGTCGAAACGGTTTCTCCCTTCACCGAAGACTACATCTGGCAGCACGAGCCCTTCAGTCTCTCCCTCTCCGCTCCCCCGAACCCCTCGTGCCCCTGCCCCTCCTCCTCCCACCTCCCCCACCTGCACGGCCGCCTCCGCTTCGGCGACAACCTCGACGACGAGTGGTTCGCCGTCTTCCTCCTGTTCCGAATCTCCCTCCGCTTCCCTTCTCTCTCCCTCCGCCTCTGGGACTCCGACGGCGACTTCCTCCTCATCGAGGCCGCCTTCCACCTCCCCCGCTGGCTCAACCCCGACACCGCCCGCAACCGCGTCATCCTCCGCGCCGGCAACCTCCACATCGTCCCCCGTGACCGCCTCCCCGACCCCTCCCTCCTCGATTCCCTCGCCTTCGTCGCCAATTCCGGCCGCGAATCCCTCGCCTCCGACGCAGTCCAGCGCGCCGTCAAAAAACGCATCGATGATTACCCTGAGCGGGCGCGGAGGAACATGCACAGGGTTAGGGTTAGGGTTCCGGTGTCCGTGGCGCCGGTCCTGAAGCACGAGCCGAGGTTCGTTTCGCTGGCGGTGGAGGGGTTCTACGACAGGGACGTGGACACGATGAAGTTCGCGGCGAGGATGGAGAGGTTCTTGGAGAGAGGGAAGGGGGAGGAGCTGGTGTGCGTCTCGGTGAAGATGTCGAGGGCGATGTACGCGCAGTTGGTGCAGCAGCGGTTTCACGGCCCCGAAGTGTTACCCGAAGATGCCGGGTCGTGGGGAGAGGGAGGGGTTTGCGGAGGCGGAGTTGGGGATGAAGATAGCGTGTGGGTTTGAGATGATGTATCAGCAGCGGAAGCGCGATGGGATGGAAGGGAAAGGGTGCACTTGGGAGGCGTTTAGGAAGAGCTTGGAGGACAGTGGGTACTTCCAAGGGCTGCTTCCGGGTTCCTCTGAGTATCAGAGATTGATGCAGAGTGCTCAGGAGTATTATAGGAGCACTTCTCTGCACTCCAGGGCCAGGTTGGAATTGGAACTAGGCTTTTGATTTTGATTCAAATTGAGTCTTGTTTTTATGTTGGATGGGTAATTGGTGTTTAGGTTGTATGTGTCTAGCTCCCTAGTTTATCTTGGTTTTTCTTATTTTGTCATTAATGCTGACATCCCACATCGATTATAGATATGATTGAAGTAGAACTTATAAAGACTCGGACAATTCTCACCTCACGAGCTGGCTTTAGAAATTGAGTGAGGCCTAGCCCAAATTCAAAATGATATCGGAGCCTATCATGGATCTGATATTAGACCTTCCCTTGATTGTCCTAATAAAACACCTACCTAGCCCTGCGGCCGGTCCTTCAATTTTCATGCTCCAGATGTCCAGTCCTGGGCGTGAAGGGGTTTAGGTGCTTTTTGTTTGAGTTTAGCTCTCCAGGTTGAGATCTCCACGTTGGTTAGAATGGATAGGTGCTCTTTGTTGATGATGATGTATGTGTGACATTAGATGGGGCATTGGGGAGTTGGTCTACTTAGGTTGTGATGCAGTAATGTTGTTTTAGTTTAGCTCTCCAGGTTTTGTATTGGTTTTTGTTATTTTATCATTGCTCAGGTGAAAATTTGTTGCAGTGACTTGATGAATGCTCCTGTTAGACGCATAGATGAAATTCTTGCTTTGCCCCATTCGGTGGATGATTTTAAGGATCAGGAGGTTCCTCCATCTGATGATGATTCCTGGCTTTACGATGGAGAGGAAGAGTTAAACTCTGTTCTTATGGAAAGACAAAAGGAGATGGAACTATATGACTTAAAACACAAAAAGAAAGGGAAAGCAAAAGAGGGTCAAGATACTGGTCCATCATCTGCTTCGCATGTTGATGAGTTTGATCCTAGTGATATAGCAAAGACCATGCAGGCATTTGTCCACAAGTTGTCAAGTTACAAGGGTGCTGAAGCGCCTGAAGACAGGTTAGTTTAGTGATATGCATAATACATACTCATTTAACACACCTGATATGCATGCTTAAGACACTAATTGTATAGGCATCTTTTGGCCATTGAAATAGATTCAGATCCATAGACATCTCTCCTCTTCCCCCCCCCCCACCTCAAAAAAATAAAAATAAAAATACAGGTCTATGACTCTATGTCCAACACCCCTGCATTTTAGTTAAAAGTGATTTCCCAAAAGTCAATTGTAGTCCTGATTGGACGAGCTTATAAAATGGCTTTTGGAATCCAAATAAGTTGTTTTAGGCTTGTTTTCATAATCTAAAAATAAAACTTAGAAAACTAGCTTTTGTGAAGTTGAAAACAGCTCAGGTTTTAACCATTTTTATAATAACTTCTAAGTTTCAACTAAAATAACCTTAATTATTAGCATAGTAGTCAATAGCGGCCGCAATAGCAGTGGAGTGGGGCGGAGCAGTGGTGTACCGCTATGCAAACATTGTTGTGTTGCGTCTCGGTTTGGTGAAGCGGTCAGAGTGGCCACAATCCTGCTCCTGGAGCGGTTTCTCATCCACGACACTGAAGACGTCATTGTCTCTTTCCCCCCTCTAGTCTCTGCTCCTTGTCAACACTATCTCATGCAGTGGCTGCAGCAATGATTAGGGTTTTGGGACTTATAAGCCAAGCCATTACTGCTGATTTTACTAATTTGTCCCCCCTCTCTCACCTTCTTTTGTTATTATAAATATCATCTCTCACCGTCACACACACATGTTGACTCTTATGTGGTTTTTTAATTAAAAATATTAATAAGTATATTCTTTAAAGCATTTATTAGAGAAATAAAAATTAAAATAATACTTATTATATTGAAAAATATATATTTCTAAAATTATATGCATAGCAATAATATTTGTTACAAAAAAATGACTATTAAATAGTTTTTTAACCGATCTAATAATTATTATATTAGTTTTTCAAAAGTTTTGTCACCATAATGATGAATACAGTGATATTTTAAGTTTTTAAAGAACTAATTTAATATAAATTAAATTTTGAGAAACTATTTTGCCGATAAAACTTTTAAAAGACTAATATAATGAAATTTTAAACAAAGCTAGTTTAGTATCAAGATTTTTGAAAGATTAATGTAATGACTCTAATGAATTGTAACTTAAAAAAATTAACTTGAAAGTTTGCTACAAAGATTATGTAATATTTATTTTTAAAATAATTGAAAGCTTCTAATAAATATTAAATATTTTTTAGCAAGAATCTTGAAAATGCTTCTTGACTTTTAGAGGCTTTAAGCACTTTATTTCTTTGACTTCTTTTGCTATCTACTTTATGTTTTGTTTAGGTACTATGAGTTTTTATTATTAATGATGACTAGTGCATGAATTTTGAGTAATTTTTCTCTTTTGGAGCATTTATATATATAGCAGTCATCCTGCTATCCCATTTTTGGGGTCAGCTGCTCCGCGCCACTATCTGGGATTGACTACTATGATTACTAATATTGAATAACATAATAACATGTTCTGTTTAGTATATGGTATAAATAGTTATTATTCCTGCTACTGATTGATTTTTGTGGACGCTGTCATGATAAATACAGTTGTAAGACACATTTAGGTGGTACTCAATTGGAAACCTTTCTGATTTTGCTATGTTACTTTATTATGTTAATATCTCTTTATTTTGGGCATTTGTCTTGTAAAGGAATAAGGAAGTGGACCTCGATGTGGACCAATTTATTAAAGACATGGGATCAGTAATGAAGCATTCAGGTGGCGAAGTCGCCAACAGTAATATTGAAGAAGGATCATCGTCTGACCTGGACTTTGGTGAGATCTTATGTCTATGTTTACTTTGTAGGCATTAATTGTTTTGTTGAATAAGTTTTCTCTAGATTTAAATAGATCCTCTCTTTAATTGTTATATGTTAAACTTGTTTTTGTTTGCGTTTGTTTTCTGCTAATGGATTATTTTGTAAAAGAGTTCTTTTACACCATTAATACATGTTTTTATGATATCATTGTCATGCATGTAAGCACATTTCGATTCATGTCTTGTAGGTTTGAACTTACTTTTGGCCATCTGTGTTGCACATTCTCCAAATCTCTTTCCCTCTTTGTCTCTGGTTTGGTGGAGGATGTTCAGCATCAGAGGTCATAAGTCTTTCTTTGTTATGACTGTAGCACGTATAGTTATAGTAGAATGAAGGTTGAAGGCTCCTCTAAGTCCTTTTCAGCTATCACGTCAATGATTTGGAATAAGTGCTAGCAAGTGCTTTATTGTTGCTTCTCTGATAGTACATTTTAAGATTTTGTTTGTTCTTTCTTGAGACATGGTAATAAAATGTTCATCTCCGCCAAACACGCATGTCCAACCGAAAAAAGGTCTAAGCCTATAATATCCTAGTGTAGTGCTTGGGATAACAGATAATCAAAAGTGTACTTTAATCAATGCTTTACCTCCATCTTTAATAATAAATAGAAAGAAATTGTTGAACTCAACTGTCTCCATTCAATATTTTATTTGCTGTGATGTTCTCAGATAAGTTCTAACAGCTATCTTTAGCATTATAGAGTTATCTTTTGGGCTTAAGCACATCACTCGTAGCTGGTTTTTAACGTGTTAACCACACAATGTTTTCGGGATACATGTTATTTAATTATTGCTGTTAAATATGAATATTTATTTACTTTAAAATATTAATCCTTATTTAAAGAATCTAAAATTCCATGCAGAGGATTCTGTTTAATCTAGTGTCACTAAAAAGTGCATAACAATTATGGAATTAATTCTTGCTTACAAGCACACTGTTTGGCACTCTTTATGTCTTCAAGGTTGGTGCTACCCGATGGAAAATATAGATCAATTCCCTTAATTGTTTGGGATACTGGTACCTGGGTTTTAGTATGTATAATGAATTAATTCCTGGAATTCAGCCGAATAGAAGATCACTTGGTCAGTCAATTTGTATGTCTTCCCCCTTAGTATCATTTGTGGGTTCTTATATTTTTATTGGTGATTATGTAGATGATTCTGATGAGAGTGATATTGCTGAATTGGATGAGGATAATGAGGACGGAGAGGATACTTTCATGCGGTCCTATTCTGATGCTATGAATGAAGAACTGAAGGCAACCACCCTTCAGAAAAGTTTTGTTTGTGCTAATGAACAAATTCCAAAGAAGGATCAGGTATTTGTTTGCATTTGCATGAGGAAAGAATGTGCTAAATGTTAATCAATTATGATGTAGTGTTACTAAACCTCACAAGGTCATTTGAAAGGAAAGAAATAAAGTACAAGTAGCAGTGTCACACAAAGATGTAGGGTGTGTTTGGTTTTCCGTTTGGCCACCCAAATTGACGGGGCCACCCAAATTGACATTCATTCTTCATTGAATGATGCACTCAATTGTTTGGCAACTTTTATTTTCTGTTAAGTTGAATGCTATTTCTGTCAAAACGCCTGTTAAGCCCAAAGCTTGGAGTGCTATGCTTTTCTGTTGGACGGAAATGGTTGGCATTAATTGCGGGTTTCATATTTCAATTAAAATATATGGTAAATTTTTAGCACAACAAGATGGAAGCAACCTGTCAGTGATTTCTATTGCCTCTTGGTTGGTTAATTAAAATTATATTTTTTATGTATATATTTTAGCATTTTTTGTAAACTTATTATTTTTAATTAAAAGTACTTTTAATTAATATCATCCAAACAAGTTTCATCTTGATAAAAGTACTTAAAAAAAAAATAAAAATCCAAACATAAATCAAGTTACACTAAATCTACTTTTAACTAAACTTAAGTTTACAAAGTTAAGATCAACTAAACTTAACTTTGTAAACTGTAATCCAAACACATGTAATCATGTTTTATTTTGGCATTTGCCATTTGGTTATGTTAATAAATATGGATTCTCTCTATCCTCCGGCTGCTGCTTTATGTATGATAATCTATATTATAATATAAAACTGCACTATCATTGTAGCCATGGTCCTTCCACCCATAGCTGTGCTAGGAACGGGCATGAATTCTTAACTAGATTTTGTTCTGTTGATAGTTCAGTTCCTATTTTCTTCAGAAAAAATTGATAAGTGTGGGAGTGCAGTTGAAAGACTGATTATTTGTTGTGTTCTTGCTTTTGAATTCACTTTCAGGGAACATCAAATGCATCAGAACATATTATGGATGAGGATTTTTCTCCTGTAGATGTGGATGTAAATTTAGTAAAAAGCTTTCTTGATTCCTTTTCTTTCCAACAAGGTCTTCCTGGTCCAGCTTCCAATTTGCTCGGCCTCATGGGGGTGCAGTTACCACAAGATGCCAAGAAGGGCAAATGAAGATACTGAAATATTTATTCAGGTTTTTTAAGTTTTGGGATTCTCCAACGATAGTCTCTGGATGGCATGTTTCCCGACCTGTTTACTGATATCCTTTTTCCATGGTGGGTAGACACCTGCTTAGCAGAGTGCATGTGGGAATGCTTGCTAGTCATGGTGTAACTGCACCAGGTTTTGGCACTTTGATTTGAATAGAAGTGTCTTATTTCCCTGCCTCCAGAGAAAAGCAAGAGAACGTTCATCTGTAGCATGTACGTTTGCTGTAATACAAGTGGCAAGAGAAGTATAGGAAATTGGGAATTGGATAACTATCTTATATAGCGAATCTATTTAAACCGGAAGTGATTACCATTAAGTAATTCCCAACAGGGGTTTATATTGAGTTTGTGTCATCCACTATTAACAGTTGATGATTGCTCCCTTTCTTTTTGGGTTTAGTGATTACCGTTTAATAATGTTACAATTACTGTTCTAGTTAAATCTGGTTTTCTACTTTGCTAGCCATAAAATTATCAGTACCGAATTACACCCCTTCCCCCACCCAAATACTCAAAACACGGAAAAATGTAAACTAGAATACTACATTCTGTCATACTTCACCAACTTATGATTTATGAACAAGCGAAAAATGAAAAATTAATCTTCCCTTCTAGTAAAAAGGGAATTCTCAATGCGCTAATACCTAATATAACCTGTAAAAGACTTTTCACGAAGATGAAAAATTAAAGAAACACAGTAGGAAAATAGGAAGATATTTTACATATGGTTCTGCTCCTAGGTAGCCCGGTATTTCCTATGCATTCCAGGGGTCATACAGGAGAAGATTGATTGTTTCTTTGGTTTGGCGCCAAAGATAAATGACCTCAGAGGTACCTTGGCCCTGGTCTCTGATTGTCTTAGCTGGCCATTTTGTTGTCTCTTTGAAGCTGAAAACCCGAATTCATCATTCAACTTCACCAGAGCCATTTCTACTTCAAGTTGGAGAGATGTTACAATATCTAAACCTGCTTGAAGTTCATCAGCAACCTTGTTGTTTTCCTGTTTCATGTTCAAAATCTCACCTTGGAACTTGGCAGCTTGGTAGCTTGTGAACCTGAAGTCATCATCTTCAGCACTGGCTTTCAATGCTGCTGTTATCTCTTCTTGGATGTCACACAGAGATGAGAATCGACATTGCAGTTCTTCTTTCAGCAAGGCACCTTTTTCCATCCAGAGTGTTATTTCACTTTGGATCTCTGTTAGGTGTTTGTAAATTGGTCTTGAATCTGATTTTATAGAATACTTTATGCTACTACTACCCTCTGACGATTTCCCTTTTTCCTCTAGTTTTGATAACTCGGTCTGCAAATCTTTGATAGTGGTTTCAAACTTCTGTATCTCAGAGAAATAAGCACTGAATTTTAACCAGAAAATCAAGTTCTCCTCAAGAATTTCATCCATGTTTGATCGGAACTTCTCTTCAATGGCTGAAGTAGATTCAGGTTCAATTTTTAATAGTTCCTCAATGTCGTGTTTTTCTGGTAGCAGCACTGAAGCTGACTCTGCCAAATCCTCATTTCCTTCCAAGCTTCTCTGCAGGAGACCTAGTTTTTGACGCAGAAGTCTTATTTCTTCATCTTTCATGGCATTAGCTGTCTTCAGTTCTTTCAGCTGCAAAGATGAATCAAAGTTGCTGTCTTGATTTTTCTTCTCTATTTCAGCCAGCTTCTTCTTCACATCTTTATAATTCCGAAGAGTATTAGTATACTCAGTCAGCAGAACTTGTTCCCTTTCCTGCATTCCATTTGTAAACAATTTCCGCCAATCAGGCTCATCTTCTGGTGTTGTTGCCTGCTCCTTGGGATCAACTTTGAGAGCATTCTCTATCTTAGATGAACTTTGCTTAGCACCATTTTCTTGCTGTTTGTCAAAACTCTCTGAAGAACTATCTGCCTTGTTGCTTCCCGGGTGCTGACTGACTTCCTGATTTTCTGTGGTAGTGCTCACAGCAACTGTTGCCTTTTCATCACCATTGTCAGGATTTACAATCTTCTCTTGTTCTTTTAACTCTTTTGGAGATTTGTTTTCCACAGGGGTTGCCTCTTCCGTTTCTAAGGAGCTGGTGACCTCAACCTCATTTACTGACTTAACATCATTTTCCAATGAACCCGTGACGCTGGGTTCATTAGCAAACGGTGAGCCTGTGACCTCGAGCTTCTTGTCCGATGTTACATCATCTTCAACAGTTCCAGCAACCTTAAGCTCCTTATCTGTTGCGTCATCTTCTACCAAACCAGCTGTAAGCTCCTTTTCAGAATTAATATCATTTGACAAGATATTGTCTTGATTCAAAGGAACTTGTCCTTCAGGTTCACATTTTGATTCAGCTTGGGTTGATGAATTATTTTGTGTGTGTGATAAATCTGTGGTCTTAGCCTCCTCGACTGGCTGCACATTTTGGACTTTCTCTGAGAGATGATCAAGATTACAATGTGCTTCAGTGAATTGTGTTTGGAGATTGCTATTCTGATCCTCAACAATTTGGTTTAGTTCCCGTACTCCATGCAGCTTTTCTTCCATCTCTCTCAGTTGGTCGTTCAATTTATTTTTGTCCTTGATAAGACTTTCCTTATCGTTTTCGAGAGTTCGAATCTGCCCTTGAAGTTCATCAGTTTCTGTTCTCAATCTCTTTACCATAGCAGTCTGGGACGATACTGCAGTTTCCAAGCTGATCACTTTGTTCACTAGCTCATCTATCTTCTCTGCCATTTCTGCCACACTGAATGATGAATTGGAGCTAGTCTCAAAGTGCTCTTTAATGTTCTCCTTTAATAATTGCAACTCCTGTTTCTGCTGAGTCAATCTGTCCGCATTTTCTTCCAAGTCCTTTGTTTCTGCTGTTTCTTTTAAATCTCTTTGGACCCTTGGCTCTTTGGAATTGCTCTGATCATAATGGAGTTCGTCCATGAGAGAGCCCAACCTGTCCTTGACATCCTTTACCCTTTTGGATTCAATTCTGGTTTCATCAAGTGATCTTTCCTGTTTCTCTTGCAACTGTGTCAATGCCTCTTGGCATGATTTAAGAGCAGCTTCTGCCATCAAACGGCGAGCTTCATCATCTTCAATAACAACACCTTCTCCAAGTTCATCTTGCAGAATAGAAACTCTCTCTTGCAATTCCTTGATTTGCTCCTCAGTTTCCCAGTACCTAGCAATGGCATTATCATAAGAGTTCTTTACAAACTCTTTCACAGTTTGTAGAGCCAGAATCTGTTTCTGCATCTTGTCAACCTCTTCAAGTGCCTCTTTTCTGCTCAAACCAGATTTAGGAACTTTTGGAGCAGCAGCAGCTGCTGTGGCGGCTGTCTTCTTGGAATGAAATTTCCTTGTGGCTGCTGCTGTTGTTATGACACTTTTTAAATCTTTAAGGGGAGGCTTGGGAATATTTGTTTTGAGCCCTTCTGGTTTTCTTCTTTGAGGCCTTGGTGATACATCATCATCGTCTTCATCCATAAGTGGGACGCGATCTGGAAAGACAGAAGCAATGGTGTTGTTGGCATTTTGCAACTCTGTTGATATGTGATCATATCGTTCGGCTAAAGCTCGGTAAGCCTTGAATGATTCCTCCACAAAGCTTATCAGTTCCGGTCTCCTTTTGTAATACATTTCTGCTCTCTTGGCAAAAGAGTCTCCCTCTTCCTCTAAGAGCTTCAGAACATTTTGCACTTTTTCCTCCATATCTGCAGTTTTGTTTATATATTTTAGTTTGCCAGCTAAATTCATATATAAAGGCACATAAAAGTGGGTTGTGTTGATCTTACATAGGCATCTAGCCGTGGTTCAAACAAATTTTTGATTTAGTACTCTAATTAACAATAAGTAAACGAGCGTCCGTCGTTATATCCGCCTGTAGGATAGTGGTAAGCATCTCCTAAAACTCTAAAATCATAGGAAATCACATCGATGATTTCAAAGAATGCAAACTATACCCAATTTCTCAAATAAGTATATGTTTAATGAGAAAAATGAAGCTGTACAACATAATCAGCGTCTGAAACGCATTCTATCAAGAACAGTGGGAAAAAAATTGGAGTCTTTCTCTGCCACAAATTGGGCAAAAACAGGATTATGTGAATTGAATCAAACATTGGATTTTGGGGAAATTCAATTTAAAAAATGATAGAGGAATATACTTTTTGATTGGTTGAGGCTCAGTTTTGGAAATAAAAGCACGTAGAGAAGCATTTTCAGAATCCATATAAAACAATTAAGCCTTGAGCTTGAGTACAAACACAACATGAAATCTTTTCCTTAAACCTCTACTCACGCAGTTGAATTTTCGGATTACGGATAAATATATTATAGACAACACACTATTTTCATGTAAGACAAGCATAATTTAAATGTTTAACTCCATAGTGAAATGACATTGATCATCAAAAGCTTATTATATACATATAATCTAACGTTGAAAGCAAGGCAAGCCATACGTTTACATGTTTTGCCATAAGCTTGTACAAAAATTCCATCAGAAAAAGGAGATACATTGTAGAGTTGATCATGTTTTTTAATATGAAAAAGAAAATGAAGAGAAACTCATCATCACCTTGAAGGTTTTGCTCCATCCATTTTGATTGCTTTGTTCTGATGTGGCTAACCCACCACCATGAATAAGCATTGCTTGCCGCTCTCTGCAACATATTGGTTGTTTTTTCTTCCTTGTTATCTCTTTCCCCTTGGTCCTTGGTATTGAGATCTTAATATCGTGAGAGTCAAAAACATGCAAACCGTGTTTCTCCTATTACTCTATCTGTTTGAAATGGGGAAGAGAAGACATGGATTCCATGACAGCAAGGGACCAACAGAAGAAAGTGGAAAAAAGGATTAAGAAAAAAAGAAAGATAATCAACGAAAGAGAGAGAAAGAGATGCAGGGAGAGAGAGAGAGAGAAAACGTGGGAACTAACCAAGACGTTGTGCTAATTATGGGATGATGGAGGGGAGCAAAGTTCGCACGAATTTAATGTCCAAACCTTACTTTTGAAAAAGCACTGCAATAAAATGAAATAAAGAATAACATATGCATGCGTTGAACGACCCACGTGCCTGTGGCATTGTCCAGCTTTGCCATCACTCACCTAGCCTAGCCACGATCACGAGCACTTCTCCTTTTGCTTTTACACACACCTTTCATCTCTCTCTCGATGTCTTTAGTGCTAACTTAGTTATATTAGTTGTCATACTCTTAATCTTAATAGGAGAATCAAACATAAAATTTTCAAGGAGATAATTGTTAAAAAGATTTAGATAAGTGAGTCATTCTCTCAATGGAAGATTGAAGTTCAAACTTGATTACAAGAAAAATAATTGTTAGGACAACTTTCTAGTGGTAACATATCCAAAGTGTTTAGACATGTTTGGTATTTATTACTCTTTTGGGTGAAATAATTATTTTTTAAAAAAATCTAAAAAATTAAATAAGAATTTGAAACAAACTAAGAGTTTAATAGTCATACACCTCAGTGTAAAAAATTTTATACTATCATTCAATTAGAATTCACCATTAATATAACTTTTAAAGTATTTATTATAAAAATCAACAAACTTACAATAAACGGCAGTTTGTGATTGGATGACACAGTATAGAATTACTTTACACTGTCAATGCATGACCATTAAACTCATAAACTAATCCAAACATATCCTTAATCTCACAATAAAGCCAAATTAAAAAAAAGAAAAAGAGAGAGATAGAAATATTGATTTTTATATTATTATTATTATTATGGTTAATATTTCAAGTTGCATACATGCCAAAGAAAAGCGTATTACTTTTTTTTTATATATAAAGAAAAGCGTATTACTTTAAGTCTATTACATACGACCAAATTAAATTAATAATTCAAAAATGACTATTTTGACTTAATTAATTCTACATTTGTGTTTTTTATTAGATTTTGACTTAATTAATTAATTAATTAATTCCACATTTTGACTTAATTAATTAGTTTAAAAATGACTATTTTGACTTAATTAATTCTACTTCAAAAAAAAAAATCTACATTTGTGTTTTTTTTAATTTATAAATTTTATTAAAATAACTTGTTAGTTATCTTTAAGACTTTTATAGTAAGAGCCTGTTTGGATAAATTTATTCAAAAGCACTTGTAGAAGAAGAAAATAAAAAATAAAAATAAAATAAACTTGTTCAAAAATTAAAATTAACTTATACATAAACTAATTTATAGAAGCTCTTTTATATTAATTTTTCAAAAACTAATTTTAACTTATGTATAAATTAATTTTAACTTTTTAAAAAATTTATTTTATTTATTTTAATTTTTTTTATAAAAATATTTATAAAGAAGTTAATCCAAATAACTCTAAATCTGTCTACCACTTGCTTGTTTAAACTTTTCTTCGTTGCAACCATGAGTTATCGCATCCTGACCGACTTGTTTTCAAAGCAAATTATTTCTCCTACCAAACTGCGATTTACTATGCAGAATAAATAGACTCTAGATTATTTCATAAAATCTTAACGTATGATGTTAAATTTTTAATCTAAAATGAGGACATTATATAAATTATTGTAAAAGGCAAAGCTAAATGCTCTGTCTAGTAGTTTCTAAATTTTATCGTACAAAAAAGTTGCTTAGAAAAGCTGTAATGTAAAGGTGGCGGTGGCCGACTTTTGTCGCGGAACGGTGACGCTTTGTATAACGAAGTTTTACAGAGCTTGAAAGGCGCCCCAAATAGAAAATTGTGTATTTCTGTTATTTTTGGAGGCACGTTCTGTTCAACATTGGCCTGCATTGACGCTATAAATAGGAAAATGTATATAAAAATTTTCCCTTATTAAAAAAAATCTGACTAATATGTTCTTCCATTCTTCTAACTGTAAGAAGATTTGGAAAGAAAAGCAAAATCTGTTTGAAAGAGAAATCTTATCTATCGTCCTACACTGTTACATATTCAAGAAGTTGTTTGGCCTAATCATACCTGTCAATTTGGGAAAAATTGTAATTTTTTTTAAAAAATAATCCATGTAGTAGATTTGTGTAAAAAAAAAATCTAATGTTTATGTAACATAATTCTTAAAAGGCCCAAGTTCTATAAACATTACGAAACAAGTTTTACTCCGTAGTATTATTTATGTTTGTAAAAGAATGTAATTTTTTTGAAATGTTTTTATTTAAAAAACAAAAAATACGAACCACTCGTTAGTGGGAGCCTTGTCAAATTCTACGAAAAAAGAACCAAATAAAATGAATGATTGGAAGGACAGAAAGTTAGAGGGGCAAATAGATTCCCTTGATTATCATCGATAAAATAATATCTCAACAAATTAAGCAAAAGAAATATATAAAAATTTTCATCTTATACATCAAATCAGTATTCATTTGCTACCAAAAAATTAGTATTCATTTATTAAGAGGTTAACTTTTTTAACAAAAATGGCGCATGATTTTTTTAAAATAATTATATATTTTTAAATTTTAAATGTTTTTAAAATTTTATTTACACTCATCATAATTTTTTATAATTTAAATATTTTCTTTCAGTTTATATTTTTTAATATTTTATATAAATTTAAAAATATCCATATAATGTGATACTTGCTACCAGTGTTTATTTTTTGTCTGCTGCGTTTTTAAAAATTGAGAATTATGTTATAAACAACAACAAAAAAGTGACCATCAACCCAACCCATGGTTTTCTCACCCAAAACTTTTGTTTGAGATAGGCAGATGCCTGTCGCGTACCTTTTTTAAAAGCAGAATATATTAGATTTATGTAAAAGTTTAATTTCTATATATTGTTAATGTAAAAATAAAATTTTTTACACTGTCAATTCATAAAAAATCATATTAGGTATAGCTTTTAAAATAACTATTATAAACGTCAATAATTTTACTATGTCAGTTTATAATTCAATAACAAGGTAAACAATGAATTCTTTTTATTTTCATTTAATTCATCTTTAAACTCAACAAAAGAAGAGAACGCTATGGTCTTTTTTTTTGTGTATTATTAGGGGTGTAAATGAGTCAAACAAGCAGAACACTTGCAATTTAGGCTTGACTTGTGAAAAAAAGTGTGACTCAAGCTTGTTTTATTTATTTAAATGAGTCTAACTAAAAGCTTAAATTTGACTTATTTAGCTCATTTATAATTTAATTATTTTTACTTTTATAAAATTTCTTAACCTATTTTATATAGAAATATGTGCTTAACATGCGGTATGTGAAATTTAATGTCAAACATTCTAGATTACTATATTTTCATAATTCAGTAAATAAAAAAAAACTATAACTTCTTATTTACTACAAAAAAAAAAGTTAAAAATTAATTTTAACAATCTACAAAGTTCTACATATTTCCATAATGAAAATATAAATAACAAAAGTTAATAATATTTTCATCATCAATTTAAATAAATTAACTATTTATGAGCCGTTAAGGTCGAACTTGTAAAGCTGGAGCTTAACTCATTTAAATAATTGAATTCAATCTCAAGTTTGAGTTTGTTTATTTAATTAAACAAACGAGTTTAATCAAACATTTAATGAGTCGAACTCGAACTCACAAATAGTTCTAACTCATTTACACCCTTACATATCACGTGATCATTCGCTGTCTAAATTGTCTCCATTCCCTTGTTTTATTTTCCTTTTTCCATGGCATGACTGGCTATTCACAATGCCTTATAATTTCGAGGTCAAAGTCCTATGTTTTGTTGTAACTTCATAACAACAATGAAAAGAGGTAATTACGAAGAAAGAAGGAAAGAAACAAAGTGAAAGTGGCAGAGACAATCAAATCCTTTTATATCATAGTTTATACCGTCATGCATAAGATATAGAGTGAGATTTTAAATATCACTTTTATGGAATCTAATTCCTCTCCCTCACATATATCACAAGGGTTGACAACTTGACAACAAAATAATTGTATTCTCAAGTAGATGACACTAAGAAATATTTAAGACGTGGTAGTTGTCTATTTTGACAAAAGATTTTGTTTTTAATTTTTTAGAAATTTAAATAATAAATACAAATTATTATCGTTATTTGTTTACACAAATCATTAAAAAGCATAAAACAAAGAAATATTTTTATAATAAAAAATAAAAATAAAAAACATTTTGTTGACCCGGATCGGCCTCCCTTTGCACTTACAGAATTTCCACAGCATCAATAATGTAACAGCCATACATTTAAAGCAATCCTCAAAGTTAAGGAAGAAAGTGCTATTTTCTCATCTAATTGAGAAAAACTATATGGTTCATCTTTGCATTGTTTTATGAAGAATTAATCAAAAAAATTAAAAAAGAAGAAAGAAAGAAAAGAATGCAAATAACCGGTTTGCGTTGCAAAAGTGAATAATATATTACAAAAGCAAAATCTTTCCAAAAACGTTTATCAACCAAAATATATTTGTTCTCTAAATTAATTAATTATATTTTTGTTTGTACATTTACATAATTTAACATATTACAATGAAAAATAGTTAGTGAAAAGGATGAACGGACCCGGATTGCCTACAGTCAGGCATAACGCATTCAATCAAACAATCAAGATCCAGTGGCTAAATTTTTTTTTTCTTTTATTTTATTAATTTTATAAAAGTTGAGAAATAAAAGAGAGGGTTAAGATTTTAATTTCCTTCTCTCTCTGACTGCAGAGAACCTCATCCACAGTGAAGCATGTCAATTGCATTATCCATTTAAAACATTTTATTATTTAATAACCGTGTTCAATTACCATGAGTTATATATTGGGAGTATAAAAAATCTCCTCTAATTCAAAACATTGACTCTTGCAACCCTACATTACAACTCCAAATCTAGCCACATGAAAATCCCCTTTTGTTTAAATCCTTTCAATTATAGTAGTGATTGATTGGACACACAAATTTCTAGATCGAAATTTTCCATTTCAATTTAAGCTTTTACAATAAGAGGAGACGATGATTCTATGTACAAAAAATACATTGTATGGATAGTGGATTCTTGGCTTATTTTGCCTCCTCTTCTTCTAGAAGGTTGTCAGAAAGATCCGCAGTCATAGAAGATGTAGTTTTCTACGCTTCAAAATTCTGAAGAGAAGCCAGCCAGTGTTCCACGTAATTTTTGCCAGCTGCAAATTCAATAGTATTCCAAAAATACAATAAATACGGCTCTCTAGTCTCTTCAAAAGCCAGATACACAAATATAATAGTAGAGATGGATGTATCAATAGATCATAAGAAAAATTAGTACTGTAAATGAATGTTTTCACTTCATTGATTTCCAACGAAAATTCAATGAAAGCATTGCCATCATTAATTACAAGACAACTTTCCCTAGTTGTGATTTGTACAGACAGCTCAATTGAAAATGGCAGGTTCTTATTTTAAACACGACAGTGCCCAACTTACAGTTTGGGATATGCAATTGTTACAAGTTCAATCAACTTGATCCGTGTCTCCTAGGCTACAAGATGATTTAAGTATAAACGTAAATTCAACCATAAAGATCAGAAAAACCAGGACTCAATTTCCAAGGACAGGAAAGAAACAGTTCCGAGATAGAAAGGAAAGTTGTTCTGGTACTAACGTATCTTGTTAAGATATCGTATAGTATACTATACGCCATCTTTTATTTCTATTTATCATTGAAAAAATTGCAGGGTCGAAGATGAGAGAAAAGTATGAAGTCACTTGACTGTGGTAAAAAGGAAGTCAGCCATTAATTAGCTGTGGCTTGTATAGTGTGGAATTTAGGACCTTAAATCAGATTGTGAAGGTGAAGCTACTTCAGTCCATAACTTTTTCTCTCTCATCAAAACAACTTGGTGTAAAAGTGATTTACCCCCTGAGCAAAAGTTTCAAGCTAAGCCTATATATATATAAAATAAAAATTCGATGAAAGAAAAAAAGTAGTACATGGCAAAGCATCAAGAAACCTCCTGAAACAGAGAAGATACAACCAAAGAAAATTAGCTCACAAAAGCAAGGCAGTATCTTTGCAAATCATACATGAAACCATTCAGTAATAAAAGAGGAGAAAAAACCCATATAGGATAGAACAACAAGCCCCTATAGTATCGCGCACGCACACACGCACACAAAATAAATAAATAAATAACAAAGGCCTCGTAGATCGATGCATTTGAAGACAATTCTAGGAAAAAAGCAAAAACTATTTGTTCTATTTGGATTTAGCGAATTAGAGGCCCTAATCACCACTGCACTTATAATTACTAAGCGGAGCAGTAACATGGTGATAACGACAGACACATTTCTTCATTAGCATCAGAATCATCAACAAGGCCAAACCAACTCAAAAAATATGAATTACACAATAATATAAAAATTTAAAAAGCACCTGAAAAAGGATTTTGTTTGACTTTAAAGAACCAGCACAAAAAATGTAAATCAACTCAGAAAAAGTTAAACAGTGCTAGGAGTTTGAAAGAGAACAAAATAACTCGATGAAAACAAAATTACACATTTCAAGAGCACGTTCTGAATCTTACCAGAAGAAAATTCATTTGGAAGGTTCTTGATGGCACTCAAAAGCTCCTTGTTTGAACTCTCCACCTCCTTTCTATAGCATTGAACCAGCACAGCAAAACTATTATCCAAATCATCATCACTCTGAAGAAAATCAGGGCCATGAGGCTCCAACCACCCAATGGACCAATCTGAGTCATCAGATTCAGAGCCTGACAGGCAACCATCACCATCAGATGGCACCAACACAACATCATACTCTCTATCAAGTCTCCTGTCTTCCCTGCTCTGCCGTTTCCTTTTAACCTTCCCGTGAGAAGGAGCTATCTTTGTTCCCTTCACTGAAGGAAACTTTACAGTCTCTCTCTCCTTAAAACCCCATTCAGAAGATGAATTCAGTGGAGAGCCACTAGAAGCGGGCTCTTTCTCCTTGCCACCCCACAACCACCGTGACAAACGTGTCAAATAGACACCCATACTCCCAATTCCAATTGTAACTCAAAGCTAAAGGATTACAATGAGTGAAGCTCTCTTGGAGGCCAAGGATTTGTGAAAGAATGAGGCCAAAAAATTTGAGAAACGAAATGGCCAGTGGTTCCTGCCTGTTGCAGTAACCACTATATTAGGAAATGATCCATTCATTAAACAAAAGGATATCAATTGGTAAAAGGGGCACAAAAATAAATTCAACCCAACAAACTATTAATATCAATAACAATCAATTAAAAAACAAAAAAACTTTTGATGAAAAAGCACAAGCACGGATGAAACAGATGCAGTGAATTTACCAAGGTTTTCTCAAATATCAAACCCAATTCAGCAAGTTGAAGAACTTAGCCTAGATTTACTGACCCATTTCTCAAAATTAGATGTCAGCAAAAATTGTCTCACATAACACTCCCAGAAAAGCACAAAAGAATATTAAAAAAAAAATATAGGATAAGATAATTATCCAAATTTTAAAAGAATAAATTTTATCTCAAATTTTATTTATCAAAAAATATCAACCCCAAATCTCAAACACAATGACACACAGTCATACTCGGTCTACTCAACGCAAAATCGAAAAGAACACGAAACCCAGTGAAAAATTGAGTAAAGACCTTTGCTTTAGGTCAAAATCGGAAATTCGCCCAAACTCAATTCACCGAAGAATCACCGGAAAATCCCATACTCCTCGCCGGAAAAACCGAACGTTTCAAACGGCTATGATATCGGAAACAAAAGCAGAGGAGATCGGAGTAAGAGTTTTCTCCCGCGAAAGAAAAAAGCCGGCGACACAATGCAAAGACTCAATGAGTCAAATCGAAACCCTAACTCGCCAACTATCCCTCTCTCTCTCTCTAATCGTCTTCCTCCTTCTGCTTCTGTTTCTTGTTACACTGAGAAGCAAACCCAATCGGTCAAGGCCTCGTCTTCTTCTGAATTTATAGACCTATTTTTCCGCTTTTTCCATCATTTCACATCTAACGGCCCAGATTGCACCGTCATTCTGATGTGCGTCCAGAGATAGGGTCTTATTCTATTACTCTGGACCCTCACTCATCTTATAACAATTCATTCCTGGCCTATAGCATAAGCCATAAGGTGGTTAACAATTTAATATGAATATATGTTTTATAATCAGAAAATATTGGACGTTCATTCGGTGATGAGCCGAGAGAGATAATAACCGTCCAAAGTTGCTGACGTGGGTGACAATTACCCCAATCATGGGATGCATGTGCGGTCTAACTTGTCAACACGTGTCAATAATGTCAGCCTAAAATAATAATAATATAAGGAACTAAGGAATAATTAGTGATTAAGTTGAATCGAAGAAGTCATGTTTTTCTTTATTAGTTTTTCCACTTGTCTAACATTTATTAGTTGGTAATCGTAAATGTTAATATTTATTGAGAAAATTAGCATATTTAAAAATATTTTTAGGTTAAATTAATCTATAGGTCTCTATAGTATTATAGAGTTTTTAATTAAGTCTCTAAAGTTAAAAACACTTTTAAAAAGTTTTTATAGTTTAAAAGTTTATAATTAAATCCCTACACGCTAACAATGTTATAACTTCATTAATTTATATTTAACTTAATTGCATTTTTAGTCTCCCAACTTTCTTCTTATTTACAATTTAAGTCTGAACAGTTTGTAGGTGATATGCAAAAATAGAAAAAGAATTAACAAAAGGCGTTTGTTTCAAGGTTTGATATTAAATTTCTAGGAATCATATTCCCTGGAATACTATGTTTGGGAATATTATTCCCATGAACATGTTTGGTTGACATTTAATAATTTCAAAAAAAAAATCATTTAATTAAAAGTTCAAAAAATAAAAGTAAAAGAAGAAATGTGGAAAAGAAAGTGGGAATAGGTAGTTATCACAGAAAGTAACTTCCCTTCCCATGAAAATGTAAGATACCCACTTTTCACCATGGGAATAATAACTAAGATAAGTATGAGTATTTCACATTCTTGAGAATCAACAATGCCGAAAAAATATTTTTTTAAACTTGTACCAAACATGAGAATGTAATACTCCAATGTTCACTTTTTGAAAATAATGTGTGATACCTTGAAACAAATACAACCTCAAGGTGTTGAAGGTGAGGATTGAACTCCCAAACGTGAAGTCTACCAACAACACTAAAACCATTAAGCTAATAACTTTATTTGATATATAAACAAAAAATATATTATATATAACTTAAACGGGAGACTAAAATTGCACATGAATTTATTACTACTAAATTAAATAATATTGACATTATATAAACTAATAATATTAAAATTAATATTAATAAATATAAATTAATAATATATACTATGGACCAAAATTACACAAATATTTACTACTAGTAAATAAACAATATAATATTATAAAACAAAATAGACAATAACTTATACTTTTTAATACACGCACACACACACACACACACACACACACACACATATAATTTAATTATAATTTAATCACTCTATTTTAAATAATTTTCTTATTTATAAAATTGTGTTGTTTTAATTTTTTATTTTTTCTCTACATATTTTAGTAACTGAAATAAGATATTGTTATTGATGAAACAATTTTTTTATATATATTTCACTAAAAAGTATATTTATATCATATATTTTCAATTAACCTTCTTATGATATATTTATATTATATCTAATATATTTTAATTTTTCTAGAAGTTTATTAATATATACTAATTTATATATATTAGTAAACTCTAAGGGTGGGGATTTAGATTTTATTCACGTTGACAAGTATATATTACTTTTAATATTATTAGCTTATATGATGTTGATATTATTTAATTTAGTAATGGTAAATATATGTGTAATTTTGGTCTCTCGTTTAAGTTATATATAAATAAATTTTATTTATATACTAAATAAAATCATAAGCCTTGTGGTTTTAGTGTTATTGGTAAACTTGATTTAATTACAAAGTTTTTAAACTATAAGGACTTTTTTAAGGTGTTTGTAACTGTAAGAACTTCATTAAAAACTCTATAAAACTATAGGGACATTTGGATTAATTTAACCATATTTTTAAAATGTCATCAAATATACAATTCTCCAAGAATAAAACAAGAGTAAATAATATAGAAAAAATAGGTTATGCACTCAAAGTATAAAATAGTTTTATACTGTCATCTAATTACAAACCATCATTTATAGTACATTTGTTGACTTTTACAATAATTGTCTTAAAAATCATACCAACAGTGATTTCTAACTAGTTTACAATGTAAAGGTTTTAACACTGACAATACATGACCATTAAACTTAATAATATATGCATCGAAAGTGTAAAGTATTTTTACAATATCATTTAATTATAAAGTAATATGCATGATAAGTTTTTTAACTTTTTAATAAATGATAGTGTAAAATTTTTTTACATTGTCATCCAATTAAAAACTACCATGTATGATAAATTTAGGGTTAAATATATTTTTTGTCCTCCAAAAATATGACAAAATTGGTTTTAGTCCCCAGAAATTTTTTTGCTTGAATAAAGTCCATCAAATATTAAAAATACCTTAATTAGATCCCTATATAAAACTTTGTTTAACTTTTTTGTTAAATGATGACCATACTAGCATCACAGTCACCATTAATTTCTTAATATGGTCGTCCATGTCAATTGTTATGTTTAGGTTAGATTAGTAACATACTTTTTAAATAAAATTATTACATGTTTAACCCTAAACCATAGATTTTTTAATCCTAAAGCAAAAGCAATTACACGATTTTTTATTAAAAATTATCATTGAACACTTCATGTAATAAAATACTTTATTTGGAAGCTGATGTGACCATCATTTAATAGAAAAGTTAAACAGAGTTTAGTACAGGAATCTAACTAGAATATTTTTAATATTTGAGAGATACTATTCAAGGAAAAAATTTCCTAATGACTAAAACTAATTTTATCATATTTTTGGAGGATTAAAAACATATTTAACCCATAAATTTATTAACTTTGATAATAATTACCTTAAAAGCCATATTAAAAATGATTGCTAATTGGTTGACAATGTAAAAATTTTTACACTGACAATGCACACTCATTAAACTATGTTTTAAAATTAAATTAATAAGTCAAAATATTGTAGCAACTCCGTAAAGATAATGAGAAATCAAATCAAGTCTATCTTCTGCAAACTAACTTCTATATCAAGTAGGAAACTAGGAATCTCCTTGACCATTTAACCACTCCAATGTCAACGTACATTTTACCATTTTCACATTAAAATCGTACTGTTTGTAGTTATATTGGAAAATACTACAGTACAGACCAACTTTAGTAATCTTAAATAAATGGCTATAATTACTTGTGGATTAATTTTGAACTGATTGAATTAATTATGAAAAGTCCATAATTTTAACTGACAAGACATCTAGTCACCCAACTAAATATTCCATTAAATGAAAATCGAGATTATTAATTGGTAATCATTTTCAACTCTGTATTAGTAATTTAAGAAGTTGCATTAGACAAATCACTTTCAGGTTAAAGAGGGCACGGAACACCTTCGTAATTGATCCGCTAGCTTCTACGAAATTGATTGAAGTCGGTCATCATTTTTTCTACGAGCAAACTGAAAGGTGGGTATCCATGGAGTAATCAATACTCAAAGAATATAGAATATGGGAATTAAGTAATCTCAGAATGATCGCATAGCCAAAACGATGACAAATATTGACGTGCCAAAAAAGTTAAAAAAAGAGAGTGTATTTTCTCATTGGATTTTCTTAGAAAGAGCTCCTTCAATTGACTTTTGCCCCTTTGGCTCTCTTCTTTTAAAAGATTTAAATCGTTACCGTTTGGCTAACGTTATTGCCATTGATGATACGACATCTAATTTAAATCATTGAGTTGCAAGAATTGACGTTTGAATATAATAATTAGGGTGGTTTTAAAAATGAAGCAAAGTTTTCATGATATGAAAGTAATAAGGGACGCTCACGTATTTAAATTGTTACACAAGATCCAATGTAGTTAAAGTTATAGATATTGTCATTGATCTAACGATATTTCTTTGATCGGATTTAGCCATTCATTTTCATTGTTTGTGTCACCGATGACATACAATCCAATTATATATGTTAAATATGCTATACACATAGTACTTACTTCTATATCATCTTATATTTGTATAATTTTTATAATCTAATTAAAATTAGTTTCATTTTATATTTTACACACTGTTTTTATCACCTTATTTAGTGGAAAGTGGTGTGTTTCAAAGTATGAGCACCAAACATTACTGCTATATATTTTATGTAGTGATAATAAACTTTTAATGATGTCTTTTTTTTAAGGTGTTCTAAAGATAAATTTTGGCCCAACCAAAATTGTGCTGTGCATCTTATAAAAAATGATATCAAAACTTCTGGAAGGGGAGAAGAAAAAATTTGAATTGATGGTACTTTATTGCCTTTCAGAAACTTTTATGTTATTTAATGAATTTAATTTTTATACATTGATAGTATAAAAATGTTTATAATATTAAATAATTAGAAATCATTTTAAATATAATTTTTAAAATAATTATTATAAAAAAACTAATAATCTTATCATATATATCAATTTATAATTGGATAATCGTGTAAAAAATATTGATACTATAAATGCATTTTAATTAAATTTTTATTTAATTATTTATGATTTTTTTTAACCTATGCAAGATAAGTCTAGTTAGTTGCCTCTCTCAAGTCTCTCAACTAACCTAATTCTTAAAAAGGATATTAATTAAACATGCTTTTTTAGATAATAACTATATCTCTCTATCATCTTTATTTTCTCCTCTTACTTTTCTATAATCTCTCTTTCTCCTCAAAATAATAATAATAATAAATCATTATTTTTTGTAATACCCTTTTTATTTTATTTTTTGTAATTTACTAAATCATTTTTTTATTTTAAAAATAAACCTAAAGTCGCAAAGGATCTAACAGCATATTATTAGTTTATTATTATTATTTTGGATATATAAACCTGAATTCCTAATCATCACGTGATTTAGCCATTTTGTTATACTTTTGAAAGTATAATTTTATTTTATTTTTCTTCACATGATTATATACTATGTTAAGGCATGATAATATGATAATAAAATAAGGTCAAATTACAAATGATTTAGTGAATGAATTTATGTATTTTCCACAAAGGAAGCCAAGGTCTCGTGCTGTCGTGGTGCCCACAATTCAATGTATACAATTTCATGTTTCTTAACACTGTAGTTAATTAATTAGAAGTCATTGATAGGAAATTGAACTCGTTAATTTGAATGTAAACAGTAAGAGTACGGGTTGATATGATAAATAATACAAAACTTACGTGAATCAATAAAATGAAAAAACAAACCATAAAGAACTAAAACAAGAAAACTATAAATTAGAAAAAAAAATTAAAAAGGATATCACAAAATTTGATGATATTATTCCTTTAAGAGAGAGATAAAAAGATCATAAAGAAGTATTAGAAAAAAAAATAAAGATAATAAAGAGATATAGCTATTACCTTAAAAAAAAGCTTAATAAATTGTACTTGTTAACGATTATACTGATAGTTGAGAGGGTAATTAATACAAGTGTTTACAATTTGGTTTGGTTTGATATTTAGATAAGAAGTCATCCAAACAATATAAAAATAATATACAGTTTAGTTTGAATGTAATATTAAATATAAACCAAATCAAATTGATCTTCTATGATTTGGTTTGACAATTTTTTTATTTTATTTTATTTTATATGATTTTTTGTTATATATGAGACAATCTAATCCTATGTTTTAATGATAATAAATGAGATATAAAGAAATATTTGTTGCATTGAGGCTAGTGTTTTACTAGTATATAGATGTTGATTGCTTCATTTGTTAGAAGAATACTTTGCTAACATCATGCTAAAGGATTGTTAGCTTAAGCCTTCTAGCTTCGTTAGTCACATGTTAATTGTCACACAAATGACTTCATGTATTATAAGGAATTTGACTAAGTTAATTACATTAAACAACGTACATTACAAACTTGAGAAAACTTTGTCTTGCTGAGTAAATACCAAAAAAAAAAAAAAATGAAGTTCACCAACTTATGTGTCTTGAATAAAGTGATTGACACAAAAGTAAAAGTAAACAAGACGTGTATTCAAAGAAGTCAATACACAATTATATAAGTACGGAAACTTTTGCCTGTCACGAAAAGGAGATAAAAATGTACTTTATTTTGATTTTTCTCAATAGAACGAGAAAAATATTTAATGCACTTTCAATGTTCATATTCTTGAAGAGGGTAAGCTAGCTCCTGTAATGATTATGACAGAGATACAACCAACATCTTAAATATTTTGAGTTACTTCAGAGGTTCCATGACTAGGTCTAAGACTAAAAGGATAAAGCAAGTATTACAATGCCTAAATATATATGGAGACCAAAGAAAGTTTAGATCAACATGGATTAGTGGTTGCACCAAAATGAGTCATTTTTCTACAAGTTAATGATGATTTAACCCTAGCTTAAAGACAATAGCTTAGTGAGCCAAATAAGCCCAATTCATACAACTTAAGAAATATTCATGGGTTGCAATTGCCTTAGTTGTTAGATCAATTAGTTGGTTTGATTAGTTAATAATAGTTAACCATTTAGTCAATTTTTTTAATTTTTTTTTTATTTTGAAGAAATAAGTATAGATGTCCTTTGGTCTTTCCCAAGTCAGTTTTTTAGGACTTAAAGACTTCATAAGTCATTATAATTTATTACCTTGTGTGTCTAGTGAGAAGTTATTATGATAGTGAGAATTTAATATGATCATGAGAAACTATAGAAGTGAGAATTTGGTTCTTATATATCAAAGGTTGTTAATAGCTTATGGCTTAACTTATAAATAAGAACCTTTTTTAATGAGACAAGACAGATAATTTGAAAGTTAATGAGATTTGAGTGTTTTCTCCATTGTGAGAGTTTCTCCTTGTTTTTATGTTAAGAAATTTATACTGTTGATTCTATCAACATGTTGCGATTAAGGTCATGCTTATTTCTTGTTAACTTTGATTCTACCGACAGATAGTTATTAAAGTCAAGTTCCTCTTATTTTCTTTTACCCATTTTCAAGACAATCCTAATTATTCTTATATCAAACTATCTTCTAGATTATAAAAGCCCTAGAGTTCATCAAGTTACAAAAATTGACCAAATTGAAATTTATTGCGTCCATATATTCTCAATCATTATGAAATATTCTCCATAACATTGTAAATGCTCTAAGTGTAGACTAACTCACTTATTATAATTGTGCATATATCAATGATAATCTAAGATTTGAGTTTTTCTAAAACTTTAAAGTTATTGTTTTGAGCCTAAAGAGACTTAATTAAAGAATATTTGTGATTGTGTTGGGACAGGTAAGTGAAAGAATACCTAATATATTGCGTAGAGACAAGGGAGAAAGAATATTTGTACAATGTAGAATGTTGTTTTCCTATAAATATGTGTCTTTTAGCCAAATCTTTGTTATTTGTCAAGGATTGGATATAGCGTTGGATTATAAGAGGACCTAGTGTAAAAATACCGTGTGCATCCTCTTCTCCATTTACTCATTTAATTTATTGATTAATAAAGGAAGTTGTCTTTGTGTTGAAAATGCTTTCAATTTTATACTTAAAAGGTTTTATACCACTAAACATCATTAATTGGATGTTACCAATGTTTTTAAAACTAGACCGATCATTGAACCAGTCAAGGCACTAGTTCAAGGTTCAATGGTTGAACCGTGGTCGAATCGGTATTAATAAAATAATAATAATTAAATAATACATAAAATAATATTAAAAAAATAATATCATAGCTTTATAATACTAAAAATTAAAAATAAAACATAATTTTATAGGTTTTTTACATTTACAATACCTACAAAAGTGCAAATCAAATATGTCATAATACGTAATTATAAGTTTTGACTATACACATCAACATTTATTAATAAAACAAGGTATATATTTAAAATAAAAAAGAAAATGATAAATACTTTAGGTTGGTTTTTATTTTTTTAAGAAAAAAATTAAAATAATGTTGTATTAAGCATTTTTCATTGACCTGCTGTGAATCGATTTTTGTTCCGTTTTTGACCAATTTTGATCGGTTTTTTGGTTTTTTGACTGGTTTTTCTCTAGGTCGGTTCTGTGATTTATTTGAACTAGTCAGGTAACTGGTTCAGCGGTTTTTCAATTTGACTGACCGGTCCAATCCGATTTTTAGAACATAGAATGTTACGTTACTATTTACGTAGTTTCAACTACTTGCGTTACTCAACCATTTTAAAGAAGTTATATTACGTATTTTAAAAGTATTTGAAAAGCATTTATGAAAATATTTTGAAAACATAATTCAATTCCACTGTGATTTCTTCTGTCTTTACACTTTCAAAATTATTTTTACTTTGACAATTAATAAAATAAAACAAATTTAATGATCAGTTGAATCATGATCAACCCTTAAAAATAACATTTACATATCTTTAAGTAATAGAGCAATGAAAAAATCACTCATAATAAAAATTTCAAACCTCTTATAAAAAATGTATTACAAACCATTCATAGCCAATTAGTCATATGCTATCAATGTTATATATTCATAATTTAACATAACCAAAATATTCAATACATAAGAAATAATATATTATCATTATCAAAAGTTTAAAACATTACTATATAGTGTTAGAAATCAATATAAGTATATTAAATATACAGTTTAGTTTGATTTAGCTAAGTTTTTAATAATAGAAACCAAAAATCAAACTAAATCACATTAAAAAAAATTATTTTTTTGGTTTTTCAATTTTTTGTTTATTGATTTGATAATGTTTTTCTATCGATTTAACAATTTAAAATGGTTTATTTCAATTTTTAACACCCCTAGTGACTAATGAGGCTTATCTAATACAATTGCCAACACGTTAGAAAATCCGAATTATTTATAGTTGTTGTAACTTTCTTCTTCTTCTTCTTAAACATCATTTTTTGTTATTGAAAAAAAAATATCATTTTTAAATTGAAACGGATATTAATATTCAAATTTTATTTTCAATAGAATTTTCAAATTAACGTTGAGTGTGATTATACGCGATTTTATTTGTGAATGGTTATGAGTAGCAATTTATACAAACTGAAACTTGAAAAAGGATAAGAACAAAACCAATAAAATAATCTAGGTTGAGCTTTAGATAAAGCCAGGTATTGGAAATTTTCCCTCTTGAATTTTTCTTAGTGGAGAATGTGAGTTTTGTTTTAGCACTAAATTGCCCAAATTATTGTGGAAGCCTTGACTAAACGCACCAAGAATCTTAGGCTCTAATTCACTTTTTAATCTTATTTTTTAGAGCCATATCCAACGCTGGCAACGCACAAGCAAATTCAAAAAATGATTAAAGACTGGCATGGAACCTATATAATGTGAAAATTAGAGAATAATGCACACATTGTACAGCATCTACGATTAAGGAGTTGATTGAAAAGAAAAGGAAAAACCATATCAAATGAACTTAATCATGACAATCACTCTTTGGGAAAAGCAGACTCAAACTTTTCGTGATAGCAGATTAAAAGCGTTGTTTTTCCGTTTCATGGGGAAAAGTATGTCATCATAAGTTACAAATTAATCATGTTAATGTTATCATATTACCGTTACTCTCGCTCTTGTACTCATCTTCCCACTAATCTTTACCGAAGTTCCTGTCTATAATTAATGTTTATTTATTTCTCATATATCTGATTTATTTTTGAAATGATTTTGTGTATTTTCAAATGTTGATACTTTCCTTTGTACCCATCGTCATGATATTTTTCATAATATCCTGTGCAGCGTGCACCGGTTTTGCTGATGTTGAACTGTACATGGAAAGTGGTTTTTATAAGATTAAGATTACTCAACTACCATGTTTTTAATTCAATTTTTTTTTCTTTCCCGTTGATGCGCTGTAGAATCTAGATTAATCAATCGAGACTCGAGAGGAAAAGGAACTTACATGGCCACAATTTTCAACTCATATAGACTGACATGAATCGAGGTAATCGCAAAGTACAATTGTTAAAACCAAATTGTGCCACTTGCTTTATGTCAAAAAGACAGCTGTGGGACATAGCTACCCACTTGTACTTCAGCCTGACTTCATGTTCATTAACTTGCAGTGAACCCTTTACCTTTCCCCCTTGGGCAATCCATGTGCCCTAGGCACCAAACGACAACACAAGATATTTATTTTCTATTTCCTTCTTACTTAAACAAACAGTTAATTTCAATATAAAAAAAAAAACAGTTAATTTTTTATTTCATTTTCTATAAGTTCCTTAGGCTTTAGCATTGTTAGTGCTGGATTTTTTTAAAGATCCTGCGAATTTACCTAGTATATGGTTGGTCATTTCGGCATACAAAATTAAACGTCAAGACAAAGCCACCAGCAGAGAAGAGGAAAGAATTATGTTTGTTTTGTCAAATGTTGTAATGTTTAATAATGAGGGCTAGCCCAACGTTGTAATGCTTTGTTTGGTAGCACTGAAGTATCGAAGAAGAGAAGAGAAGTGAGTGGAAGGGAAGAGAAGTGTACAAACTTCTCTCGTTTGGTAGCGACGAAGTATCAAAGAAATATTTGAAAAAATGTAAGACCCACGTCTGAAAACTTTTTGCAAAACTGCAAAGAAATGCGTAGAAATGAGTATTATTGGTAAAAATAATCGATTATTTTTATTGATAATCGATTATCACTAATACTAAAAAATAATTTTTATTTCAATAATCGATTACTTTTTGTAACATAATCGATTATCACTTTTTCTTAATCGATTATCTCTTCTTCCATAATCGAATATCTCCCCCCCTCCGCCTATTCGATTATCTGACTCCTCCTCCCCCTTGTTATTCGAATATCCCCCCTCCCCCCTCTAAATCCCGTCTTATATAATAATAATAACAATAATAAAAATAAATATAATATTAATAACAAAAATAAATAACCCCCCCTCTCTCTCTCTCAAAATCCCATCCTATATAATAATAATAATAATAACAATAATAAAAATAAATAATAATATTAATAATAAAAATAAATATTTTTATTAATAAAAATAAATATTATAATAACAATAAAAATAACATTAATGATAAAATAAATAATAATAATTAAAATAATCTTAACTTCTACTCTATTTCTTACCTATTTCTCTTCAACCAAATAACCTTAACTTCCATTCTATTTCTTACCTATTTCTCTTTTCTTTTCTTCTCTTCTCTTCTCTCTATTTCTTTCCTCTAAATGCCCCAAGCTTTTTTATTTTATTTGTCTCCAACAATGCTATATATTCGAATATTGGTTTACCATACCCATATTTGAATATATGGCTCCCATATATTCAAATATGGGTTTGTAGCATAATTGTATTTCGACGTTTTTCTGCAAATAATTTAATTAAAAAAAATAAGGGTATAAGTGTAATTTTATTTTTTCATTCCAAACCCCTAAAAGTCAAAAAGCAAATTTCTACTTTATTTCTTTTTTACTTCTCTCCAACCAAACAACCTCTATTTTCACTCTATTTCTTACCTACTTCTCTTCCCTTCTATCTACTTCCCCTCTCTCTATTTCTCTCCTCTCTACCAAACACAGTGTAAGTGAGACTTAAAGCACATTTTAAAAGAGACTTTTTTACTTTAAATAAAAAAAAGTTATATGTTAAATCTTTTTGCCAACATATGTGACTTTTTTATTAATATATGTGGCCTTTTTGCTTCATAAAAATTAATAACAAATAATTTTCTATTGGTGGACTTAAAGTTTGAGCTTTAATAGCTTTACTTTTGGGTTATATCTGTTAATAATGCAATGGTGGGATAAATTCATAATAATTTATGTATGATCTAGACAACTGATCAATTCATGACTAACTTATTTCAAATTGTTGATTAAACAAAACAAAATATTCTTCTTAGTGCAGCCTGACTAAAAATATTACAGGGTTCTATAGAATATGCTATAGTTTATAGAATCATTTGAAGCTTGACACTAAGAAGATGGTGATCGTGCCCACCCTGTCACTCACGGATGTTTTAGGAATATAAAGAAGATTTCTGACCTTGTTTGCATCATGATGATTTTTCTGTTATGTTCTCTCCTCGAAAGACAAAATGCTAGAGCACTGAATTTTGTACTATACAACATGATATTTTCGTTTCTCTATGCATTGCTTGCAACTTGCGTTGAAAAGAGTCCCAGTGTGACAGTGTCTCACCAATTCAGCAAGGTTAAATTGCCTAGCTAAATACTCTTGTCTTATTCCTCTATCTTCTGATTCACCTGTTTAATACATGAAATGCAATGTGCCATAAATTGATTAAATTAAGGAGATAGGTTAAGCCTCTCTCTCCAATCACGAGTTAAGTTGAGACAAAACCAACTGGCTCCTGTATTCTTATTTATGTGGATGATATGAATAATGAAAAGAGAGCCTCTAAATTATCTTCTAAGAATATCATGAGGGAGGAGACGGCTATACCATAGATGGTAGATTCTCTGGGATTTTCTAGTAGTTGAAGAATTCGGGAACAGTGAAAAGAAGGATGGCAGTGGTAAAAGAAAAGTCGGCTTGAGATAGAAGGAAACGTGGGTGCGCGTGTGTACTTAGGCTGTCACTTTCCGTTACAATTTGGGTTAGTGAATGGCTCACATCAAGGTATGTATAATTAGACATATAGCTGCTACATGTAGCCGTGGATGCATGTGCAGGGGTGGACTATGCTCTGTGGAGTGCCCTGTGCCTAATCATGCTTTCTTTGTCTGGGCACCATCATCCACCCGTTGTCCTTTCTAGTTCATTTTGGCTCATTGATTCTCGATCTGTTTTAAAAGGAAAATGTTGAAATTCCACCCAATTTTGGAAAGGATATGATGAAAAAAACAGAGAAATAAAAATAAAATGAGGTGAAAAAAAAGAAAGAAAGTAGGTGGGTGACAAAAACCGTTTTAAAATGTAGAAAAGCCATGCTCATGGCGCGTGTTGGATTTATGTCGGAGCATTTAAAATTACTGTGAAATATTAACTAATGTAATTTTAAGTTAATATTAAATAATTAGGTTTAGAATTAATTTTGAATTGAAGCAATTTTATATAGTTTTTATATTGAATAAAAAAATTTATCCTATATTTTACTACCAATTAGCTTTTAGTGTGTGTTTAGATGATTGTTGTGAAAATTGATTTTGAATGAAATTGATTTTATAAAATTGATTTTCAAGTAATATGATTTATGTTTAAATGTTTTTATTATAAAAGCAAGTTAGTGGTAAAATTTAATATAAAATTTTTGATCCGACCTAAAAGCTATCCAAAGTTACTTTAACTCAAAATCAATTATGGACCTAGAATTAATTTCTCAATGTAGAATCAAATATGTGAAAATTTTCCTAAAATCACATTAACAAGTATTTTTATGTGATTCTAGAGAATTCAACGTTAAACCAAACACCCACTTAGAATAAAAAAACAATTTTAACCAAAATAAATATTACACAATCAATTTTTCACACACTTTATCTATTCGGCAGTTATATTGCACTTCGTGGAAAATTTTAGGTAGTACAACTGAAGCAATTTACTCCACATGGAAATAACTGCCGATGATCAAAATTACGTTTTGGAATAAAAGTGGATGAAAAAGGAGATACGAAGAATAAATCCTAGTTGACGTATGGTCTGGGAGAAGACAGACGAAGAATTCTAAATAACCATTTCATAATTTCTTTTAAGCTGTAATTTTACCTCCCGATATGAAAAGGTTATGAAAAGAATAGAGGCAAAAATTATCGATGCAGTTTAAAAATGAACTCTGATATTTTCACATTCACCTTTCTTATATCACCTTTCACATTTCACGAGTATATTACTGGCTGTTGTATGGTAAAATTAAGTTAAACATAACTAAAAATATAAAATATGTTATATTATATTTTTTAAATTTAATGGAAAAAAATTATTATCAGAAAAATCTAACGAAGCATAAGATAAAAATATATTTATAATAAGAAAATAATTTATTTATAAATAAAGAAAAAATGTTAAGATAATTAAAGCGTAATAATATTGATAATTATAATACAATTAATAAAAAAATATAATTATTGATTACTTTGAACTGAATATTTTATATCATATTTTACTATGAAAAATTATAAAATGATCTTTAAACTCTTATTATAAATAAAATTTGAGTGATTTTTACTCTAGTCATACACAATATTTATTAACAATTTTTATCTTATGCGTCAAGTATATAGATTAAGTAAATAAAATATAATTTTTATTAAAAATATATACTATATTTTAAAAATATTTAACATTTATTTTTTATGGAATTGAAAATATTTAAGAGTGTGTATTCAACACCCTTTACTAAAATGTATCTGTTAAATTATATTATTTAGATTTTTCGGAATATTTAATAAATATTATTCTCATTTCATTATTTAATTATTAGCCATATTTAAAATATATGTGCATAGTTAAAATTTATTCTTTAATATTTTTACCTTATTAATTTTTATAATATAAAATTTACACAATATTTTCAATTTAAATAATATAATTAAGTAGGATTTTATTCCACAATCCATTTAACATGCTTATATGTCTAAGTAATATCGTGGATAATTACTTTTAAACGTTGATAGTCAAGTAAATCTAATATTTATAAATATTAAATTCAATTAATTTTTAATATTCAAATTTCAATATTTTTAAGCTATTTTATTAAAAAATAATTTTCATCCAGTAAAATAATTCAATCTCAATAAAAATTTTAAAATTTTAAAAAATATCTTATCACACACATACTATATAAGATTTCTATTCAACGTACTGTTTTATTATATTTATAAAAACATTGATTATAAAATTAAAATATTGTATTAATTAAACATTCAAAATTTAAATTAAATAAATACTATTCTTAATTTTTCATTAAAACTTATAATAATGAGATTAAAGATAGTAAAAACTTATAAATATTACATTATAATAGAAAATTATATAAATTATTTAAGGAATGTTATGATATTTTTTTAAATTATTCATCATGTAAGCATATTATTTTTATTATTTAATTTTATATTTTTAAAGAATATTGCTAAAGAATTGAAAATAATAATATATATGATTTATATATTTAATGAAAATGAAAAAAGAAATGTTGATATTTTTATGTAACCAGTATTTATTTTAATGTAAGGTAAATATTCTATTAAATTCTTAAATTGTCTTTTTAATCATTTAAATATGAATTTGCTTTTGTTATACAAATAAATAAATATAATTATCAATGATTGATTGTTGAAAATGTAATCTTAACTAAATTTTAGAAAAATATTTTTTTTCACATTTTTGTAGAATATATATTTTTAGAGAGAAGAACAAGTTATGGAGAGAAAAATAAATGAATATTGGTCTTGAAAATTATAAGATAAAAAATAGATAAATTTTAAGAAATATTTAAGAAAGAGATAAAAAATTATAAATATAATAAATATTGGTCTTGAAAATTTAAAGAGTTAATAATACAATTAAAAAGTGTATTAATTTTTATTAAATGGTCGACATAGTCAAAATTCATATAATAAAAGATTAGAATTCACATAACAAAATCATTAAATCTTTTTTTGTAAACAATTCATTTTATATATAATATAAATTACTTTTTCTATCTTTCTCTTTCCTTTTAGCCATAACTCTCCTTTTTCTCTTTTATCTTCCAATTTCTCTCCCTGAGGTGCACAAATGTCAAACAATCCTTTTCTTTTAAAAAATAGGCAGCATCACAAGAATACACTATTTGGTCCGGATTCACTTTAATTTCACTATTTCAGGGTTAAAAAAATCAAGCATCCTCTTGATTGAGTCCTTTATTCACAAATTTGTTGATTTCTATCCAAGAATGAGAGTAGTGTCAGACTTTAGCAAACTTTATGCATAATAAAGTATCTATCTTTGAATTTTATAACATGCACATACGTGTTGAAAAATGAGTACGCTCTCTTTTACCAAAAAAAAAATGAGTACGCTCTCTCGCATGAGCCGAATACTACATTAACACGTCTATTTTTAAAAATATGTTAACCAATGATTAATTTGGCAAGAGAAACATTTTATTTTTTGTGTGTGGCTTTCTACAATATATATATATATATATATATATATATATATATATATATATATATATATATATAAGCTTAATTGTACTTTTAGTCCTTTTACAATGGCGGATCCAAGACCTTAGGTTAGTGAGGACGATCTATTTTTAAAAATAAAATTTAATAATAATTATTATCATACATATGAAGTTAAAGACATAAATGTTGAAATCATAAAATTTAATATATCTAATCAAATAAATTACATACTTTATAATTATCTTTTACATGATTTCAGGTTTTAAAATCGTTGAATGATCAGTTCATTATTAATGTCATTAAACACATCTCTCAATATAAGTCACTAGATAATCATTCATCCATGCATCTCTCATTCGATTATGCAACCTATTTTTCACAATTTTCTTAGCAAAAAAGACTATTTCTACTGTTGTTGTGGCAATGGATAAAATCATTGCTAAGTATATTATTAATTAAAAATTAAGTTTAAATAATTATTATTCAAATATTTTTCTTATAATTTTAAAAATATTATATTTATAATTTTAAGAAAATTAAATACATAAATAAAAAATAATTTTATATAACACAATAATATTATCTAGCGACTAGTATGCTCTCATATTCTATATCCTATCTTATCCTATTTTATTCTTATTCTGCTCTCATATTCTATATCTTATTTTATCTTATCTTAATCACCAAACATTAAATTAGATACTTAAATAAAAAATAATAAACATATTAGATGAATGAAAAATTTGGAAGATTTGAGTAATATGCATGAGGTTATAAGTTTTAACCTTAGTGACACCATTGTACACCAAAAATAAATAAATTGGGATTGTGGATTCAAATAAATAAAATTAGAGGGGACAAAATATAAACATTTAAGATATTTACATGTAATTTTTTAAAAGTGAGGGGATGCATTTGCACCCCCTCATTACTATATAGGTCCACCCATGCTCCTAGTAATCCCTCAACATACTGCATGTCGCTTAGTATACGCATGCATAAGCGAGACACATGTAGTATGTTCAGTAGCAACATGCTTCTGTGCAAAAATTATTTGTCATTAGTGTACAATACCACCACCTTTGGTATGTGTCATGCATATATACTCAGTTACTCACAAGTTCAAACACGCATAAACAAGAGATGTTAAAATAAGTTCCATCCGTTACCTAACCCAACTCATGGGCTAAATAGGTTGGAAAGATGTTAGCTTACTTTTTTGTGAGTTGATTTGACTAAGCTCACTTAACTTATGGATTGAAATGAACCAACTTAGATGAGTCGGACCTCCTTGTTTTTATTTTTCTAAAATTTTTAAAATTATTTTTCCCCTTGTTTTGGTTTTAAATCCCCTTGATATTTTCATTTTCATTTTATTTTCTTATTCTTTGAGTTTGTTGTTATGAATTAGTATGTTATTGAGCCTTTTGTACTTATATTTTTTCTATTTTTCTATATTTTTCTTGTATTTTTATGTTTTTAAAATTAAGTGAGTCTGCTTGTAAACTAATATGTGTTAGATTGAATTGACTTGTGTATTTTTTTGGCTTACAAAAAGTAAGTTGAGTTAAATTAACTTACTTTTTTAGCAACTCATGGTGAGTCAACCCAAATGAAAAGGGTTGGCTTTAGGATAAACATAGATACATCATCATGCAAAATCAAATATCTACATAACTTTCACAACATTCTAGAATTTAGTTTCCGAAATTATACATGTTAGATCCGAAAACTAAATTTCATATTTAAAAACCCATTCATCCAAAATGTCAAAAATAATTATGAAAACTAGTTTTCAAAGAATAGAAAAAATTCAAAAAAAAAAAAAAAAAACGATGAAACACTCACCTTTAACAGAGAAAAAGCTACAACGAAAGGGAGGGGAGTGGACGAGGGGTGAGGACGACCTTCAACCAAATAGTGGCTAACGCAGATGAGGAAAGACGAAGGAGGAGAGACAGCAATGGCAGGCTTGCGTTTCTAGAACAAGAAGCGAAGGGATGCGAGGGAGAGGGGAGATTATTGATTAAGGGTAAAAATGAGAAATAGAAAGTTAAAAAAAATGTAGAGGATGTAGTTATAAAATAAGGGGTGTGAAAAGTATGGCCCAACATTTATTTGTCATGCAAAGATTTTGGGCCCCGAACAATAGACAGCCGAACAAACAAGGTTTTGGGCTGGGCCTAGGAAAAGACTTACCCAAGCACAATCCAACGGCTAGCTCAAGTTCAATTCAACATTTATGATTAGAAAAGCAGTTACAGTCTATTTTTGGTTATGAAACGTAATATTGAGTAACCACCTTCCCATTTCTCCCCTTCTTTGATTTTCCATTCACCTTTTTCACCCAACACTTTGCTCCTCCAAACTCAGGTCAGTTTCTGGGTTTCACTTGTTCCTTTCTTTTTCCTTTTTAAAGTGTTTTGTTAACATGCTGAAACATTTTAGCCCATGTTATTGTATTGTAACCATTGTTTAATGTTGAATATATGATTCAGCGTCATGTAAAATGCAATCTAATCAATTTAAACGAAAAATGAAACCTCTCATGTTTAGTTTCAAATTTCAATTAAGAGAGTATACCATGTCATCTATGTAAACAGATAAATTAGACATAGGAAACGAATAGAAAATGAGGGTAGCACTATGTTAAGGCTGAATTAATCAAGCCTTAACGGGGAATTGGATTTGATATTGTATTAGCTTCTAATGACGAATTGTATGTAGCCATGATGATATAGTAATTCTTTCAAATAAACATAGGGATTGTGTTCCTTTCCTATGCTTAAGAGAACCAAGCAAGCTGTGTTTGTAACATTTACATTTAGATGTTCTAATGTCAATGTTTTCACGGTTTTTGACTATTGGAGAGCAGCACCGTATCACGGGGTGTGTCTTTTAATGACCTGAAAATGATATGAATATTTTTAACTCCTATGATTGATCATATAGTTTTCCTAGGAAGTACTCTCAATGATGATATTCGAGTAATATATTGCTCAAGTTCAAACTATGTTTTATAACCTCCATTATTTGGCATTACCGTGATTTCGTTTAGAGGAAGAAATAAACTAAGTCAACTGAAATGCCAACTTGTGTTCCTACTCCAATCTTCCCTCTCTGCAAGCTGCAATGCTTTCCCGTTTTGTCTCTACTTTTTTTTTTTCTTGGTTTTGGTTTGCGTTCATGTAGCTCTTCATTCTTTTTCTGTATTCAGTGCTGGCAAATAGGTTTTTTGAATGTCATATATGTAAAATACCAAGCAATGGATATTTATGAAGAACTGAAAGAAGCTAAAGCTGAAATTGAGAAATTCAAGGTAGAACTAAGAGACAAGACAAATTCACTTCAGAACTTGAAGAAATCCTGTGATGCACAGGCGAATAAGATACAGAAAGTTATTTTCAAAGTTGAGAAGCTGAATCAAGAACTGCTTCTAAAGGCAGATGAAATCAATGATGTTGAGCAGATAAATGAAGTTATCAACGGGAGTTTAAATAATAAAGAGTCCATCATCAAACATCTCAGTGCTGCAAATGATAAACTTGGAGCAGATTGTGATTGTGATGAGAAGTTCAGAAAGTGGGAAGATGAAAAAAGAGGGTTGGTATTAGCGTTAGAGGAGGCAAATGAGAAAGTGGAGAACCAAGAAAAACAGATGCATGTGTACAGACAAGAGATTGAATGCCTGAAAAGTTGTTTTTCAGTTTCAAACAACAAGTGTTTGGAAATAGAGAAAAAATTAGAAGCATCAAAAGAACTAGGAGAAACAAATGACATGTTCCAGAAGTTAGAGGATGACAACATGAAGGTGGAAGAACAATTAAAATGGAAGAAGGAACAGCTTAAACATCTGGAAGAGGCGCATGAAACACTTAAAGATCAGTTTAAAGCAAGTAAGGAGGAGTGGGAGTTGGAAAAATCTACATTGCTTAATGAAATTTCTTCACTGCAGTCTGTGTTAGATTCTCATATCAGAAAATCACAGGATCTGCAACACCAGTTACACATGTGCAACCAAGCCATTGCTCATGAAGAAAGCCAGAGAAAGCATCTGGAAGATGAAGTCTCAAATTTGAACAAAGAGAAAGAAGAGAAGTGTTTTCAAATGATGAAGCAGTTGGAGTTGAAAGATTCTGCTTTGATCAGTGCCCAGAAAGATATCAATGAAGAACATGAGAAAGCAACATGTTTGATGAGGCGGGTTGAGTCCTATGAGCTAGCCAATGAACTGCAGCATTTGCTACACCATGAACATGATAGGCACAAGGAAATGCTAGAAGAATCAACTGAATGTCAACTCCTCAAAGAGAAGGATTTGCATATGGAAATTGGTTTAAAAGAACAACTTAAGGAAGTTTATGATGCTTTAGACAGGGCAAAAATTGAATTGGATGAAAGAATATGTGAAAGAAATGAAGTGGAGTTTGCATTGCAAATATGGAAGTCATTTGCTGAACGTTTGAAGAATGATCTTGAAGAAAATCTTGTCCTGCGCAAAGAACTGGAAAATTCACTCCTTGCACAAGTAGATTTTAGTGAAAGCCTCAAGCAAGAGAAAGATAGCTTGGTTTTTAAGTTGGAAGAGAAAGAGAATAAAATAGATTGTTTGCAGCAACATGTTTTCCTATTTGAACAAGAACCAAAAGTAAAGGAAACAGAAGCTTCTGTTCCAGCAAGTGGGGAAACAGCTGAGTCCTCTGAAACTGTTGAAGTGAGATATCTCCAGATAATTGAGGAGAAGGACAAGATTTTAGAGGATTTCCAAAAAGATGTTCTTAGGCTTGAACAAGTGTCATTTAGAAGACAATTTGAAAGTGCTGTGATAGCAAAAAGCAATAAGGAAAGAACCCACGAGCTTGAGAAAAAGAATCCTATCCAGATTATAAAGGGAAACACTATGAGAACAAATGAACTCATGCAGCAGGTGACTTCACTGGAACAGAAGTTCACTAGCTTCTTGACCTCCATTTCTTCACAGCTTGCTGAGAAACAGGCTGAAATTATTCATGTCAAAGAAGCTTGTGATAGGATCACAGCAGCTGAGGTTCTAGCTGCACTTGAAATTGAAGAGAAAAAGTTGATGATAGAGGAACTTGAGGATGAAATACATGATATGGAGCAGAAACTTAAATTGCAGGAGGAAAATTGGAGGCAATCAAAACAGCTTGCATTGGATATTGAAGAGGAAATGGATGCAAAACAATTAAAAATAAAGGAGTTGATTGATCAAATGGAGAACAAGCTGAAAGGCTCAGATGTTTTTCTTCAAAAACTCAAGATAGAGAATAGAAGTTTGCCTGAAAATGCTACAAGTTTGTCATCAGAAAGGGAGAACTTGTTGGGTTTTGTTCTGGGATTTGGTGATAAAATGTGTGAGTGCACTACTGCAGACACTCGACTATTGGATAGGTTAAGAAGCATAGTGCAGTCTTTTGAGGATGATTGTCTAGGAATGAATTTTAAAAAGGATGATGAATTGCTTGTAAAAGAGAATATGATTATGCATTCTCCCACGGGGATAAAGAAACTTGGAACCTTTTCTGATATAAGGTCACCATTTAAGGAGCTCAACAGTTAGTTGCAATAGGGAAAAAAATTGCTAGAGGAATGAGATGTGCATCTCTTAGATTTTTAGCAAAAACGTCATTCAGCTTGAAGCATGAACATTTCTAGATTGTAAATGACTTTCATTTGCTTTACCTTGTGTATTCTTTTTGTTGGGTTTCAATGCACTTGTTCCATAAATTACACCTAGTTCTTTTTTATATAAGCCAATATTTTTTACCTTCGTGAGTGATCTTCCATAAGCTTACAATGTATATTTATTCACCGGCTTTTAAACCTTCTGTTTTTTCATAGAATTTCACTGTTTGTAAAACATTTTTGTAATTTTTAACTTAAGCAAATGTTTTAAATTTTCCCTTAAGAACTTCATTATAATTTCAAACCTTATAAAATCCATTTGTTTAACTAATACTCCCTCTCACAGTTCCTTTTTATTTTGAAAGAAAATTCTTACTCCTGTTTACGTGTCTTTCTAAAGAAGTGTTTGATACACACTAAAATACAACACAAGGAGAACAGCACATGACAAATGCTCAAGTTACAGGACAACGCATTGTTTGCTGGATAATGGACAGGACAAACTAAATAATGTGAAATTTATTACAATACCTTTTTTAATATAAATTATCTTAATATGGCAACGATGATGGTGTTGGAGGTGGCAGCGACTAGAGAAGGGATTTTTGGTGGAGAAACTATGCGTTTTTAGGATTTACATGCTCCTTGGTTAGAACCTCTAAGGGATCCCAATGGTTTAGACTTGGGTAGACTGAAAAAAGACATACATCCTTGGCAAGAATGTTGTTTCCCGACTCATACTTCTTTAGGTTTCTTAAATTCCGTGGGTGGTGTAGCTACAAAAATTAATGTAGTCAATTATGTTTCTCCTAGAAATTGGTTAGCTACTTCTCATTTTGTTCTTGGATTCTTCCTATTTGTAGGCCATTTAAGGCGCATAGGAAGAACTTGCATAGCTGCCGCAGGATCTGAAAAACAAATTGATCAAGATTTTTAACCTATTCTTTTCATGACTCCTCTTAATTGAGACATGAGATCCAATGGAGTAAAATCACTTTTATTTTACCATACATATTAGGTTGAGTTAAGCTGGTTGTATTGAAATAATATTTTCTTTTCCATTTTTTTTTCTCATTTCTATCTAATCTTTTTTTTTTTTCAGGCTAGGCTACATGATGAAATAAGTCGGTAGTAATGGTGGCGGCAGAGGCAGTGGTGGCAACAATGGTGGCGGTGGAGGTGATGGTGGCAATGGTGTGGTAGTGATAGCGACAACAAGGATGACAGTGGTAGTGGCAACAATGGTAATGATGGTAGTGACGACAATAGTGGTGGTGGTGGTAATGGCAGTGGTGGTGAAGGAGAGACAAGAGAGAGAAAATATAATTATTAAATGACAAATAAAAATGAGCATTTTTTTTCTTTTGAATATTTTACACTTGGAATAAAGGTTGTCTCATGGTTTATTGATTAATAAAAAATTGAATTTTTTTGTTGTCTCATTATCTTTTTTAAAATCAAGCGTGAAACAATTATACTTGTATTGTCCAGTACTATACTTTTAAGCAAATCAATGAACCTTAAAATTTCAATGGAACATTAATTATTATTTTTTAATCTCAATAAATTATTTTAAAATTTTATACACCTATGATAAATGAGAAAGTAATAATAGAAGTTATATTAGGAAGTTAAAAATAATTTTAATATTAATTTTGTTAAGCATTGTGCTTAAAAGGGAAATATTAATGAATAAATAAAAAGTTTTTAGTGGAATGAGCAGGTAATATTAAATATTTAAATGTTACATTTTTTAATAAAATTTATACTTTTTATTCTTTAACAATTGTCCTTAAGGAAATGATTTGCAAAATATTTTTAAAATAAATAAAGATATTAATTACATTTCTTAACATGTATGTTATTTTTTAAACATGAATGAAAATGAGTACATATTATTTTAAGATTTTACTAATGAGTGTTCTAAAGACACTTGTGAAGGAACTAATAAATAAAAGTTATTATTAGAAATTGAGGAGGGTTAACAACACACACTCTAATATTATTCTTAACATGTTCTTTCTTATTGGTTGGAAAAAGAGTGTTGACAGCACACTCTTTAATATATTCGTTACTATTGGTTTAGATTTATTAGAAACTACAAAATCATGAATGAAGTTCATTAAATAAAGAGAAATCAGGGCATGTACTAATAGTGTAAAGTAGTTTTACATTGTCATATGATCACAAACTACCGTTTAGTGTAAAGTTTGTTGATTTTTAAAATAAATACTTTAAAAGTCATACCAACGGTGAATTCCAATTGGTTGACAGTGTAAAACTTTTTACACTGACAGTGCTTGACCATTAAACTCTTAAATAAAAAGCGAGACTCACAAAATTTTATGAATTTTAATAAATTTCAGTCAATAAAAAATTATATTTAAAAGAGTGTGTTTGAGAGTGCTATTAGCATTTCTCTTAGTTGAAATTCATGTAGATCTCACTAGTTTGAGAATAAGACTCACAAAATGGAAAATGAGACTCACATATTTAGAGAAACTTACATGAATTTCAACTAATAGAAATTAATGTGTCGGAAAGAAAGTGTGTTATTAATATTTCTCCTAAACATTGTAGTAATTGAAGTGCATTGGAAATGAGATAGAAGCGCCTTGTAATATTTTCTCATAAAAACTTTTCACTTTTCATTCCTTAATCAAATTTGTTAACATTTTTCATTCTTTTATTCTTAATAAAAATACCTAAATAATTACGGTTTCTTTTTCCTTTTTATAGTAAGATATAGCTTAAAAAATACAATTAATCTTTTGTGTTTGTTAAAGTTATTTTAACCTTCTCATTATATTCTTTATTTATTTGAAGAATGCTAACAAATACTTTTTTAAAACATTCGTTAAAGAATGAAATGTAAAAAGGTTTTATATAAAAGTGTTACTAATGCATTTTCACATTAATTTTTAATACATTCATATTGTAAGTTTTAATAATTTTTATTTATTTTGTTAATTTATTAACCATTATCTTTAAAGCATTTATCATGACCCTATTTATTTTATTTTTATCTTTCTCTAACAGTAAAATAATGTTAGGTTGGGAACTCAATTATAAACTTTTTTTTTAACCTAGGATATCTCCCAACCAAAAGCTAAAGACTACCAATTATAAACTTTTATAGCATAAGCATGTATTTATTTTAAATTTCTCAAATAATTCAATTACTAAATATAGATTAATTTAACTAAGGAGTTACATGCCACTTACTCATATTTTGTATACTAAAAATATATGAACTATATCTAAAAAAAATGAATAATTTATATTACACTTCTTTAGATAATTTTAGTATTGCTTCTTTAATTAAAACTAAGGTATTACTTCAATAATTTATGTCAACTTTTCATATAATTGTTAGAATAAATAGTGTATGTATTGAAAATGTAAAAAATTTTACATTATTATTTAATCACAAGTATATTGACTTTTATAATAATTATTTTAAAAATCATATTAATGATAATTTTTAATTAATTAACAATGTAAATTTTTTTATATTAATAATGCATTTAATTTTTATGAGTTTAATAGTCATGTACCGTCAGTGTAAAAAGTTTTACACCGTCATTTAATCAAAAATTATCATGAATATTACTTTTAAAGTATTTATTATAAAAATTAACAAATTTGTAATAAATAATAGTTTGTAATTAAATAATAGTGTAAAATTACTTTATACTGTCTATACATGACCATTAACCTCAATTTTTATTACATAGATTATGGAAATGGAAGGAATAAAGAAGTGCCTAGATAAACCGTACTTAAATTTTCTGTCAAGAAAAATACCAATAAGGTTGTGAAAAAAGTGTGCAGCGCATGTCTGAGAGGACACGTGGACATCAAAACCGTGGCTGATATGACAACATACGAATTTCTGGTGCACAAATGCGAGCCATTCGGTCGGGCCCACAAGAAATCAAACTTCCATTTTTTTTAATTCAAACAAAAAAGAATGGCTGCGTAACGTGCGTTGCTATATTCCGTTCCTTTGCGTCGCGCCTCGTGAAAGCAGGCAGACAAAAAATCATTGGGGGGTGGAAGTTTCTCCGTCAGAGGTAACCAACCCATTCTCCAAATTTTCTAAATTTCTAATCTTTTATGTGCATATCTTAATTTTCCCATCTTTATCTGAAGTTTCACGGCGTACTCGCTGTTTTATTTGTTCAATCCTCCCCCCTCCCAATTCTTGTTTGTCTATATCCTGGTGTAAGTAGCAAATTTAGACTATTTTTATGAAGGGGTTATCAAGTTTTTTTTTTTTGGGGGGGGGGGTTTAATTTTAGTGTTTTGGTGATGAAACTGTTCTATTTGGTGGTTTAGAATTCAGGGCTGACTTGAAATTTAAGGTGTGAGAGGTTTTGATGCTAAGTTAGATGGTGGTGCAAAGGGAATGATTTTAGTTGGCACAAAACCTGTACACTTAAAACCCCCCAGATGCTAGAGATAATTAGAGATGTAAATCTCTATTCTATGTTTTGTGATGCCTTTGATCAAGAGCTAGTTTCAGCCATTCTAGAGCTTTACTGGAATTTAGGCTTAGAAATATGTACTTATTTGATATCGTTAACCTTTTGATGGTCATATAATTAATATTAGTTTAACTGCAGGTAGCTGAGTTGAAAGATTATCAAAGTCTATCAGCACCACTTGATCCGCGTAGAACGTATTGAATTGTGTAAAAAGTCAGAAATATTATATTTGTACATTCTCCAGCTACTGGTGAGACCTTCTTGGATATCTGTTTCCATACAGTAATGGCTCTTCCTGGTTCCCTGCAGTTGTCCCATGGATTGGGACTTTGCAGGAACCTGGGCTGCAATAAACATTCGGTACAGAAATTCTCTATAGTTCTGTATTCTTTGTGCAAGGTTCATTATTTTTGCATCTGTTCTCACTTTCATATCATTTTGTGGTTTACAGAGGGCAACGGGATGTGGCAAGTTACATTTATTTAGTGCAGGTCCTTCATACCCTATTTCGGTATGTTCTTAAAATATAGTGATATTGTATTGTTGCTTGCTTCTAAGTGCTAACTCTTTATGTAATTGGTGTGCCAAAATATTTTCATGGCATTGTTGTAAAACTTTAGCATGACACAGTGCTGTGTCATTTTCTTCAAATTATAGACTTCTTGGTATTGTTAGTCTTGGTTCTAAGCAATTTCTTGTCTTTTATTTTTTGTTTTAGGAAATATTTTTTTAGTTTTGATCCATAATAAGAGAAAAAGGTGGGAGTAGTAGAAATGAGAATGTTAAGATGGATGTGTGGCCACACAAAAAAGGACAAGATACAAAATGATTGTATACGAGGATATATTGATGTAACACTAATTGAGGAAAAGATGATAGAAAATCGTTTAAGGTGATTTGGACATGTACAAAGAAGGCCATTGAAAGAACCAGTGAAGAAAGTAGGTTGCATGGTTTTTAGTACTATGAAAAGGGGGAGAAGGAGACCGAGAAGGACAATGGAGGAAGTTGTAAAAGGGATTTCATGGTGAATAATATCTCTAAAGATTTGGTCTTTAATTGAGCCCAATGGCGTCGTGTGATCCATGTAGCCGACCTCACCTAGTGGGACAAGATTTTATTGTTGTTGTTGTTGATCTGTAATACGCCTAACAGCAAAGTGTTTTTTGTGTAGCTTAAAATCCTAGGTTTTCTTTTTACTTCAATAAATGACTTAGGTCTGGTTTGGACTAACTTCTAGCTTGAGACTTTTTCTATTATAAAGCCCTACTGTTAAGGCTTTTCTAAGGTAAGAATATCAAGCTTTGTTAAGTTTATAGGTGCTTATGAAGAAGTTAAATGAGAGAGCTTTTGAAAAGTTGAGGTACATAAGTTAATTTTAACTTATATGAGAAGTTTGATTCATTTTATTTTCATCTCTTATAAGTGTTTGTTGAGAAGCTTATCTAAACTGGCTCTTATTCATCTACCAGTTTCTTCAATATTGTCAGGCAATAATGTTAAGGTGTTCCTTGTGTGCCTGGATTCATTGATGATTGAATGTTGACTTTATAGTATTAAGGATAACCTTATAATGCCTTTTCAAATTTAAGAAATTTCACAATCATTTTCTTTTTGTTAGAATATACTGTAAGACAATCTTTTCTATTGCAGTTCATGAAACAGGAGTTCATGGGTTTTCAACACCTTTGTCATATAAACAGTCCAACACATACATTATCTTGCAAATCCCGCCCTTTTAAGTGTCATTGTTTTTTAGTGCCAGGCCAACCAAATGAGCTTCCTGCTGTTAAGGTGGCTGCTACAGTGTTATCAAGGTAAAATTTGTGTTTTTACTGCCAATAAGTGTACAAATTTAAGCAATCTACATGTTTTTTTTTGTTGGTATATGTTAAAATTATGGGGTTTTAGATATGGAAGGAGGAGAGAGATAAAAGAGAATGAAGTGATAATTGATATTAACGAAGATGTATTACAATGTATTGTTGCATTTGATGTATTCATAAAACCTAGACTACTAACCCTTATTTATACTAATCATAATCCTAACTTATTAAGGAAACAAATCATGATAAGGAAATATGGTAATCAATCCTAAGAAATAATGAGGATATATGGAAACTAATCTTAGAGGATATATGGAAACTAATCCTAAGAAATAAGATGTTTTTGGATATTTCCATATATTCTAACACTCCCCCTCAAGCTAAAGCTTACTGAGCTTTGAGCTTGTTACAAATAAACCATTTAAGTAAAAAAAATAAAACTATAAAATTTGTGATTATGCAATGAAAGGACTAATACGATTCTTTGGAACTATTGCGGGGCCAACCATTACTTATGGTAAAGCCATAAGGCCAGATTAATTTCTCTGGGAAAGCCACAAGGTTAGGCTCATATCTCGGGGAAAGCCATGGGGTTAGGCTCATTTCTCTTGGAAAGCAACAGGGCTGATTGATACTTCAGGTAAAGCCATGGGGCTAGATTGATTTCTGTGGGAAAGTTGTGTGGTTAGGATCATATCTCTGGGAAAACTGTGGCGCCAGACTAATGTCTCTAATCTCACTTTGCACAATTTGAATCCAAAAAGGTAGATCTGAGTAAAGGAGGTCATAGGTCAATAAGAAGAGAGAAAAAACGAACCAAACACTTGACGAAAAATGTTGGAAAAGTCACAAATGGCAAAATGAAGATCTAAACTTGCCATAATGATGACATGACAATAGGGGATCAGTGACAGTGGCCGAAGACTACTTGAAATACACTAAAAAAGGTACGGCATACGAGATAAGAACTCGAAGACAAATACAAGTGTTAAGGCATGCCGGAATGTCACAACGATAGAATAAAACAATGAAGGAAACAGCAAAAATAAATAACACAACTAAAAACTGCCAGAAGGAGGACATGAAAGCCAGAAAACTGTTTGAAACACGCTGGTAAAATACACAACGGAGGCTTAGATGGGGAAGGAACTGACTGGAATGAAGAGCACATCATGACTGTTGGCCAGAATAGAGCTGAACTTGCCAAAAAGGAAGAACACAATGGAAGGAAGTGAAATGTTGAAAGATGCTAGAAAGTTGACACAACAAAAGAGGCGGTTAATTTGTAGGAAGAATCATAAAATTAAAAGTAGAACTACAAAATTTTAGGGAGCTTAACCATGTAGTAATGATGGGATAGGTCACGGAAAATGGTACCACTCTAATAATATGTTGAAATTATGGGATTTTAGATATAGAGGGAGAGAGACAAAAGAGAATGAAATACCAATTGATATTAACTAATATGTATTACAATGTATTGATGTGTTTATGTGTTCATAAAACCTAGAACGCTAACTCTTATTTATACTAATCATAATCCTGACTAGTTAAGGAAACAAATCATGATAAGGAAATATGGTAACCTATGAAGCACCAAAACTTTAATTTGCTTCATGTATCTGTGTCCGATACCGATACTCTTAGATACTTCACCGATACGTATCCGTGAAGTATCCAAGCTTTTAAATAAAGTTATGAAATCCAATACAGCTACATATGAGACATAAAAGCATGTATAATATAAAAACATAGAAGCATTGTCTCTTGATGAACCAAAAATGGGAATTGTCCTCTTTATGGATGATTTTAAGAAAGGAATGAGATTGATACTATTCCTATTTGTAGATAATAGGAAGTGATTTATGATGACAATGATTTATAATTTTTATTTTGTTTTTAGTAATGCCCAAGAAGTATGAAATTTTATACATATCTAGATATGTATCTTACACGTATCGTATCTTATATATTTTTAGAATAATTGTATTGTTGTATTAGATACGTATCGTATCGGATACACATATTATATCTATCCATCACAAATGGTAACCAATCCTAAATGATAATAAGGAAATAGGGAAACTAATCCTAGAGGATAATCTAAGATATACAAGGATATTATAGTATATTTCCATGTATTCTAAAGTATACACTTACGTGTTTTTATGCAGGTCTTGTAATGTGTTACAAAATAGTCCTATCATAGTACAGTTGATTCCTGCAGTTGGCGTTATCATTTTTGCAGTATGGGGTGTTGGTCCATTATTGTTTCAGACAAGGAAATTACTTTTTCAGGTTATATTGCAGTTATTCTATTTTTCATCCTTGTATTAAGTATTAACTGATTCAATGCAATTAATACCTAAGTCTGAAATTGCAGAGGAGTGATAATAGTTGGAAGAAAAGTACCACTCACTATATGGTAACTTCTTACCTTCAGCCATTATTATTATGGACCGGAGCAATACTTATTTGCAGGTTTCTCTGTTATGATAATAACTTTATCAGATTCTGAATACATTATATCTTTCTCTGATGCACCTGTTCTCCCTGTACTGAAATTGTTAACTAATTGCAGAGCATTGGAGCCACTAACTCTACCTTCAGAAACTGGCCAAGTTGTTAAAGAACGGCTTTTGAATTTTGTAAGATCATTGTCAACAGTACTGGCCTTCACCTATTGCTTGGCAAGGTGTGCCTATTTCCTTGCCTTCATTTGATCTCTTGAAACTGATGAATATTTTGGTCACTTAACCTAAGCACTTAAGTTCTTTGGGCTTTTCTTCATCTTTTAAGAGAGAAATTGTCTGATTTTTCTATTATTATGACAAATTGTGATACCTTACATATTTATTGTGTCACAGCTTTTTATTTGCTTTATGATGGGACATTTAAGTATAATTCTTTCAAGATTATCATTGTTATAGCCAGCTTGAGTACTTCAGTCTTATTTTTGGTTCCAATTTACAATGCTTAGTAAGTCTTTCTTCCATTAACTAATTGTGCAATACTCGTGCAGTGTAATTCAACAAGCGCAAAAATTCTTAGCAGAGGGCACTGATGCAAGTGAGGCGAGAAATGTCTGTTTCTTTTCTTTTTGTATAGACAATTGACATTATATTATCATGATAAATATGATAAATATTTATGAAGTTTAAACATGATAAATATATTATCAATTCCATTTATTTTATTTCCTGTGGGCTGTCATGAATTAATTGCTATTATTATGACTCTGTTGAAACTTGATTTCTCAATCAGTCAGCCAGTGACATTAGTTGGGCATTATAGCTGCCCAGCTATATATTTTTTCAGCTTTTGGATTTAGCATTTCTCCCTATCAATTTGTTTTACACATAGTGGTGATTATCAATCTGCTAAATTAACTTTTATCTACAGAAAAACATGTAGAACTAAGAGCACTTGAATACATGATGGCTATATCTTTTCTATGTACATAGGCTAAAAGAATTCATTATCGCATTTATGGAAGACTAGTAGCTTGGCAACTGCAATGCCAATTGAAGATAATAATTGTTAAAATCTGGATTTTGGTATATTGCTTGGTTATTAGTTGTGGTTCAATTTCAATGACATAATAAATTGTCTGTTTTTGTTAGATGGGATTCCAATTTGCTGGCAAAGCTGTTTATTCTGCGGTATGGATTGCTGCCTTTTCATTGTTCATGGAATTGCTGGGCTTCTCTACCCAGAAATGGGTTACTGCAGGAGGTCTTGGGACAGTTTTGTTGACCCTTGCTGGTCGTGAGGTGTGGGATTTATCATTGCTTCTAATCATCCCAATTCCCTTGTATTTTAGTGGCCAGAATCATATTGTGGCACTTGTTGACGTTAAATGGTATCTGTTCAGATATTTACAAACTTCCTTTCAAGTGTGATGATTCATGCAACTCGACCTTTCGTGGTTAATGAATGGATTCAAACAAAGATTGAAGGATATGAGGTTTCTGGTACTGTCGAGGTGTGTTAAACTGCACCTTTTAACTTTTGAATGTGGGAGTTACTTACATTAAATATGTACCATATTTTTTTTATATGTAATAACAGAGGGAAATTACAAAATATGGTGTAGTGCTTGAGACCCTTGAGTCATTCTTTTGGGCATTGATGTTTTCATGCTATGCAGCATGTTGGCTGGTGGTCACCAACAATTATTAGAGGTGAAGATCGTGAAGCTGTTCACATTCCAAACCACAAATTTACAGTGAATGTTGTGCGGAACCTTAGTCAAAAAACACATTGGCGAATCAAAACCCATCTAGCCATTAGCCATTTGGATGTAAATAAGATTAATGTAAGAAATAGTTTTATTGTTTATAGTTAATTTTTTTCACCAATATTGAGCATTTTATGATAATTTTCCCTGTGACGTGACAAATGGTTTAATGCTTCTGCAGAACATTGTTGCTGACATGCGGAAAGTATTAGCCAAAAATCCCCAAGTTGAGCAGCAGAGGTTGCACAGGAGAGTGTTTTTGGATAACATAAATCCTGAAAATCAGGCTCTTTTGGTTAGTATGAAGTAGTTAATCTTGTAAATCAATGATTCTATTCTTCCTCCTGTATGCTTTATATTTAGGTCAATTTTAATTTAGTTTGGGGTTTCATGGTAAATATCATGTTTAAATACTTAGGATATTTTTGTTAATACTGTATTCACTGTCCAAAATAGGGTAGATAAGAACACTTTCATCCCTAAATCTTAAAATAGGTTAATGAATACTTAAACCAAATAAGTTGATATTCTACATGGTTTAGTGTCTAAACCTTATAAAAGTAATGTAAAGGACTCATAGTACACATATGAACAGTACATAACTACATCCTATCATTATAGTGGAGGGAAGTAGAGCTGTCACAATAGGCCCAGCCCCATGGGCCAGCCCGCTTAGCCTGCAAAAAGGGCTAGGCTGGGCTAAAAAAAAAGTGGCCTAAAAGAAATTGGGCCATTTTGGCCCAGCCCGGCCCGTCTAACCCGGCAGGCCAATTGGGCTCGGGCCGAGCTGGCTCGGTTTTATATATATATATAAAATAAAAATATTAATATACTTAAAAAAATTAAAAAAGAAAAGGTCACACACATTTGTAAAAAAAGAAAAAAGAAACTAACGGGTATTTTATTTTATAAATAAAATTCACTTAAAGATATATTTTTGATGAGATTATTGAGTAATTAAGTCAATTATATATGAATAAAAATGTTTGTTTATGCTAGAAAGTATGTAAAATTTAATTTTAAATATTTAATATGATTTAAATAATTTAATTTTATATGATTTTTGGCAGAAAAAATAATAATTAAAATAGATAACAATATTAATATGTCCGAAAAAAATTCAAACCAAATTGGCCCGATGGCCTGTATAGAGCTGAGTTGGGCTCAAAAAATAGAGGCTCAGACACAAACTGGGCCGGGCCGGCCCAGCCCACTAATGAGCAATGGCCCGAGCAGGCCGGGCCGGCCATTTTGACAGCTCTAGAGGGAAGTGAATAAACTTGTACCTGCTTTTGTTACATGTGCATCTATCATTTTCAATTAGATTTCCATGCTTACATTTAACAGATTGGAACTTTCATTAATCATAATCAAACCAGACTATTGCCCATGTTTTATCTATGTAATATCTAGTAGTATTATATATTATATATTTATTACATTTCTTTTCTATGATTTTCACAGATTCTGGTGTCTTGTTTTGTTAAGACCTCACATTTTGAAGAATATCTGTGTGTTAAGGTAAGAAAACTTCCTTACTTATCTAGAATATGCCACTTCATGTGATCTGCCCTCACACAGTCATGACTCAAATCGCAAATGAGAATTAAATATCTGTTGTATATGACTGATGGATATCAATAATTAAATAAAACAAAAACTTCACTAGCAAAGCTCTTTCAAAAGCTTGAGAATTCCTGATAACTAGATTTGATAGAAACTCGTGAATAATTAGGTGACAAGCTCCCTTCCATGTGCCACTATGTTAAGCCTGCTATCAACTCTTTTCAATGTCACGTTCAAGCTTATTAAGTCTATGTTTTAGTTTGTGTTGTGATATTTCAGCCAGTAGTAGATCAATATTATGAATGATGACTGATTGCAGAAGTCATACTTCAGTTGTAGTTTGTGGTGTACTTCAGCCGTCATATTTGTAGCTTGTAGTTTTATAGAAAAAATTGTTCCTTCTCCCCTTTTCATTTGGTTACTGGAAAGATAGGGTAAAAATCTCTCTTTTGTATCTTGAAGGCCCCTTTTTTTCATTACATGCCCAAAATCTATCAATGAAACCCTGTGCCAAATATTACAATTCTATTGTTACAAACCCAGAAACAGAATCTATGATTTTAGAGAGAGCTGAAAAAACAAAGATGAAAAAAGATGGAAGAACACTTCTGTGATGGTAAACTGACTAAAACTGTGAGAAGGAGAGAATACTCAAGGGTTCTCCCTTTTACAACTAGGCTAAAGCTTGGTTCTCCAATACAAACAATTTAGAATGTCTGCTGCTTCTACTCCTCTCCTGCTATTAAAGACAACCACGTAGCTACCTAACTAAATATGCAACTCTAAAAAATCTGTAACTATTCTAGCTGCTCTGTCTCCATGTCTTTCATTCTTGTGTCAGGGATCCTACCATACATTAAATTGTAATTTATGACAGTTTTTTTTTTTTTTATGCAATTTGAAGTCATAAATAAAAGGGTCAGGAACACCTCCTGAGCACATGTTGCAAACCTGTATATTTTACACAGACAAAAGTTTTAGTGTATTGGGTTTGATGGGACATAACCTATTCTGGAAACTGATATAGATTAGACAGATGCTGGGATGTTAAAGATTTATTGCTTTAGCGCATAATTGTCAACACCAATAGCTGAGTGTTTGATGTTTGTAATGACATCCTGCAGTATCGAGTCAGAAAATTATTTTGATGGTTCAGGACCTGTGGACACTTACACTTGCATTTGTCTCTAGAACTTTGGGAGTTTAGATACAATTCGTTTGGCTTCTAAAAGTAGCCTTGATTTTCAATCCTGTATCAGATGCTTGAAATCCTTTTACATAATTATATGTATGTATGTATGGGTGCAGTTTCTATAAAATTTTATGTTGATGTAGCTGAATGATCCTAATTCTGGTTAGTAGTTTATATTGTTGTAGATACCCCATCTGCTTATGCATTTAACTGCCGTGTGAGATAAGCATCTCATAAACTATAGGATTTCTTTCTATTTAGTGTTATTGTTCAAGGATTTAGCTGATTTTTCATCCATTGAATTTTGAAAAATAGGAAGCTATACTGTTGGATCTTCTTAGAGTTATCGGCCATCACCGAGCCCGACTTGCAACACCCATCCGTACCCTGCAGAAAATATACAGTGATGCTGACTTGGAGAACATACCATATGAAGATTCCACATTTGGTCGTGGTGCTGGGACAGTACCTAACCGTCCATTATTAGTGATTGAACCGTCTTACAAGATCAATGGAGATGATAAGACGAAAAGTCGATTGGCACGAGCAGCTGTTGATCAAGATAACAAGGCAGCAGCGCGAACCAAACTTGACACCATGGTTAGAGGAACTCAAGATGACACTGAGGTGGATACCAAAGTTGTGGCATCTAACTCTGATGCAAATGGAAACTCTAAGACAGTTGTGACACCCAGACCTGATCCTGAAGTGGGTGAAAACAAGCCGCTGATATCAGATTCCAATAAGGAAAATGTGGAGGCGCCAGAATCTTCTTCTAAATCCAAAGTAACTGGCTTGGTAGTAGATAATTCAGCCCAGAAGGACATAGATGTCAAACAATCCAAGGGTCAGGCCACTAAAAACATAAAGCCAAATATTGACTCTGACAATGTAGTATCCTCAACTAGCAATGCTGACAAAACTGGTGGACTTAATATGAATATGCCAACAAAACAGCAAGGGGAAAAGAAACCTGCTACACAGCCTCATGCATCCAGGCCTGTTCTTGAAGAGAATATAGTGCTGGGTGTTGCATTGGAGGGATCAAAGAGGACACTTCCCATTGATGAGGAGATTGACAATGTGACACCTCGAGAGGCAAAGGAAATGGCTGCATGCCAGGGTGGAAATGGATCTCCAAAGGCTCCAGATGGAAATGACAAGTAGTTGTTCTAAGCAGTGAGTTCAACTAGTTAGTTGTTTGAAAGCTCAATGTTCCAAGTCCAGTACACTGCTTTGAACCAGTTTCTCACCCCTAGGAAGTATATATTATCACTTCATGTGTCATACACCCCTTTTACAAAGGTCTCGAGCTGTATTGTCATATCATTTCATTATTTTTGCTGTGTCAGCAATATATTGAAAAGGCTTTCTTCAGTGATCCGATTATACTGTCAAATTGACTACTATGGTTTTTTGTTTTACTAGAAGATAATCCATGATTGAGTAATTAAATAATTATTGAATTTGGATCTACACTTCATTTTTAAAGAACATCAAGTAATGGATTATAAACACAACCTTTTTTACGTGCAAATAAAAAAGTGTCAATTATTCTGCACAAATATAGATTATTTTTCTATTATAACATTATACGCTCATTTTTGAAAAATAGAAGATTCAATCACTTAATTATATTTTTACATGATACGGATTAGGAGGACAAATATTACAGTTTATTGTTTATTAACATGTCAGTTTTTTATAATTTAAAAAACAAAGTCGAATCAATTTTATTTTATTTTATACTTTTTAATAAAGATATGAGAACATAGTGTATATACTAACAGTGTAAAGTAATTTTATATTGTCATTCAATCACAAATTATCATATGCTAATTTTAACTTTTACGATAACCACCTTAAAAGTCATTACTTACGGTAATTTCTAATTGGTTGACGCATAGCCTTTAAATTCTAAAGATATATGTTGTCAACGAGAGAAAATGAGAGACGTGATGAATTCACTGTGTTTGAACGACATTAGAGAGCATATATTTATATTAGCAGTCAAAAACACAAGCATAATAACAAATAGTTACAAGAATATACAATTACTATAACTAACACAATTACATAATAATATATAATCTCTATTTACATTTACTACAATACATTATTTCTAACACTTTTTAGGTTGGAGCATATGAATCACATTGCATCTATAACTAAATCAAGGACCTCTCAATGTTTTGGTGAAAATATTCTCCAATTGATCATTTAAATTGACAAAATTAGTGGTGATATCTCTAGATAAGATATTCTTTGTGATGAAATGACAATTAATCTCAATATGTTTGGTTTTCTCATAAAATATCTGATTTAAGGCTATATGAAAAGTTGTTTTGTTATCATAAATTAGTGTCATTTTGCGATCTCCCCACCTCTCAATTCTTTGAGCAACTATTTGAGCCAAATAAGGTCAAAAGTGACTAAAGCCAAGACACAATAGTATCCTTCTACATTTGATCTTGTAACCACCCTTTGTTTCTTACTTTTCTAGGGAATCAAATTATTACCAACAAGGACGGACCTACATATAAGAGTGTGGGGCCACTTTTTAACATTTTTTAAATATAATACATATGTATAATTATAAATTACTCTTAGAAGCTTTGGAATGGGAAACGTTTGCCTCTTTTCAGTCCCCAAGAGGGCCTACACCAAGGTGATCCACACTCTCCTTATTTGTTTGTCATATATATGGAGATGCTGTCCCTCACCATTCTTGATGCTGTGCATGAGAAATTGAGAGAAAATGGCTTCCAGTAAGGGTCTCCCAAAAGGGCCCTACCATCTCTCATATATTCTTTGCAGATGATGCCCTCCTTTTCATGAAAGCTAAGAGTTCTCAAGCTAGGTTGCTTGCCAATATTTTTGATACTTTCTCTAAAGCTTCAGGGCTTAAAGTTAATTTATCCAAATCTAGAGCTGTTTTTTCTATGGGTGTATCCCGAGCTAAAATTGCCAAGTTCACTACCATCTCATCGATTAGAAGCACAAACTCTATTGTTGAAAAGATGCAAACTAGGTTGGCCTCTTGGAAAGATAAATTGCTTAATAAGGCAGGTAGGCTTTCTCTTGTTATTTTGTCAACTCAAGTGCACATTCATCCTATGATAGATGACCAGGCAGTGTGGGAGGAAAATCAACATGGGACTTATTCTGTTGCTACGGGAGTTGCCTGGCTTATGAGGCAGTATCATGACGACGGGCCTCACCAATTCTTCACGTGGATTTGGAGATCGAAAGTTCCTGAGAACATTAAGTTCTTCATTTGGCTTCTTAGCCATATTTGCACTTCTAGCATTTGCTCCCAGTGCAGTGAACAGGAGGAGACTTTTCTTCACTCTGTTCGAGATTGCAATACGGCTAACTCTTGGTTTCGTTAATCCTTCCTTTTATGGTCAAATGTGTCCTATCGCTTGGATTAAGGAAAATTTAACCACTCCTGCTCAGTCTCTGTTTTTTGCGTGTCTTTTCAGGAGAGGTGATTCCCATAAGTCTCATTCGTACCTTGGATGAAACTTTACGTGCATGTTTTCATGCGAGTTCCTCCGGCCTTTCTCCAGGACGTTGGGTTAGATGGGGAACCAATCTTTCAACTCCTTTTATTCTTAATGTTGACGGGAGTTGTGATGGAAATCCAGGACATATGGGATTTGGTGGCCTTATAAGAAATAGTGATGGTGCTTGGATTGTAGGCAACGCTAAACTAAAGGTTAAAACGAGTAATTCAAAATTCAGAAATAGGAAATGACGATTACAACCCTCGTACTCATTTTACGTACCTATGGTAGGCAATGGATCCACCCAATAGGCACATATTAGGCTTACCTCTCTTAAGGCTTTTGTTGAGAAAGAGAAAATGAGAGGCGTGTGTATGTGCTTAAATTACACAATGAAGCATATATTTATGTTAAGGCTCCTAAATATAGGGATAATTACAAATAATTACAAGAATATACAGTTATTTTAGTTCACATAATTACATAACATATAATTTGCTTTACATTACTTTTAACAATATTATTAAATGTAAATTTACGTCTTAGAAATTCAAATGATTAATTTATATTTAACCAAAATATGTAAACTTTCTAGATAAAAATGAAAAAGGATCTGCCTCAGGTCAAATGGCGCAATATCACTTATGGTCTATAATAGCTATTGAAAGTTACTCGTGCTTCGTTTTTAACTAATTGGCTGAATGCCTAAGACAAATGAACTGGTCAAAGAATGGCTAACACAAAAAAGTACTTGGTTATTGGAGTGAGCCAGTGTGGGAAAATTGAAAATTTGGGATCCAAATGGAACACTTTAGATAAGGCTTCACATCAAATATTCCATCCACAAACAGATTTGGATCGTCTGCAGTTGAAAAGTGAATTGCCGAAGCAAGTGGCACAATTTCATTTAACAGCTAGTGAAAATTACTTCGTTTTTAACCAATTGGCTGAATGCCCATGACAAATTCAATTGACTAAAGAATAATTAAGGAAAAAACAATACTTTGTTATCGGGGTCAAACAACTGCTATCAAAATGAATCACTTCAAAGTATTTCGTCCATTTTGAAACGTCCAAAATTGTAGACCCAACAACTATTACAAACGAGAAGAATGATTAAGAACTCACGGTTCACAGTAACACCGCTCGTGAAAACTACGCTACAATCTGACTTATAATTATTGAATGATAAACAACAATATGGCTCGTGTTATTGAATTATAAATAATATGGCTGGCTCCTGCTAAGAATGCCATCATCTGATAAATACATCTCCCACACAATACAACTAACTAACTCTCAAGCACTCTTATCAAGAACGTCACAACAAACCCCATACGAAAGGGAGAGTGGAAATGCTTTTTATTTTCACCAGATACAATGTTAAATAATAAGACTCCGAACTACATATAAAAAACAAAGGCTACATCCGTGAACAATATTTTAAGTATACTAGTACTAAGCTTGGCACATGCAATCAGGAGCTGGATACGTATATATGGACTGTTTCGGCTTCCTCAGCCTTAGTTGCCCTTGTCTATTTTGGTGACCTTCAACCACTGCATCCTGAAACGCTGACCACTCAATGGTTTTATTCAGGAACAGCTGACCCATCAATGCCATATTTGGTCTTATAGTCTTTAAGTTCAAGTAAGTCCGGTGTCCAACCTATCATCATCAAAACATCAATTATCAGCAATAATTCATGAAAATAAAAATATTGTGATAATTTTCAAAACAAGAAGCTTTGTTAACGTAATGAGAATTGAACAGTTTCAACTACCAGTTTCTTTCAAGTAAAATTTCAAATGACAAATTCATTAATGTCCTTTGTTGACATGAGCCAAAGGCACAGCATAATCAAATCAAAATTTATTTTGGGGTCAGCATGAAATAAATGGAATGGATGAGTCCAAGTCCATCATCATTACTGTAGACTAATCTAATTAGAGTCATCTAAAGGCATCTTGCACAACTCACCAATGCATTGTGCATGTTTCCCGGGGAAGCAGAGATGAAGATGTCACTATGCAAGCCAACATAGTAGTCAAGTGCAGCTAGTAGAGAAGCTTTTCCCTTTATCAGAGAACGCTCCTCAGATGAAGCAAGGCTTTTTTTGTTTTCCATCAGAGGAAATAATTCCCTCAAAGTTGAAATCCTTGCTTCTCCACCATAGACCTGGAAAATACAACCAACTACCTCACTTAAAAACAGGGAAAACATAATCATTTTCCTAATGGCAAACACTAATTAAGATGAATAAGTCTCTCCTGTGTCAAACCAGGCAACCACTAATTACCTTGTGAGAGGCAAGATATAAACGAGTGCTGTTGTCAAATCCGAGAGCCGCTAGCAACAATCCAACCTCTTCTGGAGTCATCGGGCAACGGCCTTGACTCCTCAACTCTTCATCAGTGAATTGGGAATTAAGAACCCTCCCCTGCCAAATCACCTGTCTATACTTTGCAAGGGCCCATTTTTCAGCTTTTCCACCTCCAAAATCGCAGGCTGAATGGGCTGCCATATCCTGATATAAAACATTTTATACACCTAAATTATAAATTTACAGATAAATGCATGTCACAATAGAGTGACAATGCTCCACAAATAAAAGAATAAGTGAAGATGTGAAGTAATTGATATTTGATCCCACACCCTGGTGTAACTTCCATTCACATCTCTATATCATGAACTACAAATAATTCTGATTCACAAATGTGCCAATTTACACGAGTAAATAGTCTATGCACTAAAAATGTAAAAGGTTTTTATACTGCATCCAATCATGAACATCTATGTATGGTAAGTTCATTACCTTTTACAATAACTACCTTGAAAGTCATACCAACAATGATTTCTAATTGGTTGATAGTATAAAATTTTTACACTGATAGTACATAGAAGTTAAACTCTTTACATATTGTGACATACATTAAGGTTTGTCTTATAAGCATTCAATTTACAATTAGTTGTATCACCAAAATAAAAGAAACAAGAAAAGAGAAACACATATTACCACGTTGTATAGATAGCTAATTATCAATAAATGGAAAAAAGAGTAATACCTTATCAAATCGAAGGTGTAGAACAACAAATTTCCCTGCATTTTTACTATCACCTGCATCAGTGACCTCTTGAAGGTAGTTGGAGCCTGTTTCTCCAACTGAGCCATGAGGATAGCGAAGGCGGCTGATAAGAGCATCTCCAAGTGTTCTGATATGAGGAACAAAGATTAAAGCTTGAAAGTTGACTTTACAACGCAGGTGTTGAATATCCATAGGCAAGTTGTCAAAACTCAGTCGATGAGAAAATGGAGAGATTGCAGCAATACCATAACTGCACCAAATAAAACATACCAGGATATTAGAAGTTTGTGATTCAGAGAGTATACAATATTCATAAATTGTATACAATATACAAAGAGTACAGTAGGGTACAATATTTGGCAGAGAATAGACACCTTAATGATGTTACATAACAAATGCTGAAGTAGTTGCAATTATAAGTTAAATTGTCCAGCATAATCACTGAATCAACTATTGTTATAATAATTGGACCTAAACTTTCAAGTCATGCATTAGCATTTAAAGTAACAGATTCAGGTAGATACCAACCTCTGTAGAACTGGCAAAACATTCTCCAGATACCAGTGGGCTGATGCATGCACAGGTGCAGCCTTGATTCTGGTTTCTCGAATAGCCGTGGCATAGTACTCCCTTGTGCTCCAGGAGTACTCTTCAGGCAGCTCTTTAACTATAGAAATATCATCCTTCAATACATCAATGAAATGATCCACATCAAATATATCCATGAAGGAGCTGCAGAGAAACATAAGCAACCTCAATATTACATTGCACGCAATCCATCAGACAAATACATGCAATGACAGTTTCAGCAATTACCTTGAATCTTGCCATACAGGATTTAATTCAAGGTATGGGATCACCAGAGTAGCATTCAGTATCTTTGCAACAGCAACTGCATCACATATCTACACAAAATAATTGAACACTAAGATCAAATTATACATCTTCCACACATACACATAAGGAACTTTTGATCTAATTAAAAGGCTTTAACTACCTACCCCCATCCTTTGTTGGTTCAAACCTCCATCAAGAAAGACCTGGATGTATCCCTCGGACTTCTCTGCTAATGCTGCTTTAATTCAATTGTCAGTGACAGAAAGATCAAATAAACCAGTAGATATACCCAAATGTCATGTGTTCTCAAGGATAGAACATCATAAAGTAAACTATATTAATGTCACTCACTTGGCTTATTTTGAGATTCAACACATGGTTTCCATCCTTGGCTTTCCAGAGGTGACCATAGTTCAGAAAGCTGTGATGCAGGCTAAAAAAGGAGAAAATAAAAAAAATATATAAAATGAACAGCCACTGCTAAAAACAAGCCAGTAAAAGTCATTTGAAATGTATTCATGCTCAATTAATTCTTACAGTTTCACGTTGCACGGCACTCCTGAGAAGACGTGAGTGCCTAGATTTTATAGGATTCAATTCCTGCATACAGTTATTTGCAAGTTATAAGGCGCTAGAAGCAAATAAACTAAAAAATGATGACAAATGTAAGTACCAAATAAAATCTAGGAACTAGGCAGCATGAACATAACGATGTTCGGGAGTCTGGTTCATCTCTGACATGATGATCATTAGGAATTAAAGGACTCTTACAAGGCTAGTAAACATGCCCATGACAATAAAATGCAATAAATCCAACCCCCCCCTTTTTCTTAACAATTTCATTGTGGAAGAAACTTTCCTAAAGCCAAAATACATGTTAAGTCACTCTCAAGGCCCAACCGAGCATTATGAAAATTAATTAGTGTAGGGTGAAAACCAATAAATCCTTCCATTACACATCGTCACGCGTAAGCAAAATTTTATATTTTTCACTCAAATAATAATAATTTGCTTTTTTTTCTTTTAATTTGGATTCGCTCAAATTTCTTACAAGTAACGACAAAAAATCCTCACCCGCCGCCCCAAAAATGAAAAACGCGGTCCTGAAACCTGTGATCTACAATTAATAGCCTCTCAATTAGGTGCACAAGTGTAACGAACCAAACCAAGTCAATTAAATTCATTAACTGGCACATAAAACCTTCTTATTTCTTATTTCTTTCAAGCTGCCAAAACGTTCACCAAAGAAGAAAATCTCAACGCGAACTTCAATTTTTTTCTTATTTCTTCTTAAATACCAATCCCTCCCCCCCCCCAAAAAAAATCCATAAAAAAAGTAATCAAACTCCAATTTCTAAAATAAACTCCAAGTGAGCAACTCAAAAATTTATCTTACAATCAGCAAATAACTAATTTTTTTTTTTAAAAAGAACAACACAGAATAAACCAGTATCTACAACATGAACAATGATTAAACACAGAGACAGATGAAAAAAGTTCAAGGGAGAAAAAAAGAAAGAAAGAAAGAAGCACTATTGAGAAAGAAAAAGTAGCCAGGAAAAAACATTCCTGTTCCACCAAAATTAGATATGGGGAAAAAAAAAACCTTTCCAGTGCCAAAAATAATTATTAAAAAATAAAAACTTAACTTACCGGATACACAGAAGAAGAGGAAGCATGTGTGAAAGTGGAGAAGAATACTAGCGTAAAAAGCAATAATGAAAGCGTAACAAGTGTTGCTCCTCTACAAGGATGACCCTGATTCAGGTACCCGAGCTCCATCATCACGGGTAGGGGAGCTCAACCTCGGATCTGGAAAGTGACCCTTTTGCCCCCAGAAGTGTGAGTATGAATGAATGAGAACTAATGCAGAAGAAGAGGAAGAAAAAGAGAGAAAACTCAAAAGAGAGTAAACCCCTTCTTCACAATGATCTTTTTATACATAGATAAGTCTTGTGTTGGAGGGTTGTGAACTGGTGATATTATGTTATGCGTCTGTGTATGCTTGAAGGGTACAGATAGAGAGAGAGAGAGTAAAGGAGTTCACATGGACACCTGGCCGGGTTCACCGAATTGAATAATGATGAGGGGGTGGCGTCCTTTTCAAGGGGACCCCAATAGATAAAGGGAACAAAGTAAGGATTTTTACGTTAACAAAGGTGAGAATCACGGAGAGGGAAGAGGAGGGTCACAGGAGTCACAGACATGTGTTGAATGCTGATGCAGTTGGGTCTAGTGAGTGGTAGATGAGACCGTTGTTGCCATCTGCAAATGCAGTGTAATGCGAGTGACTTTTCCAATAGCCGCACCTTTTTTTTTTTTTTTATGTGACCACCGACAACCTCAAAGGACAAAGGTAAACTTGGTTGGGTCCTCTCTCTTTCTACATTCACCAAACGAGAGAGAATCTCTATCTTTTACTCGCATCAATCACTCAAACAGGAACCAAATTGGAGGGAGGGAGAGTAATTGAGTGAACCCTGTTGCTGTTCCTTTTTCTCCTGCAAAGATTGTAAAGAAAAGTAATTCACCATGTTTTTCGTTTTGTTTAAAGTAGTTAGTAAGTGTGAAACAATTCTAATTATAAAAATAAAGATGTACTGACGTGAATTATGATGTTGAAAATTAAGTTAATTTTTTCTTATTATATCGTATTTTGTTTGTGTACTGCAGAGTGGTTTAATATTTAATTTTCTACTTTTTGTTAACTAATTTACACTCACAAAGATCTTGTTGGTTGGAATAAAATTGGACTCAAACCTTTTAAAAAATATTTCATATTCAAGCTTTGTAGATATAAAATTAAAAAACAGTGGTTAAAAGAAAAAAATATTAAAAGTAAGCAATCAAATTTTTAAAAAAAATTAATTACCAACAAAATTGGTAAATACTTCACACCATAATAACTTAAAAAAAAAACTAATTGACACTCACATCAGTAGTTTCCATTCCTTTTAGTTTCTCATCAAATTAATAAAAAGTCATCGAATACATTCTATGAAACAAATATTACTTACTTAAATTAATAAGTCATGTAATTGTATTTGTAATTATTATAGTAAAAAAACTTTTATTTTTCTAATAAATATTTTCATAAACATATATTTTTTAATAACATTGAATATATTTTAAATTTTGCAAAAAATCACACACGTTTTCAATGATTCATCTGATTATTTGTTTTATTTTAATAATTTAAAACATATTAAAATTAAGGAAAAAGATATTTGGACACCCAAAAAGTGTCTACACCTAGAGATAAATAAGAAGAGAGGAGAAATAAGTAGTTGATATAATTCATAATATGATATGACAAGAAAAAAAAAGAAAATAGGAATGTTCCATTTGTTTGGGTATCTTAAAATCATTACTCTAAAATTAAAATATACTCTAACTAAATAAAATTTCAAATAATTCCGTTAATTAATCACATAAATCACGAGTCTAAATTTAGGATCATTTTAAACGCATAGATTAATTATCCAAATAATTTTGAATTTAATTTTTATGCACTAATTAAAAAAAATTATATTATCAACTAATTAAAAAACATTTTAGACATAACTTTTGAAATAATTATTACAAAAGTCAATTATTTTATTATATACAACAATCTAGTGTAAAAAAATATTATATAAAAATATTTACATTATCAATATATTCTAATTAAATTTAATAAATTTTACCTACAAACATAAAAATATTTATTACATTAAAAGTATAAATATTTTATCATTAACGTCAATCTTATTATTAATTAATGTTAACAAATCGTTTTCTCATAAATTTAGCAATTACTCGTCAAATTTTTCATTGGATGTGGACACGAGAAAGACTGGATGTGGACAAGCAGTATAAAAAAACCGAACTTTCTACACTTTCCATTGGATGGTCTGAGAGTCGACAGTTAACACTACTCTAACAATACATTTTGTAACACAAAATAAAATATATAAATATTGTGTTTCAAAAAAAAAAATTCAATGCATTTTATTTCAATTTAACGTATTCCATAAGGTCACCGAAATATATCTTTATTGGGACACAATCTTGTTGTTTATAAAAACAATACTATATACGTATGGGTATATCTGTACGTGATGTTGAACAGGCAGAGATTTTTTGGAATTCCAAAGTAAAATTCTCAAATAATTAAATCCTAATGAAATTTTAATTATATAAAATATTAATTGAGAAAATAGGATATATACACCGACAGCATAAAGTTTTTTTATATTATTATCTAATTACAAACCATCATATATGATAAATTTATTGATTTTGATAATAATTACCTTAAAAATTATGTCAAAGATAATTTTTAATTAGTTGATAACATAAAATTTTTTACACTAACAATGCATATTCATTAAACTTGTTTTAATTTTCTAAAATATAAATTCTTAATAAATTAAGGCAAAATAATCAATCCAAACACAATAATATTTTTCTAAATATAAATAACTTGTTAAGAATAAAATCTCTAAAAATAAGGAAAAGTTACCGAAACAAAGAAAAATAGTAATAAGATAGTTACGACAAAAATGTTAAATAATTAGTATTACAGAAAATATAAACTATAAAACATTCTAAATTATAAACTTGTCAATTCTACGTATTGATGCATGCCGTGAGTTTTTTACCTCGCAGTTAAATTCAGATTCTTTATTCTTCGCTAACCTCTCAGAAAGGAAAATATTCTCTTATGAATTTTGTTAATTAGTGAACATTTATCACTTATTAAATTTGATATATTTTTTTAATAAAGAGATCATGTGATTTTATTTTATTTTATTTTATAAAAATAAGATGTGAAGAGAATACTATTAATATTTATAAAATTTTAATTTACTTTATTGTTTTTCATTTATTTGTGTAAATATGCCTACATGAATAAAATAAAATATATCTCTTCTTTAATTTTTTTTCTCTACATGATTATTCCCCCTTTTCCTCTATTGTCTCTTTATATGTCTTTTATATTTATTTGTATAGTTATTAATATAATTTATAGTACGAGAGAAACTCAATATATTTTATCTCCTTAATTAATTTTTTTCTTATAAGTGTTTATTAATAAGTTTATCCAAATAAAGTCATAATGTGTATAGTTATGAATCTAAAAGAATCGTCACATAGTGTTTGATAATTTCAATATAAATAAATATAAAATAATGATAAGAGAAAAACATATAAAATCCAAATTCTCTACTAAGACAAGTGCTTAGAATACGATGAATTCAAGAAAAGGAAAGAACACAAGCAATTTTCCAAGCTTTAAGACCACTCTACATCACATGATTCTAAACCTAACAAACAAGCTTTAATAGAAACGTGATTCTTCAAGGACATGAACTTAGCTAATCACTTTGTCCATGGGGCAAGTTGAGTAAGTCTCTTCTTGACTTAAATCTCAAATAATTTCAAAGTTAAACATAGAATGCAATAATGAAATCTTCAGAAGAAGTTTCATTCATTAAAACAATCAATATTCTAGAGAAAAAGAATAAACAAATTAGATTAACTTAAATAGTAAACAAAATTAAAAATATTAAAGAATAGGGTCTCAAGTCAACATACAACTAATATTAAGTTTCCAAGGATTGATTAAAGAGTTTAGTCACTCATGGCAAAGGGTGAAAACTCATAAAAACATAAAGAAAACTAAGAGAAATACAACTACTCATTTCCTGAAACTTTTTTTTTTCTTCGTAACAAGGCTATCCTATTTATATTAAAGAGTATATTGGACTTTTGTAATTTCCTTATTCTCATTTACAACTAGGCATAGCAATTAAATCTAAACTCATGGATGCCCGTATGATTTTGACAGGAAAAACCCATTTTGATCAAGTTCGAGTTTGGGTTTTTTCTAACTTGTAAAAGTGGGGTTAGAATCGGGTTCGAGGATGTAACCCCTTACCCCTGTCCCACTATATATTATGCATTATATATCATAGAGTAAATTACAATGACACTTCCTGAAGTTTTTTTAGAATGCACATAATTTTCCTATTTTTTTTAACGTTTACAATAATCTCCCTTATAAGGGTACATAATGTAATATTTTTCAAACAATTAAGAGGGTTAGTATAATGTATAAGGAGTGTTAGTGTAATATATTTCAAACAATTAAGGGAGTTAGTGTAGGGATAGAAAAAGGAAGGGTATCGTGTGCAATTTGAAAAAATCTTAGAGAGTGTCAGTGTAATTTACTTTATATTATACTATATTATATTATATTATATTATATATATATATATATATATATATATATATATATGAGTTAGAATTTTATTTTCATACTTCTAATTTTTATATTGATTAAAAATACAAATTAATTATTTTAATAGTTAAATAATTAAATAATAATAATTAAATAATAAAGTTAAAATTATACATTTAACTAAAATTTTAATTTTAATTTTAATTTTTTATTTTTAAGATATTTTTTATTTAGCAATTTCTATATATTATTTGAATTAAAATATAATTAATAAATTAATATTTGATTTATTTATAAATGTATAAGAAAATTATTTTTTTTTTAAATGAGGTGGGTTTCCCTAAACTCGACAAAACTTGTTAGGGTTAGGGTTGGGTTTAAAATTTTTAAATCCCTTTCTTAACCTATCCTTAAACCTACCTGCCTTTGATAACGTGGGCGATAATAGGGGTGTACAAGATCCGGTTCGGCCTAACAACCCGTCCTAGACCAAAGGCTTCAAGCATGGTTTGACCCAGTATCCAAAAGAAAAAAGGACAAGAAAAGCAAGATAGTCCAAAACCCAGCTTCAGATTAGGACGGGTACGGTTGAACCTCAGGTCATCTAGTCCGGCCCGATTATTATTATTATTAATTTATTATTTATTATTATTATTATTATTTTCATTACATTTTGGTAAATACTTTGTCGTTTTGCTATCAATTTTCCAAGATTTACAAAGGAATAATTTAGAATAATAGAATCCACTTACTGTTGGTGGCAGTAGAAACAAAAATAGATTATTTGCTTACTGAAAGTTTAATATTACTATCGCAACTCACTAAAGTTAAGCTCAAAATGGATTATTTGCTTTCCTAGATTTTAGAACTGCCTCTGCGACTTTCCCTTAATAGCCCAAGGTGCATAGAAAGTTAGTAGGTTTGAAAAAACAAAAAAAAATGTGATATGCGATGTTAAAAAAAAATTCTATAAGAGATAACCCCTTAACACCCCCCCCAAATCTACGAGATATTTCCTCTCTAGAATGTCTAATACTCTCACTCTTTATGAATTGAATTTTTTATAAAGCAAAACATGAATGTAATTTCATTTTCTTTGGAGTTTATACATTTTTTTTGCTATACAAAATAATATAATCTACGCAAAGAAAAAACTTTATCACGTGTAGTGTGGATTTCTATGTGAAACTTGGATCAAAGTAGGTATCATGTGTAAAAGATTTTAATGAATCCCAACAAGAGAAACTATATGCTTTTTTTTTTAACATATAAGTAATTTATTTATCTTACTTTTTAGCAGTTTAAAAATTATTCTTTGAACATGCCTCTGATCCTGCCATTGTAATGTGCCTTTCTCTTCCCTCCACTCCTTGACTATGAAATCTAATTTTCTAATAATGTGTAATGTGTATTAAGTTTATGTCTTGAACTTCTCACCATGGTTAATGAGCACTATATAAACTTTTAGCTTACACTTCAAGTCAACTCGATGTACTCTTACTTGGGCCCCGTCTTCGTTAAACTCGTGTGTCATCAGGTTTTTTCAAGTTGAGAATCGGGTTCGAGTCTACAAAATTGGCCTAGTCAAAATTTAGGGACGAGTTAGGGACATATATAGCCTGTCCTAACCCGTCCCATGAACACCCCTAGGAGATAAGGAGAGCCAAACTCGCCCCGTTGTCATGCCTATTTACCACTAGCCTAAGCCCAGTTCTAGATGCAAGGCCTGAGTAAATGAGGCATAAACTGAGAAATTCGCAAATCATCTTGCATCCATTTGCATCATTCATCCTACATGACTCTTGAGCAATTGCCCTTTCCATCTCCAATACTCGTCTTATGCAATTAAGGCATTCATCCTATATAAAAGTTGTAGCTTTTGATTTTAGCTTTCCAATGGCACCAAAATTGTCTCACTTTGACAAGTAATGCTCAGATTATGACTTATGGATGAAACAAAAATTAGGATGATACTAAAAATACAAAAACTACTGTGCTTTTACTTAAAGTCCAAATTAAGTTCAATATCACAAAATTCATTTAATTAATTAGTCGAATTGAGTATGATAGCAAAGTTATTAAGCTAAGTTTAATGTATAAAAAATATGAAAATATTTGCATTATCGCTTGATATAATATTTGTTATTAATTTATTAGCAATATATATTTTTTTACCTATACAAAGACATTGAAATTGGGCTAAGCATAGATTTTGTCACCTTAAAGAAGATTTGTCTAACCCTCATAATAGTCAACAAGGAAGATATTTGTTTACATGTAGTGGTACGACCATCTTTTGTGGCAATATTTGAAACAAATTATAATAATGACATCACTCAATCATATAAAATTATAGTGTTACATGGGACAAGTCTAAAATGCATTTGATTGAAAGTTATGATTCAACGCGTACAAGGGACTCTTTTTTTTTTTTTACTTTTGGGACAATGTTGGCGACGATCTTATATGAAAACAATGTTGCATGTATTTCTCAAGCAAAAGGAATGATGTATTAAGGATTTGAAAATTTCTTTAATAAAGATATTATAATAGTTATATAATCGTAGGTTCTTAATTTTTCTTATTATTTTTCATTTATTTTGTAAACACTTCATATATAAATAAAATAAAACATACTATCGAGCATGTGACTCAAATGATATGAGATTATTTTATCTTAACTAGTAATATCGAGTTCAAAGAGCATGTAATTATGTTAAATCTTAGAATAAGAGTTTCACTGTTCATAATAATTCCATTCAACTCAAATAAGATTATTTTTGATAAAAAATACACATGACATAAAATAAAACACCTCTCTCTTTTTCTCTACTCTTTCCTTATATATATTTTTTACTTTTATTGTATCGTGCGTTGAAAAATAAAGCAAGGTTAAGATCTTTCCCCATGAATAAATAGTAGTATAACAATATTAGTGTTACTATACTTAAAATGAACGTACACGTTACATCAATAACGAGTTCTATGAATACTCATGTCCAAAAAAGTCAATGTAAATAATTGTATACAATTTTTTAAGTTGGCACATTTATGGCTCCATTGTTTATCGCTGGAGTAAAATGCAAATCCGATCTGCCATGACCAGTTGACAGTTGTCTAAGGAGGGAGAAACAGTAGGCAATGAATTGCCCTTTCCGTTTTAACTCTCCTGACAGCATGGAAATAAAGTGAAAATTAAAGGAAAAAAAAAAAAAAGGAAGTGAGAAATAAGTTTGTGTAATTGGTAATATAAAAATAAAGAGAGGAGAGAAGAAGAAATTTGTGGGACCCACCACCGTTCATTTTCCTTCAGAAATGCGTAGAAATGGTGTGGAAATAACTGTTCGGAGTTGGAGTTGACGAAAATACCTACAAATAAACCGTGCATATGATAGCTACCCAAAAAGGTCAAAGCGGAGGTGAGAAACAAAGCTTGAAAGCTCGAAGCAACAAATCTGGACCTGTTCAAGTTATGTGTCTAAGTGTATGTCAAATATTGAAGTTCGAAGCTTCCAGTAGAGATCAAAGATTCAGATCAGGAGCTCCGCTGCTCTTGTCGTTGTTGGTTGACAGATCCAAACCTTTGGTGACCGAAAAAAGCAACAGAACATCCTTCAACCTTTGATCTGTGCCAAAAAGTGAACTTCGCTGCCCAGGTAAGCGTCAATCCCTCCTTCGTGTACTGTTTACCGTGACAAAAAATATGAGAATGCATGACTGATATTGAGCTGGACGTGCTACAAGTGTGCTAAAAAATCAACAAATTTCATGGATTGTAAGAGTGGACTTGTGCTGTAGTCTGGTCTAATGTGTTCGCGATAGTGGGATTTGGTATGCATTTGTAACAGTCGACTATTGTATTCCATATTGTGGTTGATAGTAGACTATCACACATAGATAGTAGATTATTGGAGTCTCGTTTGACAACTGATGTCCTCTAATAGTCTATTATTGTTTTATGATAGTTGACTATCAACACTTCTAGAGTTTTATGTGATGCATTAGTAGACTATCACCCATGTATAGTCAACTATTGAATCTTATTTGCAAATATTATATTAGTAGAACAAAAATACATGTACACATGGGTAAAAAAGGAAAAGCAACATTAATATAATTTCTTCTCTCTCTTTCCACTCAAATCAAACAACCATACAATAGTATTTCTACTCTGTTTCACTTTTATTTCTCTACAACTAAATAATTCATATTTCCACTATATTTCTTATTCATTTCTCCCATCTCTATTTCTCTTCAACCTATTTCTCTCCACTCTATTTATTTTCTCGCTGCCAAACAAGAGATTAGAGTAAATTATATTGACACTGCTAAGATTTTTTGAGATTGTATATAATTTTCTATTTTTTCAATGTTCACAATAACATCCCTTATAAGGATACACAATGTAATGTTTTTCAAACAATCAAGAAATGTTAATGTAATGTATAAAAGCTATCAGTATAATGTTTATCAAACAATTAAAGGGATTAGTATAAGAGTAAAAAAAGAAAAGATATCAGACAAAATTTGATGAAACCTCAGGAATTGTCAGTGTAATCTACTCTAACTTTTAACATAATCACATGCGATTAAGACATTTACACATTACCTTTTAGCAAGCACAATGTGCCACGCTTCTGCAATAGTAACATTCATAGTCAAGATCTTTTGAAAATAAAGTAATGACTATTTTTCATAACAAGCTAATTTATAAATTGAATATATGTATGTGTTTATATATTATTGTTTTATACTTAAATTGTTTTTTAGTACTTGCTAACATAAAATCTATGAATGAGGAAATATTCACTTTGGTTCACACAGTGTTGGATTAAGATTAAATTGGTTTTTGATAGAGATGTGATGTCGATTTAATTTCTCAAAAATGAAAAATGACATTAAAATTATTTTTATTTACATAAACCGAAGTATTACTATAACTAATAATTATTTGTGTATTGTATGAATATTTGTAATGTAAAATGTAAAAAATATGATTTGAGGAAATACTGATTTAATTGTAGTAAAAATATAAATTAAAATTTAAAATACAAGTGCTTTGAAAATTTTAATTTTAAAAAAAATTAAAAAATTAGTTTGATTAATAGAATTTTTTTTTCATTGATAATTTTCACATATTCTATAAGAACATTAAAAATCTACTTTGATTAGATATTTAAAGAAGAAAAAAATTAATTTTATTTGTATGTAAAAATTCATAAGAAACCCGTCACAAAATGATAAAGATACGTCATACGTTATTATATGAGAAGGGTGTATTAATTTAAATTTTAGCTTATTTTTAAGAATGAAAATACAATGTAAGGGTAAATTAATGTTTTCTTTTCTATACTATTGATAAGAATAATTATGTATTTCTATCTTTCAACAAATAAATTAATGAAATTTATCTTTTAAAGACTAAATTAATATAAATCTAATTTTTAAATGTAAACATAGCAATTTATTCATTATAAATTGAATATGAAGATAATATATTGAATTTTTTATTTTAATTGGAAATTATTTTTAATATAATTTTCAAGTTTTGTGAACTTCATTAAGTACTTTTGAACCTTTTTTTTGTGTGTATAGATTATCTTCGGGTGCTCTATGTCGCCGCATTCTTTGTTTCTTAAATACAATCATTAAAAGAATATAAAAATTTTATATAAAAAAAAGAATATAAAAATTAATTACTATTATTAAAAATTTAGATTTACTTAAAAGTGGCTTTGTCAACACTCAACCCTTGATACTGTGGGATATTAATTAGCTTGAACAAACCAATAAATTTTTAGATTTATTTTGACGATGTCACACTTGATGTTTGGTGACTTAAGTTTTGGAAAAGAGTCAGCTGGTATACAGTACGAACACAACGCACGAAAGGTACGAATAGATGACGTGAAGCGTTTTTTATTTTTTAAAATAAATATTCATTAAAAATACTATGTCAGTATCTGATTTTACATGATGTATTCACGTCCTCACATAACATTAATTGTGTAGCATTAGATAATCCAGATTGAGTCACTATTGCTTAAACGGTGTTTATTAAGCATATAAAAAAAAGGGTGTTTATTAAGTACTTTTTACGGTGTTTATTAAGTAATTTATAAAAAGTTAAATTAATCACTAGGTTTTTGAACTATTTGAAAAATTTTAATTAGGTCTTTAAATTAACAAAATTTATAATTGAGTCATTGATTTTGTAAATTTTTTGTAATTGAGTCTCTAATGTTAATTTATAACTACTTAAAATTGCCTAAAAATGATAATTTGTAATTATTTTAAAAATCTTAGGAACTCAATTATAAAAATTTTACAAAATCAAAGACTCAATTATAATTTTATTTTATTTTAAGGACCTACTAATTTTTTTTAAATAATTCAAAGGTCTACTAATTAATTTAACCTTTATAAAATATAGAGCAGGTGTTAAGATGTGGAATCACACTAAGAATATATGTGTGTGTGTGTGTGTGTGTGTGTGTGTATGGGTCAGGATCCATTGATATCAGGTGTCAAAGTTAATCAAATTACACCTTCAATAACTTTTTGTAGAATATAAATTTAACTAATCTAACCGTTAAATTATGTGATATTATTTTCATGAATATGTATATCAAATTTCACATCATTTGAACTTTGCTAGATATGCTATCTAACATTGTATATTTACATATATTTTAATATCATATTATACGTTAAAATAAAGTGATGAGATGAACTATTAAATAATTTTGGAATTATATGAAATTTTGTATATTTAATCTAATTAATAAGAACATGAAATTTAACGATTTGATTAGTTAAATTTACATTCTACAAAAAGTTATTGAATGTGTAATTTGATTAACTTTGACACTTGGTGTCTGACTCTCTCTCTCTCTATATATATATATCCAAATATTAACTATTAAGTGGAGTGTCTAAAAAATATTATCTAACCAAAACTTTCCCCGATTTTTAAAAACTTTAAAAGAGGTCGCATGGTCTCACCACACATGGAGCATCAATTCTAGTTAATTTTCTTTTATGTTTTAAATCTTGTAATATACTTATTTTTTGATTTTGGTCCTTATAAAATTAATTTTTTAAAAGGTTAAATTACTAATTGGGTCCCTTAATTTATTTATTTAATTTAATTAGGTCTCTCTATTATTAAAAGGTTTGATTAAGTCCCATAATGTTTAAAAACGTTCCAATGTTATCATTTTTGTCCAAAACAATGTTGTTTTTCATGTTATTTAGTATAACATTAAACGAAAAACAACGCCGTTTTAGATGAAAAGGCTAACATTGTAGCATTTTTTAAAATTATGGAATTTAATTGAACTTTTTAATAATAAAAAGACCCAATTGAACAAAATAAATAAATTAAGAGATCAAATTAATAATTTAGACTTTTTAAAATGGTTTTTATGATTTTTTTTATTTTGGTTCTTGTTATTTTATTTTAATCCTTGCAGTATATTCATTTTTTTGTTTTTGTCCTTGTAATATGTAAATAATTTGCTTTCAGTCCCAAGTATATTTTTTCTAAAGGACTAACTCAAAATGAACAAAATATTATAAGGATTAAAACAAAAAATAAATATATTACAAGGACTAAAATAAAATAAAAAAAGACAAAATAAAAAAAATAAATTTTACAAAGACCTTTAAAAAAATAATTTTATAAGAATAAAAAAAAAAAAAGAAGATATATTATAAGAAGAAAAACATATTTAAGCTTTCTTTTATTATTATCTAACAATTTAGTAATAAAAAAAATATATCACGGCCAATTCTATAACTTTTTTCAAAACCCAATCCTAGTTGTACTAGTCTACTAGATGAGTAAAAGATATGACACGTTCATCTTAAATTATTGAATTGAACACATTACTTATTATTTTGATGTATTGCTAATATAAATAAGATATTTTTTAAAATATATTAAAAATTAAAAATTACACGTGAATCATGTTAGAATATATAATTATATCTAACCAACACTACATGATCCAAGTATTGAATCTCTTTAGTAAGGTCTCGAGTTCGAGTCTGTAGATAAAAAAAAATATATAATTGGAAAGAGAGATCCTATTATAAGTGATCTGTCAAATTTTCTAACAAAAATTAGTCACCAACAAAGTTGGTAAATATTTTGTACCTATAATATAGTAAAAAAATTATATATAATTTAAAAACACTTTAGAAACTCACATGATATGCTGTCAATTCCATGTTCAACCACCCAATAAGAATTTTCCTGCTTTACTTGAACTCGTATGTGAGAACTTAGTTGTCACGGGAATCGATCCCGTATATTTTTGCGAATGTCAGATTTATTCGTAAAACTTGGATTCGTTTAGAATCCGGGGACGCGAGGCACATTATTTTACTTTTAATATTAAATATTAAACACGCCTCAAATGCCGACAAATGCATGGTTTCGCACAATTTATAAAATATTATATATAATATATACATATACACACACATAATAATAATAATAATAACTAAAGAAATTCATCCCTTTTTTACTGTTCAGTGTGTTTACTAATCCATATAAATTAATAAGCATTACTATTTGTTTTTGATACGAATTTTGACAAATTTTAAATGAGAAAATAAGATATGTACTAATAAGTGTAAAACTTTTTTATATTGTTATTCAATTACAAACCATCATGTATGATTAGTTTGTTAACTTTGTTTGATAATAACTATCTTAAAAATTATATTAAAGATGATTTTTAATTGATTGATAATATAAAAAATTTTGCACCAACAATACATACTCATTAAACTCAAATTTACCAATAAATTGTCTGCTTTAAGTAAATAATAAGAAAGAGAAATTAAAAGTAATCAATCACATTTGGCAACACCATAATATCGAATTCGTTTCTATACTATTTCCTTCATTTTTTATCTATTAATTTTTAAGGAAAAATTTGTTTTTATGTATCAATCCATTTAAAAGTTTGAAATAATTAATTAACATTTTTTACGCACTTATTTTTACCTGATTTTCAGATATTTTCACACTTATTATACATAATAGAGAAATAATATAAACGACAATATTAATTACGTTTCTTAACTTCCGTGTTATCTTTCTAAGTAAATGGATAAAAATAGAGGAAACATCGAGCACTTCTGAAACTTATATAAACAGTTCATACATGATAGATTAAGAGTAAGTTACTTCTAATATTTTATGATTTTTATATCAAATAAAGTTATATCATCTTCTATTAATCCTCTTAATACTCGATGAAGTGAGTATTAAATTGAAATCAATACATTAAATATCATAAATATAAAATATATTCAAATTATTTTTTGTTTTAAACAAACAAAAAAACTTATTTGACAAGAGTAGGTTTTGAAAACAAATTTCAAAATTAATACCTCTTGTTAGGTTTTAATTAAAACCAAAAAAATCAAAGCATCTCTAAATATTTTTAGTTTTCTACTTTCAATTTTTCACTGTTTATGTTTTTCCTTACATTTTTACAGCTTCTTCTACTTATACTTGTGAAGAATGCTTGAAGAATGATGAAGGTCTTGAAGACTTGTCTGAGACTCTTTGGTTAATTTTGATGATTGACCTCATACCTGGTGTGATGGTTTGATGTAATCTTTGTGTTTATGTCAGTGTATGGTGTGCCTTGAGGTTATTTAGTTTTTCTTGTGGCTCCTATGTCCATGAGCCATGAACAAATTAACTAATAATAAATATGAAATGACTTTCATAACTAAAATGAATCAAATGCGTTATAAGATGTTAATTAGATTTGATTCATTGGTTAAACAAGTACTAATTGATGTTTAGTAATGATAGTTTATGTTAGAAGCTTAAACAATATCAAAGGAGTTAGTTTCTAAGTTTGAATATTGTGAGTTTGTATGATATTGGATCTATTGTAATAGATTACAAGTTCTTGTAATTCATTACAGTGTTCTTATTATGATTCCAAAATGTGAGAATAGGGTAATTGATTACAAGGGTTCGCAATCCATTACAAGCTTTCTAAAAGCTTTGTTAAAAATCAATACTTTCTTGAGTAATCGATTACAAAGGGTTTGGTAAAGTTTTTGGTAGTTGATTATGAGAGATAGTGATCAATTACATCAGTGACAGAAGCTTGAAAATAACATAATAGTTGTCTATCTTTTCATATACAAGTTTCAATTGATATAAAAGCATTTTTCTTTTATTGAACAAGTTTTACAAGAGATTTCATGTGCTCATAAATTAGGTTCTCTCCAAGTTCAAGAAAGGTTAAAAAAAGGCTGGAAATACTTCAAGTTGTGTGTTTGATCACATCAGGTGATTTTTTTTCTTGCCTTAAGGATTTGCTTTGTTGAGAGAAGGGATTTCTCTCATTGGTTCTTGTAGATGGGATCTTACAAGGTTGGTTGTCTAAGTCTTGGTGTGGTATCTAAAGGGAAACTTAGAAAAGGTTAAGAAAGGTTTTAGGTGTAAAATTCTTGCATGAATTTTGAAAGATTTAGTGAAAAATCATAGTGGTGTGCTGAGGAATAAATGTAAGTCATAGTGGTAGTGGCTAAACCAGTATAATTTTTTTTGTCTCAATCTCTCTAACATTACACTTTTAATACTATGTATTTTCTTGAATATTTGTATTGAACATATTAATTCTTGATCATGTTATGGTCATTTGCATTTCATTAGGCACTGCACAATCTTCTCTCTACATCTCTAACACGCAATTTGAATACAAAAAAGGCGAGTCAAATAAAAAAAATACACAATATTAATAATATTATGATTGAAGTCACTTTTAATTTTATTGTGATTGAAGTCACTTTCAATAATACCCATTTTTTTTACATGAATAAATAATTTATGTATTGACAATATAATTTTTTTTACACTGTCATTCAATTACAAATTATCATGTATAATATGTTTGTTGATTTTTATACTATTACTTTACAAGTCATACTAAAAAAAATCTCTGATTGAATTACAGTGTAAAATCTTTACATTGATAATGTATGTGTATTAAACTCTTTTGATATTATGATTAAAGTCACTTTTAATTTTATTGGTCCATGCACGGACGAGGATTATCCTAGTTGAAGTAATCGTGTGGTACGAATTATTGATATTATATATAAAAAATGGAATGTTGTGTGTTTTTTTGTGCAAGATCTTGTGACATGATATCGTCCCTGTCCGCAAGACCACAAGCTTACGCGAGAGAGATGGGTCCTCATTGTAGAACTAGAGTAGAGACTGAATGAGAGTGAGAGCAGTGATAATCAATTATCGTAATCCGGATTGATTGACGACTGGAGGTTGACGGGTCAATTTGTTACAAGCTGGTGTCCGTTGGCTATACTTTATCATATTCACTTTATATTCAATTCAATAGCGCGTTTGTGGTACGGACGTACAGTGCTAAACTATCAATCATAATTCTTGGTACAAATTACGTCAATCTATAGGTAATTCGAGTTAAGTAGAGTACTACACTACAATTATAGAAAATAAAGTTTTTATTTTAAATATTTAATATATTTGTATATTTAGAATTCAAATTCAAGATTAATGAAACTGAAATAATCTCGTACTAAGTAATTCACACATGTGGTAATAATTATAATTAAAAATATTTGCAAATTGAATTATATTAAATTTAAAGAAAAAATAAACTAAGCAACCGGAATTTATTATATTTTACATTATTGTTTGCTCGATTTAGTTTAAAATATAAAGTTCACATAATTTAATATATTTTAAATGTTTTAAATTAAATCAGTTTTTAATTTTTTAGAATTTCTCAATATATAAATTCACAAAATATAGAAATACAATTTTATCAAAATATATTAAATTTAATGATAAATTAATTGATAAAAATATATTAAATCCACATTTAAGCAAATATATCAAAATGTAAATTGAAAATTTAAATATAATTCTAAATTAATCATCAATTTTACTGCTCTAGAACTTAAGTAAGTATAACGAATTATAACTTGAAGTACTCAACTTTCCCTTAATCTGGATTAGTGGACGATATCGTTTTCTTTTCCCCTAAATAACGTATCTCAAATGTGCAATTCCATTTTGATACCAGGGGGAAACAACAAGATTATATAATCTACTCACAAAAATCATTTTCAAAAGATATGAACTCCTTTCATTATTTCACATCATAAAGATTGTTTATTGACTCACCCTTTTTAGTTAGTGACTATAAATTACTAAAGTAAAACTCTAACTTTGATTGAAGAACAACACAAATAACACTTAAGAAACGGTATCTAAACTTTGTCCTTAGGAATATAGTAGAATTTACTGTATTGTATGCAAACTTAGGTCGAGCTCTGAAATATAGTAGAAACTACCAAGCGCATGGATTAAGTGGTGTGGGGTTATTCTTACTTTACCAATAGTATCGAGTTCGAGTTATGGAGTACGCAGTTGGGTTAAATATTCGAAAAAGAGCTTTGTTGCTCACCTATAATAGTCTTACCAAGCTTGAACACATGGAGGATATGTGGATCATTATTATCAGTGGCTATTTTAGTCATTACATTTCAAGAATTCATAAAAATTCTTGGTAAAAGAAAGAATTTGTATTTTTTAAATGAATCGTTTTCTTTTGCTAAAATCAAATACATGAATATCAATGAAAAAAATAATGTTTCACAATTTTTTTTGTCTTATAGAAATTATTATAGATCTCAATTTATTCAACAATTGGATTGTTGGGGTTACTATACTATTAGTCTAAGTTTTATCTTTTAAACGATAGATATTATTTCAAGAGTATATTGGAATTGAGATCCAAAAGAAACTTGAGCCTTTATTAATCTGTACCCCAAAAAAAAAAAACTAGGTCGAGCTCTGAAGTTTCGATTCACTCAATCAAATTAATTTTCTTGCACCTGAATACCAAGTAAGATGAATAGATGTTTCATGAACACATGCAATTCATTAACATATCTTTAATGCAAAACTTTTTTTTTTTCACGTGACAAATTTGGATCAATTAATTATAATTTATCTTGAACACGGATTCATTAACATATCTTTACACGTCGCAATAATTAGTTGAACTTGATTTCTGTTCACGTATTAACCCATGATTAATTTAAATTGTAGTGTGCTTTTTCTGCTTGCGATATAGGACCAACCTACGAGGAAAACGATAGACTCAGGTGGCACAGAGAGTTTCCTAACATAATAGTTTTGCTCTAAAACATAGGCAATGAGGGACACAGGGAAAGCAACGTGGGCAACGAGCATGAGAACTTTGAAGAAGTGGTTCACATCGTCGCAGGCTCTATTGAGCATATTACTAGTGCAAGTTTTTGCCACTGGGATGGAGCTACTATCAAGGGTCATATTGGTTCAGGGCACTTTCGTCTTTGCACTTGTTGCCTATCGTCATATTATTGCTGCCATTTGTGTTGCCCCCTCTGCAATCTACTTCGAAAGAGGCCAGACAAAGAAGTTCACTTGGAAAGTTTGGTTTTGGCTTTTTATTAATGCACTAACGGGGATGACTATGGCTCAAGGATTGTTTTATTATGGTCTACGAGACACTTCAGCTACTTACTCTTCCAGCTTTCTCAACTTGATTCCTATATGCACTTTCCTTACCTCTATCATATGTAGAATGGAGACATTGGGGTTGCAAACATGGGCAGGTAAAGCTAAGTTTGTAGGGGCAATTTTGTGTGTTGAGGGAGCATGAGTTACTACTACTAGTCTTTACAAAGGGAAGGAGTTTTATCTTGGTCATCATAGTCATTACACTCAAACTGTTGTTGTGGCTCACAAAACTAATATGCTTAGGGGCACTTTCTTTTTGGTTTGTTGTTGCTTCTCATACACAGCTTGGTTTATTGCTCAAGTGATGTTGCTTGAAGTATTTCCATTGAGGTATTGGGGAACAATGCTAGCATGTGTTATGGCAACAGTCCAATCAGCAATACTAGGTGCATTCATAAATTCCAGTAAAGCTGCTTGGAAATTAGAGTGGAATCCACAACTGGTCACTATAGTGTATTCGGGAGCACTTTCTACGGCTGTTACATTTTGATTACTATCTTGGGCAATTAGAGCCAAGGGGCCTACTTATCCCCCAATGTTCAATCCACTTGTTCTTATTTTTGTGGCCTTATCAGAAGCTATCTTACTTGGCGAGCCATTGGGAGTTGGAACGTTGTTGGGGATGGTTTTGATCATTGTGGGATTGTACTCCTTTTTGTGGGGCAAAAAGAGTGCGACACAGTGCTTGCCTCAAACAAATGTAGCAGCTGCAGAAGAATCAATGGGATCGTACTATCTCATTGAACGCGAGGATATGGAGTACCCTTAGGATCATAACGTCTAGGCTATCCTAGTTATCTAATGTTTAGTTTGATACATAGAATTAAATTAGAGTATTGTGATGTGTGTTATCGTTGTAAGCAGTGTAAACAACCGTTCTCTCTGAGTAATAATTGATGAAATTGCTACAAATTTCTAGAAGAGTGTAATACTAATATATGCATATGAAAAAGTAAAAAACATTCTAGAATATTCTTGTAAAATATTCACAATGTATTTTAAAAAATTTAGAAACTTATAGAAATGTAACTTTAGAAAAAACTAAAAAAGCTAAGAGAAAAATGAGAAAATTCTAGAACAATAAAGTCTAGATATTTCTAAAACTTTCCTTGCATGCCTATAAATAAGCAATTGTATCATCAATTGCAGCTAGCATTTCCACATATCAAATAAAGTCTTACTATCAGTCACTATCAACTATTATATCATTCAACACCTTTACACATATTTTTCTAAAACTAATAGTGGTACCAGAGCTATGTTCGGTCATCTACTGGGTGTAGAGATATTATCCAACTACTTCCAAAAAAATCCTACTATATTCTCTACCAATTCCATAATTTTTCCTTAACCAATGGCTAATACTATTCAACCTTCATTTATTCCTGTCCCTATTTTTACTATAGAAAATTATGATTTTTGGAGCATTAAAATAAAGACATTTTTCTACTCCCAAGATCTATAGGATATTATAGAAGATGGATTCATTACTCTTGCGGACATTTCTACTTTGACTGCAGCTCAAAAGAAGGAGTTAAGGAAAACAAGCAAAAAGATTCAAGAGCATTATTTATTCTACAACAAGCAGTAGCTGACACAATTTTTCCAAGAATAATGGGTGCCACAAGTGCTAAAGAAGCATGGAGTATACTACAGCAGGAGTTTCAAGGAAGTGTTAAGGTACGTGCCGTTAAACTTCAAACTCTAAGATGTGAGTTTGAATTAATAAAAATGAAGGAGTTCGAGACTGTAAAAGATTACTATTCTAGGATAAAAGAAATAGTTAGTCAGATGAGAGCATATGGGAAAAATATTCTTGATAAGATAATTGTTGAGAAAATTCTAATTTCTATTCCCCATCAGTATGATGCAATTGTGACTACAATTGGGCAAATCAAAGATCTGTCTACCTTGTCAATGACAAAACGAAATGGGCTCTCTTGAAGTATATGAGCAAAGATTGAGTAGGCATGATGTAGATTCTATCGAAAATGCCTTTCAATCAAAGCTCAAATTATGGTCTCAAAATAAAGAATATAGAGGAAAGAGAAATGGAGAAAATTTTAGAATAAAGAGAATTCTAGAAGTTTTTCTAAGACCAATCAAGATAAATATCCTCCATGTGGTATCTGTAAGAAGACAAGTCACTTAGAGAAAGATTGTTGGCATCAAGGAAAGCCACAGTGTTAGTACTATAAGCAATTTGGACATGTGGAGAAGAACTACAGCAACAAAAACAAGCATCAAGCAAATTTTGTTGAAGAGCACGATAGTGAGCAGCATCTTTTCTATGCTACTCGAGATTCCAGTGATGAAACAAATGGAAGCTGGTGTTTGGATAGCGATTACAGCAATCACATGGCCAAAGATAGAAGCATCTTCAAGGAAATTGATAACTCCGTCAAAGTTAAAGTTCGATTAGGAAATGGCACCATGGTGGAATCCAAAGGCAAAGGCATTGTCATGGTGGAGACAAAGAAAGGTACGAGACTCATCAAAGATGTCTTGTTCCCAATCTTAAAGAAAATATCTTGACCATTGGCCAAATGATGGAAAAAGGCTATGCTCTACATTTTGAAAGAGATACATACACAATCTATGATAACTATAACAAAAGGTGGGAGATAGCCTAAGTTAAAATGGAGAAAGGAAATAGAAGTTTCCCGATAAACTTCAAATATACTACTAACATTGCCATGAAAGTCCAAGTTGATGATTTATGGCTATGACATCGAAGATTTGGACACTTCAACACCTATGCCTTGAAGCTGTTATACCAAAAGAATATGATGAGAGACCTGCCATGCCTGAAAGAAAACAACGAAGCTTGTGAAGGATGTCTTCTCAGAAAACAACACAAACTACCATTTTCAACTGACAAAGCATGGAGAGCTAAAGACTTGTTGGAGTTGATCCACACTTACATTTATGGACCAATGAGGACACCGTCACTCAACAACAACAGGTACTTCATCCTCTTCATTGATGACTTCTCTAGAATAACCTGGGTATACTTTATTAAAGAAACATCAAAAGTCTTTGGAATATTCAAGAAGCTTAAAGCTTTTGTCGAGAAGCAAAGTAGGAAACATGTAAAGGTACTTAGAAGTGATCGAGATAAGGAGTACAACTCACACGAGTTTAATAAGTTTTGTAAAGATGAAGGCACTAAGTACCAACTTACTGTTGCATATTCTCCACAACAAAATGGCGTCTTTGAGAGGAAGAATCGCACAGTCATGGAGATGGCTAAATCAATGCTAAAGGAGAAAGGTTTGCCTAACACTTTTTTGGGCAGAAGCAGTTTACACTACAGTATATATACTCAACAGATGTCCAACTAAGACAGTTCAAGACAAGACTTCTATTGAAGCATAGAGTGGGCAAAAGCCATCAGCTAAACACCTACGAGTATTTGGATCTATTTGCTACTTACACGTTCTTGATGAGAAGAGACATAAGTTAGAAGACAAGACTATACGAGGTATCTTCTTGGGATATAGCACACAATCAAAAGGCTATCGAGATGTTGAGGTAGATGAAAATGCTACTTAGAATTGGGAAGAAGAAAAGGTTATGCGAAGCAACATTCCCGTTCTAGAGCAACAACCTTAAGAAGAAGCTGGAGAACTAGCAGAGGATCTGAGTATGCTTCCCCCACCTCCATAACAACAAGATTCTTCACCACAATCTACTCCGAGATGAGTAAGATCCTTGGTGGATATATATGAAACTTGCAACAAGGCCATGCTTAAGCCTGAATGTTACGAAGAAGTATCAAAGCAAGAAGTATGGGTCAAGGCAATGGAAGAAGAAATTAAAATGATCAAAAAGAATAATACTTGGGAGCTCGTAGATTGTCCACACAGAAAAGTGAAATAGCACGTGACGCACAAAAAGGAGGGGTTGAATTGTGTGTATAAAAACTTTTTCAATATAAACAAGTTTGAAAATGTTTTTGAGCTAAAGGATAGAGAAGACAAGCACACAGAGAATTTTATACTGGTTTGCTCAACCTTGAGCTACAACCAGTCCCTTCACCCAGAAGGTATCCACTAACCAACCTTGGTTACAAGTATTCTTCACGGTCTCTTCAGGCTTTACAATGCAATCACCCCATATTGCTTTACCAACCCAAGTATTCTTTGTTCACTAAGCCTCTCCAAGTTTTCACAACAAAATAGTTGTTTACAAACAGATCCAACTCACAAAGTAAGGTTATAGAAGATTAAGCACAATATAGTAAAGTATCAGAGATTTATAAACTATTGTCCAATGGACGCGTAAGAAAACAATCAGTGTTTTTATGTTCATGCTTGATTTTTCGTTGTTCACTTCCCCCTTGGCTTCTTCTTCTTTCTCGATATATATATATATATATATATATATATATATATATATATATATATATAGCCTTCAATGGAAAGGAACCGTTGAAAAAGATTTGACTTCAAATCTTCAAGAAAAGGTGCGCTTATCGAGCTTTCAGTCAAATTAGAGAAAACATCTTTTGAACTTGCACTAAAACGGAAAGAACGGCTCTGTGCGGGTGGTCTACTTTTTTGAACATTTTTCATTTGGTTTGACAGCTCAAGGAGTTGACTTGCTTATTCTGTCTTGCTGTGCTTTTGTACTAAAAAGATTATGTCTATTATTTAATGCTTGAAATACTTGAACGTTAGATCTTAAAAAAGTAAGGCATTAGTTTCGATAAAATACAAGAAGGATGCATAGATTAAATGAGAGAAAACTTAGCCGTTTAAGAACTTGCATCTGGACACGTCTAGAGTGGTTGTCTAAGGTTTAAGAACATTGAGTCCATAAATAAGACTTACCCTTGGACGGTCATCATATATGAGTTTATTGGACGCTCGTTTAAGATTGGACGTTGTAAATCCGTTAGTTTAAAAACAGAGACTTAAACTTTAATAAGTTTGTTATCTTCAAAATTTGAGGGTTTAGACGCTTCAATGTCTTTAGTTCCAACAATTTTTCCCTTTTGATGATGACAAACCTTATTAATTTTTAAGTTTTGTAAATATTTTAATACAAGGAAAGCACATATATAACAAGGTTTTGATAGACTTACTATGCTCCCCCTGAGTCTAAAATATCATAATTTTCTTGACACATACGAAATGTTAGTCCAGATAAATATCCAAGTATTAGAGTATTGAATGTTTATGCATGAATACGACAAGTATTAGAGTGAATCAAAATAGTAAAAAAAAATTATCATATCAGAGCAATCAATTATAGTAACTAAAGAGAAGAGTAAAGATCAAATCATATAGAAAAAGAATTTTATTATAGACATCTTAGGACTATACATAAAACTTAGGACAATACATAAAACTCATAAACTTATGCAATATTTTCTCCACCTTTGTCATCATCAAAAAAACAAAGGAGGAAAAAATGTCATCATAGTCACTATGGCGCTGGTGGAGGAGGAGGTGGAAAAGGTTGCGGTGTACGAATGAGTTCTTGCTGATTTTGGAGGATTTATTGTAAAAGAGAGAAGATGGGTTGGAGTTGATTGGTGACATACTATTGGACGACGGGGTCAACAGTGGAGATAGGTGGAGGTGTTGGGGAGGGTGGTTGGGAAGGGGTTGGTGGATGTGGAGGGGGTGCTTCTAAGAAGAGAAGGTTAGGAATTTGGAGTTGGTATAGATGCGGAGATGTCCATGGGTAGGGAGGTTTGAAGGAGTTGGGATAGGTGAGTGCAACAATTAAGGTGTAATAGAATAATGTTTAATCATAATGTTATTATTTAGTTAGTAATAGAATAAGTGGAAAAAAAAACCCTAAATAGTAATGATAATATCTATACAGCATAAAGAAGTAATTCAAACTTGTATGAAAGATATCCAAACTATTAAGGATTTGATTGGTGGTCCTTATAAAAAATAAGATAGAAGTAGCATTTTAGTATTATAAATATACATGATAAATATTTTTTATATATATTTATTTAATTATATAAATTAAATATATTCTATTATATTTTTTAATGAGTTTAATTAATATAAAATATAAAATAATATTTAATTTAAATTTAAAGATAATAGTATAATTATAATAATAATATTTTAAATACAATAGAATTTGTTAAAGTTCAAAATAAAATAGGAATAAATTAAATTTGAATTTGAAGATAATTCATACTTACAATAATAATAATTTAAATTTTAAAAATTTGCAAAATCTTAAAAAAAACCCCTCATAAGTTGCATCTAAAAATCACTAAATAATAAAAGAATAGACATAATATAAAAGTAAGTTAATAGAAAAAATAAAAAGAATGACAGTCTGTGTAACACCTTACTTTTACTTATTAATATGTTTTTCTAATTATTCTATAATTATCTATGGAGAATCGGATGGGAATCTCATCAGTATGATCCTACAATTATGTTCATTTTAATAAATAGTAGTTAATTTAGATTTTTAATAATTTTTCTTGACTGGGGCTCAAGAAAGGCTAAAATGTCTGTTTTGCCCCTATAAGAACTAGATAATTGAGAAAATAGATAAAAAATAGTTAAAAATATATAAAAATTATTTTTAAGTCATATACGTGCTTAGAATAATTAATAATAATTTTATAAATTTTTTAGAAATTTATTGAGACAATTTTTGTAAAATAACCAAAGTACCCCTAGTTGACGACAAGAGTAAACCAAAGACTTTTTGACCTCAAAATATTTTAAAAAATTTATACTGAGTATAATTTAATTATAAAAATTTTATTTTAAGGGAAAAATAGTGAAAAAAAATAAAAAATATATTTATTTGACAAAAAATTATTTTTTAGCTTAATAAATGCCCTTTTTAGTGAACAAATTATTATAAATAATATATATATGAGAAAATTCCAAAAAAAAGTTTTTAGACTCACAAAAATGTGTGAAAGCATGGTGTGGTTAGATTTGGTTAAAACTGACCCAAAAATTCAAACCAATTATTTACCATAAACTATTATTTTATTACCTTTTATCATTATATACACATGTTAAATTAAAAGTCAACTATTTCAATTCTTATTTTCTCCCTTATGGTTTTATTTTCAAGTTTATTCTGAATTGGTGGTTGGGGGAGTAAGTTTTTAATTATGTTTAATGGGTTTTATGTAAAAAATAATTAAATTAAAACTATACTAATTTTTCTCCTATAAATACCACTCCAACTATACTTCAATTCTCACACTTTCTTCGTCAATTTTCAAACCCCTTCTCTGCTGGAAATCTAGATGTCCTCTTTTTCTCCACTCTCCAAGTCTTATTTTTTTTTTCTTCCACCATTAAAGCGTTTCAAGCTTAGGTTTAGTTCTTATACTTAAAATACCTGTTAAGACAAAGGATGAATTTATAACCCTCAAATATTTTGATAATAACAAACAGTTAAAATATATGTTTTTATGCAATCGTTTGTTCATTCGTAACAGGTTCATAAGCAACCGTCTGATATCTTTAAAAATATATATCGTCTTTATCCTTTGATCAGTAACTAACAGATCTTACAGACGATGACAATGTTCAAAAATAATTTGCACATCAAGCAGAAGTGTAAACTACCTCGAAACTCATAAAGCCTATATACCTACTCTCGAGGAAAGTCAGCGAAAAAGAAGGAATGTTGCGTGCAAATGTTAGAATGGGAAAGTAGACATGACAACTGCTACAAGATTGAGTACAAGAATAGAAAAGATAAGCAGACTGCTTTATCTTATCATATGACAAGTTGGTGAAAGGCATTAAATGCTGCATTTAATGCTCTAACGACTCTCTTCATCAGACGAAGGTCGTCCTCTGCAAAGCACTCAACGGATACTTTTTGAGAAGCCTATAAATAGAATAAGAGACCTCTTTCGAAGCTGTTGTTGCTGTTGTTGGTTGTTATAGTCTCTACTAATTTTGTAAAATCATAACTTCTTTTAGAAATGAGAAAGCTCTTGTATACTCTAATTGTGAAATTCTATTTGTACCTCATTGTATATTCATCTGTTAAGACGTTAAACCTAATGAGGTAACTCATGCATAAACCTTTTTCTTAACGAGATTGGTGGAAGCTTGAAGAGGCTTTGATTCAAAGAATATTTAGGTTTTTGCTTGGAGAGGCAAGTAAAAGACTATTTGGGTTGAGCTTGAAGAGGCTTGTGGAAAGAATACTTATGACTTGAAAAAGTTAGTGGAACTTGGTTGTTGCCAAGAACTGGACGTAGTCTCTTGGGTGAGACGAACCAGTATAAATTCCATGTGCTTTCTAGTTTGTCTTTCAGCTTTTGTCTGTCTTATAAAGCATTTTTGAAAAAAAAAATTGATCTTATTAAAGACGATACATCTTTAAGAAAAGTATTTAGAAAATTTGCTCTAACACAATTCAACCTTCCTTCTTGTGTTATTTTTGTGTCTTACAATACCTCTTTTCCTCTTCCATATTTCATCAACAAGCTACTTATTTGAGGTAAAGGGGGAGTGGGGTTTAAGCCTTTAATTTTTGTTTTCTTAATAGGTATGTGTGTTGGGTTATCCCTTAAACCCATATTATTATACTAATCCTACTACTATCTATATATAAAAGTAATTATTTACTCTTTCATTTTAATTTCTTGCTTTACTTTAATGACATTTAATTTGATGTTATTTATTTTCTTGCTCTTGTTATTATTTTTATTTATGTAGATGGTTTTGGAGTGGATTTTTGCCCAAAAACCTTTAGCTTTTTACTTTTCATTTAATTGTTTTCATGTAGATAGTTTTGGAGTAGATTTTTCTCCCAAAACTCTTAACTTTTAACTTTCCATTTAATTGCTTTTATGTAGATGGTTTTGGAGTGATTCCCCCCCCCCCCCCCCAAACCTTAGCTTTTTACTTTCCATTCAATTGCTTTTATGTAGTCAGTTTTGGAGTAGGTTTTTCCCCCAAACTCCTTAGCTTTTTACAGTCTATTATCATTTATATTTATGCTATTTACCTTATTATCCATTTTAATTTCTTGTCATTTATATTTTTTCTATTTAAGTTATTGCTATTTCCTTTTGTTCATTTAACTCTTGTTATTTATTTTATTGTTCCATTGTTATTTATTTTTATGTTGCCTTTAATTTGTTGGTACTTCATTAGAATTTATTATCCTATTATTTTAAATTATCATTGAATTTATTTTTATACAAGTAATTAATTTAAATCAAGTTTATGGTCTTGAATCACTTGAAATAAAAATTTTTAGAACCTATCTCTAATTATGGGCTCTCGGTTTTTTAAAAAATAAAATAAAATAAAATGAAGCTAATTTTTTTTTTTTGAAAACTAAACAAATAATATAAATAAAGTGGTTAAGAATAAAATAATTTATAAAATGAAAATTTTCTAGATAACAAAAATAAATGGTGTTGATTAAGGAATAATGATAAGTTATCAAATAAATTTTTAAGACAGCTTAGCAAGTATTTTAAACTCTTGTATTCAAAAGAATTTAGAAAGAGGAAACAAACAAAAATTAACTTGAAATGAAAATAGTAGAAGAAGGATTAAATTTCTACAAAAGTTGAAAATTTGATTTTTATGAAATATCAAAATTTCAAAGTGAGAAAATGAAAAAGTTTTTGGTTGTTTTACATAAAAGGCTCATGGCCCTTTTTAAATAGATTAAGGAAAATGAATTCTTTTATTAATTTAAGCATTTTGACAGTTACTTAATTTGGTTCAACTTAGTAAAAATGAATCTTAGAATTTGTAGAAAAATTTAAAGAAATTTTTTTCCTTTATCTTTTATGAAACTAATTTAAGAACAAAGTTTTGAGCCAATTGAATTTAATGGGCTTCTAGCCCAACTAGTGAAAGTTATTAGAAATAAAAGTTTTCTTGTATAAATTAAGTGATATTGACATCTAATCTTTTGTTAACTTATAACTAAAAAATGGAAATTTTGTTCAGCTAAGTCTTTCTAGTAAATGTTTTTGTCAATAGAGTAAAATGCCTACACTTGTAAATAAAACACACATTTTAATTAGCAATTCTGTTAAACTTTAATTTTTAAATTTTCTCCATATTTATGGATTAAGAACATTTTCCTTTAAAATAGTCTAATTTAAAAAAAATTAGAAAAGGAGAAGGATAAATCAAAGAAATTAAATTGAAAACTTATTTTTAAAAGTATGTATGTGTGAAAATGAATTTTTGTATGCAACTTTAAGAGTTGACATTTTCTTACTATATTTCCTAGTTGAATTGTTTCTAAGTTATTATGAATGATGGATGAATATCTCTATGAAGAGTAATTCTAAAACTCTGTTGGATTACCTAGAGAGTATGTATGGAAACTTAGAAACAAAGTCATAGAAAACCTTCGGTTAAGTTAGGACCATGCTAAGAAGCAAGAGTTCCTGTGTTTAGGAAGTAACAGTTGGTACAGTGCGGGATGAAAGGCAGGGACCATTGTTGGGGTCTTGAGGGTAAAGGTATCAAGTTGTGAACGTCTCAATGGTCAGGTTAGCACCTCGAGCCGGGATAAATCATGTAAACGGACTTGGTAACCTTGACGCCTGCTCAGCATCACCATGATCGATGGAGCATATATCCTTGATGGGCGTGTAGCCCTTTCCTCGAGGATGATGATTAAGACATGGATGTTTGTACCTTGTGAGAAATTATACGAACTCCCAATCGCTTCCCAGTGGTTCCTGATGGTTAAAGTAAATCATCAAAGATAGGTATTGATCCATACGTCTGGTAAAGGTTGAGATTGAGTCGTAATGTCGTAGGTCAGACCTTAGGATTTCCCCAATTGGTTGTTCAATTTATTGTTTGTAGACTATTAAGAAAACGAATAGGCTTTTATAAAAACCTCACTCCTTTCTTTTATGTTTCTTTTCATATATGATCGTGGTACGAGCAGATGGACTCTGAGGACTTGCAGTGATGGCTAATCTACGTGTGACTTTTGTAGATTCTATAGGATGGGGTGACCAAGTATAAACTTATACTGCTCTGACATAGGTCATTTTGTTGTACAGCTACGGGCAGGGTATATAGGATGTACTTTTGTTGTATTTACTGATGTATTCATTATATATGTACTCTGACTTTGCATGTAAGACTTGACATTTATTTCATGACCATGGTTTTTTATATAATGTCTTTTAGAACTACTAAACGTTTGCGAAAAATAAGTAAGTATAAGTTTAAATCAAGTCGACATTTCTAACAAATGGATTAAGAAATAAAAATATAAAATGAACGTATGTCTTATTATAGTGGGTGTTATAGTCTGACCCTCCAAAATAAGTACTCAAATTTAAAATATATGAATAGATAAGTTATCATATTTTATTTTAATCTATGTTTGGTGGAATAACATAAACTTACTCTATTTGCTCTTCCTAATTTATTCATTAGTTAAAAAGTTATCATGTGGAAAAGGAGGAGTAAGTTAAAAACAAATACAATAAAATAGTAAAAAAATATCATTTCATCTTTACTTCACACAATATAACTTTGTTACCATCAATATCACATTTGTCATCATCACTACCATTGCCTTAACCATAGTTGCTGCCATTACCATCACAACTATTATTGTTACTATTATTTAGGCAAGTCACAATCATTGGCATTAATGTTATCACTGTTAATACAATTGTCATCACCATAATTGATGTTACCATTGTCATCACCATACCACTACCATCATCTTTAATGCAATCATCGTTGTTGTTATCGTTTGTGCGAGCCATGATTATTGTTATTAATATTATCATCACTAATATGATTGTTATCATCACCATTGTCACTATCATTTCCACCACCCCACCTATGATCACCATCGTCCCTCTGTCATTGTTATCATTATTGTCACTGTCACGATCTCCATACTACTATCATCATTTTTGTTACAACCATTGCCACTACTCCTATCACAATTAAGGTTACTATAATAGTTATCACTATAACTATTGTTCTTGTTGTCATCAACATCACCCCATCTCCACCACCACCACCACTTCAATGTCACATCTCCACCCCTTTTATAATTACTGTCATTGCCATAAATAAAATTTCTTTTATTTTATATAAAATTTTAATTTAATGATTAAATTGATAAAATTTATCATTTGTAAAAAAAATAAATAAAGGGTGTAAGCATGTAAGCATTTATACATACTATAGGCACACAATTTATAAATCAACTTCTTATTTAACTTTCATTTAAATTACGTTTTATAAATAATGATGGGAGATTTACCCGAAAGAATTTTTTTTCTGTATATATAAGATTATCTAGAATTGAATTTGAGATAAAAGACTTTAAATAATCTGCACAAATTATAAAATTTAAACTTCATTATCATCTTTGTAACAAAAAAAAAGGTATCATTTTTCTAGTTGCATGTTCACGACAATCATGTTTTAGAGATTAGAATAGAAGAATGACCTAAATAAAAGGACGGAGGCTAAGGTGGAAAACCCACCAAGTCTCCTACTGTGGGAAGAAAATTAAAGACCGTTAGATTTATTTAATTTTGAATCAACGGCTAAATTTTTTTCATTTTTTCAAATATTTATTTTTCTTTTTTCTCTGTACTTTCCCATTTTCTCCTTTTCTTTTTCTTCTCCCCCCCCCCCCCCCCCCCTCTTCTCTCTCCTCTTCTCCTTCCCCTTTCCTTTACCGTCTCATCAACTACAAACTTCTCCTTTTCTTTTTCTTCTTCCTCCTCCTGGCCCTTTCCGTCACCATTGTGACGACACTTTAGTGCAACACCTCCACAATCTCCTTTTATTCGTTTTGCCTCTCGTTCTCCGTCCTCCACTGTGCCTCCACGAGCCTTGGCCCCATCTTCTCTGACACCCTCGTCGGTGCCTTCAAACTCATGGACTCCACCTTCCACCGGGCGCCGTCAGTTAGACATGAGCAGATGATGAAGAGCATCTAATACGATTAATATAAATTTTATTCAATTAATAATATTGCTCTGCTCCAAAGTCTGAACATTATTATGTTGGTTTGATTGCACTTAAAAGTGGTAGAGGAGACAAAACCATGAATGATTTTCTCTTTTTTGTTGGGAGAACAAAATGCTGTGTTTTAGAGAAGAAGGAGGAGGAGGTTGATGATTGTAGATAGGTGGAGAGTTTGCAGTGTTCTGGGATGGAGATGGTGAGATGGGGGATGATGATGATGACTTTGTCAGAGACAAAGTTGGTGGTAGAGAAGGGGGTTGGCGATGGAGAAGGAGACGGGAAGAAAGAAGAAAAAACGAAAGGGCAAAACTGGAAAAAAGGAGAAAAAAGAGAAGATAAAATAATTAAAAAAAGAAAAAAAAATTAACCATTAATTCAAATTTAAGTAAATTTAACAGTCCTAAATTTGCTTCCCACGGTGGGAGACTTGGTGGGTTTCCCACCTTAGTCTCCGTCAAATTAAAGTATCATTTTCTTGTTACATTTTGAGGTCGCCCAACAAGAAACAGCAGCTCCTAATACCGATATTACGAGGCAAAAACATGAAGTAGCTGGGGAGTTGAACTACAAATGTCATTTCAACTCCGTAACAGCCAGACACAAATACGTCTTTCTTCCATGCTTAATAATCGACACACCTTTTAACGTGTACATTCATCTCTACCATTCTTTGATTTGCTCTCTTCTCATTCGCATCTCTCAATGGCGGGCTTCTTCTCCCTTCTCAGGCGCCTCTACCTCACCGCCTACAACTTGACCCTTTTCGTTGGATGGTACTCACTCTCAATTTCTCTTATCAACCAACACATTCCAGAAATTTCTTTTTCACCATCAACCTCCTTGTTTCTGAATGTAAGTGCTCAACTTTGTCGATTTGCACAGGCTTCAGGTTCTGTATATTGTTCTGAAGACGCTGAAGGAATTGGGCCATGAAAACATATACCATGCAGCCGAAAAGCCTTTGCTTTTTGCCCAAACCGCGGCTGTGCTTGAGGTATTTTGGTCCAAAAAAAAGAACTGATTTTTATTAACTGTGGAGATACCCTTTTGTTTGTTTGATTGAAAAATGTCCAAGTTTTCTTGTGGGAATTAACTTAAGTTTCAACTTTTGTTGCATGTGGTTTTTGGTGTGGCGTTGGATTGCGTGGCGTGCTAGATTCTTCATGGTCTGGTAGGTGAGTAAGCCTTTGTTCGTTGTCATTACTTAGGGTTGATAAAAAAGAGAATTAAGTATAGACCAAGTTTATATCATTGTTATGAATTTCTCGAATCAAATAATGATAATTGAGTTTTATTGTAAAAATTTGGCTGCAAAATATTCTTAATAGAGTCTATTTTGTGCAGAAAAAAAACATTCATATGTCACAACTTGATGGCAATAATATAAGGAACTTGATCTCTGTCCACAAATCGATTATTGTTAATATCTGTTTGGTTATGATGAAGGGCTGGTGCGGTCTCCAGTAACAGCAACCTTGCCGCAGATAGGTTCAAGGCTGTTCCTGGCTTGGGGCATCCTACGGAGTTTCCCTGAGGTTAAGACAAACTTGAACTTTTTTTATATTTATTTTGCTTCCTTTAGTAAATTAATTCGACTTTCAACCATATTCTTTTGTTGAAAAGCTAACTATATCTGTGAGTGACAGACTCGGACCCATGTGCTCGTTACCACTCTATTAATCAGCTGGTCTGTCACTGAGGCAAGTTTTCCATGCTTGTTTGCTTGTTTGTACTTAATCATGCCATTTTCCATTTCCACCTGTCCGTTTATGTATTTTAAATTCAACAATCATAATGGAAAACTAAACTGCAAAAACTACAATAAATTTATTATTTTGCATTAATGATGAGTGTAGTATGGTTGGTGGATTCCATGGCATAGAAGATATTTAGGGGATAAATATCTTTGTAAATGTAGGATGTGGTGGAAAAGCATTTAATCTTTAAGTCACCAATCCAGTCAGAAAAGAGAAACACTACCACCTTCAAACAGCCTCAGTTACAGCTATTGGCCCAATCAGTTTTTGAAATGATCTCCTAGTTTGATGGGTCTAGGCTATATAACAGTGCAAATATGCTGTATGACTTAAACTTCCTGTTAGTTGATGGATTTTGAACTGATTGTCTACAATAATCATGGGGATTCAAATAATACAATTTCTAAATATCTGCTTCTTGTGCCAAACATATAGAGGTAATCTGGTAGAACCCAACAAGCTCCACCGAAACTGCTGGTGCTTTCAGAGACCAGCGATCTCCAATATCTTAATTGCCAAAACCTTCCTTGCTTTTTCATTGTGTAAATCACCCTTTTTTATAGAAGCGCAATGCAAAACAAGGAAACAAAGCTTAAGAAATCCCAACAGAAACAAATCCTATCTAGCATAGTTGTCAATCCCAAATAGCGGCAGCAGCCAACCCTGAAAATGCTATAATGTTATAGCAAGTAGCAGGATGACTGCTATTCTAACGAATTAAAAATATTAGAGGGTAAAACTTAGAAGAGAGCACAAGACAGTGAGATGAAAAACCAGTTCTAAAGATTAAAAAACGGAACAATGAGGGACAGAGCAAAGCTAGGCAGCAAAGGTCACAGTTGACCAGAAACAGTGACAGGTTCGGTAGAAAATGGTTGCAGAGCACTCAAAGATGATTGGAAGCTATGGAGAACAGCGGCTGCAGAGGTTGGGGATGGCCAAAAACTGTCACAGCTGGACAGAAAATGCTGGGAAAGGCCAGAAATGTTGCTGGAGAAGGGTGGGTGTTTGTTGGAAAGGAGAACAGTGGGTGCAACTACATAACAAAGTGCGCACAAGTGATTGAGAAAGTAGTGTTTCAGTTCTGATTCAAATGAGGAGAAAGGTCCCGAATTGCCCCCTAAAGCAGCCCTAAATGACACTGTTTCATGTATAAAATAGTTTTTTATGCAACCCACTCCAGCCGCGATTTTCTGCAATTAGTCCGCTATCAAAGCTGTGACAGCTGCTGCTTCAAACTGCAACGCAGTCCTTAGTACCTGTCCCTTCACTCTCCTCTCAAGTCCTTGGTCTCCTCATCCACTAATAGTACCTGAAGTTCCTTACCCTTGCAGTGATGCCTTGGATGGAACTTCTCATCACACTTGTAGCAAAGTCCTTTCGCTCTCCTTTCTTGAATTTCTTGAAAGATCATCCTTTGTATGGGTGCAGTCTTGACTTGGGAATGTCTTTAACACTGTTTTCCCCACATTTCATCCCCAAACTCTGCTTGTTATGTTTGCCGATGCTGAGGGAGGCTGAGAATAACTCAGCAGACATGACACCCATCCAGTCCTCACAATTGAATTTCTATCTTCAGTTTTCTATATGGTCTGCATAATCTGAGTTAACTTGGTTGTGCAAAAGAGCTTGACTTATCTCCGATTTTTATCTGTTCAAAAACACACTTCCAAATATTTCTCGCTGGACTCCACAAATGGTTGCTGTCAGCTCCTCTAACTGTCTCAGATATTCTGTCATGGTCCCCCTTTTGCCAAAGGGCAATCATTTGTTCATAAATGGACTTCTCTTGGCTATTACGAAATTGGTGTAGCAATTTGTCTTTCAATTCCTCCCACAAATTTATGATTTGCTGCAATTCTTCCCCTTGGTATCAAACCAAGGAAGGTCTCACCATCCATGCTGATACATGCCAACTCGACCTTCTCTTCCTCTGGTACCTGTTAGAGAGTAAAATACCTCTCTGCTTGGAAAAATCCACCCTTCCAGGTTGTCACTTGAGAAACTAGGCAACCCGTGTCAGTAAGGGAATTGGTCATTATTATTGTTCCTAATTATATGCTATATATATTAGGAAGAGGAATCAGGCCATTCATTGTTAGACTTCCTAATTTAGGTTGTACAAAATAGGAATTAGAATTATTGTCATTAATGGCTGTAAATGAGTCTGTATTATATATGGATGAGAACAAAATCAAAGAAATCAACAAGCCAAAATTTCTTGACTTGGTAACAGAGCCTATAGCCCATCTCATTGTATTGCCTGTTCTGGCAGGCATATGTGGAGGGGTAGGAATGTTCCACATCACTTGCCTCAATTCTTGGGGTGCAGCTTATATATCTGCTGGACAACATCACTTAATGCCAATTGATTGAGATGAAAGCTAACATCGTATTAGATTTCTTGACAACTGATCTTGCGATGACCTGAATCTCTGACCATCATTGGAACAAAATTAGGTCTCAGCTCTGTTTCCGAATTCTTGCTACCAGACGATATTACTGACCCACTTCCTTTTCTCTCTCTGGTTCTCCGGTTCTGGTTGCTCTAAGCCTTCTGCATAAGGACAATGACTGGGGATGTGATGTGCCCAAGTGCTCTCATGATCTCCGTCAGACTTGCCTCTAGAACCCCACAAACAGCATCTTCTTGAGTCCACTCTAGTCTGGTCACCCGCTGGATTCATGTTTCCATCCATATGCCAAAAACCTTCATTGCCTTCACATTATGTTAATCACCCTCTTTTATCATCGAGGCAATGCAAAACTAGGAAACAAATTCTAACAAATCCCAATGGAAACAAATCCTATCTAGAAAAATAAGGAAACTAAATAATTAAAATAAATCCTATCTAATTATATTACATAATCCTATCTAAATTTTAGCTGCCTTTGCTTCAGTTTCTGCATACTCTGTATCTGCATGCTTTGGCCTGGACCTCTTCAAATATGTGTAGTGCACAAGGGGTCTGTCATAGTCCTGAGATGTCATTGATGTGGAACAAACAAAAATACTGAAAAGGAGATTTATGATGGCATCAATTAGAAACATTTACATAAAATGTTAATATATAGATTTAATGTTTACAAGAACCTTCAGTTTGCAATTTAAGGCAATGAGTTGGGTCACTGCAAAGCAAACCTTTAGTTTTGGTTCCCTGTCTTCCCTTGCAATTCTTCTTTTGCTGATTGTAAACATACCTCTTTGTAATCCATGGCTAAATAATTGATTGAAAAGGGAAGAGAACTATTAACAACAATCAATATTGATGATCCTCTTTGCTATTAAAATTGCAGATCATTCGCTATTTTTTCTTTGGCTTTAAAGAGGCATTTGGATTTGCCCCATCATGGCTTTTGTGGCTCAGGTATGAAGTTTGAATGTTGAGCCTGCTGTATGTAATATGATAATCGTTAATTCTTATATTCCTGTTATATTTGACTGCAACTTTTTTTCTAGCAGATATAGCACCTTTTTAGTGCTATATCCAACAGGCATCAGCAGCGAAGTTGGTCTAATATACATAGCCTTGCCATTCATTAAGGTAAAGGATTAAAACAGCAAATGTCTAAATGCGTTTAGAAATTAGAATCCTATAGTGACCCACTGGTTGGGTTTTGTTTCTTCATCATGAATGTATATTTTCTCTTTTGCCCTTATATTTACTAATCATCAAACAGGGCAAGTCCTGTAAGAGGGCTTCCTATTAACAAGGAGGGACTTGTGAAGTTTGGTCTAGTCAAGAAGGAAAAAAGAGTCTCCACTTTTGTGAAATTTTGTATTCTGCATTGCCCTCAAGTTTCATGTTAGTTGATCTTTTGAAACCTTGACCACCTGCTATTTCTTGGGATTCCTAAATTGATAATACAGAAATGGGAAGAGACTTGATAGTCTGTCACTCATGATTAACTGTGAAACTATTTGATATGATGTTTTTTCATTACTCAAGCTAACGAGGTCAGTATTATTCAGGCATCTGAGAAGTACTGCATAAGGATGCCTAACAAATGGAACTTCTCATTCGATTACTTTTGTGCTGCTATTGCTGTGTTGGGAATCTATGTTCCAGGCATGAACTCAACATCTTTCTCACCACTAATGTGTGCTTTGCCTAATAATCCTTTTGTTGACCTTGCTACTCATTGGATGGCATAACTCTATGCAGGTAGCCCTCACATGTATACTTACATGCTTGCACAGAGGAAGAAAGCTCTATCAAAATCAAAGAAAGAGTAGAGTAGCATCTGTAGTGTTTACTTTTGTTGATTTTTGTCAAAACATAGGATATGGACACGGCTTGGTTTGGATTCATATATGTAATCCGAGAAATCCTTGCGTATGTAAGTCAACACTGGAGAAAAAGAAATTAAATGATTTTCTTCTTTAACAAATTGGCAGAGAAATTACTCAACATTAACAACTTCTAAATTGGCAGAGAAATTACTCAACATTAACAACTTTTGTACACGAAACAAACTTCTGAAACAGTCTCCTTTCCTCCTTTCCAGGAAATGTCTACAGAGAGATTCTAATACAAACTTTAATAAAATATTTTTATATGATTAATTATGTCAAATTGTAATAACAAATTATTAATTAATATTGTATCTATACTTTGTTTATTGGCTTAAAACAGCTATTCTTGTTAAGCTGGTAGGTATTTAAAGAGGAGCAACTGTAATGAATAGGCTGTCCACGACCCTGACCCTGCGTTGATTGCGTTTAGTAAGTTCACGTGCGTACTAGCTACATACAGAAAGATTTGGCGGATAAGAAAAGCATGAGATATAAGTAATGAGTCAATAATTAATGAGGATATGCTATGATTGTGTTTGGGAATCGATATTTTGGTTTTATATAAGTAATATGTCAATAATCCATGTCATGTGAAGGAATAAATCCATTGGTATTTGGCACCTAGCAATCGTTTGGTGTGGCCCACAGCAACTTCCACATACTACCTAAACGACAAGTCTGTCTGAGAAAGTTTACCGAGACTTATATGGTATTAGAAGTCACTCATTTGCCTTGCCCTGTGTAGAACGACAAAATATCGAGTTAGTGCTTTGGAACGGGAAGCATTCTTGGGAGTACACGACACAACTATACATAATGCAAAACTAGTTCATTAAAGGAAAAGCAGATTGGCCTAAATAACAACTTACTCCAAAATGTTTATTTTGGTTGGGCTATATATCAGTCCTTATTAAATTAAAAGTTTTCGTAGTGTAAAATCAACCTTTCTATCGCGTCCCATAAGGCCAGAACCCAGAAATAATCACTCATATGATACAAAGATATGGCCTAGTTTGACATCTCAAGACAAAACTATTACAAAGACAGGTTCAAGGAGCTCTATGCCAGGCTTCAATTCCTCCGTAGGATTATCGAACTCTGCTTCTGTTGTCATAAAAGCAATGTATTTTCCTTGTGGAGCTACATTATGAGCGTAGGAGCATGACAAAAGGGTACCTATAGCATGGGTTAACGCAAAGTACTGCAACATTAAGTTGAGGACCAACTCAAATAATATTTTGTATTGAGATGATATCATATATGTGGGGATTGATACATCGGACATATATGGCACCAATATAATATAGCTTTTGTTGGAAGATTATTTTCTGAAACAAAGTTGTTTGAGCCTACTCCCCCAAATATTGCAGTTGATGCATTCAAAACTCGGTGTGTTGATGACCTAATAGTTAATGCAATTGTGTACTAGCATTTTGTCCTCTTATTGCTTAACACTATGTTTGGTAGAAAGAAAAGAAATAGAAAGAGAGGAAGTAGGTAAGAAAGAAGTGAAGAAAAGAAAAATAGATAATAAAGTTGTTCGGTTGAAAAAAAATAAAAAAGAAATATAATGAAAATTAACTTTTTGAGATCATTTGGTTTAAAAAAGAGAAAAAAAAAATGAAAATTATTATAAAAATACCTTTACCCTTATTAATATTTTTTTTCTAGTTTATTACATAACCCTCATATAATTGATTATACTTTCAGCATAATCGATTATATGGTAGTGGATATAATCAATTATATTTTTTCATATAATCGATTATATTTGAAAGTTAATTTAATCAATTATGAATGTTGTTATTGGATATCCAATACCATGTATTCCCACCTTAATCAATTATGTGTTTAACCAGAACAAAGGTATTAGCGTAAAATGAAAAAAGAAGAAGCATACTTTCACTTATTTTTTTGCATTTGAGCGTGGAAATATACTAACGTGGGCCCTAGCTTTTTTTAAAAAACTTTCATACATTTCTCGTTCTCCAAACAAAGAAAAGTTCGTACACTTCCTTTCATTTCTCTTCTCTCTCCTATTTTTTCGGTAATTTGTGCTTATCAAACAGAGCATAAACGCCTAATTTTCATGTAATAAATTAACACATAAGAAATAAGTCCACTTCGCAATTGTAAGATGCTTAACCAAAAAGGAAAAAGTAAATCATTAATATACAGAATTTGGCAAACATACATATCTGATTTACGCCCATGTTGTTTCTGAGACAGAATAACTTGAACTGATGGAGAATCGTTGGTGTTTGGGATTTAAGTGGTTCACTTCACAATACTAATAGCCCGGGCCATTTCCCAACCTTTTTCACCTATTGCAAAATTAACACAGTATCATGTGCAGGCTAATGCAGTTAGGCATCATCTAAATGTAGAACCAATGCAAGGCCAATGAAGTCAATTGTGTTGTCCTCCAACTCTTATTTCCTAATTAGAAAGAAAAAAAAACTGTATTATTTGCTTACGTAGACTGATAGAAGACATTGTGATAGAAATGAACCAAGAAAATGAATTTCAGTTTAAAGAAATTAAGCCAATCAATAAGTTATGATATAGCTCATAACGGTTTATCATCCTGATATGAGAAGTCACTATCAATTTTAAATGCAATAAAACAAGAAATATTTTAATTGTTCACCATGAACACAATTGAGAAAGCATCGATACAAAAGAAATAACTGATCATTTGTTGAAAATTGAAATTATTCACACACATAAACAAAAGAAATGCCGGTTAGATAGTACGATACGAGTTATTTTACTAGTACTTGGTTATGGTCATATCCTTCATGAGATTTTGGATCACTTTAGCCATAGTCTTTACATGAATGAAAAATTTTCTAGTTCGCCACATCTCAAACAGCCCCATAAGGGGTGATTTTAACGCTCCCACATCATTTGCTAGTACTTAATGAATCAGAAGAGAGCATTCAACTTGATCAGCTTGATAGAGAAGACCATAAGAAAGACATTTTATATTGAAGATGATTGATTCTAGGACCAGAGAAAAGTTTACTTAGCTTCACACCATTCCTTTGTTGTATATATAGCTGACATCTACAACCTTGAAGCTCATTTGGCGACATTTGTGATGAGAACGTGAACCAAATTACCATTTACCATCTTGAACTACGGAAGCATAAATTAAAGAGCAAATAAGTTCCTAACTACAATGAAAAGAAATAGTGAAATCCACTGTTGATTTAGATTTTATTAGTAGGTCAAATTCTAGAGTACTAATTTTCAAGTTCTAAAGTACCAAAATCTCCAGTAAAGAGGCAGATTGCTTTTTTGATTTCAAGCCCAAGACTCTCCATAATTAACTTGAAAATAAATTTTAGCCAAAATTAATTTTATAAAATCAGTTTCATTTAAAATCAATTTTGCACAAGCTTATCCAAACACACACATACTATATTTTCCTTCCTTGTTGCAGCCACCATTGGCCAAGCATGAAGCAAATAAAGCCTTTGTTTCAGACCTCAAAAATATTACTAATTATTAATATTATTCTCACCGCTACCAAAATTTTAAAAAGAAACTACTAATTAGACAACGAATAGTATTAGGAATAAATAATTTTCTTATTCACCAAAAAAAGGAATAAATAATTTTCTTCTAAAATAATCTTCATCTTATCTTGGTCATATTTGTTAATATACATTAGTCTGCTTTATTATCGTTTGAAAATGAAATATCAAACAAAATTTATTATGATAATTTAATAAATAAAGTTTCACTCCAAATAGATTAAAATATATATTTTAAATAAAATTTAACAAAATATTTTAATTAGATCATCTACCTTATTTATATATCATTAATTTACTTCATTCTTAAGTAAAAAAAAATGTTAAACAAAATTAATTGTGATAATTAACCTTGTATATTAAATTCTCACTTATTAATTTACTTTCATTCTCAATACCTTTTATATTTTTTTATTTAATTCATGTCTCTTAAATGTCATTATTTAAATTTAATCAATCATAAATTTTTGAATTTTCTTTGTAAAAAATTTTCATAATTATAAATTTAGAGTTCATAACTTAAAATGTTGACATGTATATCAAATCAATAAATGCAATAATAGTGCATTTGAATTCACACAATTCATTCTCATAATTTTCATAAAATCGCATCTTCATAATTTTCATAATCTCCTCAATCACCGCATGGGTCTCAAATCCACAAGGTGAAATGGATAGCTCCACGAGAGAGACTTTCAAACTAAATGTGGCCTAAACCAATGACCATGAAACAATTATCCTTGTATTGAGAGACAGGCCTTATAATGGCAGCTACTAGCTACAACTTGGAAGATCAATGAAGCCACTATACTCAAACTACAAAATCTTTAGGAAGGAGACCTGGCTTGGAATTAGCAAAGATATTAAATTAAGATCACGTTTGCTAAAAGCCCTAAACCCAAACAATCCAAGGGTCTAAGTTGTGACCCATTCAAACCCTTACGCCAGAGACGCGTTTGCTAAAAAAACATGACGATCGTCTAAACAGCTAAATAAGGTTAGCTCTTCAACTGGTTCACTGGTTCCTTTTTAAATATTAATCTAAAACGAGACAACACCTTCCATGGAAATTCAAACTTAACCTTAAAAGACATTTTTTCCTCAAGTACCCAACATCATCAAGGTATAAGAATACACATCAGAAAATGTGTTGTCCGCAAAAGATATTCAACCTTTACAAAATTCTTCATCGCATCAATCAATTGTTTAAAAAAACTCTGGAGATCGACCACCTTTAATCCCACATGCAAGAACGATTTTGCTGTAAAAAGGTATAAATAGAACAAGCAAACTTTTTCTATTCTAACCCAAATCATTCACCCTCTTCAATCACACAAGTAATCACCTATTTTTATACAAGATGGATGAATCATATACATAATCATTGATCTGAAACCCTCTAAAACTGAGTCTTAAGCCCTTGAAAATTCATGAGAAACTATTTATTCAACTTTGATATTTATCACTATAATAAACTCTTAAGAGAATAAAGGACATTCTTCCTCAACCTCAGACTATCCGGTTGAAGATATTAAGAACAGGGAAGATTGCTCAGCTCCATACCGTGAACAGTTCATGAATTATTGCAAGCAAGAAGAATTCAGTTTGGAATTGAAAAGGGAAATATAATTGATACAGAATTTATCAACAACCAAAGATATTTAGTCAAACATTGCATGCATGTTCTCCCCAAGCACCTTATTTCAACATACCGTAAACCATTATAAAATTGTGAGCAGCTGTACTTTGCCAAAATCACAACTCCTAATTTGCAATATAAAGTCCTAACCTAGCAAATACACCACACTCAACTTGTTTTGAGTTAGGACCTAAAATTTTGACTCAAGAAACCAAATTCCATAAACATTTATAGCCACTGGGACTACCCTGTTGGGGTTAGTAAAGCTCAAGTTATGCAGCAGATGTCAAGTTGGTCCATAAAAGCAGAAAATTACATTGAATGAAGTTATTTCAATGTCAATCTAAAACTGGGAATGACTCTTAAACCTCCTAGGGAAGAGAATCTCCATGTTTAACTAGACAGCATAAGCTTTCTAACAAGCTTAAGATTGCTCGAATCTAAAATTCCTAGCCAAAAATATGATCAGTCAAAAAAGTGAACTGATTCCAAATTAGAAAACACAGGATAGATCAGATATGGTTTTCAATGCATTGTGACTTGTGAGCAATCTGTATGCTCCAAAATTATGAAATGTAACTGTTAGAAATCATCTCATATCAGCTTTGAAACCTCTCTGGTTTCATTCAAAAACAATTTTTCTAGTTCAAGTTATGCACATTCTATGTCAACTGACTCAACTTGTATAAGGACTTACGACAGCACAACCAACTTTGTGGGTGCATAATTAATATGCAAAGGAGCCATGTCAGAGTTTATTACTGTGCTTTGCACTGTATTTTCTTCAGTCTTTCTATGGGGAAAAAAGTAATCATCTAATTAACTTTACATTTTTACACTTCAATTTGAGCTGCAATATCTGATTACATATCATATGATGTTGCTATTAGGAAGGGCTGAATGAACCTAGGGGGCATTTGTTTTAAGGTATCATATTGTATTCCTAGGAATATTATAATTAGGAATGTAAATCCTGAGTATATTTAAAAACTTGTTTGGTTATATTTTAATATTCCTAGGAGTATTTTTTAAAATTCAAAATAATTTAAATAAAAAATAAGTAAAAATGGAAGTTACAAGTGTGTTAAAAAATAACTTCCCATATTCTCATGGAAATATCACTTTTCCACCCCTCATTATGGGAATAAAAATATAGCAAAGCATAATAGTACAACTTTCCCAAAATCAACAATACCTGGGAATTATTTTTCAAAGCTCATAACAAATGGGAATATTACATTCCCATATTTACATTTCCTAGAATGAACTTTTAATCCATGAAACAAACACACTCCCACTGTTTGTCATTGATGAATTTTTCTAAGTCTGCAATCACTCGTAGAATGCTGCCTAAGGTTTATAATCCTTGGTGGTCGCAAAGACATAAATGTATAGGATGATTTGCATTGCAATAACCAGCCAGATTACATTATGCATTCAAATATATTTAGGCAAAATACTTTCCAAAGGCACTCAAATATTCTGAGGAATAGCTTGAATGGAGCAGAACCTTACATGACTGCTTCTTAAGCAATGAAGCAACAAAAGAAAGTGAAGAAATTAAAGAATACCTCCAAAAGTCATAAATTTCTTAAAGAGGGTTCTCGATGGCACATTACTAGTTTGTAAGAACCTTGCTCGGAGATATGTGAACTACATTTCTAATGCCCAAAATGCATGGCTCAAAAGAAAACAATAACCAATGAGGTTTGAGTGGGTCAGAAAAGTATGTTCTTATCCTCCTAGTGTATGGAACTTGGTTGGCCTAAATGATGTGCTTTGATGGCCAGACCTTAGATCCCGAGCTAGTTATTCACAAGGCCAAGGCCAGGTCCAACTAGCTAACCACAAGGAGGCCGAAGCTTTCATGCATGCTTCTACTCCATAGTCACCACATGGGTCCTAAATGCACAAGGTGAAGCGGGTAGCTCTGGGGGGAAGTTTTTCAAGTTAAATGTGGCAGAAATCAATGACGATGAAATGGGCTTTTTTGCCATATTCAGGGACAGATCTGGCTCTATATTGGCAATTGCAACTTGTAAAATCAAGAAAGCTTCTGATGCTAGAACTTCTAAAGCTTTGGGAATGAGATTTGGCTTTAAAAATGGAACTAGCAAAGGATCTTTGCCTCTTGAAAGTGGAGGCTTAATAAGATAGCTTGTAAGCCATTGCTGAATATACGAATGTCAACAAAAGTCATCTTATTTCAAATTAATAGTGATGGACTGTGATAGAACTTTTGACAGAAATAGCAAGAGAAGTTAATCTTTATTGAATAATAGGGAAAATCTCCCTATGAAAATGAGACATAATCCAGATATTTCGAGAGGTCTGGTCCACTCCCCACAACTTTCTAATTCTCAAAAGTCCCTAACCGTATCCCATTATTCCCCTTTTATAGTAAGTACTTGATTTACAATCTATAACAGAAAACTGTACCCCTAAAAAGGGCCCATCCAGCTGTGGCCCAACTACTTCCTTTTAAAATATACTTGCTTAATCACAGGCCTGCTATCAGACTGTCACCCTAAGCAACCTCTAGAATCAATGTTACTTCTGACAGACCAAGAGGGGAAGGTAACAAATTTGTTCATATTTTGGCTATTAAGCTATGTTAGATGCTAAAAGTTTAACCTGGCTGAAAGTTGTAATCTAGTTTTACTAGATTCTTTTTCAATCAGTTATAATTGGAAGTTAAAAAAAAAAGGTTAAAATTATGCCCATTTTAATACAGAAGGAAGTGGATTTGGCTTGTTTTCTGTTATTAGATGTTTAAGAAGCCTTTCTTAGATCTTCAACAGGTGCGGTGCAATCAAAATGAGATTACACATATAAAACATAACAAGAAAAGACAACAACAAAAATCAGGTATTCCATATATACAAGGAAATTACAGAACAAATGACATTAATATTAATATTTAGTGAAAAATTAAAATAACAGTCTTTTTTTCTGTATTTTGCTTAAAACTTTTTTTATTACCAACCCAATAATAAAATATCTGAGAGAGAATCAATTTCCTTTTTGGAAGATATTGCAGTAGCTTACTACTATAAACATAAATTAAAATAAGTTCATTCAATCCAAAGAAATTCAACCATTAGCAATAGCTAATAGAATCATTCAACAAATTAATAAAACTAGGGAACCACCAAAATTATTCAAGCTTTCTGTCCTGTTCATACGTTAAATGCAAGGTTCTGAATCCACTTACATAATTTAACATAAGCAAATACAGGTAGCTTAATTTCAATATGGCAAAACCAAACTTTGAACATAATCACAAGAGAATAACGAAGAGTAAAATGAAAATTCACTGTTGAAACCTTCAATGTGATCTACTGTATTGTCTCTCTGATCAACCAGAAGAAATTCTGCCCCTCCATAGTCTGCTAGCAACAGGACATCATCATTTTCAGACTTGCACAAAGGTATCACCGGACAAGGTGGAAACTCTAGAACTTGAAGATGGTCATAACTTATATTCAGCAACTGAGTCCAAGATTTTTCAGCTCCAAACTCCCTCATTAGCCACACAACAAAATTGGTTCCCCCGTGATCATGAGAAAGACACAGATAACCCTTCAAAACACTAAGATAAGGCTCATCCAGAGAGACTTCAGAAAGATCATCAGGCATCAACAAATAACTGTATGTCTCTTTCTTCAGATTATACGAAAAAATTACTAACTGATTGATAGTAACAGTTTCCCATTGATAATCAGAACTTGGCGTGCAAACTGCTAACCAGTTAAGAGTGTCACTCACAAACTGTCCATTAACTTGTTCCAAAATTGGAAAAGCAGGACAAGTGGAAATATTTCTCCAACAAGTGTCACCCAGGCAGTGAACTCTCAGCTCCCAATTCTGTGATTTAATATTGAAAAGGACTGCCACCACCTTGTAAGTGTCACTCCCATCATCGTACCCAAACCCACACTTCACAGAAGTGTCTCCAAGTTTATAATTGCACGAATTGACACGTAAGCGTGGTGAATCTACAGACATGACCCTAATGGCCGGGTTCCAAAATCGGACCCAGTATTCTTCAAATCCATCTCCATCAAAAGAATCAACCAAGCAAACCAACCCATTGCATACACCCAAGACAAAGTAATTATGGTTGAATCGATGGCAACCATCATAAATAGTGGAGGATGGGTTCTCATGTAAACGCCGTATATCATAAATGGTGGATGATGGGTTCTCAAGCAAACGCCGTGTAGAGCAGGATATGGCGATGGAACAGATGTGGCTTTCATCACCCTCGGAGTTCATATCTTCTACATCGAGCGTTAATAGGATGTGGGTGTTTTTTTGGGACCTTTGAAGGTGCAATTTAACGAGTGTAGGATGGAAGATGAGAGAATTCCAGGTCTTAGAAACGCACCTGAGTCGCATGAGAGCCTTCACCGGAACCCATGACAGAATTTCCACTATGAGGTCCTGAGGGAGTACTGGAGCAGCGGCCATTGACATCTTCGTTACTAATTGCTCTTCTGAAACCCCAGCGGAACAATACTAACACCGCCTTCACTCTTCAAAGTGGTCTGGTGCGAGTGTTGTCTTCAAATTTCAATTTTACATTCGGTTTTTTTTTTTTACGTGTACTTTCCATATGGTTTATTACTGAAAATTAAATTATTTCAATAATTAATTTATATTAATTGATTATTGTTATAATTAATTATAATTATAATTAATTTTTATTTGAGTAAGTTGTTAAAAAATGATTATAATTAAAATTAGATAATTAATTTTGTTTGAATTAAAAAAATCAGTTTTTAGATAATAAATTACAAAAAAAGATATACAGTTATTTATTTGTATTAAAAATGGATAGGGATAATTTGAAAATATATTTTAGAAGTAAAAAAAACTTTTTTCAAAATAACCAAACAGCTCAATTTCATTAATACCATAAAACAAGTTTTTTGTAAAAAAAAACAAGTTTTTTATAAATTTAGGTTATTGTACCAAACATACAATCAAACAGCTTTTTTCTCCTAAAAACAGCTAAAATGAACAAAAATAAGCTGTCTAGGTAAATAAAATAAGGGTCCTGCTATTAGAGATTATATTAAAGTTATATGTAAGAATGTGTTATTGTACTTTTCAATTAAAAAATTCTACTTTTAATTCTTTAACCAACGTCCTTGAACCATTGCTTAGCTTTTTCATAAAACAAAGACAAAGAAGCGCTGTAAATTTAAAATGTGCTTTTGTTTTGCCTATTAATTTGGCTACTACCAAGTAAAATTTAAAAATATAAATTAAAAGAAAAACATTTTTTATGCAAAAAATAACACTTAGAATTATAAGAAAAAATGTATAATTAATAAATCTAAATAATTTAGAATAGGAAAAAATTAATTTGAGAGTATAAGTTGAGAAAAAAATAAAATATTTTTAAAAAATTAATTTAAATATTTTAAGAGAAAAGATATTGCCATCATCCACGAATGTACAAGATTGACTATGAAAAGACCAATCTAAAAATAAAACCCTAAGTATACAGGGGTGGCAAAGCAAGTTAACCCATCCCGACCCGTCCTAACCCACCTTCAATCAGCCTAAAGCAAAGTGAGGCAAGTTGACTCAACAATAAAAAGATGGGTTGTAAAATATAATCCACCCCATTTAGAGGTGGTTGACAAGTTAACCTTCCAAAATCTAGCCGAAGAAATACCTAAAAAGAAAAAAATATAAAAAAATATCACTTTGTTTCTTTTTAACACATTACTTATTCTGTTTTATATACATATACACATTAGCACTTTTTAATTATATAAAACTATAAATTTATTTTTATATTACTTAAATATTAGTGGGTTAGACGGGGTCAACCCGATGGATTAATCCGCCTCACCCTGCTTTCAACCCTACGGGTTGCCGAGTTAGGTAGGATAGGTTGGTGGATTATATATAAACTCTCAGACTATGATGGGTTTGGTACTTCACTTTCCTTCATTTCTTTTTATGATATTCACTTTCTTCACTTAGTATCCAACCTTTAAGAATTTAAATAGTGTTTATTATTCATATTTAAACATTACATTTTTCTTTTGCATGCTACATTCTTAAATAATACATTTTAATTATTTTAATTATTATTGGAGGATGCAATTATTTATTTTTGTATTTTTTTTTTCTTTTATAACTATTTGCATTCTCTATTTCATGCTAGCCGGCAATTAAGAAATTAAACAATTAATTTATATGATACATTTTAATTTTCATTTATAGGACGAGATAAGTTTTTCTTTTTATTTAGATAATTTTTTCTTATTTTTTTCCTGCACAATTATTTGTTTCGTCTCTTTTTATCCACAATTTACTCACAAATCTTACATTAAAAAAGGTAAATTGTAAAATATATAAATGTCTTTTAGTGAATAGTAGTAATAATAGTAGTACGTAGTAGTAGTAGTACTAGTAGTAAGTCTGTATTAACGTGAAATATGAAGTATATATTAATGTGGAAATTTATAATAACTTAAAAATCACTTTATAAAATAAAATATTAAATAGAAATAAATCTAAACATAAGAAAATCAAATTTAATTATTTTATTATCTATGCTTGTAAAATGTTTACTCATTTGGTGTAAATCTCAACATATTTTTATATTTTTATCCATATTAAGACTTTTATATACTACATAACAATAAAATATGATTATTAAATTAATTTTATTAAAATATAATCACTTAATCTAATTTTTTATAAGAAATATATTCATGACCAACCCTAGGCCAAGTCTGAAAGGGTGATGACTTAGGGCCCAAAGCTGAGAGAGGCCCAAAAAATTGAAATGGCCAAATAGTTGTACAGTAAGCTCATTTTACATATTGTTTTATGTTGTTTTCATAAACAAATTGAAATTACTGTCTCATTTTCTATATCCAAATTAAAATGTAACATGTGATTAGAAATTATCACTCTCTCGATTGTTAGTTATTTTTCTGCCAATGTGTTACATTTATAAATTTATGTTAGACGAATTTCCAACTCACTATGACATATCAACATGTAATAGACCTACGATAATGCACAGGCTTAAAGTGTTTTTTTTTTTTAACAAGATAAGAAATACAAACCATAACTCAAACCATAAAGGAATTAAAAATAAAAGTTAGTATATTAATAAGGGACAAAAATATCTACAAGCTTTAATTTGAGACAATAATATTTTTTGTTGAAAATAGATGATAGCATAAGAGTAAATTAAATGAAAAACGTGTTGCATCTTTTTTAGATTTGTTAAAACTACTTACTGTAATAAAACATGCCATTTTTAATAAAATTACTTGTCTATTTTTATTTTTTTGCAATATATATTTACATTTTAGAATACTTATATATATAGAAACCTTATTTATTGTCTCGCCTTGGGCTCATATTAGGACATGTCATTCATGAGATTTTGGATCACTTTCGCCATAGTCTTGTACACGAATGAAAAATTCTTGAGTATGACACTTCTCAAACAGCCACATAAGTAGAGATTGTAAAGCTTCCACATCATTTGCTAGTACTTAATGAATCAAAAGAGAGTATTCAACTTGATCAGCTTGATAGAGAAGACCATAGGAAAGACATTTTATATTGAAGATGATTGATTCTAAGACCAGAGAAAAGTTTACTTAGCTTTAGACCATTCCTTTGTTGTATACGTAGCTAAAATCTACGACCTAGAAGCTTATTTGGTGACATACTGTTTCCCATCTTTAACTGTTGAAGCATAAATTAAACAACAAGGTAGGAAACGATGAAGATGGATAGTAGCATGAGACAATCTCTAATTTGCGCTACTTTTTCCTATCTTAAATATGTTCCTAACTATAGTACTATAGTTAAAAAGGTAGTGAAATCCACTGTTGATTCAGATTTTATTAGTAGGTCAAATTCTAGAGTACCAAAATCCTCGATAAAAAGGCATATTGCTTTTTAGATTTCAAGCCTAAGAATTTTCATTTTCAAGTTTTCACTAATTAGTAGATCCTAGAACCTGAGCTTGGGTGTAGCTTAGTTCTCTAATAGCGAATTAAGACCACAACATCACAGTTATGCTCAACAATTATCTTTTATCTCCAATGTTAAGGGGTTACCAACAAACTTGTTTAAGCAAAGCATTAAAGGTTTTATATCCAAATATTTGGGTGCAAACTACTAACATGCTCATGCTCCTTCACAAAATAAGAGCTATTTATTTTCACAATTTTAAGGGAATGCCAACAAACATCTTTAGGCAAAGCATACACACATTAGCAGGAGTTTCCTTCGCACGCTACTAACATGCTCCAGCTCCTTCACAAAATAAGGTAGATTCATTTTAGCCCCCCACCCCTCAACATGCACACACTAGTAGGAGTTTCCCTTTATTTAGTACTTAGATATGTGCATTGTGTGCCTTATACGTTGGTAGGGTCACACTACAAGCTTTTCAACATCTCTACACTATTCAATAAAAAAGCTATCCTTTTCTCATCCTTTTATTTGCAAAGCTATGAGTCCTAATTTGAAACCAGAGAATAATGCACTAAAACATTATAATATCCATCTACCAGAATCTAACATGTGCCTTGACGTAACAACAATCTAATTTAAACAAAAATTGTCAGTGCTTTTCAATCATAACCTATAATCTGGTTTTCAATATATGACATGAAATGAAATGTTCTTCTTAGTTGAAAGGAAAAGAAAGGAAAAACCAAGGCAAATGCTTAATAACATAATTATTCAAAACCAAGATCATATAATAACATAATGCAATACATTTGCCACTAATCCATAGGTTCCCTTCATTAGATCCAAAAAAGCCTCATGAGCAGACCACTAGAATCCATCTTGAATGGAAAAGGCTTGGCTCTGTCTCTCCTTCCTGTAACTTGTTGAAGTATGGATCATATTTATGTTAGTGATATAGATAACTTTAACAATATCAACTGATTTCAACTTCTATAACTTCTTACCTAGGTAGAATCTAAATTAATAATATATAATAATAAGAAATAAGATAAAGATAACTAATACAACGTGAAAATCAAGTTTCTCCATATCCTGTTCAATCAAAACATTAGCAGCACTCAGACTCTTGACAAGGAACAATGACGAGTTGATTGCAAAAAAAAAAAAAAGCAATTGAACAAATACCTAGACCCTTGACAAGTATTCAAACTACTCTTAAACAAAATTTCTTAAATTTCACTAATTACTGTGTTGTTTTACTAACTATTGTAGTATAACTATATGATGACAAATGCGAAAAGTTGATGAAAAATTACAACGTGGAGGCACGAAGTAAGACACAATAAGCAACACATGAGCAGTAAATTCAGTGACAAGGCACTTTATAGTGCAAACTACAAAGTGTAAGATGGACAACTTATATGGAATCTGACTTCCCCACAAAGGCACAATTTTAATACTTGCAGAAACAACTGATAGTTGCATGTCTGAAGATGACAAAGCACACTTTAAGGGCCTTGCACAACATCATTTTTCATTAATACAGTTGTGAAAGCTTTATTAGAATTCAAATTTTTAATAAGTCTTAGCTCAATCTTTTGGTGCCTATATATGGCCTTGGAACAGGGCAATTATAATTAGAGGCATATTGAACAAATCACATATGTACAGACAGCATTAAAGAAAAATATGCAACAACCACAACCAAAGAGTAACTTGTTTCAGCAACAAATTGAGAAGGTCACTCATTCCTTACAATCTTGGATTTTAAGCTTCCTAGTTAATGCTTCCAGTTGATCTATGCTCCTATGAACAATGTATATAAGTGATTAAGCATGCACCTAACCATGAAAATTTTGATCTCAATTTGTATGAACCATAGATTTAGTTATGGAAAATATAAAATGTCTTTAAATTTTATGACTGATAGTAGAATCCTCTTGTAGTACTACAATTTTGATTTTCATATCACCATCAGCTCTAGAGGTTTTTGCATCCTATTTTAAACAAAAAAAAAGATCTCCAAAACCCAACACTTATGTTTTAAAGGAATATTGACTGTTACATAGAAGTTATTGGAGTTTGTTTTCATAAGGCTAGCCCAACATCCAAGGACTACTTTGAGAAAGCAACAACCTAGTTGAAGAGATTCATGTTTAGACTCAATTTTTTAAACATTCATACTAAAATAGAGAAACACATAATAGCATACAACAACAAATAACATAATTTATCTTGCAATTTTTTTAATAGTGTTTTAGGGAAAGTGTCTACCATTTTTTTATTATATGATGTATAGGTAAGGGGGCACAATGCAGCCATGCAAGAGGGAAATAAAGGAAGAGCTGGTCATATATTTCCTCTTTCTCTGTCAACTTGTTATCCATCTCTAAAAAGTCTCAGAATTATACTAACCAAAATGGTAAAAGCATCTTTTTAATAAAAACTAATTCATGTTTTTTTTTCATCATTTATCATTACCTGTGTATATCTTGCAGTAAATTCCATAATAGATGTATACTATTTTTGCAATAAACAGCTCAAGCAAGGATATCAATGCTCTACACTTTTGCATATTGTGTTGCCAAATATGAATCATCCTCCTAAAGGACACCAGCCTAAGGGTAAAGAAAGCATTTCTGAACATAAGGAGTTGGCTTATATACTACAAGAATGAAGAATCCTTTAAACGGTATATGATTTACACACAAACTTTTAAAAAATACAGTTGGCTTAGAAAAACATAAACAAATTCTTGATACTAGTGACGCATGTGAAAGACCGATCACGACAATCAATGATGATACATATTTAGGAAATATTAATGAAGGGTAAGTAACAACCAAAATTATATTCACATGGCATTGGCATCTAAAAAATGGTTAAACATGTCAACCCGTAATGTATCATTGTCAGTTATCATTTCAAACCACAATGTCACTATATCATAAATTTTCACAATAAAGTCAAAAACACATATACTGTATTGTACACAACCATAACATAGGACTAGCTCTAATCTAATTCAATACATAGGGATGCGCAAGACTAAGCTGGCTTGATGCACAAAAGTGCTAACATTTGTCACTGTATCATGCATTCTTTTTTGTATTCTATTCCATTCTGATAACACTAGCAAATTCCAAAATAAATAAATAATAATAACAACAACAACAACAACAACAACAACAACAACAACAATAATAATAATAAAATAAATTCTAAAGCAACACCATAAAAAATCAAGAAAATAAAACTATAATAACCATATAAACCAGTGGATAAATGCCAAAACAATGATTGGGGGATACATTGCAAATCCTGGGTGTGAAGGATACATGGGGATTCCTGAATACTGTGGACACATGGCCAACCTCATCATCGGGTGCAAAATTAGGGTTGATAAACCACAACTACCTCCAACTAGAGTAGTAGGTAACATTATTCTATGACCATCTCCTTTAGTAGCATCATGTTGGTTCACAAAACAACTGAACATCACACACTGAAATTTTAAAAATTATACAACCAATTATACAAAAAGTCAAAAACACAAAGTGTAATGTAAGATAACATTACATTATCCAAACCAATAGGTTGATTTTCATCAATTTTCACATCTTTGTCAATGATTTCCACCTTTTGCTACTCATTCAACCAACCAAAAAAGCAACACAAAATAATAAGTACTTATCATTAAACAAACATAAAACAACTACATTAAGAGAAATAGTAATACTTACGCTAACCTTGACATAATTTTGGGTAGAGAATTTCACATTCAATCGCTTTCTTTTCACAACACCAATGCCACTGTAATTAGGCATCTGCTAATAATCCAAATAGAAACACTTAACAACCTAAACACAAAGATCAAATCCACCATAAACAGAAATATTAACATACCTTTACTTTGAGATTAGAAACCTGAAAGGATGTATGCCTGCCACAAGACTAGTCTAATGAGACACCAACTTGCAGGAAAGACAAATATTATATTATTTTAATTTATTCACAAACTGTAGCATAAATTTTTCTACAATATATATATATGTGTGTGTGTGTGTGTGTGTGTGTGTGCGTGCATGAACAAATATAATATGATTACATTTGTAAGGGAGATTGTGTCACTATCACGATCTGAAGATGACACCTCTTTGTTAATGTTGCATAAATCAACTCGAGTAAGTAATTGTGGACATCATCTAATTGTGTGGCCAGTTTTTGTGCATTGAGAACATTGTTTGTGATGCAATGCACCTTTGGTCTTAACAACAGTTGGATCACTAATAACCATTGAAGAAGTACTTTGCTTACAACGCTTCTCTATTTTAATAGTAAGCTTATAGATTTTTTCATTAATCTCCAAAAAATCATGTAACTGTTTTGCAGCAAGATTACAAAGCTTATCACAAGCAGCGATCAATGCACCTTTTCGCAACATCATCATTTTTTGGCTATCAGCGTGCTTCATTGAAATAGAAGAAATGTAATCAATCTTAGCTGCCTTTGTCCACCATTTGCAAATTAAAGTACTTGGAATAACATCCATGTGCCCATGCTTCATGGCACAAAACACATGACAGCAAGGAATCCCATAACATTTAAACATTCAACAATCACATTGAAATATATTACTGATCTTGTCATAGACAACTAGATACTCAATATTTGGACTACAAAATTTATTTATCTTAAACCTCACACTGTTGTCATATTCTAAACGCTCAACAACATTTAAAGCACCAACACCTTCAATCTCATTTTTTACTTTATTAAACTTATTCCTTGTGAAAATTTTGGAAGCTTCATATTCAATTTTGTACAGCGCAATGGACATTATAGGCTCCGAATAAGTAGAATCTAGGTTGGAAATTAGTTCAATGTGCCTATATTCTTTGACAGCCAATTCAAAACTATGCAAAAAATCAACAAGGTTGTCCTTTGATTGTACACACTTTATGATGAATGAATTGATGCCACCACACAACAAAGTAGTTTTGATCTTGGCAAAATATCTATCATGCATGAAAGTGCTGGCCCATATTGTTTTCATCATATATACTTTGTTCACCCACACCCACTCATTATTAGCCACACCATATTTGTCAATAATTTTCTTCCAATTAGATTCAAACTCATCTAGGGTGAGGTTTGAGTAAATCAAAAACTTAAAATCCTCAACAAATTTATCAATTTTTACATTCTCAACTGCATTCTAATAGAGATGCCATGAACATAATCAATGTGAAGCATTTGGAAATACATCCCTAATAGCCTCTCTCATTACATCATCATCAGCATCAATCACCACTACATAAGGGTGCTTGTCAAACATAGCTTCAGCAAAAGCTTCTAAAACCCACTTACATGTTTTTATTTTCTTATCCTCAACCAATGCACAACCAAATATTACAATTTCTCCATGATGGTTATGCCCACAAAAAAAAAAAACAATGGCTTGTTATACTTATTCTTCTTATAAGTATTAAATGCAACAACATCTCCAAAGCAATCATAGTTAAGTCGACTTGCACCATCCACCCAAAACAAATGCTAAAGTTTGCCATCAATTTTAGTGGTAAATTTGCAATACAACATAGGGTCGTTATCTTCCTTTTCCTATAGATACATAATGCAGCAAAAGCATCATCATCTTGTAGATCCTTCTTGTAAAAACAAAGTTTTGAACATCCATTATGGCCTAACATCAGTCCCATTATATGACATGTCTTCATACCATTATGCATCTTATACTCACTCATAGAACTATTTGAAGGAACCAAATGCATATATTATGAAGGAGTTAGCTCATGGTTGTAAGATTCCTCAAAGGCAACAACCTTCCAAATTGAGATCTTGTAATCTAAGTGTACTTAAAACCTAGTTGGACAGTTAGTTTGAGTTATAGGCCTATGCTCTCTAATTCGGTCCACTCTCATTAAGTGTTTTTTATTCCTTAGACCCAATCTATTGCAAACCAACTACTGCATGATAATATTGCCCTTAAAATCACAATCAATATCATCTTTTCTGGTAACAAATCCAACTTATATTTGGCATACATCTGATAAAATTCACATCCTTCAAACTCGAATGCAAATTCAAGCCCATGTATATCTTCAGTTGTCAACTCAGTTATTTTTTTGTAACCGTCACCTACAGTATCACCTTTTCCATCAATGTTCTTAACATAATTACTAGCTACAATGTCACCTTTTCCTTCAATGTTCTTACCATCACTATTTTTGTTAACAAAAACATAATCCAAATCTGTTTCATCATCCAAATTAATACAATCTTCTTGGATATTGACATATTGTTCACCATTTTCAACAATCTGCAAATATGCTACTCATAAAATGTAACACATTAAAATCAAAGCAGAAAAAAATAAACAATAGAATTACTAGTTAGGATTATCAACATAACCATATTTTGTACATTTCGTACTTATCTTTAATACAGTAGCAAAAATTCATTAAACAATATGAACTTGTTAAGACAAAGGACGAATTTATAACCCTCAAATATTTTGATAATAAAAAACAGTTAAAAAAAATATCTTTTCAAACAATTGTCTGGTCACTTGTAATTCTCTATCGTTTGATTACTTCACCCTATATCGTCTCTATCTTTCATTTTTAAGAAATTCAATAACAAATAGATTTCAAACGATGCTCTAACAATCTGCACACCAGTTAGTTGTAAAAGCGTAAACAACTTTGAAATAAATGAAGTCTACATACCTACTCTCGAAGAAAGATCACTTTATGCATAAAAGAAGGAATGTGTGTGCGGATGTCAGAACGGAAAAGCAGATATGATCACTGCTACGAAATTGAGTACAAGAATGGTAAAGATAAACAGACTATTTTATCTTATCAAGTAACAAGTTGGTGAAAGGCATTAAATGATGCATTTAATGCTTCAACGACTCTTTCCAATAGACGAAGGCTGTCTCTTGCAAGCACTCACAACGGTTATTTTTTAGAGACGCTTATAAATAAAATAAGAGATCTCAGTCTCAAAAGTTGGTTAGCTAACTAATTAAAATCTCCATCTATAGAAAAAGCTCTCATCTTGAAACACTCTGATTGTAAAATTTTTGTTTGTACTTCATTGTATATTCATTTGTTAGGACATTAAATCCAGTGAGGTAACTCACGTTCAACCTTTTTCTTCAAGAAATTGACAGAAGCCTGAAGAAGCTTTTATTCAAAGAATACTTGGGTTATTGCTTGGAGAGGCAAGTTAAAAACTACTTGGGTTAAACCTGAAGAGACTTGTTGAAAGAATACTTGTAACTTGGATAAGTTAGTAGAACTTGGTTGTTACCAAGAATTGGACGTAGTCTCTAGGGTGAGACGAACCAGTATAATTCTTGTGTGCATTTCTACTTCTCTTTCAGCATTCGTCTTTCTTGCAATATTGTTTTGAAAAGTCTTTTTATTAACCCTTCAAACGATACATCTTTGAAAAGGTTTTGCGAAAATTTGCTATAACACAATTCAACCCCCTTTTCTTGTGTTATCTTTGTATTCTACAGATCTCATTGTTTACTTCTAATAAGTTATATGTCAATCAAAAGAATTCAAAGTTAAATGGGGTAAACAAGTCCTCTACAATTTAACCAATATCAACCATCCTTAACTGCTTTCATACTACTATAACATTTTACAAAGGAAAAAAATAGATTGACACTTTTCAGTCCCATTAAGGGAGTTGATATTATCTTTGTCCTACACCTTGTGCAGAGTCTTATTTCTTAAATCAGTACTACCCATTCAAATGATCTACTTTCATCCAAATAACAATGCACTTAATGTTCCAAATATTTAATTTAATTGAGGTAACAAAATGCAGCAAAGGAGGTAATATTAGTTACAAAGTTTCGTAAATGGTTGAGTATCGCATCAGCTAACAACACAGAATTTTTTGCAGGAGCTGTGCCTCTCATCAACACCAAGCAATTATGATGGAGAATATCTAAGGTTCACAAAAACATACTTATCTGCAAAAAGGATTTAGCAAAAAATTTGACTAAAGTTTTGACCCTTATAACTTTTTGATACAAATTTGCAACTCTATCACAGTAAGGAGGGAGAAAATATCTAACTTAAAAACACTTTCCTAAAAGTCTATGAATTTAATTTAAATGCATTGACAACATAAATTTTTTTACACTATCATTCAATTATAAATCATCATACATGGTAATTGGTAAGATTGTTGACTTTTATATAAAAATTGGTTTAATATATCAATAGGTCCCTGAACTTTTTAAGAGTTTTTAATTAGGTCCCTAAACTAAAAAATTGTAATTGGGTTCTTGATCTTTTACAATTTTTGTAATTAGGTCTTTGGAGTTAGTAAAAATGTGAAAATTTGCTATTTTTTTTTTTTGCAATTTTAAGCCGTTATAAACTAATTATGGGAACCCAATTACAAAAATTGTAGAAGATTGAGGATCCAAGTACATTTTTTTTATTTTAGGGACTTAATTAAAATTTTTCAAAAAGTTCAGAGACCTAATTAAAATTTTTCAAAAAGTTCAAGGATCTATTGATGTATTAAACCATAAAAACCATACCTAAGGTAATTTTTAATTGGTTAACAATGAAAATTTCTTTACACCAACAATGCATGAAAACTAAACTCAAAATCTATACATGATGCTAGCCAAGAAAATTAAATCATACAAGTACAAGTGTCCAAACTCTGAAAAACAACCAGCAAACAACATCTTATGACATAAAAGAAGGTACTAACCAAAATACAACTCCAACATATGCTAATTAGATGGTAGTGGAGATTCATACTCTTACAGTCATCCTATTTGCACATATCAAAATCAAAATACATATACAATTAAATGAAAAAGATAATTCAAAAAACTTGATTGTATTTGTTGTTTGCATTTCTAGGCAAATCTACCAACAACAACTCAACTTGGTGCTTAATTATCAACCACTACTCTTATAAGAAAAAGGCCAATTATTTGTTGCACAAAACCTGCATTATCTCCAATCAACCCCAAGCAACTTCAATGGAGAATATCCAAGGTTCACAAAAAATATCACAGTCGGTTAGGCTTCGTCACTGTCGAGAAGGAGGGATCGTCGACGATGGTGAAAATATGGCGAAGAGATTAACTCATTGTTTGTGGTTACAAAACTAAGATTAAAGTTAATGAAGATGATGAACTCACGAGTTGCTACACGATGAGTGCAATAGGGGTTAGGGTTAATGGTTAAAAATTTAAAATGATTCTTCACATTTTTTTTTTACTTTTACATTTAAAATCTTTATCGTTTGTTTGGTCTAAAATTTTTATCCTTATTTTTATATAGTGTCTGTATTTTCACATTTTTTATTTTTGTTTTTTAAAAATGTTAATTTGACATAAAAGTCTAGAAAAGAATACTACATGTAATGAGTGGTCTATAGAATAGTTAGTCATTTTTTATCTCCGTTTTGATGTTAAATTAGTAATGATAAATTTATAAAGTTTAATTATTTAAAAGCTATTATAATACCTTTTTAACATTTTAAATTTTTAAAAAATATTATAAATACTTACTTAATATTAAATTTTAAAAAATATTACAAATACTTTTTAAAATTAGCAACAGTAACAATTAAATTAGTAATTTCAATTTTATTAACTTTAATTATTTAAAAAGTATTATAAATACTATTTTAAATTTTTAAACATTTAAAAAATGTTATAAATATTTTCTTGAAAACGTGAGAATAGTTGGAGTTTAGTTATTAATTTCAAAATTATTAATGAAAATTATTTAAAAATTAGTATAAATGATTTTTTGAAATTTTAAAGTTTAAAAAATGTTATGAGTGCTTTAATCAAAATTAGAATAGTTGAGGTTAAATTAGTTATTTCAAAATAACTAATTTTAATTATCTAAAAAATATTATATTTTTCTTAAAAAAAAATAAACTTTTAAATTGTTATAAATGCTTTCTTAAAACTAAGAATAGTTAAAAATAAATTAATAGTAATTTCAAATTTACTAATTTAAAATATTTAAAAATTATTATAAATATTTTCTTCAAACTGAAAATAGTGTAAGATTTCTTAAATGGACATGACATTAGTTTTCTAACCTGTGTAATATATTAATCCTGCACCGCTTCATGTAGTAGTATTTCCTCATTCTCTTTGCTTTTCATATAGGTTGCACAACTCTTTGAATTTCCTCCTTTTTTATATTAAAACCCGTAGAAAACTTTTACACATAACTTTTGTTTCCTTCGTAAAGATACTAGTTTTCCGCCCGTGCACTGCATGACACCCGGACATGTTTCATTTTTTTTTTAATTTCTATTAAGTGCTAACCTTTACGAATTTTTGGCTTTGGAGTAGGGCAAACTAAAAAATTAAATTTTACTATAAATATATTTGGAAATATGTAATTAATCTGAATACATTTGTGTTTATGTTGTTGAACTATCCAATATCAAAAATTTTAAGTAAAAAGTAGCACATCGAATGAGTCTCCAATAGCTATTCATATTTGTTATATTCATAACATCCAAAAAAAAATATTATTCGTTCAATGTACACCAAATGGACACAAGTTTACCTAAAATTAAGCTGATTAGCTAAACATTAATATGTCTAGATTAAAAGCATTATTTGCTTTTACCACAAAACCAAGAGCATAATTTAATACAAAACAATAAATGCATAAATTATCAGTTTGGTACAGCAAAGAAGGATGAACTTGAATCTGCAACATTTTGATCAAAAGACTTATTTGCAATTGATCACAAAAGAGCTTCATCTTCAATCTGAGTTAATTCTTCAATTCTTCTCAATTTGATATAATAAATAAAAGAAACCAAATAAAACACACAAACACACACACACACACACACACACACACACATATGATAAATTAAACGTGTGATCACAAGATGAAAGAGATAACATATTTAACCTCATCATCAATAGACTCATATTCACTAGCATGGTACATCCTTAAAATTTCAGCATCATGACATATTTCCCTCACAGTAAAATCAAGGCCTTGATGAATAGGGGGCGAGACAAATTTTTTCTTCACCAAAAACAAATACAGAATAGTTGGAGACTCTTCTTTCACTGGATCCTGTAGATACAAGTAGATAGGGACAATAAATAAATTAAACAACTTAACTAATACCACAACTAATAATGAAGAAGATATAAAAAATAAAAATTCATTATTTTTTATCATGTACATCAATAAACAAAATAAGATCTATGCATGACATTTTCAGCAACTTTTCAATATGACTGTCACTTAGTTTAAATAAAACAAAACCATATTCATCAAGCACCTTAACCTGTATAGAATAACTAAATACAAAAAATTTAAAAAATTAGAAATTTAATTGTACACTAAAATATAAAATAAATTAACATGTTAAAGTTTGTAAAACTAACCATGGTATAAGATCATATGACAATTGAAACCTGTTATCTTTGAAATCATAATGATACTCAAACCATGACCTTTCTTCAACAATCTTCGCAATCCTTGCCCAAACAACATATAACCGATCCTACAATATTATCCAAAACGTTGTTAACTTATTAACTTTTTTATATATATTTGGATTTATATTCTCTATATATTTAGGGTTTTAGGAGAACATGTACATGTACATGTACATAATATATAATACAAATACAAATAGAAACACAAACCCTTCCTGTGGCATTCAAATCTGTAATCATTTTCTTAGGATTCATTATCAAAAATTGTTCATTCTTCTCCTGATCAATTCTTCCCATCGAAACAATCCGAAGAAATTTTTGCAAATTATGACCTTGGTAAATTAAACTATACAATAATAATACATACAAACATCAATTATTAAAAAAATGAGAAAATCAATAATAGAGACAAATATATGTTTAAATAAGTACAACATACCCCGATTTAATTGACCCAATGTCCAGAAAGTCAGGATTCAAGAAAGCTTTACTAATTTTACCAACATTCTCAACTACAACATCCCTTGAATAAATATAATTCAAAAATAATTTTACACAATAATTAACACATAATGTATAGTATTCATGGTTACTCAAAAGTGAAACAATATATATAAACTAACCAAATAAAAGACAACCAAAAGGAATGATCTTGACAAACTGAAGTGATAAAGTCATTCTTTTTCAAGAAATCCATAAGAATAGGCATGTATTGATCAGACAAAACACATTCGATCTTTCCTTTTTTTTAAAAAAAAATCAATGATTAATAATAATGAAAAAAAATTAATAACGTAAAGGTAAAAGGAAATGAAGATAAGAATAAAATACAAACGTTTGATCAATGAGTTGCAAGAATATTCTCCTAACTCTTCTTCCATTTTTAAAATACTCCTTCACAAGTGAAACAGCAGTCACAACTCTAACTACATCTAAGAGACACAAATAAAAAATTGCATTAAATAATAAAATTATTGAATAAAAAAAAGGACTTCAATAAATTTTAATAACTTATTATTAGCACAATAAGATAACAATCAATATTCTCACCTATTAATTAGCTTGCATTCTTTTTCAAATTCAAGACAATTCTGGCAGGATTAGGAATGAAACCATCTAATGTGAAATTTTCTATTTCAATGAACTTAACAATGGTATCTCTTTGAAGAATCAACCTATAATCATGATCTGTTAATCTCTCAACCCCACTATTACTAATAACAGTCAAGTTTTGAAAAATATAAATACATCCTTCTTGAATATTCAAATCAAGCGAATCTAAAATATTCTTTCCAATAGAGGCTTGTATTTTGGTACCCTGTTATAAATAAAGAAAGGAAATTTACTACTTAATATACAAAAAATAATCACTAGCATCATGAATTGATAAGAAACATACCTCCCAATCTAGAAGAATCATTTCCGTCGAAATATAATGAGTTTCGTCCTCATCCTCAATAAGATACCACAATCGTATTACCTTAACTTTGATAAGCCAAGACTACGAAAAAGGAAATAAATTTCTAAGCTTTGTTTCATTCAACTGAGAGGAAAACAACTTTGACAAAACATGCAAGAACAGGAAATGGGAAAGCGAAGAAAGTAAAGTAGTAGTACTAAATGAAGGGAAAACTGTGTGTGGGTTGTAAAAAATCAATATCTATGTAAGATGAATGAGAACCAATCCCACCAATTTTTCACGATGAAAGTACACTACCTTGCGTGAAATCTAAATCAATTACTCATCATGAAACATGTGACAAAACATGGAAAAAAAGTTCAACATGCAAAAAAAAATAAAATTAAATGTATTCATTACATAAAATAAAAAAAGTTATTAAAATAAAAAAAATATAGTTCAATAAAATTTGAATTTTTATATTTTTTATTCTTTAAATTTAATTTAGAGGTTAGATTTATTTTTTATTTTTTATGTGGTAGTTAAGTTTTTGAAGTTTAATTGCAATAATATATTTATTAAATTCTTTTTAATATATCTTTATATTATTGAATCCTATTTAAATAAATTAATTTTTATCTTATGTTAATTTTTCTTTAATTCTTTTCTTTTTTTTCATAACTTTATATTTTTAATTTTATAATTTATTGGTGAATGTAATTTTGTGAAGTAAGGTTATATTGTTATACGTTTAACTTTTTTCCAAGTAATAAAATGAAATTTTATAATTTGATGAGAGATGTACTGTAGGAAGACCTGGAATTACGCCGAAGTGAATAGCTTTTGAGCTAAAAAACTTTGAATACTATTCATTGCATTTATTAATTTCTACGGATGCATGTAAAAGTACCAAAAAAAGAAATTTAATTTTTTTTAGTTGGTTGGATTTTTGTTGTTGAAGTACAATTCATGAGTTTGCATTTTTAATTTTAGTTTCTTGTTAGTATTTTCTCAATTGTTAATATTTATCATTATAATTTTAAATTATAATTTATAATTTTTATTTTTTAATAGTAATTAATAATTAATAATTTATATTGAAGTATGATATATTAAATTAAATATTTAGATTTTTAATTTAATATTTGATATTTATACATTTTAACATTTAGTACAATATAAGTGTAATAATATCTCTATATTTGTAGACTTGAAATAAATAAAAGATTTTGACGTGAAACACAATCAATTTGACTTTACATCCACCGACGTCAAATTTTCCAAAGACACGCACAATTTCAGGAGATCTTGTCCATACACGTGCACAGATTACTAATTTCATGAAAAGTCAGTTTGGAAGCCCAGAGAGAGTACCCTTCAACGGCCTAAAATTTGTATTGAAGATGTCATTATCTCCATATTGTTATACAGCCTGTCTAAATCGCCAAAATGTTAGTAAAAGATTAATCTGCACAATTCAAAAAAAAAATTGAATAAGAATATTATTGAAATTAAAGAAGGCATAAGCTTTAAGTTTGAGTATGATTGAAATATAACTTAAATAAATTTAAAAACACAATGTATAAAATTTAACTCAACCTCATCATCTATTAAAACCATTTCCTTGCTGAATGGTTTTGTAGGCTGATCAACAAGACACATATTCCATAGCTAAATAACTCTAACCTTAAGCCTCCAAGTTTGCTTAGAAGAATTAACCTCCTTCAACATATCGTAAAGAGTAGCCATTTCTCTACAAATATTACAAAAGCAAAAATAGAAAAGAGAATGGGAATTGCAAGGTGAGAATAAATACAAACAGACTTGGAATTTATAGAACTTAAAAACACAAAATGACAAAATAGATAAGTGGAGTTTCAACATTTCTTTATGAGCAAAGTACAATTCCTAACAACCACTCCTAACACTTGACAAATATGTGTACTTACTAAAATAGTCAAAAACATCACAAATCACATGTCAATATATGTTTTTACGATACTTTAGACTTTTGTCTTCAAGGTGAAAGACCTTTTAAACGTGATTAACTTTCTAAAATATATGACACTATTGAAAAAGCTTAAATAAATGATATAAATGGTATGAAAACAATCAACAAATTACAAATAAAAAATAAATAAAGCATGAATTAATGATAACATTTATTCATAGGTCTTAATAATAAATAATAATAGCCAAACATTATTTCACAGACAGAGTCAACAATAGTCTACCCTAAATTGCTGGAAAGGACAAACAACAATTTACTTACTCTCATCATATAAAGAATGTATGGTACAAAAAAGATCAACTTCATTGTCAAAACTACAGTAAATAAATTAGAAAACTGATACATGCATTAAATATGAGTTTAATGGTTGTAAAACATGAATGTAAGACATAATAGATACATGAATAGAAAATGTGAATCATGGAGTCCAGGGTAAAAATGGATTTACAGAAAAATAGCAATGAATAGTAAAAATTGAACCTTGGATTGTATAAGTTATAGATACCCTTCAATCATAATATGCACCCAATTTTTATTATTATTTTGTTTAATTTTTAGTTAAAACATGTCAAATGACATTTTTAATATACTTATGCTAATTTATAAATTATGTAATAGTATTTTGAACTATAATAGAATGTATTTTTATGTGTTAAACATTGTAGTTATATTAAATTATGAATCTATGACATTAATAATATATAATTAATTGATTATGAATTATCTTTAATGTATTTTTTTAAAAAAAAGTTTGTAAATTATAATGCAATTACTATTGAGTATAATATTTTATTGTTGAAGAGCAAATAATTGCTCAATATCATTGAAGAGCGATAGCTCTAACTAAGGGCCTAAGTTTTTAAGGTTTATTAATTATTAGTTGAAGCATAAACAATTTGAAGACTTTGTATTAGATAATTAGGGGACATGTAGGGTGGATTGATGAAAAAATTATGTCTTTAAGAAGAAACTTAAATAGTGGAATAAGCAGATTTTGGGATGTTGGATTTACATATGAATAATCTAATAAAAGAATGGAATTTAATGGATGATAAGGCCTAGGAAGGTCCATTAATCTCTATAGAGGTTGCTCTTAAAAGGTAGAAAACAACATATTTGTGATTTCAGATGAATCTTAAAGAGAGACTCCTTTATCAAAAGGCTAAAGTTCAATGGTTAAGGAGGGGGATGCAAACTCCTCATTCTTTCATGCTTATTTAAGTACTCGTAGACACCATAATCAAATCATGGTTATTAAGTTTGGGGATGGATGGTTTGAGAAGATGAATGAAGTCAAGAATTTGGCAGTGGAGTATTTCAGAAATATGTATTCTGAATCGTAGTGTGATCGACCTTCTTTGTACGAAATTCAATTTCAGCAACAAGAATGATGTGTGTGCACTCATGGAGGAATTCTATCTGAATGCTAAGCTTTTGAAAGGTATTACTTCCTCTTTTTTATATTCGGTACCTAAAATTAGCAATGCTCAATCTCTATCTAAATTTAAAGCAATCTCCTTAATTGGTGCTATTTATAAAATTATATCTAAACTGCTTAGGGATAGTAATATCAATTTTTCCAAACAACATTAATTTCTTCTAATAGACAAATTTTAAATGGTGTTCTTGTTCTTAATAAGTTGGTTGATTCTACAAAGAGGTCTACACAGGACAATTTGATTTTAAAAGTTGACTTTGAAAAGACATATGATTCAAGGAAATAGGGCCTTTTAGATTATATGATGGGCATAAGAATTTTATGTGACAAATGGAAAAGGAGGATTAAAGTTATTAATTTTTCAAGATCAATCTCTATCTTGTTATATGGTAGCCCTACTAAAGAGGTGTTCATGTCAAGGGTCTTAAGCTAGGTGACCCTCTTGCACCTTTTCTCTTTTTGATTGTTGCTAAAGGTTTAAGTGAACTTATGGCAAGGGCATATGCTTTGGGTGAATTCTCTAGTTCCAAATAGGAGACAAAACTTGCTTACCTTTGCTATAATATGTTGATGATATAGTGCTAATTGGAAAAGCAACATGAGAGAATTTGTGGTGATGAAAGTTATGCTTAGAGGCTTTGAACTAGCCTCATGTCTAAAGGTCATTTTCTTTAAGAGTAATTTAATTGGTATTAATGTGGACGAAAGTTTTCTTGATGTAGCATTAAATTTTTTGCAATGCAAAACAAGATCTTTACCTTTTAAATTCCTTATCTGCTAATCCTCGTAAATTATCAACTTACTCTCTAGTTATTGAGTTTATGAAAAGAAGGCTTGCAACTTAGAAGGCTAAGAGAATATCGTTGGGTAGCAGAATTATCTTGATTAATTATGTCTTATTTGGTTTACCTCTTTACTATTTGTCTTTCTTCAAAGTACCCAAGGGGGTGTTTAAAATTATGATTAGAATACAAAACACTTTCTTGTGGTCTAGTGGTGATAATACCAAAAAAAAAGGTTAAATGGGAAAAGGTATGGGCTTTTAAACAAAAAAGGGGGTTTAAAGTTAGAAATTTGGAGTTTTTTAATTTAAGTCTTATGGCTAAGTGGAGATAGAGGTTTTTATAATGACACAGCTATTTGGTTTAATTTATTACTTTAGAAATGTGGTTCTTTACACAACTTTAATTTCTATGACATAGAGGGTGGTAACAAAACATCCATTTGGTGGAAGGTTCTTTGGTCCATTGAAGGTGCTTCATTTGTGTATCCATATTGGTTTTCTTCTGTTGTAGCTAGAAAGCTAGGTAAAGGGGCGAAGGCTAGATTTTGGCAAGATGTTTGGGTTAACACAAATTATTTCAAAGATTCTTTTCTTAGACTTTACCAAGTATCTCTGAACAAAAATGCTCTTATTTCTCAAATAGGTGTATAGGAGGATAGGGAGTGGAATTGGTACTAGAGTTGAAAGGAGGTATTTAGTTATTTTTTGAACTGTAAAGTTTCCCTAAATATATTGGCATTTTCATAATGTCTGTTCATTAATAGGTTGCCAACTCACTTAAATTTGTTACATGGAAACATTATTATAATTCAATAAGGGGTCTCATGTATTCTTTGTTTTAACGACAATGAGGATGCTAATCACTTGTTTTTTTCATGTTGGGTTTCTCAAAAGATTTGGTTTGTTGTTTATGCTTAGTTGGGAATCTTTACGGTCTTTCTTATTGAAGTAATGACTCATTATCTCCAACATGGCTATATTCTTAAAGGTAAAAAGTTCAGGAGCTTTCGCCATATTATTTGGTACTCGGCATCTTGGTCTTATTTGGTTGATGCAAAACAAAATTCTATCTCAATAGGGCTAGGCAGATTTAGTAGGCATCCTCAACCTTATCAAAGTTATGTCTTAGTCTTGGGTTATGGTAAAAATGAAGGGGTATGATTGTCAATTTTTAAATTGGTGTTAGCCCTTTGGATTGTATTTTGCATTGTATTTAATGTGTTTTGACTTTTGATACATGATTGTATATGAATTGAGTACTCCTTATACTCATATTTAGGGATGTAAATAAGTTGAGTTGGGTCAAGTTTGACCTAATTTAAGACCTAATCCAATAAAACATACTTGGGTTGGGTTAGGTCGAGTTCACTTGTTTTTTTTTGTTAAGCAACCCAACCTGACTTTAATCGAGTTGGTTCGGGGTTGGGTAATCGGGTCAAGATATTAAAATATTAATATATTATGATAATTTGGAAAAAAAATATTAAAAAAATAAGAAAATGAAATACCTAATTAGTTCAACTCATTCAATACATGTCCAAATTAAAATATAAGTCCAACCGTCCAAATCCAACCCTATCACAAGAAAAATACAGTACATATCTCAAATGGCATAATACATGTTCCAAACAATACTAACAATTACTTGAATTACATAATAAAGATGAGCAAACTAAAATTCAAAAGGTTATTCTCAAATGAAATGATTTTCCTTCTTTGCTCCTTGCCTCCTTCAATTCAACGATAAGTGATATTAAAAAATTAGAATAATTATTATTTTATTATCAATATTATATTTAAATCGGGTTGAGTCAGATTCATCAAGTTGATAATTCAATAACCTGATACCCAACCCAATTATAATTGAGTCAATCAAAATAAACTCAAACCAATTCAATGACCCAACTTAACTCACTTATATGTAGTTGGGTTAGGTTGGATTGATCAAGTTCGTGAGTCGATTTTGACCTGCTTACACCTTTATTCATGTTAATATATTTTGCCTACCAAAAATGGGAATAATATTTTATTATTCTATTATGAATTTATGATTATAGAAATGTTAGTTTATAAATTAATCATAACTCAATTAATTATTAAATTCTATTTTATTTTATTAATTAACTATCAAATTAAAAATAAATTTAAAAAGAATATTTAACAAGCTAAACCATAAAAAATGGTTTAATTAAATTTGCATCTAATATTACATTTAAGTCAAATCACATCAAACCATATATTATTTTTATATTTCTTTTAAATTACTTTTGCCTAAACATTTAACCAAACCAAAAATCTACTCCTAAATACAAAATTTTAAGAGGAATCGATAAATTACTAAAACTCTGTATTCATTCTCATCCATACTCACGTCATGTTTCAAAGGGATCAAGGGAGCTTAGCATTGCTCACTTTAAACACATTAAATTTTTGCACCTCACCCACAATTTGGTGAATATGATCTTATTTAAATAAACTTTTCTATGGATACACTTATAAAAAATAAAAAAGATAAAATAAATTACTTTTTTTATGGGTTAAAATAAACTTACACACTTTAACTTTTATAAAAATTCTTATCTAACATCTCTAAAAACTGAAATATATAAATTAATTTTAACTTATAAGAAGGGTTTAATTTATGAGTTTAATGATCATATACTGTCAATGTAAAAAAATTTACACTGTCATCCAATCAGAAATCACAATTAATATAACTTTTAAAGTATTTGTTATAAAAATCAACAAATTTACAATAAATAATAATTTGTAATTGAATAACATTGTAAAATTACATTACACTATCAATGCATGACCATTAAATTCTTAATTTATTATATCTCTTCTTCTTCTTTTTTTGAACTACAAATATTTATAAGATAAATTTAATTTATTATATCTCTTCTTAAATTTATTTTATTTTTGAACTGTAAATATTTATCTGAACATGGTCAGAAATACTTTTGCTCATGTCCTGCCTCAGAGGCAAAGAAGCAAGGATCACATTTGTTAAAAAATGCAATTAAAAACATTAGGAATTACTTCTTCTTTTTTGTACGAAATTCTGATTGACATCATCTAGAGTACCCACAATTCATTACTACATACTAATATATACTACCACCACACCACGGTGATAGACTAGTGTCATAATCATTAATGAAATTTAGACCATAATCTTGTTCATTTTTACTTGAAAGTTTCATCTTCTCACACACATTCCCATCAGCCGGAGTACGGTAACCTGCAAGTAATTCACGAAAGCTTAAATTAAGGAAAGTTAAGATAAATAAACGGAGTAAGGCAGGCTGCAAGTAATCCAGTAAAACGGATTTGTCACTAGCAATTTAAGTCCACAAAAAGATAGTTTTCAACTCATTTTACAAAAAAAAAAATACAAAAATAAAAGGAAGTTCATGTGTTTGCTATACACTACATTACTATCTTTAGTGAACTCATAATATGCCAGAATGTAGAATAAATTCGACGAGTTTATTTTGTGCTAAAGTGAATGAAGACTCACCCCAATTTGAGCGATGTATCTGAGCTTTCATAGTCCTGCGGGGGTCCAGTGGAGTTGCAAACGTACGTGACTGACTCTGAAGACTGACCTTCATCCATAACAAAGTTCTCAGACTCGGCACCACCATGCCTTTGGCCATTAATTATGCCCGCCACCTTTGGTGCAACACATACATCCATACAGGTTAAATTTTTTGTTTTCAATTGCAGAAGTCAGATTCAGGGACAAGTCTGTTTAAGAAAAATCATTGCACACCCAAAAAAAAAAAATAGAGAGAAAAATAAAAAGAATATCATACATGACGTTTTAGTCGCTCGTTCTCTTCCATCAATAGCATCCCCTGCAGGTTCAGTTGGAGTTGTTAGTTTATACCTTATAGGAAACTTAATAAAACGAAGTAGAAGAGATAATTGATTGACTTTGTTTTCATGAATTGCTGTTAGTTATCAATAAAAAAGCCCAGTTTACTTAATTTGTTTTCTATTATTATCTTTAATTGATATTTTTGGTGCATTTTGCACGGAAAAGGAAAAAAAAATTACAATAGGCATCAGAAATTAAAAAAATATTAAATGTCTAGAAACGGGGCTGCAAAGCAGGAGGAGAAGCACGTATATCCTGTTTGAACTATTATATATTGATATTACAAATTCTCCTCTTATTTTTAACTCTTCTCGTTTTCAAAACATTGTGAAGAAAACAAAGAAAACAACAAATTCTTCTTTCCATCATTTCCTTCACAAACGAAAACAAAAAAATCGAAGATGAAAGTGAAAACATAAAACAAACCAAACCTCTAAATGACCTAATTACTTGCCACAATCCAAGCATTTTGATTGGTGAACTTAGAAACACGCAAAGATTTTTTATTTCAAAAAATAGGAGATGGGAGTTTCAGGTCATCCAGGAATCCAGGACCAATGAAAGAATTATACTCATATATGTATCATCATTAATTTGTGGTTCGTCAAATAATGATAACAGAATCTCTAGTTTCTAACCTTTCTTTGCAGATCCGCGATCTCATTCATAATCTTCTCTCCCTGAAAAGTAAAAAGATTTAATTATATAAAGTCATGAGGTACATTATTATGTTGGTGGGCCCTACAGAAAATACAATTATTGAAGACCTTCTTTTCTATTACACGGCCCAATCCAGTTTCGAGAGACCCCTCCAGTTGTTGCAATTCTTCTATGTTTAAACCTTGAAGATCCTCTCCTCTAAGCTGCCTGTATTTTTTTCATTTGTTATAACTTCACATTTCAACAAACAAACTAATCAGTTAAGAAACTGTGAGACTTGTACCTTAGTTGATGGCTCTTCTCGGCAACTTCCTTGCTCAATCTGGAGCAGTTGCTGTTTTCAACCAGCTGCAGTAAACATTTAAGAGATTAATGATTGTGAATTTTTTCCTGCGACATTTTTCTCACAAAACTTAATAGTAATTCAACACCGAATGTAAGTACTACCAACCTGTAACTCAAGAGATGGTTGTTCCAGCCTAGCTAGGTTCTTTGAGTGCAAATGATGTCTTTCAAGTATTTCCCTCATGCTTCTTCAGACAATATCAAAGTCACATTATGGAGGAAAACCCCCAAGAAAAGTAAAAGCACAAGCAATATACAAGATTGATGTTAATATAACAACATCAAGTATATCTATAAGTAGGAGAATTTTGATTTCGCTCATGTCTTGGACCTCATTAATTGAGGTTTGTTAGATCTTGGGTATGGTTCTCATTTAAAAAGGATATATGGATAATGGAATTGGTTATCATTATCATTATCTTGTGACAAGAGGATTCCCATGCAACACTTTTTCGTGAAGCAAATCAAACAGCTGGCTCCCTTGCAAAATATGGGCTTTCCACATAGAAGAGGATTTGCTGATTTTTGAGGCAGCACCTAGTTTTATTCATTTGAATCTTGTTGCTGATATTGCTTCAGTTAGTTTTTTTAGAGGTTTTTAGTTTAGGCTCTTAGCCCCTTGTTTTCACCAATTTAAAAAAAAAAGGAAAATAAAAGGATAGGTCATACTTATAAGTGCGTTATTATCTATTCTACTCTATTAATGATATTACACGTTGCCTTTGCTTTGCTGATTGAACGAAAGAAAGGAGAGAAAAAAAAAAAACCCTATACTGCTTCTAATATTTTCCACTTAGTTTATCCAACCTAACTGCATAAAGGAGTTAGTCTACAAATTGAAGACGTAAAACACTCTCTTTCAACGAAAATATGATTTGAAGTGGGGTTAGTAGAACATGAGCTAAAGGAAAATTAAAAATTTATTAAATCATGAAATGTGGAGGAGGCTACACATCATGATGTACTCACTCCGACACATATCCATTTAATTTGTTTGTTGTGTGATTCTTGAACAATGGGAGAAAAGGAAGAGAAAATATGACTTGTATTAACCAATAAGATGCTCAAAGAAATTCCAAAGAAAAAAGTTTTTTTCATGCCCCCACCCTACCCAACCTTAAAGCTGCTAATATTCTATGTAGGCCTCAATATGTAAACGGCCATGTGACCTTGTGCAAGAACAAACCAAATATGGATGTGTTTATGAGTTGCTTCTTTTTTTCTCGAATTAAGTTTTTGAGGGTTTTTTTCCTCTTTTAAAAGAGAAGAGTCAAATACATTTTCTGAACAAAATTTAAAAAAACAAACAGCTTTTTTTATAGAAAAAGAAAACAAGTAATTTTTTCACAAAGTTAAGTGAAAGAACTTAAGAAAAAAAGAAGGGGGCTTTGCTCTCTCTCACTGTCCCCTCTCACTCTCCTACCGCTTGTGCTCCCTCCCCTCCTTGAGAAATTATTAGATAGTCTAAGACCACTAAGTGTTTATGGTCCCAATCAATACTTATATAACACATTCAAAATTTTCAATTTACAATAAATAATTAATAACACTTGATTACATGTCATGTAAAGATTAATAGGGATCATGGTGGTCCAGACCACCTAATAATTTCTCCCCCTCCTCTCCTCTTTTTCCCAGCTCCCTCTTTCTTTTGTCATTCATTACTTTTAACTTAAAAAGAAAAATAAAAAAACTATCAAATAACTTTTATTTTATTTTTAAGAATTCTTATTTTAAATGTTAATTTTAAAATAACTAAAGCAAAAAGGATAAATATTATATATTTTTACAAATCTTTTAAATATTATATAAAAAAATAAATACATTTAGTATCTTGGAAATTTTAAAGATATTCAATACTTTTTTTATTTAGTAAGTAGGAGAATTCGTAGAAAAATTTTATAAAAGGATTTAGAATTATTCTAAATCTATTCTTCCCACTTTCCTCAAGCTATAACACTAATCTGTTAACAATACAAATGATCATTCAGAAAATGCTGGATATTTAATACACAAGTACATAAGAAGGTAAAAAAATGAATTGACTAATTTATGTTGCATTTAAAACTATCAATTATCACTCATATTAACCACATTTCACTTTCAATATTACACACGAACCAATTTTTCTCAAGTCCAACAGGTAGTCGCTATTATACCCGTATACATACATAACAATTAATTAAAGTACTTTTGTGAGTCTATCCGACTATGTCCCATCTTCTCAACCTTGGAAGAGAAGATTAATCACAATGATATACATCTAGAGCACGAATTCATACAACTTACTCAAAATATAAGAATATACATTAGGTTCCAATCTAAGGTACATCAAACAAGACACAAATTAAGTCAAATGAATATCACTTAACTATAACAACAATATTACAAGAACTACCATCGGATAATAAGAAACTAACAAACTCATTATGTAATCTATTAGAGAGAGAGAAATGTTATCAATACATTATCTAACATACTCTTTTAAACATTCTCTTCTCTATTAACTAAAATTTATTAAAAATCACAAAATTTTGTGAGTCTCTCACTTCTAATTTACCGAATCTCCCTTATTATTTTATAATTTTTAATAAATTTTAACAAAAGTGTGTTAGAAAGCATGTTATTAACACTCCTCAAAAAGAGAAAATGTGTTATCGCTCCCCCCGTCCCCCTCTCCCTCCCCCTCCCTATAGCCCAATCAGCTTTTCAAACACAATCTGGCATGTAACGTAGCATTCCCTCAAACTACCCAAATAACATTGATTAAGGTTCCTCGCTGAAAATTTTATAGGCTTCCCTGTTGTCAATTTTGCGTATTATAAGATTATCTCAAAAGGAAATGAAAGAAAAAAAATATATTTAATTTTGGTTTAATTATTTTTTTGGTTCCTATAGTTGTGCGAACTTTATCTTTTGGTCCCTATGGTTGAAAATAATCTCTTTTAGTCCCTACACATGCACTTGCGATATCGGTTTGGTCCCTACCTTTTAAATCCCTACAAATTGAATAAAAAACACCAAAAAATGTCAATTTGTGGCAGTTTTTCACTGCCAATTTTCATTTTGCGACGGTTTTTTTTCACTAAATTAAGACACATTTGACGGCAAGACTAAACCTGTATCGAAAGTGCATGTATAGGGACTAAAGGAGATTATTTTCAACTATAAAGACTAAAAGGTAAAGTTCACACAACAACTATAGAAACCACAAAGGTAATTAAACATTTAATTTCCCTTCATCAGAATGAACTCTCATAACTCGGCTTCCAAAACTTTGCCATGTTCCTTTTTTTTTTTTTTTTTGGCTAACCAGATAAAAAAGAAAAGTAACTATCTATACCATCCTTAACAGAACCAACTTAAGCATATATCACCATGCTTAGCATGCTACAATGACTTCATGTAGCCAAGTTGTTTTAATAATTCTCATTAGATATACAAATCATAAAGATATAGATATAGATCTTATCTTAAACAGCCCCCACCCCCCCCCCCACAAAAAAAAATCCAAAAAACACAAGCACTGGAACCCCATCAACCCTTTTTCAGACATAAATAGTGAGAAAGAAAGAAAGAGATGTTATAGAAAAGAAATACCCTGAGCTGGAGTACTCAAAGAGCTTCCCAGTAGAAGAGAAAATTATGAGGGCAACATCTGCATCACACAGAACCGAAAGCTCCTCAGCTTTCTTGAAGAGCCCTCTGCGACGCTTCGAGAACGTGACCTGCCTCGCCGTGGCGTTGTCGATCTTCTTAATCTGAATCTTCTCCCTCGCCATACCCTTCACCTTAACCTATCCTCATTTGGATAAACAAGGAAACAGAAAAAGAAAGTAAACAGCTTTAGCCTCTTTAATTACTGGGGCATGTTATATGCGATACGCAGAATGAACCAACATACAATCGAAGAAACCCAGCTAAAAAAGGTCGAGACAAAAGCAAGCAAAGCAAACAAGGCTCAGTCGCTGACTATTTATGGAGTGTCTTATGAAAAAGCAAAAGAAAAGGGAGTTTAGTGTGAGAGGGACATGTGATGCATATCAGAAATTAATATGCAGGTGTTTAACTAAATTTGGCTTTTATGAAATCAAAGCTTCGCTCGCAGATCCTGGGAGAAGACCCGTGTAGATTTTTTATTTTTTTTTGAATGATGTTGGGATATGATTGTTGGTGTTGGGGGTGAGACGAAGTTGGTGTGGGGTGTTGTGAGAGAGCTTAGTTGAGTAAGGAATTTGTCGCTGGATGTACTTGTGGATTTTACTTTCCTTATTGGGGGGGAAAGGCGTTGATATTAGGAAATGTTGGTTTTTGTTTTGGTGCGGTTTGGTTTGGTTTGTGGGTGGTTCCAGCTTTGAGAGGAAAGCCACCAATGAATGGAAGAGAGAGAGAAAGCGTGTGGAAGTGTGAAAAAAGTACATCCTTTATGGCGCAGCAGTGTTCCTTGCTCATCTCCCAAAGGTTATTAGACTGTGTCTAAATAATGAATTATTAGTATATAAATGATTAAATTATTTTATCTCAATTTTTAGGTAATTTTTAATTAAATTTTTATTTTTTTAATTATATTTCTGAAATTAAATTATTGTGAAATTTTTTTAATTTAGATAAAATATTTTATAATAATAATGATTCAATTAAAAAATAATATAAAAAAATAATTAAAAATTATCTAAAAATTCAAGGATCTATTCAATAATTTAACTTTGTTTTTATTTTTTTATCTTGATTTTGTCTTTGTTTTATTTTAGAAAAAAAAAATTATAGAAAGAGATAGAAAGTATCTTTCAATATTCAAATATTGTCGCATAATTACTATGTGGATAAATTGTATTTTTGATCCTCCTATATTTAATTCTATTATTTTAGTCCTTTAATTTTTAAATATCCTCAAGTTTAGATCCCTATTTTTAATTTTATGATTTTAGTCCCTAATTTTTAAATGTTCATTCGTTAACCGTCAATGTCTCACCATTGACTATGACATGACATTAGTTTGTTAAATATTATCTTATATGTATTCAGTCTAATGCTACATCATAATTAATGTTGAAACATTAACAGTCAACAAATGAACATTTAACGGTTAGACCAAAATTGCATATTTTTAAAAATTAGAGGACTAAAATTACGAAATTAAAAATAAATGCGAAGTATTTACTAGTTTTGTCGATGACTAATCTGCCAAAGAATTTGGCTAACCACTTTAATGAGGTATCTTCTCTCAATCTCTTCTTTTCATCCATAAGACTCAACTTCAAGACTTTAATGGACTAACATAAAGTTAGTAAATTAAAGATTAAATTATTGAGTAGGTCTTTGAGGTAATTTTTAATTAGATCCTTGTATTATTATTTTTTAATTGAATCCTTACTCTTTGAATTATTTTTTTTAATTTGGTCCTTGGGCCAAACAATAATCAAACAAAAGTTAGCCCCAAGGACCCAATTAAAAAAAATAAAAATTAAAAACTCGATTAAAAAAATTAGTATAGAAACCTAATTAAAAATTACTTAAAAGTTCAGATAGTTACAAAATAATTTAACCTATATAAATAAATTAATGGAATGAGTTAAGCATTTTTTTTAAGATATTTTTGTTATTAAATAGTTTTTTATAAGATCTAATAAATGGGAAGTAAAAGTGTAAAACTCATGATATTGCGCATGAATTTTATTTAACAACGAAAATGTGTTGACAAAAATGTATAAAAATATATTACTATATCATTTATCTATAAGTAAACATACTTATTCACTTAAGGAAAATCTAAATTTGAAGTTTATTTTTGTATGGTACAGTTATTTATAATATAGTAATAAGTAATATTATGGTTAAGGTGATTTAATAAACATTTACTTAATTACCTAAAGATGTTTTAACTCTATTAACGACATAGATTTATTTTAAATTTTCTATAAAACTAATAACTAATGTTTGTCCTAATCGTGCACCTAACATGAATGAAAAGTGACTCTCCTCAGTTAAAACGTTTATATGAAAAGGTTATTGTTAATGAAAGATGAAAAACGTTTCTAAAAAGACAACAGGCCGGGCAAACACGTACAGGTTTGATTAATTTATAAATTTATTTGACCAGAATTAATTCCCAAACAAGTTTATTTCTTTTAGGGTAAATTATGTTTTCCGTTCCTCAAAAATTTTCTAAATTTCGTTTTAATCTCTCAAAAAAAATTTAGTCTTATTTTGGTCCTTAAAATACAAAATGTGTTATTTTTGGTCTAAGTATCTAACTCCTTTAACGTAGTGCTGACGTGACTAACAAAGTTTTACTGTCAACATTGTACACATAAACTTTTTGGATGACGTGATTGTCACGTGACAAGTGTATTTTTGGTTCTTATAAGATTTAAAGTTTAATTTTAGTTCTCATAAAATTCAAACAGTGAAAGGATTTGATTTTACCCTCTCTTTTTTCTATCCATCTATACTCAATCGATTCTCCTTCTTTCATTCCAAACTAGGGACGGCAATGAAACAGAATAGACACCAGTAGTAGACACTCGTTACATGCCCTGCCAAATAAAAAGTTGCTCCATACCCACCCTCATACCCATGTCGGTATCCGTTAAGCAAATATCTACAGCTTTTATCAATATCTGCAAATATTTGTGGATATCCATGGATATTTACTAAAAAATAAAAAAGACAGTAATAGTTAAAAAATACTTTGATCATATTTTTTTAATTATTCTAACAGTTTTTTCAAAAAAAATAGTTAAAGGCCAAAAAACTAAAAAAAATACATGAAAAGCTTTTGTTAATTAATAATAAATAAAATTAACTTAACAATAAAAGTAGTATTATATATTCAAATAAGGGTATTTAAGTAATTTTACAATAACAAGTAGTAAAAAAATCTGTTTAAATTCTACCCATTTAACTATCCTTTCTATTTGTTAAGGATTTTACCTACAAATATTCGTAGGTACGGATATTTTTGACATCTCTATTCCATACGCAGGGATTAACGATAATGTCTTTTTTATGTAATTTAAAGTAGTGTTTGAATTTATAATTATATTATTATTCTTATTTATACTCTTAATATTTTAATGAAAAAATAAATTTTCAATAAAAACTCTTGGTATAAGATATTTAGTTTAAAAGTAAATTACATTCCTATCTCTTGAGAGATGCGGATATTATACTATCTTTTCATCTTATGTTAAAATCTATAATTTAGTCCATTTAACTTAACGCCATTAAAGAAAATTACACTCTCTTTCCTTGGTAGATATAAGTATTACACTCTCATCCCCTCTAGTGTTTAAACATATAGTTTAATTTATTTAATTTAACACCATTAAAGAATATTCTTTAAAACATATTTCAAAAATATTTTTAATTAAATATATATTAAAATTACCAAATTATCCTTCACTCACCCCATAAATATGTTTTAAAATATATAGTTAAATTCAAAAAATAATTAAAAATAATTTATTAAAATAATAATTAAGAATAGGAATTATGAGATAAATTATTATATATAAATAAATCGATATATATATATATATATTATAAAATTATAAACATATATATATACATTAAAAAATTATTTATAAACATATTTTAAAATAAAAAAATTAAATGTATGTTAATATATTTTAAAGTATAATATATTTGCATTTCTTAAGGGAAGAAAGTGTGTATTTCAATACAAGAAGGGAGGGCAATGTAATACTTGCATTTCTTAGGGAATAGTAGTGTAAAAGATATTTTGATAATATTTTTTAAAACGAAAGTTAACAAAACTTTAATGCAAAATTAAAAAAATGGAGTAAAGTATCATTTACTCCAATGTATTAGGGGAGGAGAGTGTATATTTTAACATAAGAGGAAAAGGCTGTGTAATATCCACATCTTTCTAGAGAGGGAAGTGTAATTTACTCTTTCTTTAATTAGTATATTGTTTAATTTAATCTTTTTAATAATTTTTTGGTACTTTATCTGTTAAATTTTAACAAGCAATGACCAAAGCTCCAATGTTAACAACACTGTCTTAAATAAAAATATAAGTCTTTTAAGAGAAACTTGAAAAATTCTCCCCAATAGGTGTATCACCCTTCAAGCATGAGTCTATCACCCAAAAGTACAAGAGATGATAAACACTCGCTCACCTATAATAAATTATGCTTGGGTACATGACCTCTTCTCAAGTTTAGGTAATTCTTCTCATCTCAAATACTTCTATTGATGATAATGGTGAATGATTTTTAAAAACTTATTATATAAACACAAATTATTTGCTTTTTACGAATCAAAGAGTCACCTCGACTAGAATTAATTATCAACCCTTTATCAATAGTCACAACCTTTCACTTATCAATTTATTATATCTCAAAATTACTCACTTTAATTAATGTTTGGGAATTTGTAATTGACATTTTTGAAAACTCCTTTCTCAATTAAAATTTCTAAACCCCATCCTTAGTCTCTCAACTCTCATTGTCACGAAAGTTCATTATAACCACCTTCACTTTTTTTTTTCACACATCATGTGTTCATTACACAAAAACTTTCGTGTGCTCTTATTATATATCTAATTTCAATATTCCTCCACTGAGTATTTAATGGTGACACTTCTTATACCTGTACCATTGTTAGCTATCATCAAGGGGACATGTTGCTTGACTTCCACATTGTTAAGGCTTTCAATACAAGGATCTCTACATGGATCCACCATCAACATTGTTGTGCTTCGACATTTATTTGACTGGTCATCTAGCTATGCTATCAGCTCTAATACCACTGTCGGGTAAAATCCCCTACACAAAACAAATATTGAAGATAGGAATACATTAATGTGATTCAGTGTCTTTTGCACACATCCACAAAAACATCTCAACAAATATGTACCATATCAAATAAGATTACAAGTTTTCTATATAAACTTCAAAAATTCTTCCTAGATAGTCTATCATCCAACAAACTCAATAGTTTCTCTCAAAAGTTACAAGAAATAATAAATACACACTCACTCACAAGAGACTATTCCACATCTCTTAGATTCACATTTTTTCAACTTGGATACATGACCCCTATTCAGACGGAGGGTTTATTCTCATATCATATACCTCTATTTATAATGGCAATAAATTACTTCTAAATACTTTTTGTATAAGTATCAATCAATTGGTTTTTATAAGTTCAAGAGTCTCCTTCCTTATACTTACCAATAATTGCAACCTTTTCCTTATTAATTATCATAACATTACATACTTAGCGTGCTTTTGGTAGAAGGAAAAAAAAATTATGTCGAGGAATCATGATTCTGGAATCATGAATCTCAATAACCATAATTCTTACGAATGACTAAAATCTGTTTTGTTGGTCACAAATATTCTTAGAAATATTTATATATGTTTATTGGGAATCAAATATTTTTACATTTAGTTTTAATAGAACTTTCTCAAAAACTTTAATTATTTATCACATTAAGTGAGTTAATAAGGGTAACATGATATGTTTACAACATTAAATTTTTTCTTTCAACTAGGAAAAGTTAGATTCTCACCTCCCTCCATGGGATTGATTTTGTGGTAAACATAAGTAAAAAACATTCCCAAAAAACAATGTTTATTGGGAATGCTATTTTTTAAATAATAATCAAACATGAGAAATAAACATTTCTAATTATATATTTCTGAAAAACTAAAATCTTTTCTTTGCAACAAATGCTCCCTTAAATTAATGCTTGAAAATTTGTAACTAAAACAACTATAATAATGAATCAACTTTGATTTAGCATAAACAAGTATAGTGTGTGGAAACGTTTAAAAGAACTATTATAAAAAAATATATTTAATTTTTTAAGGAAAATATTTGTTTTTAATTCTTGAAAATTATAAAGAAAATATTATTTTCAAATTAAATAAACGAAACGATTTTAGATTATTGTCTATTTAATTAGAAGGCTATTTATTTATTTTTTAAAATAAATGAGAAGAAAAGAAAAGAAAAATTCTTTAGATCAAGGTTTACATAAAAGTAGCATTTTAATCTCTAAAATTTCATGGGTTAAATATTTTTTATTTACAATCATTTAATCATATAAATTAAAGTTATTTGATTACATTATTTTAATGATATTTGAAATTAAAGATAATATTTAGTTTTATTTGAAATTAAAGATAATAGTATATTTATAACAAATTTTGTTTGAAAAACAATAAAACTTGTTAGAACTTAATTGAAATTTGAAGATGATAACATTCTCATAATAATAATGATAATAATTAATATAGTTTAATTTAAATTTAAAAATTATTATTATTATAATTTAAAATAAAATGTGATTTAATTTAAATTTAAATACAATAACATACTCATAATAACAATAATTTAAATTTCAAAAAAAATACAAAATCTTAAAAACTAATGTCACTCTTATAAGTTGTATGTGTCAATATCACCATTTAATAGAGAAAAGAGAATATAAAAATTAAAAAGTAAATTAATTCAGAGAATGTGAATTTTACTCTCTAAATTAAATATTTAAATTTATAATAAGGAAATAAATAAACTTATTTTAAATATTTTATTTTGCAACTTTCAAAAAAAATTGAAAACATTATTTTTGGGGGGTGGGGGGGATAAAATGAAGCATGGTGTAAAGTTCTTTTTGTATCGAGGGGAAAGGGCAAATAATCATTAGGTTTAGGGCTTAGGCAAATCATTCATCATCTCTCTCCCTCCATTCTAATATCAGTGTCATATAAAAAGAAAAAATAAGTCACAAAATAAATGTTATTTTAGCTTTTCAATATAGTATTAATATATTTTTTCCATCTATATCCCTTATAATATAAGTAGAATACTGCTGTTATACTGCATCGTTTTCAACAACAAAAATAAGATTAATTTTGTAAAACACTATTCTCTTTCATATATTTATTAGTTTTTTTTTATTTGTGTAAACAAAACTATAACACTTATTTTGAGACAAAAAGAGTAATATATTACTTTTTAATGGGAAAAATGGCTTTCTATACATGAAGCACTATTGGTCATGGTGGAATTGGAATAGCAATTGGGACCATCTTGGGTCACATGAAAGTGGGCAAGTTAAGAAATATCACCCCACGGCGTAGGGCCCACACTATTCTATTCTCTCATCACTTGCTCACCACAGCATTTTGTTAACTCCTTAGTCTCTATCATGGTCGAGCATTTTCCTTCAAATGATTCAAAACTCAAACGAAATTCTCCATCACTCGTTAGATCCGATAGATCTAACATTAAATGGATATAATAATTCCAACAAATTCTCCATCACACGTGTTTGTTTATTTTAAATTTTGATAAAATAAAACATGAGTAGTGATATTTATCCACTCCATTTTAGGATGGATTGAGATAAGAATAAGAAAGAGATAAGAAAAAGAAAAAATAAGAAAAAAGACAAAGTAATATGTGATATGATGGAAAAAGAAAAAAGATAGAAAGAAAATAAAATAAAAGTGGAATGAGAGAGAAAATAAATATATAATAAGTACTTTTCAATTTTAAATTATTAAGTGTCTGTTTGTATAAGAGATAAAATTTTCTTTCATGAGTTTAAAACTCTTTCACCTTTTGTTTGGTGACGGAGAAATAGGGTGGAGAAAAAAATAAAAAATAAAAAATAATTTTATTTGGTAGAAGAAAAATAAGAGAAGAGAGAAATAAAAAAAAGTGAGACCTATTATTTATTTTTATTCTATTTCTCTATTATTTTTATTCATCTATTCATTTTTTTCTATTTCTTATATATTTTTCTTAAATCAAATACATTTATTTTTATTTTATTTTTTACTTATTTTCATTCACCTTTCTTATTTCTATCCACCATGTCTCTTTTTTTTTTTTCTTCTTACTAAACAGACTCTCAATGTAGTTTTTCTAGAGAAAAAAAATCACTTTTGATGAATGAAATTATTATCGGGATTATAAACAGACTATGAACTTTATTAAAATATATAATCAAATTAATTTTGATTATAAATTTTATATTAAAATATAAAATAATAATAATAACTCATTTTTATAAATTAATAAATAGGCATCGTATTTTTAACATTATTACTGTATTCCAACTACGACATTATTACTCGTTACTATTACAAGATCTAGCATGTCATAAAAGGAGGAGGATAGTACACGAGTAGAGCCGCGTCTTTATAGATGTAGTTTTTGATGTGCCTAGAATGCAAGAGGTCTCGACTCTAAGAGAAAATAAGATATATCTTTTCATATTATATATTATTAAAGATGTATCATCTTGGTACATGAAAGTTATTATTTTTTATTAAATATGTACCATCTTAGAATTTCTACTAGTCCATAACAACAAAAACACACTATTTTTTTTATTATAAAAAAAAAACACTATCTGACACTAGGTATGGCCTGTGAATTAGAGGTGAATTAGTATAGGTCAAATGGCATTGGTGCAGTTGGAACAAAGCGATGTTAGAGAGACGAGATGTGGTCTTGTTATTGTCACTATAACGTGAAATCGGAAACTAACATGTGCCTTTTTATTTATTTATTTAAGTACTTAAGGGCATGTTTGGATTAACTTCTCCATAAGTACTTATAGGAGAAAAAAATAAGAAGAAAAAATGAAATAAACTTCTTCATGAGCTAAAATTAACTTGTATATAAGCTAAAAATTAGATTTTGAAGAAGTTAATATGAGAAAGCTTCTACAAATTAGCTTATGCATAAGCTAATTTTAGCTTATGGAGAAGCTAATTATACTTTTTGCTCTTATTTTTTTCTCCCATAAGTACTGATAGAAAAGTTTTATCCAAACAGGCTTTATACTAATTAGATGCATCTTATTCTGCTCAGACGTGAACCTTGGATTGGATGGGAAGGGGGTTCGTGATTTGGCACTCTCTTTGGTAAGTTGCTTCTGTAGAGTGAAAGGTGTTAGAGCACCAATTTCTTGACCTAACTCTGATTTGCTGTTACCATCCACTTATGCTAATGCCTCTATGAATAATCAACGAATAAATCATTAATTTGGTTGTTAAAGTATCATTTTCTCTTTCTTAAATAGTGTTTGAATTAATAAAATTATATAAATAATATGCTAAAATATTAAATATCTATCAATTTAGTTTTTGTGAGAGACTAAATTAAAAAAAAAATTCAATACTTTAGAGACTATATATCATAATTTTTAATATTTTAGAAACAACTTATATAATTTCATTAATTTAAAGTCTATTTAGGAGAGAATGTGATATTCAATAGTTTACTCAATAATGAACCCCTTCTCTTTTTTCGAAAAAATTTACTAGGACGTTGGACATAAATTTGTGTCCATGACGAGTAATATTATTTTTATAAAATATTTTGAATTTAATTAAAATATAGTGATAATGTTAAAGATATTTATATAGTTATTTAGTTATAAATTATTATGCATAGTAAAATATTAATTTTTGTAATAATTATTTTAAAAGTGGATGATTTCCAATCAGATGAAAGTATAAGAATCTTTTCACCAGTAATATTTAGAAATCAAATTTAAAGATTTATTACAATAATTTGTACGTAAAAAATACATAAAATAAAACATATAATATGATAACAGTAGAAAAAAAAAGTATGAAGTTATTATAAAATCTTGTTATATAAATACCATTAATCTTTTACAAAAATCCCCAGGCTTCACTGAGTTACGAAGAGAAGAAAATTGAAAGTAGAGAGAAAAAAAGTAATATATGTGTGTGTTAGTTTTGTTTATAAATAAATTACACAAAAAGTAAATAAACGAAACCTTTTTTTCTTTTACAATTTAACGTGTATTTACACAAATTAATTATTTATAATAAATAAGACTCTTAGGCCTGAATTTAGGAATTACTTGTAAAAGTTATAAATATAAGTGCAGCTTTAAATATTATAATATTTGCCTTGCTCAAAGGAATGTGTTAGAGAAATGATAGGAAATCTAAGACGAGTGAATTGAATTGTAAAATTTTGCCTAAAAAAATCTAATTCTTTCAAAAATTTTCTTTAGAAGAGTTTTTAATTGATTTAGACTATTTGTGATGTAGAGTTTGACGCCCATTTACATTGAATATAATCCATACTTATTTACTTATTTAATAATGCAAGTAAAATTTTTCTCTTTTTTAATAATAGAAATTGTAAGTTTAACATAATTTGAAAATGGTAGCAAAAAAATAAAATCTGTATATTTTATTTTTTTACTACTATTTTTAAATTCTGTTAAATTTACAAAATTTCTATAATTAAAAGAGGAGAAAAATTTTACTTGCATTATTAAATAAGTAAATAAGTATGGGTTATGTTCAATGTGAATGGGTGTCACATTTAAGTGGTATCAGAGTAAGACCTCTCTCCCAATACGGTGTGGTTCGAGGACGAACCAAGCAGAAGCTAGTAGACATGTAACATCCCGGGCACTGATGAGAGCAGGGAGTGATCGCTAATGCAAAAGAAATGAGGCATGGACAAAGAGCACCTTCTGATAGGTTTCCAACGAGAGGGACACATGAATAAATCGAATACACACTAGAATGAGAAGGATCCAGAGGCTATGCAGGTACGAGACTGTACAGTTAATGATAGCTTAAAAGAATTAATAAATGCTACCTATACCAATAAGATGCATCTACTTTTCGATAGCCTATCACTTAAAAACTCCATAGTTAAGCATGCTTAACTTGAAGCAATTTTAGGATGGATGACATCTTGGGAAGTTTCATAGGAAATGTGTGAGTGAGGACAAAGTACATTGAAAAGTCTTGTGTTGGTTTGTGGGAACAGTGTTCGATCCAGAAAGTGGCTATGCATTACATAAAGGGGTTATCATGCCATAACTGATGCAAACTATATATTCCTAAAATGATCAAGATTCATAATATTTAAGAGCGTACAAATAATGCAAAATCTAAAGAGTTGAAGAGTGGAAAAGAGACAAAAGTTTGTATTCTAGTTTAGTCACAACCATTGTGAACCACACCTAGTTCCCAAAAATCCTGCTAAGATTTTCATTAACTTGTATAAATCTTTATAAGCAAACTCACATAAAAACTTTTCTTAAATCTCTCAGCATATCTTGAATACCTCTTCAATAAACTTAGAAAACAACCTTCTTATAGACATCCTTCTACAAGATCCTTTGAAATAGTCCCTTTCTCTCAATTCAATACATGTCCTAGAGGCAAAAGAACGAAATAACTCGACGATCAGATGAACAACTTGAAATATAATTCCTTACTTTCTTGAACATTTCTTGACTAGGAGATAATAACCCAATAAGCACTTTTAATTTCTTTCAAAAACTTGTTAATTATCTGTGAAACAGGTGTAAAACGTGTTCCATCATATGATCTCATAGTTTATTTTAATGATAGAAAAATGTTTATATATGATACATAACAGATAACTCAAGATAAAGTTGTTTATTATGCTATTCTTGAGTTTTTGTTGTTGTTGCAACCAAATACTAATTCTTGTAATCAATTATTCTGTTCAACAAACAACAAGAGTTTCTAATATGAATAATGTAATCAATTGTAGACTCTTATAATTGATTATTCCATAGTGAGTTAATTTTTCACAAACCAATTTAGAAAGCTTAAGTGGTAATTGATTACAAACTCTTGTAATCAATTATTTGAAGTGGTAATTGATTACCATGTTCTTGACTTTTGAAAACAAACTAAGACAATGTAATGGATTAACACATCTCGTAATCTATTATAATTGATTCCAAAATACACATTTAAACTTAGAAAATCAACTTTGTTCATATACTTTATCATTTTAACGCAAAAACAATTTGTTTAACCATATGAATCAAATATTAATCAAATTATTTCACGCTTGATTCATTTTATTTTGGAAAAACATTTTACTTGATTATATTTGATTAAGTGTTCATTGTTATGTAGATGATTCCCAATTAGTTAAGTAAAGCCTAAGAAAACTAAAGCCTTTAAGACACACTACTCTAACAAACTTATGCACACAATAAATTACAACAAACCATCACACCAAGTATGAGATCAATCATTGAAATTACAAAATAATAAAAGACTTCAAGCCTTCGTCATCCTTATTTATTCTTCACTTTTCCTCACATATCGATGACCGATAATGTTTGAGTATAATACTATATTATTTGTTTTTACATTTATATTTTAAAAATATTAAAAAGATAACTTATTTTGACTTATAGTTAGGTAGATATAGTAATCAATGTACCAAAAAAACGTGAATGTACCTAAAAAAGGTAGATATAGTAATAATTTCAATATGCGTCTTCTTACGGATTGGGTATTTTATATATTCGTATTTGAATTCCCTCCCCACATTTTACTTAATTTAAGTATTGTCTCATGAAAAGTGTTTGCTTAATAAACTAGTGAACGAACCATTGATTAAAAGTATAAGCGGAATTTTGTTGGCTTAAATATCTTTTTAATCCCTGTAAAATAAGTGAGTTTTGATTTTAGTCTTTATAAAAAAAAATCTTTGGTTTTCATCCTCAAAAAACTAAAATCATTGTTTTTGGTCCCTACTATTATATGGACTCGTTAACTACTTATGTGTTTAACGGAAGGTCAAGTGATTATAACATCCTCAAAATATTACTTAAATAATTATCTAATAATTTCTATTTGTTTAATTGTCTTGTGATATTAATCAAAAGTCTAGATAGATATTTATAAATTTTGAAAGCTTTGATTTAGCTTCAATGAATAAATAATATCTAGACTTAATAATAATAATAATAAAGGTAATAATTAGAATTCTATAGAAATGTCTAAATAATTAGTAGTGACTTTTCTAAAGTTGAGAAAAATATATTCTAGCCTTAGAATAATATTAGAAAGGTATCTAAGAAATAAAAATAATTTTTGGTAAATTTATAAATAAAATTAGATTTATTGAAATTAATTAAATTATAATAAAGAAAGATAATTAAGAGATAAATCATAGAATGGTCAAAAAATTTAAGAAAAATAATTTCTAATCTTAGAAAAATGATTAGAAATTTATCATGAATTTTTATAGATTTTTTTTTGAAAATTTTGTAATTTAGCATATATAAGAAACACTAAATGAACTTTAAAAATTACAAAAAAATTACAGGAGGTCCTTCAGTGTGTCTAAACCTTACCTGAACAAGGAGAACTCAAACTGAGATCTCTATAATAATTTTCTAAAAATAAGTTTGTAAATAGTTCATAAAATGACTTATAAAATGAACTAGTTATTTTTAGCTTTATTTGTAGAAATACCTCAAATATGTAATTAGAAAGGGACTAGATTAAGTCTAATGTCATTAACTCCAACTCCTTGTAAGCCCGTTGAATCGAAATTAAAATAAACATTGGATATTTTAGTGACATATATCAACATTTAGTGGTTAAAAACTTGGTATTTTCTCTCCTACTTTTTATAAACCAACGACCACCTCCTTCTCGCTAAACCCTCATCTTCATTTCTTTCATTCTCCTTTTAAAGCTCTAAAAAATCCAAGGTTTTCTCGAGGCCTAAGTCTTCCAATTCCATTGGTGACCAAGCTAAGGTGAGTGGAATCTCTTATTCTTCCTCTTTCTCCTCCATACATTTGCCACCCCTCACCATCCACCATTCTCCATCAATCCCTCTTTGTCTCCTCTTGAAATTTCTTCTAATTCTCAAGGGGCTCTTGTTATAGAACACTAATTGAAGCTTATTTTATCTTGATTGCATAATTAGGAGCTTAATTAGAGCATGGATGAGCAAAGCCCTCTCCTCCCTTCTTGTGGACAGCTGCGGTTCACTATGGGTAAGGGGGTAGAACTAGTTTAATTTGATTTCTAGAATGATAATGGCCTAAATGGTGGTTTTGATGAATTATATGTTATCAATTTCATTTGTATGACTTTTGAGGATTCTAATTGTGATGTGCTTACATGATTGGCCACATAGTGCTTAGTTGGGCCTTCTATGATGTTCTTGATAATGAAATTGCTTGAAATATATGTCAATTGCTTGATTAAATTATAAGTTACTGAATTTTTACTGTAGTAGAACAACCTCTATTTTTTGTGTATAACTTCCTATGTGGTTGGAATTTTTGCATGATTTTTGGTAGAGAGATGCCTCTGTATGTCTAGAATATCCTTGAAATTTTTCATAATCTAACTCCATGTGATAAATATTTGGTGAATTTTTGATTGATTGCTATTCTGTCAAATTCTGACAACAACCATCCATGAAAAAAATGATCAATTAGACCTTTAAATGATTTTATAAAAATTAGAAAAAATTATATTTAGAAACTAGACATATTGAAGGTTAAGACTGCAAAAGATGGTTGGAAGAAAAATTCATTTGCTATGCCACGACGATCAACAAAAACAAGGCATCACAATATGGGAAAAAATAGAAAATTGCTTATGATGTAATTGATTTGTTAATTGGCGGTGAGCTTAGGATGAATTATATGATTTGTAACCAATTAAATGGAATGCATGATTAGGACTCTTGAGTCGGTGGAAATAATGTAGTTGCTTGAACCTTAAAGTGTTAGACATGAAATTGTGGTTTGCTATTGAGTTAGCTAAAATTGTAATTAATGTTTTATAATGATAGTATATGTGAAAGCTTATTTGGATTGAATAACGAATGATAATGACTTTGGTTATAAAAAGTGTAGGAAAGATGAATAATGTGATATATTATGGTGAACTGAGTTAATTGGATAATTAAATTGTCAAAAGTAACATCAAAAGTGAAAGTGCGATTGAATCGAGGAAATGTGCGATAGGAATGCTATCTATGAATGTTTATAATTAAATATATTGTTCTTCTGGATGTTCATACATCATATGCATATGTATTGATGTTGTAAACCATGCACTGATGGCATGTGTTTTGGATGGGGAAGCCATTGTTTGGTACACTGAGGAATGAAAGGTAGAGACCTACTTGCGAAGGTCTTAGGATAACGTATCGAGCAGTGAAGATCATAATGGTTAGGGTAACGCCCTTGAGGCGAGATATTTGCTTGACCAAGCTTGATAACCCTGACAACTGCTCAGCATTCCAGGATTGGTATGAGAGTATAGTTGTGTTTGGACTATGAATGTCCTGAGTTGAAAAATTGCTCGTTCCCTCGATGATGCAGAGGATTGTACCTTAGTGTGAAAGAGGTATATGTACTCCCAATCACTTCCCATGGATATTGATGAACACTAAATGGATTATGGGCCCACATGTATTGCGCTAACAAGTGTCTCAATAAAATCCCAAAAATGGTATGGTATGGGATGCATCAATTTCGGATGGTAGTAACACAGACAGACTTGTAGTACTACGATTTGGATTTATTAAGTAACTTGATAGAAAAGGTTGATAAATTGAAAAGAAAAATGATAGGTCATGCATCAAATCTCTGTTTGTGTGCAGCATGGGAATGTGGTGCATTATGTGTATGAAATGACTATAATAATTATATATGTTGTGATAATGTGTTATGAGTTGTGAATGTGCTCTCTATTGAATGTTATGATGTTTGATACATGATTTTATAGTTTATTGAATGATACGACTATGTTAATGTTTGTTATATTAGCTGTATGATATGAACTAAGGTTTGGGTGGGTCTCTGGGTTTATTTGATTCCTTGATTTCAAATTGTCTGGTTCTTGCCCCTGATTAATCTGTCCCTTCCTTCATCTACGAATGTTTGGAATGGAAATAGGGGTTAGATTGCCTTTTGGTTTGTACGTGAACAAGTACATGGCTTAGAAGTGTGTGGTATTAGCAAAGGAAACAACTTGGTCAAGAGCTCTATTGGGATTAGAAGTCTTACAACCCTTAACCAGGATGGTATTAGAGTGGTGTGTGTATGAAGATGTAGAAGACTTATTCCTTAAGAAAGAGGATTTTAGAATTTAATCTTATCACATGAGATGGCGAAAAAGTGTAGTGTGGTGTCAGGGCTAATATTCCTTTGAGATTAGAATGGTAATACTCTAATCTGGAGGAGTATCCAATTATGTAGTAGACCGTGCTATAATATCATTAGAATGTAATGTAAACTCTTTTCGTGTCAGGAATATGTAGTAGCATTTTTTTAGAGTTTTAAATTGTATTTTGATTTTTATTGGTAGTTATTATTATAGTATTTTATTAATGGTTTGGTAGTAAAACTCTTATTTCGTTTTACATGGAAAAAAAATTCACATTTTATATTATGCTACAATTTCGGTTTTAAAGGCTTTAAAAAAAACTACCTTGAGTTCTACTATTAAGCTATTAGAGCTCGAATTTGAGTTATAGAAAGTTGACAGTTAAGGGTGTTATAGTGATTATCCTAGATGACATCTACTAATGCCTGTAGTATTATGTCAGTATGTGATACTTCTAATATTTTTTCTAAATTCCTAAAATAAATGTTATTTATCTACATTAAAATGAACATAAGGTCAAAAATAGTTATTTTAGACTTTAGAGGGATGAAAATCAAAGCAAAATGTTTTATAGGGACCAAAACCAAAATTCTCTCATTTTTTAGGGACAAAAAATTATGATGTTAAATTTTAGAGGGATAAAAGACATAATTTTTTTTACAATAACTAAAATCAATACTCACTCATTTTATAGGAAAAAAAACATATTTAAGCCAATTTTATTTATACAATAAAACTATATAACTTTATTTTACAAATAAGAGATTTTTTTTTGAAAAGCCAACAAACAAGAGAAAGTTAAATCAAGAAATAAGATATAAGATAGGTGATATGATGAAGAAAAAAAGACATATAAGTTATTTTAACATTTTGTTGTATGAATATAATATTTCAATTCTAACTTTATTGAAAAATATTAAAATATAATACTTTCTAATAATAACACATTGCAAATAAGATTATTTAACTTAATTTGAAAAACACAAATTATAATTATAAAGTTAGTAAACTTATTATGCAGATATGACTAGAGTTTAAATATTATAACACCAGTGTGATTATGTCCGTAAAATTTTGTGAATAATTTGTGTATAAATTGATTGCTAACATCCATATCAAGAGTTTCTTACAATTAGTCAACTTAAATTTTATAAAGAACCAGTCAATAATGTATATAGAATTTTTTTGGGAAAAAAATCTTTTATGGTTGACTTAAAAATGTTAAAAAGTTATCCTAATAAATTAAATTTATTTTAAATTTTGTAATGGAAATTTTTCTTCCCTCACTTCCACTTTTTAGTTACCATATGTAATAAATGGAAATTGGTTTTTTCTCTCACAAAATTAACCATGCAACCATCAATGCCTAGAAATGAAAATAGGTTAGTTGTTTGTCAAATACCTATATATCAAGGATTAAAATAGTGCGTTATAGCACCGAGATAGTGCCATAGCGGGGTGGAGTGGCCCCTAGCCGCGACAAGGACCTCCATTGAGGAGCGTTTTAGTGTAACGGCTGTCGCGGCTAGGATAGCGCTGCTATAGTGTTTTTGCAAGTGCCCATTAAAAAAAATCACTGTTAGCTTTTGAAAAATTACCGTTTGGGCACCTCCTTTTTTTGAATAGCTATTTTAAAATATTACTTTAGTTACAGTTTATTATATTTAATTAAAAAGCTATTTTGACTTTGTTTTTTATTGAAACTTACTCCACCAATCCCTTCTTTTTCTGAACACCTTTGAAATATGTAAAGGAGGCATGAGAAAGTCTACCTCACTTTTTCATTTCTCTTTTTAGTTTCTCCTATTTCCCTACAACCTTCACGGCTTCACCTTTATTTTTCTTTCAACTTTCTTCTTTCCTAAGACCCATTTCATTCCAACAGCCTACTAAGCCCCCATTGACTTGCTCTAGCAGTCTGTGACCTCCTCCAGCAGTCCGACAATTGCTTTCCTGATTCCAAAGACTACATTTTTTCCTCTGTTTTCTTCTCTGGTGATTGTTCTTCCTCTGTTTTCGAATTTATTTTTTTTTGGCAACTTTTTTCTGTTCTCCCACGATTGATTCTGATTATCTCCTCCTTTCTTTTCTATTATCATTTCTTAGCCATGGCAACCCTTGTGAGTGAAATGGTTAAGCCCTCTGGTGAAATATTGACATAGCATAGCAATTTAATAGTTTGAAAGATCCCAAAGATAGAAAGTCTGTAACCTGTGATTGTTGTGGAAAAACAACTACTTGTATTTTGTTGGCGTATACTTCTATGTTTTCTTTAAGACACCTATAAACTCCTATGACTTTTTGTTGTTAATTATGAATGTCATGAATCATACATTATCTAACTTGAACAGAGTTCCTGACTTGCAGTCTTATATATACATATGAATTTGTTTTTGTGATTCTATTACTGAATTTTTATATTATGGACACTTATGATTCTGTTTCTATGAGAACAGAGTTGTTGACTTGTTGTTAGATATTTAATTTATCTAATGCTTGATTCTGTGAAAAGTTGCTATATATAGTTTACATCATATGAACTATATAAAAAAAATTAGAATAGCGGTTGTCTCATTATACGTTATACCACTATAGTGTTTTCGGGGTTAGCCGCTACGCTCTGCTATTTGAGATTTAAAACATTGCTATATATGGCCTAACTCACATAAGTCTTAACAGGCTAGGCCTATTTATTAAGAATAAATAAAACTAATATTTTTTTCTTAAAAGTTTATTATTATTATTATTAAAAAAATAATATTTATGATGGTAGGCTTACAAACCTAGTAGGTTAGTCTAATTGTGGCTTACTTTTGTTGATATGCTTTATGGCTTGTTTGTGTTGATAGACTCATTGATCTATTTTAGTTGATAAACTTGTTTGCCTATTCATAGGTTTTATTATGAAACAAACTCTTAGAAATGTTTTATGGGCAAGCCAAGATTTTAAACATACTAGGTTAGGCCTAAAAAATTGCTATAAAAGATATATAGATCAAACTTAGACCTTGTGATTAAAAGTCAAGTTAGGGTCGAACTTTGTAAATTTTTACCTGACCTATGTCCATAATTGCCTTTGCTAAAAGCTCTTATAACTATCATCTTTTTTATTTATTTTTTGGTACGAGACCACAAATATCTTGTACGAGAGACAATTATACTTGAGCTGGGATAAGATCATTATGAGCGATAAAGCATTCCCTCAAAGTATTTAACATAGTTGCGCACACAAAATTCAAAATTGAGACCACTGATTAAGCTAGAAGATGATTCTAAAGTTTTTATCTCTAATATTTTTTATGCTCATGGTCTTCATCATAATCTATTGAGTATGGAAAACTACTAAAGAAAGGTCGCAACATGTAGATTCTTAATGACTACTCATGTTGATTGACAGAAATGGAAGATTCATTGAGGTAAAGATGGCTATTAATCGCCTATTTCCTTTGAAAATTCATTGAGAAAAGTTCTCTTGCTTAAGTTTTGTGATTTCAAATAATGATTGGTTGTGGCATATGCATTTTGGACACTTTCACATTTTGAATTTTATTACGAAAAGAATATGTTTTCTAGCTTGTATGTCATTAATATTTATAATGAAGTATGTGAGACATGTGGGATTAGAAAGAAACACAAAATCATTTTTAACTAGAAAGTCTTGGAGGGCAAAAAAACTACTAGAGATAATTCATTCATATCTGTGTACAATTGAGGTGCCAACACACAGTAGTAGTAGGTATTTTATTACTTCCATTAATGATTTTAGCAGAAAGATGTGGGTATATTTCTTTAAGTGAAAATCCAAAGCATATGATGCCTTCAAGATGTTCAAAACATATGTGAAAAACAAAGTGGTTGTATGATTAAAGCACTGAGAACAAACAAAAGCCAATACTACCTTGCTAATGTAGATTTATTTGAGTAACATGGAATTCAATATCAATTGACAATTAGATACACACCTTAACAAAATGAAGTTATTAAAAGGAATAACAAAACAATCATAGACATGGTGAGATGCATGCTAAAGGCTAAACAAATGTCTAAAGAGTTTTTGGTATAAGTAGTTGTCACTGCTGGTTATATTTTAAATAGGTGTCCAACAAAAAGCATTTGTGACAAAACATTAGAAGAAGTTTAGAGTTTAAGAAGACCTTAATCCACCATTTCATAATTTTTGGATGCATATCATATGCCCATATTTCAAACCAACTTGGAAAGAAATTGGATGACAAAGGTGAAAATACACCTTCATTGGCTACAACACAAATTTGAAGGCATACAAACATTACAATCCAAAGACATAAAATGATTATTAGTTGAGATGTGATGTTTGATGAGGAAGGTATGTGGAATTGGTCCTCAAAGTCCCAAAAGGAGTTGATATTGATTCCTTTTGGTTATGAAAAAGATAACAGACAAGCAAATCCATCGCTTGATGAGTCAGAAACATCCAACAAACCACAAAGGTACTATAGACTATTGATTAGATTAAAGGTTTTTGGATGAAAAATCATAATGACCCATCTGATGAGGAGATTATCAACTTTACTTTATTTGTAGATTATGAGTCAGTGACCTTTGAAGAAGCCTCGAATGATGAGATTTGGAGAAAAGGCTATGGATGATGAGATTCATGCTATTGAGAAGGATGAAATGTGGGAGTTAACAAATTTGTTAGCAAATAAAAGGCTTGTTGGAGTGAAGTGGCTGTATAAAACAAAGTACAAGCCCAATGGAGAAATTGATCGCTTTAAAATGAGTTTAGTTGTAAAAGAATATAAACAAAAACTAGGTATTGATTACTTCGAGATATTTTCTCCTATTGCATGATTAGACACCATCCACATTATTACCTTTCTTCTAGCTCAAAATAATTGGAGGATGTATCAAATGAATGTTAAATATGCTTTTTTGAATGACACTTTGGAAGACGAAGTATATGTTGAACAATCTGTAGGATATGAAGTTAGAGGAAAAGAAGATAAAGTCTACAGATTAATTTTTTTTTGTATAGATTGAAGCAAGTATCAAGAGCATAGTGTAAAAAAATTGATTCTTACTTCATGCAGCATGATTTTTGACAGATGTCCTTTTGAGCACACTTTAATGTTAATTTTGTTGATCCTAGAGATATTCTTATTGTGTGACTTTGTGTTGATGATCTAACTTCACTAGCAATAATTCAAAAATGATTGTAGGATTCATGAAGTTATGACAAATTGCTTTGACATGATAGATTTAGGCTTAATGACTTATTTTCCTTGCATTAAGATAGTTTAGCAGAACGATGAGATTTTTATCTCTCATAAGAAATATGCAAGTGATATTTTGAAGGAGTTTAAGATGGAGATTTTTAAGCCAAATTCCACACTTGAAGAAAAATTGATGCTGATAAGAGAAAAATGATGAAAAAGGGTAGATTCAACCCATTATAAAAAATTGTTTGCAAGTTGAAGATATCTAATTACAACCAGACTAGACATTCTATTTGGAGTAGGATTGCTTAGTAGATTCATGAAGAAGCCACGTGTTTGTCATTAGCAAGGAGCAAAGAGAATACTTAAATATATTAAAGGTACTCTAGTTGATTATATTTTTTATGCTAGTAATAATGATGTGAATCTCACATATAGTGATTGGGCTAGAGATATAAAGACTAGAAGAAACATCTTTGGGTACATGTTTTGTGAGAACAAAATATACTATTGCACTATGTAAGAATTTAGCTTTTCATGAGCAGTTCAAGCATATTGATATAAGATTTTACAAAATTTAAGAGTTGATGATGATAAAAAATGGTTGATAAAATAGTGCCGAGCAAGTGGCATATATTTTTACTAAGCATTTAAAAATTGAGTTATTTTACAAGTTGAAAATAATGCTTGGAATAATACAAGTTTGATTTAAGGAAAACAATGTTAGTATTTAAATCTAGCATTGAAAGTGTTGAAAACTTTAACCGGCTAAATGCATTTTATTGGACCGAAAATTTGCTTCAAAATTAAGTATATTGCAAGGGGTTAATACAACTTTAAAATGGCTTCCATATTAAGTTAATATTATTTTATTATTATGAATGTATTGCCTATAAAAGATAGTCTGATGTATCTTACTGTATCAATTTGAATAGAACACATTGAGAGGTATATATATCAATTCTTTCCATCCTTTTTCTTCTGCCGTGTGTGAGTTTTAAATGTCGTATTATTATCACGAAAGAGCTTCAATATCAAAACCATTTTTAATGAGGGTAAATAAGATTTTTTTTTTTCTAAAATGTTGTATTTTGTTAATAATATTCATTTGAAAAATTATGATATTAATTTTTTTTAAAAGATATATTGTCTAAATAATCTAGATATATTCATAAATGTATAATAATAATATTATTATATTTGATACACAAAATATCAAAAGCTATAAATCACTTCAATTGGTAAGTGATATATAAATTCTACTATAAATTTTCACTGAGATTGATGGTCTTTCTTGACCTTAGAAGATGATGTGTCTTCTTTTAATCTAACTTTTATTTTAAAAACAAATTTGTAACAACCTCGGCAACAATATTCTTTTAAATTCCTATTTTTCCTAGTCCCTTTTTAAGTTTTTTGCATCAAACTATATATGTAAAATAGTAGAAAAATTTAAAAAGCAACAAATCAAAATAATGAATACTGAGATAAGAGCTCACCTCAACAAAATAAGATGAAGAGAAAATAATAAAAATGAAACTTCAACATAAAAAGACGAATTGAACCAATAACTAAACAACTTAATAGGAAAAAGTGAAATATGTGAGAGGATTTATTATATTTTATAATCAGGAAAAAATGTTTTAAATTTTTGCATTATTGATGCAATCGATTATTTGTATAATGATGCAACTAGCTAAATACTGAATCAAAATGATTATTAAACAACAAGAAACTTATTAAACAAGCTTATATTTTGGTGGTAAAATTGATTAAAATAATGCCACGTAATATTAAACTTAGATGTTTATACAATAAGCAAGATATTTAATTAGTTAAAAAGAAATTCGATTTTCAAACCACTATCATGAGTATATACACACACACACACACACGTGTATATATATATATATATATATATGTAGCAAAATAATGTATAAAATTTTTGCAATCAAATTAACTTTTTATTTTATTTTATGTATTTAGGGTATTGTCTAGTTTAAAGGTAGACAATAATTTTTGAAGGTAAGGAAATCTATTTAAGAAATTGACATTATGAGTTTAATGGTTATGCACTATGAGTGTAAAAAGTTTTACACTATCATTCAATCAGAAATTACTGTTGATATGACTTTTAAAATATTTATTATAAAAGTCAACAAACTTACAATAAATAGTAGTTTGTAATTGGATGATAGTGTAAAACTACTTTACACCGTCAATACATAGACTGCTTTCTCTTGATATTATATGCTATTTTACTATGTTTTAAAAATCGGATCGGACTGGTCGGTTCAATTGAAAAACGGGTGAACCGGTTTTGTGTCCTGTCCAATTGAACCAGAAAATCAGTCAGTTAAAGAACCGGTCTAAGAATCGATGAACCGGTCAAAACTGGGCAAAAATTGGTTTGTAGCGGTTCAATAAAAAATATTTAATAAAATATTATTTTGATGTTTTTTTTTTTTTAAAATCAACCTAAAATATTTGTCATTTATTTTTTATTCTAAATATAAACTTGTTTTTATTAATAAACGTTGATGTGTATTGTTAAAACTTAGACTTAAGTGTTATGACATATTTAATTTGAACTTTTCTAGGTATTGTACATGTTAAGAACTTTATAAAATTATATTTTATTTTTAGTTTTTAGTATTACAAAGTTATGATATTATGTTTTTTTAATATTGTTTTATGTATTATTTAATAATAATAATTATTTTATTAATATCGGTTCGACTATGGTTTAACTACGGTTGAACTATTGAACTTTAAACCAGTGTCTTAAATAGTTGAACCATTGAACTTTAAACTAGTGTCTTAACCGGTTCAATGACCGGTCTGATGTTAAAAACATTGCTATTTTATATACATAAACCTGGCTATCAATTTCCTAACCACGTACTTAAGCTAATTAATGTAATTTTTCTTTTGACAAACAACGTTTAACCAGGTAGTCATAAAAAATGGCCTCTTATTCTCAAATACTAATTTGCTATAGTAGACTTTTATTACGACTCATTTATAGTCAATACTATCGCAATTGTGGCTGTAACATTTTTATGACATTAAAACGAATAACTGGCCATAAAACATGCCATGTCGGGAAGAACGTATGATATGATATTATTATGGGATGTATTTTTGGCAAAGTTAAGTTAGCTGGCTTTGTCTCATCAGTGGGTTGCACATAAATCAAATATAATAATCACGACACACCTGCTAATGTGTTAAAGGCGCTTTTTTTTAATGGTGTGTTTAGTTATATGGAAAGAAAATAAAGAGAAATAGAAACACATATAATAGTATTTTTTTCTGTTTAATTAAAGAGAAAGTAAAAAAAAAATAGAAAAGCAAAATTAACTTGTAAAAATAAAATAAAAATTCAAAATTTTTCTTTTTTCTACTTTTTCTTTAATTTAAATTTCAAACTTTCTTTTCTTCTTTTAATTTTTTTTTCACCCAATTAAACATAGCATAAATTTTTTAAAGTGCTCGTAACAAGTCTTAAAAAGAAGAGGATCAAGGATAAAAAATGAATAAGGAAAATGAAACACATCGTAAGAAATTAATTATTTGATCATTTACAATTAATGTCTCGTACTTTGAGCAATTGAGCTAACTTGGAAAGACATCCCTTGCAATTTTATTACCATATATTTGTCCCATTTCATTTTATCTGTGATTTAAGGTTATATAGTACATAAATTAAAAAAGTAATTAATCTTCTTCTTGTTATTGAAGTTATTAATATTTTACTAATATATCCTTGTCTCACACTTATTATTTTGACATTTTATATACTATTGTTTTTACATTTTTAATAAGAATATAGTTTTTTTTTGACAAATTTAATAAGAATATAATTGAGTAAATAATAATTAATATTATCTTAAAACTTTAAAATGACAAATAAATAGAATTTTTTTAACATGATAAATAAAAAATAATAGCAATTAAAAACATTTTTCTAATTGAATGTTTCTAGTTATTTATTACTCTCTTTGTTCCTTTTTAATTGTCAATTTTTGAGAAAATTTTTGTTTCTATTTATTTGTCATTTTCAAAGTTCAAGATAACATTAATTACTTTTTGGTCAATTATACCCTTATTGCTCACCTAATTTTTAATTAATTTACATATTTACAACTAGTATGTATTTATTGTGAAATAAAAATGAGAAAAGGATATAATAGAAAACTTCAAAAACTTCAAAACTATTTTATGAAAAACAAGAAAATTTGTTGTATTTCTTAATTTGTATATAAAAACCTTAAATGACACTTAAAAAGAAATGGAGATAGTATTGTTTAGTGGATTTTGTTAATGATTGCATTAATAACAATGATTTAAGTGTACTAAATATGTTGTTTTTAATTAGTTAAGAAAGTAAGTGTTAAATGACAGTTGTATAACTAATACAATAAATGCTTACTATCTTGATAAAAATTTTATATTATTATTATTATTATTATTATTATTTTTGTATTTGACTACTTAACATCAAATGACTTTTATGTTTTAATATAATAAATAATCTCTCAATAAACACTTTTATTTCTTCTAAAAAAAAAACTTTTATTTTTGTGTTCTTAACATGTGTTTTTGGGTAAAAAATCAATAACTATAAAAAGTGTCTTTATATTTTTTCAAATAAAATAAAACAGTGATAATTTTATAATTATTTATAAAAATAAGAAAAAACAAAAAAGTTTACTTAAGTCAAGTAAATTCTAAATACTCCTACATATTTTTTAAAGAGAATAATGTTAATAAATTACATGTTTAATAGCATTTTAACAAATCTAATTATATTTTGCTAATATGTTTCTTCTAAAATTCAAGTAGAAACATATTAACAACCACAATTCTTAATGTATTTTTGTTTATTTTGTAAAATGATTATGAATGTTAGAAAGTTACATGATATTTTAATAAATCTAAAATTATTTCTCATAAAGAAGAAGTTAAAAATTCTCTTGGATAATTAATTAAAAAATATTGATTTCATCTGAGATCTTATAAGTTTAAAACATATGTGTCACAGACTGAGAAAAAAATATGATATTATATAAAAATAAGAGTATAGGCCGTTTCTCATTTTTATATAAAAACAAGAAGGTAATATTATATTAGAATAAATTGAATTGCTTAATGTGGTTCAATATTTGTTCAATGAGCATATTTGTTCGATGTTCATTATTTGTTTGTTTGTTGTGTAACCAAAAAAGTTCAATATTTGTTCCAATAAACTTCGTGCAAGCTTATGATCCATGTATTAAGCTATCATATATATAGTTAAAAATGATTGATAGTATAAAATTGGTTATGTATAAGTATAACCTTTTTTTTTTTTGTATAATCTCCTACATTTTTTTAACACAGGAAATCTATAATTTTATAAATGCAGAAGGTTAATAACATTTTTTTTTCATATTTTTACTAATAAATAATTTTTATACGATTTTATTAAATAAATAGTAAAGTGAGATTACTTAGTAATACTCACATAAAATTCAGTATTTAATAATAAAAAATATATAAAACTGAGTTAGTAATACTTTTTTTCCCCATAATTTATTGATTATTGATACACTTGCCACATGCAAGCCTAGTTGCCGTTAAGATCCAAGTCCAATTCTAAGAGTGCATTTTATTTACGGATTAAAAGTTTATTTTAGAAAATATAAATATGCAACTGTAATATACTCATATTTGTCAGTTGTTACAAGTTTTGAAAAATTATTCTCATTATTAATGATTGCTAAAAAACTTGTAACTTTTATTTTTATTATGTTTTTCTACATTGTTATTTTCAAGAGGAGGGTTGTAAAAGTAATATTTTTATAAAAATATAGTCAGTTATTTTCTAACACACTTGTAACTTTTATTTTTATTTATTTTTTATTTAAATTATTTTAAAATTTAAAAATAGTTTTAAAAAATTTAAAATATAACCAAATATATTTTTAAATATACTCAAAAATAACATTTTCGATTATAATATTCTTAAAAATGTGATTATTGAAAATGTAATGTGATACTTGAAACAACCGCCCCTAAAAACAATGAAAACTTGAGAGCGAACCGTGAAGAAACTTGAAGCAGAGAATATTGTTGGGCCGAACGAGCCCAACAACAGTGTCTCCATTTTCTAAAACGACGCCGTCTGTGGGCACTCCAAAACCAAACAAACACGCCGCTTCCTCCCTCTCTTATAATTATTACAGGCACAGCCACTACCGTACTGTAATGATGATGATTCAAACCAAAAAGCTGTTCCAATTCCATCGAGTCAGTCTTTTCTCTTCCTTTTTCTTTTTTTAATTATTTACTTTTAAAAAAATCGTATTAATTATATCAAATATTAATTATAATTATTCCGTTGCATTCTTTGGTTCCGATTTCGAAGGAGAGGGAGAGGAAATCTGAGAGGGTTTCTGGTGCTTCCGGCAACGGCAATGGCGGAGCAGAGTGACCTCTGGAGCTGGGACGGTTTCGAGCCGTGGAAGTCGCCGTCACCGTCGCCGTCGCCGTCGCAATCTCTTTCGCCGGAGCAAAAAGATCAGAAACTTACTGCGCCGTTGGTGAGGAGATGCTCCAACTCCTTGGTTCCTCTGCACTCCGTGGTTTCCAAGGTTGAGGGATTGAGAGAGAAGGTTAAGGTAATGCGTTTTCATTTCCACGCGTAGCGCGTTCTTCTTCTTCTTTCGAATTCGGTGTCTGAAACTGAAATTTTGGTTTCGAGCTATTTCGGTGAGAGTTCCAGTGGTTACTGCTTCCGCATCGGTTTTATATGCATGTTGAGTTTTCGGATTTTTTTTTGGAGAATTTCAGTGACTGTTAGTGGTGAGAGATTTGACTGTGAATTAGTTTTGGAATCTGGAGAGAATTTGACGTGCAGTTGAGGAAATTGTTTCTTTAGCATGGCTTGGAGTTCTGCTAAGGTGGACATGTTGAACAATTTTTTGTTCCCTTTCATATTTGAAAAGTTAAAAACAGAACAAAAAAAATAAAATGCTGTGTTCACGAAAGAAAGAAGAAGAGGCTTAGTAACATTCCAATTTTTAAAAGTTGTCTCATTGTGTGTAATGGCTTTGGAAGAAGACGGCCAAGTGTATGTTTTTGATTGTTGCCTTAACGGTTTCCTCTTCAGTTGAAAGCTGTTAGTGCTGGCAACAAGATACTCTATACAGAGAGGAATGTGAGGAAAGAAGGGATTCACTGTCTTTATTGAAACTGGAATATCAGAGTGTTTGGAATATAGTTATAGGTGGTAATTTCTCTCAGCAGTTGCTTGAATATATCAATCAGGTTTAGTCAGCATTAATTAGGATTCCAGATTTGAAAATGCCAATTGCTTAATTAAGATTCCAGATTTGAAGATTCCAGGTTCAGTCAGCATTAATTAATATTCAGATTTGAAAATGCCAATTGCTTTTCTTTTCCGCTAGGTTTATTGCATGGCTTTGAATTAAGATGCACGTCTAGCTTCTATGTGTCTTTATGTCTTCAAAATCTGCATTGGATTTCTTAGAGTCAGGAGGTTAAAATATCTTGCGGATCCAGACATTTGAAAATACTAAGTATTAAAGTTTTTACTGAGAATAATTGTCTAACTCTAATATAAATATAAATGATAGATAATGTAAAAATTATATTCATAAAATTAGTTTCAAGCTAGTTTGTGCATTTTTAAGCAAAGAGATAAAAGCAAACTTCTTTCTCCTTAAAATTTATACTAAACCAAAAGCCATACAATACATAAAAACAAGTCAGATTATTTTCTAAGAGTAAAAAAGACATGTTATTTATCCACAAGTATATATACATAAATTTTTTCTACTTAATATCCAGTAGAGCCAGAATTCCCCTGCATTTATGTAAAACTTGAATCAAACTTACCCTGCATCTATTTTAAATTATTTTTGAATGGTTCATACCCTTGCATGTTTGGTTGGGATTTTTTTTTTTGGAAAAATAATTTCTATTTTTCATAAGCTCTCTTAGGAAATTGTTAAAAAATGCAAAATATACATTAGTATAATAGTAACATTGTCCCTTAGAACAATGCTACAAACACTCTATTTGAATTATGCACAACTCGTTAATTTGTTACTATGCACATAAGACAAAACCAAATGGTTAGATTAATTTTTTTTCCTAAATAATTGTAGAAAAATGAGTAATTACTTTTCTCTCATTAGCTAGCAATAGCATGTCATCAAAGTCTAAGGATTACTTTTCTAACTTTTAGCCATACAATTTGCTAACTAATAAGTGGTAATTGGAGCAATTCAGAATATGTAGTGGGAGCAGTTCTGAATACACAAAGGAGGTAATTCAAAATATAATGGGAAAAAAGGAGGGGGTGGGGGGTTAATAAAGCAAACTAATTATATTGATAATAAAATTTTTGAACTTAGTGGGGGTATTTTCCCCCACAATCTACAATATGGGTCTGCCCCTGTTTTCAATTCTATGGTCATGTTGATCAGTTTGATTGATTGAAGTTTTTGCATTCTTCCTTTCTGCAAATTTCAGCATGGGCACAAATTCTTGAGTGAACTTTACTTAACTGGGCTATTGCAACTTGTCATGATTTTAGTGCTTGGTAGTTCTATTATGAAGAAGGAAAAAATGAGTGTGGTCTTTCAGTTTCAATATTATGAATTTAGATGGCAGGCCTGTTGGGAGAGGCTGTTAGACTAATATGATCAAGAACTCTGGAAGGTAAAATTTAGGATCAAACTCACTGCTAATTTTGAGGGTTTGAAGATTTGGTGTGTAAATGGAAAAAAGGATTATTGTTATGTAAAACAGAGTATAAGTCATCCTCTTCTGGAAAGGTTTCACTTAGAATGATCTAGTTTTGGATAACATAATGTTATGTACAAAATTTAAGAGAAATTGATATTTGCACATATATGGTGTCAAACAAATATAAGCAAAGATGTTTCTTACACAATCCTTAATTGTAGTATTATATAAAACTTGTTGGGGAAGGATAATTTATTTAAATTTTTTTCACGACTTTTAGTAGGATTGGATTGATGGGGAGTTTGAGCTACTTGTGGTAGCCTGGTAGGTATTAGGTTTAGAACTCCATGCTGCCATGTACCAAGGAAAAGGATGGTTAGAAGATGTGCTTTTCTGGAATATCTTTTATACTATTTAAAGCAGTTTTACATTCTTACAAGCCAGTCTTGTTGGTTGAAATATATGTTTTTATTTGGTGTCCTTGCTGATCTTTGTGGGCCATGCAATTTTTGTTTTAGACATGTGCTAACAATCACATCAGGTATTTTGCACAGCTTGCTAGAAATGACTACCTGCAGTTAAGACAAGAAGCGAGGGAACTTCAAGAATATTCAAATGCAAAACTTGATCGAGTTACACGATATCTTGGTGTTCTTGCAGAGAAAACCCACAAGTTAGGTAACGTTAATTTGTCTTGACTTGTGTTTCTTTAGCTTTGCAGCTGGTTTTGATATTTGTCATTTTTATTAATTCTTTTGCTTGATTGGGTCACTTTGGTTGCATTTGGATAAACAACTTAAATAAGTGCTTATTTAATCTGAGTTCATTTAATTAAGCTCTACTGTTATAAATGTATTAGAATTTAGAAATGGAACCAGAAATGTCAGCTAGATAATATTATTCGTTATAGCTCTGCTGATGAGATTGGCGTGATATCAATAGTAGAAGCCTGCATACACAGATCTATATGTTTTTTTGGGGGGGGGGGGGTGGGTTAAGTTTAGTGTGATAAAGGGAGGAGGTTCAATTTGGTTGTTAGGCCTTTTGGCTGGGCAGAGAGTATTTTCTCTGAGGAGCTTTTGCGTTGGGAGAGGGAGTGATTCCCCTATTGTATATGCATTGAGCTTGTTTTTCAGATTCAATAAAGCCCTTATTTCTGTTCTAATTTTTGGGATTCAATATGCTCATTGTATATTATCCTAAACCCCAAACCCTAAAATATCATATTAAGAAATATGCAATACAAATTAATATTATATAATAAAAATATTAGAATGAAATAAGATGGACATTAGAGTGGACATTGGACGTTGCAAAAATATATTAGAATAAAAATTAATAAAAAATCAGACATTGCAAAACAGTTGGACATTGTTCATTTCGATGAGTGCATTGCACAAAAAGCCAAACGACAAAGTAAAGTAAAAAAGAGTTAGGAAAGGCACAATTATTGTGTTTTCTTTACATTCTCTAATATAAGATTCCAAAATCAATCCCTATGCTGGAGCGTGATGAGTTGATGAAGATATGCGATGCTGATAATTCAATGAAGAAATGGGAGAAGCAGAATGTTGCAATTTTTTTTTTCTGATGCATGCCTTTGACCTTCTCATGCACAACTTCCTTTCAGAGTCTTTGTTTTTGTTTGATGTTATCTTTGGGTGTAATTTACTGATTTATATAAACGATTTGTAGAAGAAAGAGGTTAAACATATTTGATAATGTGGTTTGTATCCTAGATTTATGTATCGCATCGTATCTTATCCGTATCAGAATTTTTTATTATTTTTTAAAACAGAACTGTCACTGATACTCATGGGATACGTATCCCTGGTGTATTGAAATGTATTTGTATTGGATATGTATCAGACACAGATACGGGACAAAAATTGGCATATCTGTGCCTAAGAGGAGGCTGCTAAAGCAAAAACACCAGGAATTCCATCGACGTAGAGGTCACAGGCAGAGGTACTATGCTTCCACCTTCAGTGAAGTCTGAAATCATGGAAGCAGAAGTGGAAGGTAAACTCATATGGGTTGATTCTGAGCAGTAGATAGATTTTGAGGAGTTTCAAAAATATCCCTCTCCTCTGATGGCAACATCGGCTATTCTCAGAGTAGCCGAAGGGATGACAAATTCATCAACACGATAAATTTCTCGTGAGTATCATGATACCTTCCTTTGGTTAGAAAGGCAGCTCAAAATCACATGGGGCAATGTAGAGGTTTGGAGGAGCAAAGTTTGAGATGTCACAGGAATGATCAGTTAGAGGCAAACTGGAAGCAAGTTTGGGGTTGCAGTCCAGTGTCCTGAATTAGGGTTGGTGCTTGTGATGAGGAAGAGTTGTTTAGAGAAGTAGAGGAATTCATGGCATATGACAACATTGCAGCTTCAAATATTTGTGATGACCTATCTTAAGGTAATGCTACTTGGAATTAACTTAGAAGTTATTAGGGGGGACGCAAAGCACTAGAAGTTTTTTCACCTCAGAGGTGTAGTTTTTTTAAAAAATTACCAAAATAGGTAGTTTTTGAAAAAATTACCAATTTGGTGTAAGTCGTGTTTGAGGAATACAACTCTTGAAAATGAAGTTGTATACATACTTACAACTTCCAAATTTAATTTTTTCTTTTTATGACTTTCAAAAGAAGTCGTAAAAGTGTATACTACTTCCATTTGTTAAATTTTAATACGATAAAAATGAATTAAATATGGTAAATTTTTTTTTTTTTTTTTAAAGAAGTTGTGTTTCTCAAATGAGACTTTGATTTTTTTTTTTTAAATATTTTCTTGAAGAAGTCGTGTTTTATAGATGAGACTTCAATTTTTTTTGTTTTATTTTTTTTAAAAGAAGTTGTGTTTCATAAACAAGACTTCAATATATATATATATATATATATTTTAAAGAAGTCCTATTTGGCAAATGAGACTTTGATTTTTTTTTTTTAAATTTTCTTGAAGAAATCGTGTTTTAGAGATGAGACTTCAATTTTTTTTTTTTAATTTTTTAAGAAGTCGTGTTTCGTAAACGAGGTTTCAATTTTTATTTATATTTTTAAAGAAGTCGTATTTCGCAAGCAAATGAGACTTCTTCAAGATTTTTTTTTTTTTTTTTAAAATCGAAGTCTCATTTGGGAAACATGATTTCTTTAACAAAATAAAATAATTTTTTTTACCGTATTTAATTCATTTTTATCCTATTAAAATTAAAAAAAATGGTAGTCGTATATACTTTTACGACTTCTTTTGAAAGTCGTAAAAAAAATTAAATTTAGAAGTCGTAAGTACGTATACAACTTCATATTCAAAAGTCGTATTTCTCAAATATGACTCACCCCAAATTGGTAATTTTTTCAAAAATTACTCATTTTGGTAATTTTTTGAAAAAATGACACCTCCGGGGTAAAAAAGCCGCACTAGAATGGCCTAAGTAAGTTGGGTCAGATCAATCAAATGGATCGACAGAGTTTTTGGGTTGGATTGGGCTATGATATGACCTGAAATCCTTGAACTCTGTTGCTCCAGCCTGTTCACAGGTTTTGAATTTGTAGCTGGTGACAATGAAAGAGCTAAAGGATGGCAACCAGAGATTAGAACCAGTGAAGAGGGGAGGAATATAGGTATCAGATTGGAGATGGCGACCAGAAAAAGGTGGAAATCAGGAAACCCACTTAATACAATTTCTGCCAGGAGCTCAAATTTCATTGTTGTTCGTTTCTGTAATCTCATCTTCACAAATTCATTGTCCATTTTCTGTGCTGATAAGTTTACTCGCCTTTGCTCCATCGAGGTTCCCTATTATGACAGCGCTAGAAGATGTGAAGGTTGCCAAGACTATAAGGATTGTCCACCATAGTTGCAGGGTGGTTCAATCAGTGATGCAGTGAAGCTAGGAATGTTGATAGACAATGCTGGCCAGGAAACAGAAGTGAGAGGAACTACTAACCTTTATGTGGAGGGGGTGGTTGACACGTTCCATAAGTTTTCAGAAAAATTGGCTGGGGATTGAATTCTAAAATTGAGTAATTATGGCATTTTGGTACGCCTAATGTCTACCTTTTCTATGGCCTAGGGTAGGCAAGATTCCTGTTATGCAAAGGCTTGCATGTGTTTTGTCTGAAGAATTTCATAAAAGGTTGGTGATTTTGTGTATTAGCAAGGGAATTAGTGATCTATCAATGGTTGTTAATCATAATGGTATTCTTGAGCAAAAGTCCTTGGGTAAGCCGGTAAGGATCACATTGATGTGTTCACCATTGTTGTTTCATCATCTTACATAAGTGAGATTATGGTAGACAAGGGTCAGCTTCTTGAAGTTGCTTTAAACAACCAAGTTGCTGTCTCGGACACATTATTTCAGATAAAAAAAATGAGGTACTTTTTGGTTTCATTTGAAGATTCAATGGCCATGGCATGAGGGGGCTCCTGGTAGAAGTCTTGGTTTTGAAGAGTATCAATATAATTGAGGAAGAGATTTTCCAAGTCCTAATGCACTGCTTTACTATCTTGAGAACAGCTTGGGAGAAGATGGTTGTTATCCGTATGCAATCTTATGAGCTAAGCCTTGAGGACAAGGCTTTATTTCAAGTGGCAAGTATTGATGGGACCCTTGGTCCTAATGCTACGGTAACTAGGCTTGGTTTAGATAATGGGTCAAGAGGCCCAACTATTGGATTCTATACTAAGTCGAAAAAGGTTTTAGGGGGATAAGGTGGAGATGGGTTGGCAGGTTGTTAGTGTGTATATAGGGGGGCAAGGTTAGGGTGACAAAGTGTGAGGGGGTTCATTTTGGTTGTTTGGCCTTTTGGCTGAACAGAAAAATTATTTTCTTTGAGGAGCTTTAGCTCTGGAAGAGGGAGTGATTCCTCTACTGTATCTGCTCATTGAGCTTGTGTTCAGATTCAATAAAGCCATCATTTTTGTTCTAATTTCTGGGACCCTAACAAGTGCTGATTACAACACCCTTTTCTTCCAGGATAAACCCTTCTAATTGGGATTGGATAGGCACTTCTGTGAAGTGCTTATGAATGAATAAGGGATTTTGACAATGCATTAAGGTCAAGCTAGTTGAAAAATATTATAAATTCAGATACTAATCAATCTGTTTTCAGTTATCATAGATCTTATTTCCATAAACTCCAACTTCTGCTTATGGAAATAAGCCCCAACAGAACTTATAGGGTTTTCAAAAGCTGTTTTAATAAGCTCATTTAAATGGATTTTTTCTCTAGTACTTATTTATAGAAACCTAAATAAGCTGTAAATCAGCCCATCCATACAGGATCTTAATTTCTGTGCCAGCATTAGACTTTCTCTAAATTGATGTTGGAAATTAAGTTGCTTTGTTAGGAGTTAGATATAAGAGAGGGGTTTGTTGGGAGTTAGGAAGTTAGTTTAGACAGTTAGGATATTAATTAGTTAGTTAGGGGATGAGTGAGGTAATAAATAAATTGGGGAAGGGGATTCATTCAATCTTGTATCATTTGAAAATTGAACTTTGCTGAAGGGGAAACCTTTGGAGGATATCTTTCTCTTATTTTCTATGTTTTTCCATTCAAACCAATAAATCTTTCTTTTCTTTCTCATTTCTGTTCTTGGTTCCTAACAAATTGGTTCGCCGAATCCTCGTCAGGGAAGAGATGAAGAATTTAATGATGCTCTTGAAGAAAGTGACCAGTGATCAAGAACTACAGCCACTTACCCTGGATTCCAACATTTCTGACATCAAGTAAAGTGTTGAAGAGATCAAAGAGCTTAAGCAGATATAAGAGAGATCTTTCCTCCAAGGGTTTCCCCTTCACGAAGGATTTCTCTTTTCACAAAAAGCAAAGCTCAACTCTCAAATGATACAAGACTAAATGAATTCCCTTCCTCTATATATTTACCTCACTCAACCTCTAACTAACTAATTAATATACTGTCTTAATTAATTTTCTAACTCCTAACAATCCCCTCTCTTATATATAACTCGTAACATGTTCAAATCATTCCAAACAAGGCTCGTAGCATTTTTATCTGAGATGTGTATAGTTTCATGTAAGCCTGAGACTTATTATTTTATAAATCCAATGTTCTGAGCAACAATAATAAATGTAGCTGTTGTATATCTAGATGCATTAATTTTTTGAAATACTTGCAGTTATGTGAAATTTGAATGTACCTACACCAACCTTATCTTTTCTTGTTAAGCCATTATGCTGTTGGTTTTCTATTTTTAAATTTTGAATTTTGTGCTGCATCTGTGAATGTCAGATCAAGTTGCCATTGAAACCGAGGCAAGAATATCTTCTGTGATCAATGAGAAGAGGAGATTGTTCAATGACTTATTGACATCTAAAGGTGATAATTGCTATATGTAGTTCCTTTTCTATTGTTAGCTTCTTTGTATTGACTTTGTTTTTTGTCCCTCAATGATGCTGTTTGTATATTATGTAATATATAATATACATTAACAGGGACTTAAGCTAGTTAACTACATGGCCTGTCTCTTTTTAAGCATATTCAAATGCATGTTTTGCTGAGCTGGAAAGATCTATCTAGCTGTTAAATGTGGTTCTATTATTTGCAGGAAACATACGGGTATTCTGCCGTACTAGGCCATTATTTGAAGATAAAGGTCCCTCAGTTGTTGAATTTCCAGATGATTATACCATCCGTGTAAATACTGGAGATGAATCCTTGTCTAACTCCAAGAAAGAATTTGAATTTGACAGAGTCTATGGACCTCATGTTGGACAGGGTAAAATGGTTCTATTTTATGTTACTATTTTTTTTGGGGGGTGGGGGGAGGGACTAGGGGGGGGTTCCACTGATTAGCTTCTTACTTATCTTACCCCTTATATTATGTTTGCAGCTGAGTTGTTCAGTGATGTTCAGCCAATGGTGCAATCAGCTTTGGATGGATATAATATTTCCTTATTTGCATATGGACAAACACATTCTGGAAAGACACACACTATGGTTGTTCTTTCTGTCTTTCACTTCACTGTGTGTGTGCTGAATGTTATTCCACTCTTTCAAAAGAAATAAAATAGTTGGATGAGGGCCTAGAATTCAGTGTTGATTTAAAATTGAAATGCCTATCCTGTGGGTGAACTTAATTATTTATGCATGTTCTTTAACTTCTTGAGTCAGTAATGCCTGATAATTTGCATCTGCAATGCTCATTTATTGTTCTCAGGAAGGATCAAGCTATGATAGGGGTTTATATGCTCGCTGTTTTGAGGAGTTGTTTGATTTAGCCAACTCGGACCCAACTGCTACTTCTCAATATAAATTTTGCATTACTGTTTTTGAGCTCTATAATGAACAGGTCTCTTTCTCTTTTCACTTTGTGCACCGTTTCTGGTGGGTCTATGATTTGCTTCCTGCTTTAGGTTGACTTGGGATTATAAAGGTTTTCATAGTCTCTTTTTATGTGCTTACAGATAAGGGATCTGCTCTTGGAGTCAGGGAAAAGCTTGCCTAAACTGTGTTTTGGATCACCTGCATATTTCATAGAACTAGTGCAGGAAAAAGTTGATAACCCTCTGGACATTTCTAGGATTTTGAAAGCTGCATTACAGAGTCGAGGAAATAATCCATTAAAGATTAATGTTTCTCATTTGTATGGTCTCTGCCTATAGTATGCATGGTTATATTGTAAATTGGCTTTATATTTGCTGTTTGATGTTGCATGATAGATTTCTATTCATAGCATACTTTCGCCAATGTAGCTAGTGGTGTCAATGCAAAGATCAGAGTTTGCGTTACAGGATACAATATAATATGCTAAAGATTTTTTTTTCAACTTTTACTTTTCTTTTTACTTATTGTATTTTTTGACACACTTAAGTAACAATATGAAGCAGAAAATATTTATGACTGAACATTAAAACATTAAGGGCTTATTAAGCAACAATATCCATCCATTAGTTTGACTATGTCTTATTGTTTCTTCAAATTTATCACCACCATGATAATGTTCTCTCAGAAAGATTATCGTGGTTGTTACTGTTTTGATATTTGTGTTCATCTGTTCTGTGTGAGTAGATGTTTTCTGAATGCTATACACTAATTCAGAAAAGTGAATTTCATTTTATACCTTGTATTGTCAGGATTGTTACAACACACATATTTTATAACAATTTAATCACTGGTGAAAACTCATATAGCAAGCTTTCTCTGGTTGATTTGGCTGGAAGTGAAGGTTTGATAACAGAAGATGATAGTGGTGAGCGTGTCACAGATTTGCTGCATGTTATGAAGTCACTTTCAGCGTATGTCTTTTTAATAATTTTTTTTTATTCTTTACATTTTACTTCATTGTCAACTTTATGTTTTATTTGCTTAGTAGTCAGCAGGTGTTCTTTGTCCACCTATATGACTTAATGTCAAATGTCAATGCTCTTTCAATATTCTCTGTGTTCTCGATTTTTGGTGGTTTGTCAGTTTTCATTCCTTGGTGTAAATGGTACTAGGTTAGGCAACTGGTTTCTTGTTATCTCTGATTTGCTTGGGGAAAAAATATGGAGATAGTTGTGCTTCCTATGGCTAGTTCTGCTCTCTGTTTCCTATGGGATTTTGGCTGTTAGGCAACACTTGTAAAGAGTGTATTTAATTTATACTGTTACCTGATTTGTTGGTACCTACTTGTAAATAACAAATTGAATTTGCATGATTGCTAAATTCAATGTGTTCAAAAATCACGATCTAGACCCATAAAAATGCTGATCTCAAGTCATAGAATCTAGGGTCTTTGGTTTATCTAGCTTTGGTAGGGTTAGAGTACAATGAACATAAAATAAAAGAAATAAAGTATTACATTACTAAAGTTACTTGTGTAGCTGTAGCTATGGTGAAGGTATTAATAGTAAAAAAATTCTATTGTGATATGCTAAATAAGAACACTAAATATAAACCATTTGATTATATTTGAATGTTCAAGATTAAAAAATATATGCACATGACTTTTTTAAGTGGTCACATGACTACTAACTAAATTTTAATCTTGACCATTCATGTATGGTTGTATGACTCGGATTTATAGTTCTTATTTCTCACAATAACCAATAATTCACACTTGATACGCTCTGTGTGTGTGTGAATATGTGTGCGATCACTGTGGTGTGTCTGTAGAAAGTTCACTTGGTTAGAGTAATTCAAGTGTTTCATTTATAAGATATTCAGAGAGATAAAGAGAGCAAAAGTAGAAGGAATTTGGAGGATAAGGGATCCTTTATAGCAAAAAGGAAAACTAAAACAATAGGAAAAGAGAAAACATAATGGAGCAAAACTGCCTTATCTCTTTTTATATGTATTAAGAAAAAGTCCTTAAAAAATAATGTGCTTTTGTACCCCTCTTTTCTATCTTCATAATTCTTTTCTTATATATAAGAAAAAGACCATGTGCTTCAAACCACATAGAAGCCATTCTTCTAATCTCATCCCAAATTAGCTGTAGTACCAATGAAACTGATAAGCATCTAAGCACTTGGGGAACCCTCCCTTAAAAGCTAGCTATTAAGGGGGGAGAACCAAGCTACTTAAATACTCCATTGAGCATCCCATACTACTCAATATGGGACTTAGGCACCCTATAATATCCAAGTCTCTATCATAGCACTGCCCTTAAGAGCCGACGTCTCGACGGCTCACAATCTACGACACTTCACTCGGTGACACTTTACTGAACTTTCTTGTTGGTCAGAACCCTCCACTGGTCAGAACCTTTCGTAGGTAGCCCTTTCCGAGACATACCAATTGATAAGCATCTAAGCACTTAGGGAACCCACCTTTAAAAGCTAGCTATTAAGGAGGGAGAACCAAGCCACTTAAATACTCCATCGAGCATCTCATACTACTCGATGTGGGACTTAGGCACCCCATAATACCCAAGTCCCTATCAGAAACCCCCTTAAAAATTGTGAGCATTAAGCTCCAATCAAATGCACCAAATAGTACTATAGTAGTATAGATTGCAGATTACCATAAAAATTTAGCCTATTTACTTCTACTACCACGGCCACTAAAGCTAGTCAACCAAAATTGGTTCAAGGACCTAGGATTGTAGGACACACTTGGCATTAACAAAAAAAAAAGCTAAACAATCTATTCCATAAGGAGATAGCAGCTGAACAATGTGGGAACAGATGAGGAATCAATTCTGAACAACCACTACACAAATGCAATCAAGTTGTGATAGATGATTTTAAATGTATATAAGTAAATCATAGACATAGCAAACCAAGAAGAGTTTTGAATATACTGTGACCCCAAAAAGCGGATGACTAAGCTAATCCCTTAGATTGCAAATTATACAGTGTCATACCTGTATCTGGACCTGTTCGGCATACTGTTTTGAATCACATTAGTAAATACTGGTTTAAATCCACAAAATTGAAATTTATCTGATTTCTCCTTGTTAAATTCATGAACGTCTTTTTCCATTCATATTGAAGTTTTTAACTAGTAGAGTGTGAAGAATATGGAATATTTATGTGTTAGAAATTTCTGTGTCTTACTTCTTGCTGCATTTGAAAATGATTTTACAGGTTGGGAGATGTTTTGTCTTCTTTGACATCAAAACAGGATGTTATTCCTTATGAAAACTCGGTGCTAACGAAACTATTTGCAGATTCACTTGGTATTATTTTTATTCCATCTCTTTTTTATAAGCTTATGGCAACATCTATTTGGTCTTCAAGTTGTTAGACACTGGACAATTTAATTCTTGATGGAATAATAACAATAGAAATTGCATGTGCCTCTTAAAATGCTAATAAATTTTTACATGTTTGGTGTGGCTTTTGCATGCTAGTATATGATCTAATCAATACTTAGATACTCTGCGTAGTTTTTGCTGTAATTCTTCATCTCTAATTGGATTGTTGTTACATACAATTAATCCAAACCTGCTCCACATACAGTGGCATCTATCTTGTTCTGACTTTATTTCATTGTCTGTTAGTTTTCTGGCTTATTTTGGAAGTGTATTGAAGCATCTGTATTCTTCTGGTGGTGTTACCATTTTTTGTTATCTTGTCTGTTTTTATATATTTATTTCAAAACTGGTTTCTTATAAGCATATAGCTTATAGGACCTTCTGTTGCTGGAACTGTTTCTTGATTATAATTTTGGCTTTTGACATCTGTATACAGAAGATTTTTTAGTTGTTTTGTACTCAAGAGTTCCTTTCTTTAACACCTATGAAACAAAGACAATTCTTTTTTCTTTTTTAGTACCCCATAAAAAGAAATATTTTATTAAAGGTTGGAGGAAATCATTTGAAGCAGAGGACAAGATACCCTCCTACAAAATCATAAAGGGAACTAATGAGCAGATATATAAGTTGATAACTGGCATTGAATTTCTCTCCATAATAAGAAAATCTGAAATCACTTCCATAGTTCTGTTGAGAAGAACAGTGGGCTTCTTAACTGTGATTTTTGCCAATGTAATATTATTGTACTTGCAATTCTTCCGCTATTTGATATCACTAGATGATTCTGTTAGACATTTGCACTTGCAATTCTTCCTCTATTATTGCACTGCCAAAGTGAGTTTTCTAATCTATGGAAGGTTTGTCAGTTACGAATTAGGTTAAACTGTTAAATTAAAACTGTAGTCCTTTATCCTTGTAGTTTCCATCCATTTTCAATTTAATCCCTACATTTTTTTTATGTTTGTCCTCACACTCATAAACATTTTCAAAGTAGTCCCTTCCATCATTTTCCATTATAACAACATCAATTTAGTCCCTACTGGACGTATAATGTAAAAAAAAAAGGAGCATCTAAATGTGTATGTGTAGTCGTGTACCTACTGAACATATGAGCACATACTGAGAAAAGTTGAGTATCTGTAGGATCTCCTAGTAGAATGAAGGAGCATCTGTAGAGGACGTTTTACAGAAAAAACAAGCACATAAAGGAGCATCTATTTGATAAAGAAACACTCAGTTAACAAACTGATGGTGTTATAACAATGTGGGTTATATACACTTGTAAGTTTAAGGCTAAGGACTGATTTGAAAAGAAAAAACTATGGAGATGAAAGTGAAAGGACTATAGGGACCAAAATTTAATTTAACCTTTGAATTTTTATTTAACAAACGTTAACTTCTTATCCTATGTAGGACAGAAAAACTCAGGTACAAATTTGAGGTGACACTATGAATATTTACCTGCATTTCTTTATATAAAAACAGAAAAGAATTTACCTTTGTGGTCATCCTTGCTCTTTTTCCTTTGTCCTGAAAATTGACTAAATGTAATTTTATATATATTGTTTCTTCATAACTAGGAATTCAATTATTTCTGCTTAGTCTTAGACATATGATAAATTGATAACATTTTTATTGTAATTTTTCTTTAATGTTTAGGTGGGAGTTCAAAAACTCTGATGATTGTAAATGTGTGCCCAAATTCTTCAAATTTGTCTGAGACATTACTGTCTCTCAGTTTCTCTGCCAGAGCTCGAAATTCTGTATTAAGCCTTGGAAATCGAGATACAATTAAGAAGTGGAGAGATGTTGTAAGTTCTTCCATAACCCCATTCCTCCTTTGCAAAAGATAGTCTTCTACTTTTGATTTGCTCTTCATTTCCAACTGTGGATTTTGTGGGAAGCAGTTAAAAATCATTACTCATGCATATTATATATGGATATAATGTTGATTTCAGCATTGAACCCTTCCTTTTACTCAATTCAATCAGTGTTTGCTAGTTTAATAGAAAGTTACTTGTATACGTAATTGGTTATGTTACTGACTCGCTGTAACTGAGAAATTGCTTGCTTGGAGTTTGCAAAATTTTTTCTTATATAATCTTTCCGTGTTCATAGGAAATTCAATTTTACTCAGTTTTCTAGCACTTTCATAAAAAAAATGGTGGTAATTTCAATAGACTTCAAGATAACAAATTTACTGTATATCTTCCAAATTTAAGTTGTGATGGTTTTTATAGGCAAATGATGCACGTAAGGAGATATATGAGAAGGAAAAAGAAATTCAAGATCTGAAACAAGAGGGTCTGAGACTTAAGCAAGAACTTAAAGATGCAAATGATCAATGTGTTCTACTCTTCAATCAAGTACAGAAGGCATGGAAAGTTTCTTCTGCATTGCAGACAGATTTAAAGGTTAGGCCGTTTATTGAGATGGGCTTGATTTTACAGTCATATATAGTGACATGTTACTAAATGGTTTGATGATTCTGTTCATTTACTTGACATGCTTGAATAATGTTAATCCATTAGGTAGTTCTGTGTTCTTTTCATGTAGTGAGTAGGAGAAAGTTTATACAGCATTTAAATAATTTTCTAAGTAGTTAGAACTCAATCGAATGTTCTATAACATCTCTTCTAGCATTTTTTGATATCAATTTTTGGCTTGAATTTGAGGTAAATGTTCAGTCAAACAATCCAATTGTTTGCATGGATCTGATAGAAATCTAACTGCAGCTAATTAGCAATGTTGTTGTCCTCTCATCAGTGTGCCAGAATATCAAATTTGCTATATTTTCTTGCTATTGTTCCTGTGTACTGTTCCTGCATTGTGAAGAGTGTAGTTTTTGTGTCAAGTGATGTTCCTTTAAATTTTAAAGACTGATACTATTTGATTACTTGTTATATCAAACTGATGCTGTTCTTTCACTTTTTTCTTATTCTGTCTTTTGTTTGAAAGAGTTATGTCATATGTGCATTTGTTTGGAGAGATATAAACATTTTGTATAAGATATGTCTGATGTCCACTTTTTGTGAACATTCACGCTGTGCTGCAACACTTGATTGTTAGCTTTGAACAGAAGCCTTGCTAGTGAGCATAATCATTGCTTTATTTTCTGCAGTCAGAGCATATTTTGCTGGCTGATAATTATAAGGTAGAGAAAGAACAAAATGCTCAGCTTAGAAATCAAGTTGCTCATGTGTTACAGTTAAAACAAGAGCAAAACTTGCAGATACAACAGCGCAATTCAACCATCCAAAGTTTGCAGGTTAATATTTGGTAGTTTACATAAAATGTTCAATAGGTACTTCGTGAATGGTTTATCAAGTTCATTTTCTTTAATAATTTTGTTGGAAATAAGAATATTTTAGGAGATAAAAACATCTTTAATGTTTAGTTTTCCAAATAGCCTAGGTACTTGGTATAGCTAGGTTCTATGCATCGTAGGAGGTATTGGTATCTTAATTGTTCTCTTGTAAATTGTTTTGGCATTAATTATCTTTGTATTACTCATGAGTATAAATAAGTCCACTCTGCTGGGTGGAACATTCAGAAAAAATTCCTTTCTTATTTTTTCACAAATTTATGTGTCATTGTCCTGCTGTTTCGTGATAGCAATTTAAATTATTCCGAAATAGTGCTTTATGTGCAATTTTCTAAAATAATGACATAGCAGGATCATCCTTTCTATGCAATTCAGCAAAGCCATATTAACTTATTCATCTTTTGTCAATATTATGATTTGAATAGATGAATGAATTCTAGGTTCCAGAAATACTCAGCTGCATGCGAATCATATTGAAGCTGCACTTCCCATCTTTTGTCAATAATTTAAAAACAGACCTTTATATTTTTATTTTCATCTTTCTTAGAGGTTTGGACAATGGCTTCCTTAGCTCTTTCCATATCCTCATAGATATAACACATTGGAGTTTCTTCTCACCATAAACCAAATGAAGCATGTGGATAAGAATACCAATCACACCTTTGCAATATACACAATAGCACAACATTGTTCCTGTCAAAGACTAGCTCTCCCATAAGTTTAAGCTATTGGTAAAGGCTCAAGATTTGACTGTCTCTAAAACATCCCGCTTATTTATGTAAGAGCCCTTTGAACTTGAAGCATGGAAAGTGAATAGGCTTGTATTCTACCTTGTGCTGAAATTCTACTTATTTAGAAGAATAAGGCAGCAAGGATCGAAATCATGATCACTTGGTCATAGAGGATCTCATGACATGTCAAGAACAAACTCTACTAAAAGCCTAAGTTGTTAAGTGGAGGCTCAAGAATAACTTTATATCTAACACTCCACCTCATGCTTTGGCCCATATTAGGCTTGAAGTACGGGCAATTCTGAGTCTCAATCTTTCTTTTGCTGAAATTCATCTTTTTTAAATTGAATTTATAAGAATGGGACTCACAAGGACTTCTGATCACTTGGTCATACAAGTTCTGATATTACATCAGATGACCAACTCTCCTAACAGCTTGAACTACTGGGTAAATACTCATGAACGACTTTATTACTTTTCTAACAGACTAACACACTCTATCATGTGAAGCCCTTAGGACTTATAGATTGGACAATACACAAGCCTCTTCTATCCTAATGGGAGTGGCACGGATACAATTCCTAATTATTTGTTTGTAAGTGTCTTTAGCACATGTGATTGTACTTAAGGAGGTTAGGAATTTATATAGTTCCAAAGTAGTTATAGAAGTTTATAGAGTTGGTCAGAAAGTAGTTGTGGAATTAGTTAGGTGGTTATAGTGGAAGGGCAGGGGCTTAGCTTGAATAGTTGGAGGGTCAGTAGGGGAGGTCATTCAGATTCATTAGCATTTATCAACCAGTGTGAAAGGGGAAAGCCTCGGATGAGAAATTTCTCCTTTTGTCATTCAATATTCAATTGCGGCAGCATTCTGTTCTCATATTCTGTTTCTGGGTTCCAAACACTTTGTCATGGACCAACTTTCCCAAAATTGCAAGCGTTAGATGAGGCTTGTGATTGGCTTAACAATAACAGTTACAAAGTCCTTCACGTAGCACAATTTTGAGACACTCATTTGCCTTGTCTCCTTCGCCCATTTACTAGTTGTCCAATCTTCTAAGATAAACATCTTTCTCAAAGTATCCATTTTGTATGTGAATACTAAAAAATGGGCAGCATACTAATTGTTAAGTTGGGGGGTCAAACAAAAAGTTGTCTTAATGTACTATGTGTGTGTACAAATGAAGGAAAAGAACAGAGAATGAGGGAAGAACTAGTGGGTTTGAATTATACCAACTAGAACAGAGGACCACAAGTAACCAGTGGAAAATTTACAGGCTGCCGGTGTCTTTATAACCTACTGACTCAGATAGTGCTGATAGACAGAGTGCAAGAGAGTTTGGTCTTTGTGGCTTTAATATTCAGATTACATGTTTCCAGTTAGCCCATATAGTAGTTGCTGCTTGCTAATGCTAAGTCTGTCATATTGCTGGCGGTAGCACTACAACTGCATGTGTGCCATCCACCTATCACGTGCCCTAGTCTGTGGCATGGCACATCAGACCATGACATGCCACCTTAGCTTTGTGCTATAGCAACTGTGATCTAAGATGCATGTGACCAGCTTTGTTTGTGCTTGCCTGATAATGTACGTAATCTCTTTTTATCCTCTGATACAGGCTAAAATTGGAAGCCTTGAAATACAACTCAATGAAGCCCATAGATCCAGCAATACTAGGTCAAATGTTGGCTCAGAAACTGTGTCTGGAGCTTTATCTAATTCCAGGACAACAGGAGATAGCATGGATTCATCTGCAGTAACCGAGAAACTGGAAGAGGAACTCAAGAAACGCGATGCTCTGATTGAGGTCTGCTATACTCGTAAATTTTGTGTCTGATAGTAGTATTCTTCCAATTGCTTTTTCCCATTGGTTGTGGTTACTGATTTTCACTTCTTTCTCCTTCAATTTTCTTTTTAATTTTTCCATAGTCATTTATTTAATTGAGGATAGATTTAGCAAACAAATGGCCCATTGGTCAAGTGGCAGCGACTCCCTAATCTTGGACTGCTCATGTTGAAATCCTTTCCAACCATCTTAATATATGTGGTGAAAAGGGGAAATGCTAAAACAGCAACCAAGAAATCTCAACTTACAATTCTAGTTTGCTCATCTTGTGAATTTTCTACTTCTAGATTGTAAAAGATTGAATAAGTAATCCGTGAATAGGGTTCTTGTGTATCAAAATGTGCCATGACATAAGTTTTGAATATTTATTTTGCTGAATTCTTCAGCTGTGTTGAATTCTTATATGCTTACATTAGTTTCATTTTGTTCTGGTGAGGAACTCAATTCAATGTTTTGCAGAGGTTGCATGTAGAAAATGAGAAATTATTTGATAAATTGACTGAGAAAGCATCTTTGGTTGGATCCCCTCAGGTAGGCAAATTTTATTTTTTACCGGAGTTACCGTTCCCTACTTATCATTTATTATGTGGTGTGTGTAGTGGTGGGGGTCTATTTACATCTAGAATAAGTCTTAACTCACTCCATTGAATAACTACTTATAGATGTTAAATTTTATCAATCAATCATTCCGAAGGTAGAGCAATCTTATAAAATTTCGTAGAATTTTAAAATTAATTGGTACTTCATTCAACTACTTTACATTAAATATAATATACCTTTCGAAATGTATGTAAATGTTGACATTAGATTAAATATCATGTACTAGTGGGCTCCATTTACTCTAAAAGTTAAGTCTTGTACAACTTTATTAAGTTAATAATTTTACTAATTCAACTGTTGGATATTGTCATATTGTGATGACCGTGCATCAGAGTAGTCAATAGCGCGCGTTTGCGTTGCTATTGCGAAGGTGCGGTGTGGAGAGGACCCCCCTTGCTCCTAAAGAGTGCGTCAGTGCTTGACCATGAAGTTGCGGTCATCGCGCTACTAAAAGTGTCCAAAAACGTGTGAAATCGCACCCCATAGCGGATTTTGTTGTTGCTCTAGAACTTTTCACTTACATTTCACTTTCACTTTTCACCTTCATGAATTACTCCTGTGCAACCTTCGAGCCCCACCTTTCGCACAACCTTGGAGTCCAACCTCCCTTAACCGGTGACTTTGCAAATTTCGACGAGGCCCACTACTTCCGGTGAGACTTGTTCCTACCGACGAGCTTTTTGGTTGTTAGAGCTACAACTTTCGACGACATCTGCAACTTCTAGCGACACTTTCGGTGAGTTTCCAGCATGTTCAAATCTGCATATTTCTTCTTTCTTCTCTGTTTAGCTGTAATGGCTTCATCTCAACTTGTTTAGCCAAGCTGTCAACTGTTCAGCTAGCTTCTCAACCTGTTCAGTCACCATCAGCCTCTTCCTGTGCACTGGTGAAGCCTATTGGACATAACCTTGACATGGCATGGCTTAGCAGTGGAATAGCCTACGAGATATCAATAACAAAAAGGTTGTACCTTGTGATTTTTGTTTGAAAACCACCACTGGTGGTATTACCCGAGCAAAAAGACACTAGATGGGATTGAGGGGAGATGTTAATAGCTGTACCAAGACTTCCTCTAATGTTAGAGCATTACTCAAGGAAGCATTTGTGAAGTAGAAGACTAAGAAGGATGCATATTTGACTGAGATTCAAGAGAAAGATGAGGAGGAGGAAGAGGTAGAAGAAATCCACACCATTCTAACTAGAAAAAGGCCTGCAAGTGTAGCAGCAACATCAAGCGCTTTGACCTCGCTTCACTACCAAGAAAGGGAAAAATGTAAAAGGTCCCATTGATTTGCTTCTGTTCAGGAATCTAGAGGATACTATTAAATTAGGCAAGAACAAGAAGCAAACAACCATTAACGATGCTTGTAAAAGAGAGGCAAGAGCAAGGACCGTACACTATATTGAGCGTTTTCTTGCTAGAAACAACATTCCATTTAATGTTGTGCTATCAAAAAGCTTCAAGCTTATCATTGACTCAGTTGGAAATTATGGCCCACATTTAAAGGTCCCATTCTACCATGAGTGTAGAGTTCCTCTTCTCAAGAAAGAGTTGGACTACACAAAAGATTTGATGAAAAATCATGAGGATGAAAGAGAAAAATTCAGGTTGCACAATTATGTCGAATGCATGGACCGATAAGAAAAATAGAGCCTTGATCAACTTCATTGTAAATTGTCCAATTGGTTCTATGTTTGTCAAGAGCGTTGATGCATCCTTTTATATGAAAACTGGAGAAAAATTGTTTAAGTTGTTGGATAATTTGTTGAAGAGGTTGGAGAGAGCAAGGTTGTGCAAGTAGTCACCGATAATGGAAGCAACTATGTTTTGTCCTGTAAGAATCTTGGTTATTACTAGATGGTTTTGATTCTCACTTGTTAATGTTTTTACTCATTTTAATTTGTGAAATTTGGTTTTAGGTAAATTATTACAAGCCAAGAGACCACATTTATTTTGGACCCCATGTGCTGCCCATTGTATTGACTTAATGTTAGAAGACATTGGGAAGATAGCAAGAATCAAGAAGACTAAACAAAGGGGGATTAGTCTTGTGAGCTTCATTTACAACCACTTTTTGGCATTGAATAGCATGAGAAGGTTCACTAACAAAACAGAATTGGTTAGATATGGGGTGACGAGATTTGTCACAACCTTCCTCACGTTGCAATGGTTGCATAATCAAAAAACCAACCTTAGAAGGATGCTCACTTTTGATGATTGGTTAAAGTCAAAAGCAGCCAAGGAAAGCAAAGAAAAAAGAGCAACTAACACAGTGCTCATGCCTACTTTTTGGGCTGATGTGATTTACAATCTGAAGGCAATGGGACCTTTTGTACAAGTTTTCAGGCTAGTTGATAATGAGAAAAAGCCTGCAATGGGCTATATATGAGGCTATGGATAGGGCGAAAGAAGCTATCCAAAATGCATTCCAAGCAAAGCAAGAGAAGTACAGGGAGGTGTTTGATATAATTGATAGAAGATGGGAGTGCCATTGCATGCAGCAGGTCATTATCTCAATCCTCAATACTTTTATGGCAATTCAACACTTGAAAATGATTCAGAAATGATGGAGGGGTTGTATAGGTGCATTGAAAGGCTATTTGCAAATGAGGAGGATGAAGATAAGGCAAACAATGAGTTGCCCATTTATAGAAGAGCTGGAGGCCTTTTTGGTTTGAAGGTGGCCATAAGATAAAGATCTTTCTTAGCTCTTGGTAAGCAAAAAATCATTTTATAATTTTAAATGATCATTATAAAATTCTATAAATGCTGCCAATGCTAATGAGTTGTTGCATTGTAGCTGAATGGTGGAAGAACTATGGATCACATACTCCATATTTACAAAAGGTTGCCACTAAAGTGTTGAGCTTGACTTGTAGTTCTTTAGGATGCGAAAGGAACTGGAGCATCTTTGAGCATGTAAGTAATTTCTCAAATTACTTTCATTTTAAAGAGTTTCATGTAAGAATGTGAAACTAACATTTTTTTATTTTTTTTATAAACTGGGTTCATTCTAAAAAGAGAAGTAGACTTGAGCATCAAAGGTTGCAGGAATTGGTTTATATAAAATTTAACCAATTTCTTAAGAAGCGTTTTGATTGCCATGATGTGATGGATCTGATTGTATTGAATGAGGTTGATGAAAGTAATGAATGGATATTAGGAGAAATGGCCAATGTAGATGAAGAGGCTGTCCAAGAAGATGAATTGGTGTTTGATGATCTAACTTGGGGAGTTGTGGCAGCTGCAACTGGGCTAGGCAGCCTATTACCTATATTAGGTAGCATGCAAGAGCTAAGAAGGCAGCTGCAGCTTCTGTTTCTAGGCCTTTGGGAAGAAAGGAAGCACTAGTGCAAGAAGAAGAGGAGGAGGAAGAAGAAGAGGAAGATGGTGGTGAAAGTGAAAGGAGGAACAAATCTACAAGAGTGATGAAAGTGATGAAGATGAGATTGAGGATATGATGCCAAACATTGTAGCTGAGGAGGATGATGATATTTGAATGATTTTAATGTTTAGTAGTTATTCTTAGCCTTTAAGCCTTAGAGGCTTAAACTTTTTGATTTGATTTGATGGTTTCCTTTAATGTAATTGACAATAAGACATGTTGGTTACTGTTTTGGTTATGCAACTTATAAGTATTAATCAAAATATGTTTTATATTTAGGTGTTTTCTCTTTATTTTTCAGCATATATATATTATATACATTGTGTAATATAAATCTATTTAGGGATCAAAATAGCAGTCATCCCGCTATCCGCTATCCCGCTATAGCATTTTTGGGGGCAGCCGCTACGCACTGCTATCCGTGATTAACTACTATGCCATGCATACTAAATTTAAGATAAATTGGACATACATATATGTGTGTGTCTGTGTGATTCCTAAATTCTAATCCTTTTTCGCATTCTTTTGATGGATTGTGTATGCATTAAAAGAAATGCAACAATACACCAAAAAAGAAATGTAACAAAAATTGGAAATGTTTTCTCTCTTGCACAAATATAACTTTTATTGCAAAGAATATTTTACTTATAAATAAAATGAACTAGCTTCTGTCTGTGTGGTGCTAACTAGAGGGGTTCTTAAATATTGTTTCATCATATTTGCTTTCTTTTCTTCGATCAGGCTATCAGCAACATATGCTAAAATATACAAGGGAAATGGCAGAACCAAAAGTACTGTGACCATTATTTGCATTGCATGCTTCTATACTGTCAATGTAGTATTTCTGCCATTTTAAGATTTTCCATTTATTTTCAGTTGTCAAGTCCATTATCTAGGGGATCAGTTAATGTTCAGCCGCGAAATATGGGAAGGTATAATTTTACTTTATGTCCCATATATTTTTGCAGTTGTACTTTGTTTTTAGGCTTATGGATATTGGCTTTATTCTCATTGTATTGAAACAGGAATGACACCAGCAACACTGCAAGAGCTCATTCTATGGATGTTCTTCCTTCGTCTTTGATGATGACAGATAAGAATGATGGCACAGTTGCTTTAGTTAAGTCTGCTTCTGAGAAAGTTAAGACTACCCCTGCTGGTGAATATCTTACTGCTGCCCTTAATGACTTTAATCCTGATCAATACGAAGGCCTTGCTGCCATATCTGATGGTGCAAACAAACTTCTGATGCTGGTATGGATTGGGGTTCAGTTTATTGAAAGTAGTTAAATTGTAATTTATGTGCAAAATTGGTCTTTTGATTTTTATATCGAGTCTTTTTCATAAGAATGTTGCTGTGCTTATCTTTCTTCTACAATTGAAAACTTAAGCATGCTCTGACCTCTTTTGCTAGTTTCTGACTGGATAATACAATGACTTGGATGCATTGAAGTTTTTCAGGTTCAAATTGTGAATTTTGCTTTAGTTGCCACGATGTGGGCCCTAGGCAATGTTTGCTCTTAACTCAGTTGGAAAATGTATGGAAGCTTGATTAGTTATAGTTTACTGATGGTTATCAGTTAATTTGCGGCAACATATTACTAAAGATAGAGGAGGAAAAAGTGCATCCTCTGGGGCATTAAATATCCTCCTGAAAAAAAAAAAAAAACTGAGATAAAGTTGCTCAAAAATGCTAAAAAAGCTGCCCAATTTCTTTGCATATCGGTAGTAGAAATTCCCTTGAACCAACCATGTGCAGAGCATAAAGGACTGACCATAAACACACCTTTATCCCATGTCCATACAAGAGCATAGACAACAACAGTTGGGTCTTTTCCCTCTAAGTGAGGTTGGTATATGGATCAAACAATGCCATAATCTTTTGCTGTAAAATCATGTCTATACACAAACTATTGACTTCTAAATCCTTTTTAATGATTTCTCCTACAGAAATGTAAGTTTGATGTTGATTGGTCTGCATCTTTATGAAGTGCCTAGACCAAGTCAAATGCATGCAGCATGGTAAAAGGCATTTCAGGCTATTGATATAAAGCCATTCGTGAGCCTTTTCCTGATTGCTAACCTTTTGAAATAGTTGGTGCATGACATGGTATCAGAGGTCAAAGCTCATATGGCCTAGTGGTCTAGGGTTTGTTCCTTTCTGTTGCCATTCTTCTCAATAAAAAATATGAATTTCAGCATAAGGTAGGGTGTGCTTGTGTGTGTCCATGCTTCAAGTCCTAGAGGCTCTTGCATGATGGGGCATGTTAAATACAAAACACCCTAATAGCTTAAGCTTGTGGGATATAATTTTACAATTGTTGTTCATAATGATCACAGGTTCTAGCTGCGGTCATCAAAGCTGGTGCCTCCAGAGAACATGAAATACTTGCTGAAATTAGGATGCTGTTTTTTCATTTATTCGTAAAATTGAACCAAAGCGAGTAATGGATACCATGCTTGTTTCCCGTGTTAGAATATTGTATATAAGATCTTTGCTTGCTAGATCCCCAGAGTTGCAATCCATTAAGGTAGAGTATTTTTATTCTTTCTTTTTTTTTCTTTACCTGTGTATTTAGTGATGTTCTGTAGAATCTGGAGGGCATACCCTTTTTTAATTTGGTAAATCTTGCACATTGGATTGGAAGGTATTGCCAGTTGACTGCTTTCTTGAAAAGGCCAACACTGGACCCAGTAGAAGTTCCAGCCGTGCAAGTAGTCCTGGGAGATCTTCTGTGCAGTATGTTGATGAGCAGATCCAGGGATTTAAAGTGCATCTAAAGCCAGAAAAGAAATCCAAATTTTCATCTGTTGTGTTGAAGATACGTGGGATTGATGAGGTAATGATATTATCATCTTTGTACCTATTTGGGGAATGGAGTATGTGTGTGTATGTCACCTTGTTTTTACAATTTTAAATAAACTGTGTAGGAAACCTGGAGACAGCAGGTAACTGGGGGAAAACTTAGGGAAATTAGTGAGGAAGCAAAATCTTTTGCAATCGGAAACAAGGCTCTTGCTGCACCCTTTGTACATACTCCAGCTGGTGAGCTGCAGTGCCAAATTAGATCCTGGCTTGCAGAGAAGTTTGATTTTCTATCTGTTATGGGAAATGATGCACGGGGGGGGACAACTGGTCAGTTGGAGCTTATTGCAACTGCAATTATGGATGGTTGGATGGCTGGACTCGGCAGTGCTCTGCCTCCCCAAACTGATGCCCTTGGCCAACTTTTATTTGAATATTCAAAACGGGTCTATACTTCTCAACTGCAGCACTTGAAGGTATGCTTCATCTTAATTCTGTCTAGAATGATTATTCTAAATTAATATAGTACATTTGATGTTCTTGATTACAAGAAGTATAGAAAAGATATATTGAATGTTGGGTGTTGTATGGCCACACATGCTCTTTATGCTCTTTATTAGGGTACAATAGAATCAATCATAGATACAAAAATATAAATCTAAATCTCTAATTCGTAGTCACGGGTATTTCCATATTTTCATGTAATAAATGTGCTTTTTTAACACTCCCTCAAGCTAAAGCATATATGTCATTTGAACCAAGCTTGTTACAAATATAGTCAACACGAGAGCCTGAGTGGCTTAGTGAACATGTCGGTCAATTAGTCATTTCTAATAATTATCTTTAACTTTTTACATACATTTTGAAATCTTCTATCCAAATCACCTAATTGCTTTGCTACATGTGAGAGTTGTTCATTACCATCTATGGCTAGTTACATTTGTGGGGTTACCTTAATTGGGTTTAGTGGTTTGAACGCATATCCTAAACCAAAAAAAATGAGGGAAACTTCATGTTTGACTAATTTTTGCATACACGTTAAATTATGTGTCAATCCTTGTTTTCCTAACATTGGCTTATCAGGATATTGCTGGTACCTTGGCAACAGAAGAGGCTGAAGATGCAGCACAAGTGGTCAAGTTGTGTTCAGCTCTAGAATCTGTTGATCACAAAAGAAGAAAGGTAATTTGCTTCATTTCAGATGGATCAAAGGATTTCTGAATTGCTAATGGTAATCCACAGTGTGATTAATTATATATACTGATATTGGGAAACTAGGAAAATGACACAAAGTTGAGTCCTAATTATTTACAGAAAATATACAGCCCTTAAACAGGAGATATTTTCCCTAAATTGGAGATACTTTCCTACAGTCTTATTCAACTGTTATATCGTAAGCATGCATGTGTTGTATAAACTTGTATTTGCATATGTCTAGAGTTCTGTCATGAGTTGATGGTTTTGTCATTGCATTAGTTTATTATGTAAAAATTGCATAGGAAATTTTAATATAACATGCTATTGTTATGCATCATTTTTACTTTTTATTTTGAAATATTTTCACATGATACTTGGAAATTGCTTTGATAAGAGAAAGTTAAAGTACCATACAAATATTGTGAAATTGCTTGTTTAGTAATTTTATTGATTCTACTTCTGTTTGCCCGGTCTTATTTGGCACTTTTAGAGGGGCCATCTTTGTGTAATTAGGAGGAAGATATAAATGGAACATCTACTCCTTCCCATTTCTTGTGTATAGACAACACCAGTGATGATTGTTGAACTCAAAGGAATTAAACTGCAGTTATGTTGTCCTGGGCTTCAATTTGCTAAAATTGATTACTATAGTTCTTACTGAGCAACAAAATAGGCACCTAAAAAGGAGGGATAATTTTCTGGTAACGTTAGCCATCATTCTTAAATCTGTCGATTTTGTCATACTTGTACTATTGCAATGCTTGTGGTAGATTAAGTTTTAAATAGCAATTAAAGAAGGATGCTGATGCTTTGTTTTCTTCTTAAATGAATATCTATTATCATATCCTGGCATTGATTTCTTATTATTTTCAGATTTTACAACAAATGAGAAGTGATGTAGCTTTGCTGACATTGGAAAATGGTGGTTCACTTCTTCAAAATCCTTCTACTGCTGCCGAGGATGCACGATTAGCATCTCTCATTTCACTTGATAGAATATTGAAGCAAGTCAAGGTTTCTTTTTTCATATTGAAATCTGTCTTAGAAACTTTAGTGTTCTAGTAGGAAATACTCAATTATTCCAGTATATTTTGTACAGGATATAACTAGACTTTCTACTGTGAACACCATCGAGAAAAGTAAGAAAAGAACAGTACTCGGTTCTCTTGATAAACTGGCAGAACAAATGCCTTCGCTTCTTGAAATTGATCATCCATGTGCTCAGAGGTACATTGCAGATGCTCGCAGAATGGTTGAGGTAAGGAAATTGATGCTCTGTATGGCGAGATTGTATCCTGAGTTGTGAAGGAATCAGATTGTGTTTTGGACTGTGTTGGCATACTCAGTGTTGACTAAAATTCACTACCATTGCTCTGAGGAAAAAGACATCTCATCGTAGTGACAGGAATGATGTCATTAAAGGAGGGGGGAAGGGGCGCTAAAAATTACCATTTATTTACTGTGTTGTATACTTTTTTATGGTAGTCATGCTCTCTGTATGCTTGTCCAAAATTTATATGGTTCAGGTTTTCTCTGCATTTGACTATTTGCTATTACTTTTTTAAATTATTGTTAACTAAATTTTTTGCGCAGCCAATTGGGATTATAACCCAGTTAAATACGTAGGAAATGTTGCCACCCAAAAGGAAAAAAGAAAGAAAACTAAGGAATGATTGGATGAAAAATTTGAAATGCTTTTCTGTCTCATAGCATTTCTACTAAATTTAGGTCTTTTTTCATCTGAATCTGGGTCTGACCTTCGTTGAGTTTTGTGATTCCTAAACCCTCTTTTATGATGCAGTCAATTCCTGAAGATGACCGCATTCAAAATCCATCACATTCTCGCAAGCCATCAACTGATACAGACTCTGGATCTGGAACTGATGTGGCACAGTGGAACGTCCTTCAATTCAATACGGGTAATACTTCACCATTTATAATCAAATGTGGAGCAAACTCAAATTCAGAACTAATCATTAAAGCTGAGGCTCGAGTTCAGGAACCTAAAGGAGGTGAGATTGTGAGGGTTGCCCCAAGGCCGTACATTTTGGAAAATATGAGCTTGGAGGAAATGAAGCAAGTATTTGCTGAACTACCTGAGGCTCTAAGCTTGCTTGCCCTGGCAAGGACTGCAGATGGAACTCGAGCACGGTATTCTAGATTATATAGGACCTTGGCTATGAAGGTTCCATCACTTAGGGATCTGGTCAGTGAGCTTGAAAAAGGGGGTGCACTGAAAGATGTGAGAACATGAGCTTTAAAGGGAAAGATGTTTATGAACACATTATATGCCTCGAGTAGCTTGCATTTGGGCATCGGCATTTGGGGGGTTCATTGAGTGGCGGGGAACCATTGTGTGCATTATGTACGATTGTTATTCTGTATGCTCGTTATTTTATTTAGTTGTAATTATCTCAGTATTTTTTTTATACTGCAGTTTTGTTTATCATGTGTAATCAATCCAAGGAATTTTAGGTCACAGGCTTATTTTTGTTTTAATATTCATTTGATTATTAAAGAGAGTTTAAAAAGAGAGACTTGATGTTCAATTGAATTTTTGAACTTCTATCTACGAGCAAATTTTTGGTACACTTGTAGTACTTATTCCTTTGCAGATATCTTTTTTTATTTAGTAGTTTTTTATTTTAGAAAATTATACAATAAAAAAGGAAAAAATATTTAGTTCCTGTACTTTCGGGCAAATGTGGTCTAAGTTTTTATGCATTCATATTGATGAATTTGATTTTTGAATTTTAAAAAACATAATAAATTCTTAAAAAGAAAGGATTAAATTTACGTGTTTTTAAAATTTTGAGGACTAAATTCATCGATATGAAAATATAGGGACATTGATCACGTTTGATTAAAAGTATAAGAACTAAAAATGTATCTTTTTTATAAAAATAATTATTCATGTGAGGTGTCTTTAAAGGAGTGGAAGTGCATATTTCTAATTTTTCTTTCCTTTTCTGGCGATATATATATGAATCGGATTTAGGGAAAGGGGTTATAATCACTCAATTTTGTTTAGTTTTGTTTGATTTTGTAAATTCAGGTTAAATATGTCGTTAGTCAATGTAAATATAGTGAATTTTAATTTTAGTCTTTCAATTTTTTTTTGTTATTTTTGATCTTTATAAATTTTAAAAGTTTTAAAAATAATTTTTATCACTAATTATTAATGACATGACATGATGTTATCTTAGAGTAATTATTAAATGACACTCATTGTGAGGGGTTCTTTGGAAGTGTTGGAGTCTAATATTTTTCATGCTAAGATTATGCTTTATTCTTTGGCCTTTAGTTTTGTTGGGACATGTTGGAGTCTATATGAACACTATTGACTTAGTGAATGTGGAAGTGTCTCCATAACATAGACATGAAAGTGAGATAGCCTCAATTAAAGGACTCATGTCATGTAATTGGGATTGCATACTTATTCACACTTTACAAGAAGGAAATCGTTTTGCAGGACTACCTAGCCAAGATGGGTTTTACTTTAGAAGAGAGGCTAATGATTTTGGATAAAGCTCTTGTCGGAATGAACTCTTTATTGTTGGTTAATGCCATGGGCATGGCATAGTTATAAAACTCAAACGGACTGGTTGGTCTAACCAAAAACTAGACCCATGGCCCAATTTGGTCAACTTATCAAGATTGGACATGTAGTTCACTTGGTACAGACACCATGACTCGGTCTCAAACCGGTAAGAAACAGTAGACTTGTTTGGTTTTGGTTTGTTTTTGTGCATTATCTCACATATATTATTTGATGTGCACTCTATTTTAGTTGCCTACACGCTGTCCCATTTTGAGTTTTGTGCTGCACATTATCCCACGCCATTAAAGCCAACTCATTAGGGGCAAATTTGGCATGGGCTGGGAGTGAACCCAAGTCCAATGGGTTATTAAAACGTAACTTTACCACTCGACTAATGAATTCAATTGAAGTTATTGTGACAAATATAATTTTTATATAGCAGTTCATGCAGTTTAACTATTGACTCAGTGGTTTGACTAGTAATTCATTAACCTAGTATCCCGACCGAATTAATAACCGGTCCAGTTTTGATAACACTGAGGCATGGACTACAAGCATTGTTAGTAGAGTTTTGTGTTTTTTTTTCTTTTTCCTCTTGTAATAAAAAAAGGAGTAATTGTTGATGTGACATTTATATTTATGTCATGTTGTCACTAAATAATGATAGAGATTATTTAAAAAAAAAATTAACTATATTTATGATGATCAAAATAAAAAAGTTTTAACCCCAATAGGTTGGTTGAGTGGAGCAAGACATGATCTTACATTTGGAAAGGAACGGGGCGCCATTGCCTCTCCCTAAAATTTTGTTCATAAAATAAAATAAAATTAAAGGATTAAAACTAAAATCTGCTATATCTACATGTATTAAAAATATATTTAAACTATAAATTTATTTTTCTAATTTAAACTAGAACGAAAGTTATATCCTTTCTATTAAGTTCTTAAATTAAACATTGACATACATATGTTTTTTCTAATATCAAACATGCTTCATTAAGAATAAGTTACAATTTTTTAAAAAGAAGTTTGTATATTATTGTTGAATTTGGAAACTTAATGTCAATGATGTAAGAAGCTTAACCTAATCACCCACCTTGAGGCATAACCAATTACAAAACTGAACTACTATAGTAGCCCTAGTGGTGGGGGGTTTGAATAGTATGTATAAGGACTTAAGGTTCTATCCTCATTATTGCCATGTATACACAAAAAAAAAAAAAAAAACCAACTTCAAAACTCATCAACTCCGACTTTTATAACCTAAACTCAACCTCATTAACTTCTAGATAGACCATAATACTATGTCCAAGTCCAAACCACCATGATAAACCAAGATCATTAAAAAGTTGAGTTTTTTTTTTTTTTTTGATGATTAATGAGTTCCCAAATGCTATCCTCGTACTACCAACCAAATAACTTAAACACAAAACACATCTTTGCACATGGTAACAAGACCACACAATGCCTTACTTAATTGCCATGCTACACAAACAATTATAATATTTTTCAAATTTACACTAAAAAGTCAAAATGTCAGACTATTACAATCGAAACATTTGTTTTTCTTACAATAATTAGAGGAATAATTTTTACACAAATACAATGCATACAGACAATCAATTGAAGGCTTAAAATACATTAAAATAATAATAAAATTAATGTTAAAATTCATGCTAAAATTATTTTAATATTATCTTGAACTCTTCATTAACTATGTCTATGTAAATTATCTTGCAAAAATTGCTTCATTTACCCTTTGTTTGGTTTAGAGGATAGAAATAGAGTAGATAGACATAGGTAAGAAATAAGTTAAAAGGTGTAAAATAGATATAAGAAATAAAGTAGAAATTTAAGTTGTTTGGTTTGAGAGAAATAGGTGAGAAATAGGGTAGAAATAATATTATAAGGTTGTTTGGTTTGAATGAAAAGAGTGGAAAGAGATTATAAAACAAGTGAAATGACCAAATTGGCCCGTATTGGATTTGTAGATGACGTCATGGAGTTGTGTGATTATAGTGTGAGATTTAATTGATTGAATATCATGTTCAATCGATTACACAATCGATTAAAGTGGTAGGGTAGAGGAGTATTTAGGGAAAGGAGCATTTCGGTCTCTCTCACCTACTTTTTAGGCGACAAAAACATACCGTGGGACCCACCAGCTATTGTCTCATTTCCACTCTTATTTCTACTGTTCCAAACTGGCGAAATTTAAAAAAAAAAAGAAGCAAAGTTTCAATTTCTTTCCTCCTACATGCACTCAACCAAACAGAGTGTTAAAGCTAGACAACGTACTTTCCTTGCTCAAAACTTTTCTCAATAGAGACTTCTACACATAGAAGATTGGGAACATTTCAAATGAGAAACTTTTACAATGAAAAAATGAAAACTTTCAATGATAGCCCTTGGATTATAATTAAAACAAATTTGTTGCTAAGATTAAAACTCAATTAATTACCTTTTATGAGACGACATCGATGGTGGTGGTGGTGGCGGTGGTGGGGGTGATGGTGGTGGCGGTGGTGGGGTGATGGTGGTGGCGTATGGTGGGGCGACAATGGTGGTGGTAGTGGCGGCGGCGGCGACAATGGTGATCTTATAAGAGTTGTTTATTTAGTTTTAATCTCACCCATTCATTGTTTTAATTGTAATCCAATGATTACTATTAATACATGTAAATATAGCAGAAAAGAACTGTAGTACGTAATAATTTTATTAGGAAATAGTGTATGTCCTATAAAGGGTTTTTTTTTTTATTTTGTTACATAGCACTTGTATCTTATAGGAGACAATTGTGTTCAATTCAGAAACAATTATTATAGGTGGTAATTTTTTCTTTTTAATATTTAACGTAATTATACATGAGTCTTGAACTCAAAATTATTGATTAAATTAAAACAACTCGTACCAATTGATCTATATGCTTAGTGGTACTATAAAGGAATTTTACCTTGTTTAGTTACAAGTCGTTGTATAAGATAAATTTATTATCTTTTATAATAACTACTTAAAAGTCTTGCTAGTAATATTTTTGATTGGTTGACATTTAATCACAAATCGTCATACAGAAAAAGTTTATTGATTTTTATAATAATTATTTTAAAATTCATATCAACTATGATTTATGATTAATTTACAGTACGTGTATTGAAATATTTATATATATATATATATATATATATATATATATATATATTTGAAATGACGAAATAGCCCATGGTGGCAGTGAAGTATTTTAGTTTGCACCCACACCCTTTCTTTATGAGTCCTAACTTTTTCCTCTGGTTGTGCTTAGTCGAGCATTATGGATACTACGACAGATAACACGCTAAATGAAATGTCTTCAATTTCTTGCACTAAGCTGACATTATTCAGCATTGTAGCAGTTACAATTTAGTTCATCGGTCTCTTCATCTTCGTTTTTGGCTTCTTCCTTGTCAAACCTTTTCTCTTTAGCCATAAGTAACACTCTATAATAATATTCTGTCGCTATAATAAATAATAGTTTCCCACTTATTCATTACTTCACTTCCTTTTTTGTCGTTAGTGGCTCGGAGAGTTTCTGACGACCAACCTGCGACAACAATGGCATTGCAAATCAGAGCGACGTGTCTCTACCTCCAGATTGCCTTAGGTTTTTGTATTAGGTTGTGCTGCTGAATGCATATTCTCTAACTTTGACTTTGATGTCTAAGTTCTCTATACTTGTTACGAATAATTGTTTGTTTGATGTCAAATCGAAGTATATGATGTATAGTATATTCATTCCGTTCGTGTTTGTTGTGAACTGGAGATCTATTATGATTGTTATGGAGTGATTGATTTGATGTAGTTCTCATTTCTGCTTCTATTTTTGTGTTTACTAATAGATTTAGAAATGTTGTTTGTGAAGGAAGTATCTGAGATTCCTCATTTGTATGACGACTTGTTTTAATGGTATGTACGTTTGTTGGAAATGTCGTCTTTGTTGAGGTCTATGATTTGGTTGTTCATGGACCGAGTTCTATGGTTTGCTGTAGGTTATTGACCAGCAAAATTTGTGCTTGGCAAGAAAGGTCGGCCTCCTAGCAAGGCTTTTATGGAAGTTATGTCGTATACATAGTCATTGTTGGCAAATGGTATGGTTGTTGGATATCATGCAATTACTATTGCTCCAACTGTTACAATGCCTCGTTTGAAGGTTTGTGTGATAGTGTCCTTTCTGTTTCCAATGTGGAAGTGCGAAAGGAGGGCATGTGGTTTATGGTTTTCCTTTCCTTTTCTGACCTCTACTTATTATATGTTTTTTGTTTGTCACTCTAGGCCATGGTTTCTGGAGCAATCGGGGGGTTTCCTGGATGTGGCTTTCAACTTTAACACCCAGGCTTGTTTAGATGACAATCTTCTTGGTTAGTTGTGACAACCAATGTTGAAAAAATTGACCATATAATTTTTTTTTCCTGTGGACTATTGTTGATGTCATCATTACTTGCTTGTTGCAGCATAGTTCTTTAAGATAGGATGGAAAATGGTTATGCATGGTGATGATACATGGCTCAAGTTATTTCCTGGTTTATTTGAAAGACAAGATGGAGTTAGCAGTTTTTTTGTAAGTGTGTTTTTTATAATGTAAAATAAAAAGATTTTATTTGACTTCTCAGTCCATTAACATTTCTCATTAATAATTTCTTATGTCTCAAAAACAAGGACAAGGCAATTCGTTTCTTTACGTAGTAAGTACTTTCAATGGTTTAAATTTTTATATAAAAAGTATGGTTGGTTGCTATATTATTTTACATTGTTTTTATGAAGCTTCTTATTACTACAGGTTAAAGATATTGTCGAAGTAGATCAAAATGTGTCTTGACATCTTGGTGATGAACTTGGCAGAGATGATTGGAATTTTCTAGGGAAGTAAATCACTTCATAATTTGATTGGTCCCCAAATAATATTATTTGAATTTCCATTTTATGATAATTTTCACTTTGCAAACTTGTACATATTCTCTCTGCACCTTATGCCTTCTTTTTCAGTCAATAATGTAGAACCTGTAGGATTTAACAACCCCCCTCTCACATTTGCATGTTCTTTTTCTGACCATAGTGTTAGCTGTTGTTTTACTGATATAATATTATTGATGAACGTTGGTGTCATGTATGCTTTGGTGTATTTGTGAGTATTGGATATTAGCATCATTTTCTAGTGTGCATGTTGTCTAGCTTTCGAAGTGTGCTTTGTTATATTTTTGAGTTTTTCCATGCTTTCCAAAACTTGTTTGTATTCCCCCTTTTTTCTTGGAAAAAATAACTATTGCCATACAAATAAATTTCTTGAAAGAGATTTCAATATGAATTTATTGAAATGTGTTGTCGGTAAATTTTTTAAGAAGACTATCAAACTGTTATGGTTCTGTTTGGAAATTTAACAATTTGACTACATGGAGACATTTTCCTTTCATTTCCTTCAATTCTAACAATATATCACTAGGTTTGTTTAATGGATGCACTTCAGGGATCATGTGATCTTCGTTAACTGTGTCAACTTTACTATTTTCTTACTGTTATAACTAGTGCCAACTACCAAGTGTTATAATTGTTGTTAGATGGACTTAAGTCATGGCTTACTACAATTAGTACTATATTTTATCAACTATAAGTTGGTTTGGTTGATTAGTTCTATTTATACCGAACAAGCAGTTATGCTTTTATAAGCTATAAGAGTTGGTTTGGCTCCACTTATATGATTACACCAAATAGGAAAAAAAAGTAATATTTATTTTGGTTCTATTTGTTAATATTTACTCCATATATTGCATCATGTTTACTAGTTGGTAGATAATACATACTTTGTTTTCATCTCTTTTATTAACAGACTTCTTTCAACTCTTGACTTTTAAAGGTAGATATTAATCTACTTCTGCACTAAATTGGTGGCTTTCACTTTTCAGTGAAAGTTATGACTTAAGATTCATTTGTAGTATAGGATTCTTCAAAATTGTATGTTAACTAGTTTCACCATGTATCAAAGGTGAACTTTTTGTCTAGTTCTAAATTACATGATGCTTTATAGTTTATAATGAAGATTTAATTTCATTTATATACATTTTACTAAATTTATTTTAGATACTTCATTATCTAGGCTTGGATCATGTTGGACATATTGGTGGGCACAATAGGTATCATCATTATCTCTTCACTCTATACGTGTAATTTCCTTCTGTTCTATTAGCTTAACTTGGACATGTATTGTTTCAGTGTGTTAATGGCTTCAAAACTTTCTGAAATGGATGAAGTGGTGAAGATGATTCATATAAATACATTGCGAAATCTAGAAAATGATCAAGGGAAGACACTTCTGGTTTGAGACTACCTTTTTGTTGCTTTCTTGAATTGTGTACTACAGATTTCATGACTTGTTTATTGTGGTGTGGGTATTTCTAGACATTAATAGGAACATGATTACATGGGCAGAGTATGAAGAAAATTATTTCATCTCTGTATTATTTCATATGAGTAGTGATACGTTATATATAGAAAAAAGGAATAAAATGAAAAGGGAAAGATTAAATAGGATATTCCCAGAATTAACTAGGAATCCCAAAATTATCGGAATGAAATAGAAATAGAATATCTGACCGTAATCCTTCCAATTAATGATATGCTACAATTCTCCTAAAATTTAGGGGTTGATTTCTAACACCCCCCACCCTATGTGATAAATTCCATATGTTTGAATTACTCAACAAAGCACATATTTATATTAGGTGTCATAAATAGAAAGATAATTACACATAATTACAAGAATGTACTATTACCTAATTAACATATAATTCTGCCTTATTTACATGATTTCTATAATGACATTATTTCTAACACACACATGCATGTAAAAGTTAAAGAAAACATATGCTGGAGTGAGTGAAGTTAATGATTTTATGCTAATGATAAATGGCCCTTGGCTTTGTGAGTGAAGTTGTCAATTCTATAGTGATATGAGGAAAACATAAATGAACTTACCATTGTACGTACTGTTATTTAATATTTATTGAATTTGGAATAATTGGGATTGCAGATTTGCAAGTGTTAGTCATTGTGTTCATGTATCTAGGATATCATGGCTTTTCAAGTCTCCACTTTTTGTTGTATTCATATTTATAGTAATTTGTAGTCTTATGGCGAATTCTAGTGTAGGGGAGTTGAAAATATCCCCCACAGTGGGAAACAAACTGGGATCGTTGGATAAACTAATATAAAATTGGATGGCTGTGATTTTTTTGGTTTTTTTTTTTTTCCTTTTTCCCCCTTTCTTTGTTTTACCCCTTTCTATTTTCTTCTCTCTCCTCACTCCTCCTTTCATCTTTCATCCTCATCTCACCACCATGGGTCCTGAGGTGTAGCAATTAGAGGTGGCGGCCATCCTGGGCTGTTGTAGGAGATGGAAGGTAGGATGCGGTGGTGGAATTGGAGAAATGAGGAAGCGGGTTAGGATAGATTGGGAAAGACAAAGAAAAAAAAACAAGAAATAAATCCTAACCTTCCATTTAAAAATTAATAAATCTAATGGTGAAAAAAATTCACCCACCGTGGGAGACTTCTCAAGGTCTCCTATGCTATTCACCGTAGTTTTATGACCCTACTGTTATTTATTTTGAAGTGTAATTTATGTTTTCTACTTTTCTTTCTGTGGCTATTTTTAGTTAATTATTAATAAAAACTGTAAAGGCTATGTCCTTTCAAAAGTGAAAATTTTAATTAATCTCTGTTGCAAATTGTTATTCAGGTTGTAGTTAGTGACCATGGAATGACTGAGAGTGGTAATCATGGGGGTTCGTCCTATGAGGAAATAGACTCTATAGCTCTATTTATTGGGCCAAAAACCCATGCCTCTGACCATTTATCTTCCAATCATGACACAATTTTTCAGGTAATGAGACTATACTTCATGCTTGTGGGTTGTAGCACATGGGACTAACCATTGTTGATAATTTTCTTAACTACTCTAGAACTTCAATGTATTACCTCTGTTTACAAGCCATGGGGGTATCTTCTTGCATTTAGTGCATTAGTATACTTCTATCTGCATGCATCCATATGTGGTGAACCTCTTATGTTTTTACATGAATTTGTCATCCGCCCTGTTGAAACTTATTTTGCTATCTCATTGCTCCTTGTTTATCGTTTGTCAATCTTGAACCTAACATACAATTCAACCACTTAGTCAATGACAATATACCATTTAACTAAAGATCCTGGGTAGTAGATGGTCAAATATGTATGCAATTTACATCTTATTATTGTGCACCAGGTTGATATTGCACCAATATTAGCTTTACTTTTTGGCGTGCCAATTCCAAAAAATAATATTGGTGTTTTGATCTCTCAAATGGTTGACTCTTTGACAGGTTTGTTCATATTCTATCTATGCTTGTCTATTTATCAAAAGAATGAAGCAGGTTGTATGACATTTTTTGATATCCACTTTCATCAAGCATATTATATGTTGTAATAGTAAAATTATGTGATTTTATCCTCTCTTTTTTTTTTTCTCTGTTTGCTTCTTTGGTGACCTAGACAACCAAAAGTTAAGGGCACTACAGTTGAACTCATGGTAGTTATTCAAATTACTTCAAGCACGACTGCCTGGTTTGTCTTGTAGAAATTTCCATGTGATGCCTTCGTTACTAATAGTGGGCCCACAATTAGTGAATGTAAAGGTAGCAAGGTGAAGTTGTTTTGTTGCTTGTAATTAAATGTTGCTACTCTTTATGATGCCTGGAAGGCTAAAGTAGTCACTAGGTATGTGACAATTTTGTTGTCCTAAGATTTTAATTTTTGATAAATTCCACAGGAAATATTTGTGAACATTTTTACTTGACATTTATTTTTTAGGTCTAATAGTACAAAAGGCTATAACAGCATCATTGGAGCATATCATGAGATTCTGAGCTCAACAAATGAGTGGTTATCACACAAAGCAACTGATGTATGTGTGATCTTTAAAGTTAAAATTTCTTGAACTTGTAAACCTGGAATATTGTTTGAGAGCATCAATAGCTGGTATTGAGGGAATATTTCTATCTTGTTAATTGATTTGTGTCTTTAAAGCTTCTCTTAAAACTTCTTTCTCTTTCTATTCTTTTTCATCACAATTGTGTTTGTGCAGAAACCAAATAATTTACTTGTTTTTGGAGTTGCTGTTTTGATCATATCATGCTTGATACTTTTGGGAGTTGTGTTTGTCATCCACAAAGAAGTTCCTACTTGGGAGATGCAAGACCTTGACCATTATGTGGAGCCATGGAAAATTGATGAGGTGTTCATTTTGTTTGGCATCCTAATCCTTGTCATCAGTATAGGATCAAGTTCCATGATTGAGGAAGAGCATTATATTTGGCATTTCCTAACATCCACAGTTAACTTGTTATTTTTTCGGAAGGCACTACAGTCTTTGGACCTTAATAAAGCACATGATTTTCTTTGTTCAATAAAGGAATAAAATATATCAGGATGCCAAATATGTTAATTGTTCCTTATTCTTTCTTCTAGAAGAATTTTGAAAGGCTGGCATCAAGGTGGTGTAAATTGGACTAACCTTCCTGACATTTCTAAATGGCTTGAGCAAGCTTGCAACCAATATATAAACTTGATTCAGATAGCATCATGTGCCATGGTCATCATTTTGGGCATATTTGTATTGTTCTTGTTGCAATCTAAACCAAAAGTTTTAATAGTGATTGGGTTCAGCTTGTTAATGTCTAGTTTGTTGGTATTACAACATTTTACGAAACATTAGGACATGTCTACCTTATACAATAAGGGCGTGAACCTATCAGTACAAACATTCTATGCTGTTTTGGTAATCACCACTATTATGGTTGTACTGGTTTTGCCATGGATTATGCCTATGCAAACTCCTGAAATATGCTCAAGGCAAAACTTCTATGTGTCTACTTTTGCTCCTATTGAAATTCAGAACATGACACCAATTTTGGTATTGAAAGATACCTTATACATAGTTGGATGCTTGCACATAACTTCTTGGTGTCTTTTGCAGTTGTTGCTTCAACAATCCATCAATGTAATGCTTGTGTTGTTGCTCTTTATTCAATTCTTGGCCAACATGCTTACTTTTTCTTCTAGTGGATCACGTCATAAGCAATGGGTCGAGGTTAGTTGCAAGATGTCATGAATAAATGTTGGATTTTATTTTATATTTTGATAGCACATTGGTTTTGGTCCAAGAGTGTGGTGCTAACTCTAAAAGTGATTCCCTGGAATCTAACTGAAGGCAATTTAAGTTCATTTTTGGACTTTTGCTATATATCAATTATTAATTTTAGGGTTTAATAAACATGTATTGTCAGTGTAAAAGTTTTTATACTGTCAAGTGTCAACCAATCAGAAATCATCTTTCGTATGACTTTAAAGTAATTATTATAAAAGTTAACAAACTTACCATACATGCATGGTAGTTTATGATTAAATGACAGTATAAAAGTCCTTTATACCGTTAGTGCATGTACAATTTATTCTTAATTTTATTGGTATAGTTTCATAGTTGGAATTGTGATTTTCAAGCATCTCTTTCTATCTCTTTTGAGAAGTGATGTTATTATCTTTTACTTTATTTTCTACTAAAATTAAATGGTTGTAAAATTATGAATTTGCTTTAGTTGTTACTAAAGTAATTGCACTATGATGATGCCATGGTTCCTATACTTGCTCCTACACATCTTGCATTTCCTTTTAATGCATAGTGAATGTTTAAATGAGTATAAAATGCTGATCTGGTACTGATACTGTGCATTGTTTAGATTACTGCTCTGTACAATTTAGGAATGGCAAGCCATTTTGCTCTTGGGAATAGTAACACGCTGGCTACAATTGATGTGGCTGGAGCTTTTATTGTAATGTCTCCTATTTGTGTTTTGTAATTATTTGAAAAAAAACGCATTAGCTTCTACTTTGCATTTAAGATTTGAATTGTCCATAAATATCTATTGCCTCAGCAAGGTATTACCTTTCATTGGCAGGGAATTTCAAGTCACTCAACCTTCCTTTTAGGTCTTCTAATGTTCATAATTACTTATGCATCCCCAATGTTATTCTTTCTTAGTATGGTGCTGTACATCTCTGTCAAGGCCTCAAACTACCCACTGGTTATTAGGAATGGAAATTCTGGTGAAATTCTCAAGACCTTTCTTGGATTTCCTTGCCTAGTACCTCTGAGTATAAATTCTGTTCTCTTGACTGCTTACACAATTGTCTTACTGTTGGTGAGGAATCATTTATTTATTTGGAGTGTCTTTTCTCCCAAGTGAGTTTTTCTTGAATCTTGTGTTTAGAAGTTGATGAATGATTGAATCACATAACTACCCTTTGATTTTTTGAATTTGATGTTGAAGTTATAAGGATTTAATATGATTTTCTGACATTAAATTTATAGATATCATATAACCTTGTAAAATAACACTATCAATTTGTTCTGTAGGTGCCTTTATGTTTGTGCTGCAATTGCATCTGTCTATATCGGGGTCTTCATTGTAGTTGCTACCATGATTCATACATACTTTGTGCTTTTTTGGCTGAGAAAGAGTTTATGCATAAGTAGCAAGGAAAATGGTACGTTGTCATCCAAGTTAAGAACAAATTAGTATTACATTGACAAAAAGCAATCTTGACTCTTAACTGGCTTGATTAGTAAGTAAATATTGCTTTTTTTTTAGGAGGAGGGAGGTGGAATATAGAAGTGTAATCGCCCATTACACCTGCTCTTGCCTCTCTCTAATTAATCATTTACTGTAGAATTCTTATTCATTGATGAAGTGTTGAAGTAGAGTATAACTGATTGACATATTCTCACTTTTATGCATATCTTCATTACAAAATAAAAAAACTGGAGAAGTTCTAGGAGCAAATGCAAAATTTGAATGGCTCTTTCCCGGGGTAAGTATCAGTTTGAAAAAGATTAAGAGAAAACCAGGCTAGTTTGGTTGAGCTAGAATCAAACAGGTAGAGATTTTTGGTGTAAACGGGTAGGTATAGGAAAAAGTGGTATCAACTACCGTTGAAAGTCTAAACTAAAGATATGTTTGGCCCAGCTTCTTATTAGCTTAGCTTCTCCTTACAAGTAAAAGTTGGGTCAAATACTTATTAATAAAAGCTCTTGAAAAAAAGTAGCGATTTTATAAAGAAGAAAAATTAAATTTAATCAGCTTTTCTAAAAATTACTGTGAGGAGCTTATTTTCAAGTCTCAACTTGTGTGGACCTTATTTTGAAATATCTCTCTTCGATACCCAACTCCGATAAAGACAAAAACCAACTTCAATTCAGACACTTGGTTATGGTGCATGGTGGATGGTGAATTCGTGAGCAGCAGTGGTGTATGCGCTGATGATGCCTTGCGTTTTTAATTTTTTTTGACTCTTGCTTCTCTCACTGCCTCTTGCCCCTTCCTTCGTTCATTGCTGTGTTCTTTTGTTCATCTTCCACCCACAACTTCAACCCCCTTGTTAGTTACTTTCCCTCTTCCGGCAGAGTACTATGGTCACTTCATGCACTCTTGATTTGCTCACTTCACTCACTCTCTCTTGTTAGTTTCTAGAAATTGTAGCAGCAAAGTTGAGTCTGATTTTCATCAATAATTTAGCATTCATTTACAAGGTGGCTCTCTAAATTCCCGAATAACCATTGAATGAGAGCTATTTTTTATTTTGGCAAAGCATCTTTATTTTCCTCTCCCCCTCCCCCCGCGCCGCGCTGCCCCCCCCCCCCCCCCCCCCCCCCCGGTATTTTTGCTGTCATTTATAATTCATGTCAAGTAGAGTTTCCTTAGAGTAACTATATCAATTTGATGAATGAGGGGTCACCCATTGTTTGAGCAAAGACTTCACCACTAAGATGAAAATATCCAGACATCCAAACAGTTTTTTTACTTTTATGAAAAAATGAAAAATATTCAAAGTTCCAAACAGCTTTAGTTTAATTTTTGAAGTTTTTTTAATTTAAAATTAATTTGTAAGTTCAAAAAAGTTAGGTCAAATACACTCTAAGTATATGTCAAAATATGTTAGTTAATAGAAGATATGATGTTAATGTAGTTATTTTATCATAAAAAGAAAATGCTTTTTATTTTAAGAAATTTAGATTGAGCATTCTTCGTGAACCTAACTCTCCTAATTCATTGTCCCAATAATCTGACTTAAAAATGACAAACAAGCGATCTAGTTAATGCGGTCATTTTATTGTTTTACAAGAAACATGAACAAGCGATCTAGTTAATGCAGTCATTTTATTGTCTGGTTACAAATACGACAATACTGAATAAGTCAAGAACTCCCAGTCTGGGAGACAATCCTGAGTCATAAGAATTTATGATATCAAGTTTTTCAAACGTAATTGAAGGTGGCAAAGTGGCAATTGACGATTCCATGGTCAATGGAATGGGTAACCTGTTTTCTAGGTTTGAAAATAAATAGCCTGTTAGAAGATAGGTCTTGCTGATAGAAATTCAGAATGATTTATTTATGCGAGTAGAGTAGCTTTTCATGACTTAGAAAAACTGTCAAGTGCGATCCCAAATCGAGCATCCCCGTTTCGAGACTCTTGTTGACCACGTCTACTATCCGTAATAATAATCAATACTAGTATTAATAATCAATACTAATTGGTAACAATTAATATGGAAATAAAAACAGTAGGATAATCAAATTAAAAAGAAAAATCACGGTTCAAGCAAACAAATTAATATAAATTGACCAAAGCACCCTCTCTACCTATCTATCTCTGGGCAATGTCTTTCCACTTGCCTTGACCTTAAACCCTGTCTTCTCCCGCACTACAAACACACACATCGCAACAAACAAACATCAAACATACGCAAATGGATCCGCTCATAGGATCCAACCCCGAACCCGAAAACCCTATCTCCACGTGCACTTCCATGCTCTCCCATCGCCGCTTCTCCGCGTGCCGCGACTTCGCCTGCCGCCTTCCCCCCTCCGACTCCGTCGCCCGAGTCCTCGCCGTCGCCGACGTCCTCTCGGCCGCCGACTTCTACTCCGTCCTCCAGCTCCGCCCCTCCGACGGCGGCAACCGCGACCTCGCGCGGCGGCAGTACGCGAAGCTCGCGCTCCTCCTCGACCCGACGAGCCCCGACAAGGTCCCCTTCTCCGACGAGGCCCTCGCACGCGTGCAAGAGGCCTGGCACGTGCTCTCCCACCCCGAACGCCGCGCCCTCTACGACCGCGAGCTCCAACGAACAACGACGACGACGTTTTGGACCGCGTGTCCCTACTGCTGGAACCTCTTCGAGTACGAGAAGAGGTACGAGGATTGCGCGCTGCTGTGCCAGGCTTGCGGGAAAGCGTTCCAGGGAGTGGCGGTGAAGCCGCCGGTGAAGGTGGGCGATGCGGTGGTGGAGGGGTTGCAGCTCCGGCAGTACTACTCCTGTGAGGCGAGTGTGCCCTTGATGCATTATGAAGTTAAGGCAGAGAACATTTTGGGGGAACAAAATGCTCAATATGTGTACATTTCTGATGATGATGATGAAGGGTATGTGAGAAATGAAGGGCGTGAGAAGCGGCGAATGAGGGTAAAGACTGTGGCGAAGAAGGTTGGTGGGAACAGGATGAGGAGGCCTCTTGATAGTGACTCGGATTTGGATGTGGAAGATGGTGAGTTGGAGTTCACGGAAGGAGATGATGATGTCTTTGTTGGTGTAAGGTTTGACAATTGATGATGCAAAGGTGATGAGAATTTTACTGCTTTTTTTGCTAATTCTAGGGGCAGCATCGTATAGACTGGTAATGAGTAGTGTTTTTGGATAGTGTTTTTTGCACAGATTATTTGTGGAGCGGAGAAACAACTGAAAACAGGGAATTAGAGTATAGTTGTTGATTTGGTGATTCGTCATTTTGGAAAAGGGGCATTGCGTTGTTCATATTTACCATTTTTGTAGTGCCCTTTTTAATCTGACCTTTTGAAAATGAAGAGAAAATATTTGGTCTCATTCTAGATTGTGTGCTTTAACCTATTTAATCTACATTTCCGTTCTCTGCATGAATTGGTTGTTTTGTCTGTTTGTTAGTTTTGTGGAAGCAAGACTACTTGAATTTCCTTTTTACCGTTTTGGTTGTTAATGAGGTCTCTTATCAATACGGTTAAGCTTCTCAAAGAGTATGCTGTCTTCTTCAGTTTTCTAGGAGCATTGTTTCTCACTTGCTCTTGCTAAATTGTTACTAGGGTCTACGGATCACCAGGATATGTAAGTGAACAATTTCAGTACGTTGAACTCACCTTAGAAGTGATGGAATTATAGTAAATTTCTTCCTTCAACATAAGTGACTTGAATTTTTGGTGCCAAAACTTGTTTTGGTTTGGTTTAGCTCAACGGAGAAGTATTTGCTTCAGTTTTCATAAGAAACCCTCTTGTCATCAAGACCAAAGCACAAGGACAGACAAAATTGTAGGAATAGTTTTTCTTTTTTTCCACCCTCTTTTAGAATATTTCTGTTGTACAGCATTTAGCTCCCATCGTTCTTTTTTTTTTTTTTTTTCAATCGTTTTATATCTTGTACCCTTCTTGTGCCTTTCAACTCATTGCAAATTTAACTCTGCATTTTGTTTTGTCTGAATATTTATGGCACGGTATTGCTTTGCCAACATTTGCTATTTGGATTGGACTGCATATGGAAGAATCAAGTGTTTCAGGTTCCTGTTGAATCTGTTCTGTTTCTACTGAAAATGCTTGCACTTAAATCTGAGATTATTTTTTTTATGATACGAATTCTGATAAGCTAAAGGAATGGGCAATAACATTAACATGACTGAAAAATAAAATAAGAAAAACTGTTATTTTTCTTCATGTAATAAGTGAATTACCTTACTGCTTGTTTAACCTCTTGCTTTGGTACGTGAGTAGATTTGTGCATCAGCTCATTTTTTCAGTTATCATCTGGTCTTTGACTTCGGCTAGGGTAGGGTTATGCTGTTGGGGGCCGTGCCGGGTCCCATTTCCCTTCACAACAACCAGATGAAATGAAGTAGGATGGATATGCTGTCTAGTCAACATTGTATTAGGCTGAGCGTCCAATTGTGCGGATAGAATTAAGATACGTGTCTAAATTAATTTTAGTCATTAATTTATATTGTAATGTGTGTTTTAGGAAAAGTGTAAGAATTAATTTTCCAACTTAAAATAATCGCGGACTTAATCAATTTGTTGCTCAACGTCGAGTCGTACACGCCTCACATCTTGAGGATTGAAACCTGAACACATATGTAAGAAAAATATTAAAACTGGCACATGTTTCAAATTGTACTGATAAATGTTTTGCATTAAACTGATATACTATTAGTGAATCAAAATCTTTAAAAGTTAACCCCAAGGGGTTGGCAGAGTGGAATAAGACAGGATTTCACACTTGATATAGGTCATAGGTTTGAGTTTCTATTTGTCTTCTTGGGATGAGATAACTATAAATATTTCTGTAAGTGTTATTTGAGTTTGAAAGCTTTTTTTGCATTTGTTTTTTGAGATGAGGTAAATGTAAATACATCTATAAGTGTTATTTGAGTTTGAAGGCTTTTCCTGCCTTGGATTGGGATAATCATTCTCTCCTCTTAAATTTTATGTATAAAAAAAATTTTTTAAAAGTTATATATTACCTATTATAAGTGTTAAACTAATAAAATTTAACATAACCTTTCTTTAGAGAATTATGTATTATATTCCATTCTATTTTAATATAAATAAGTTTCTTAAAATTAAAAGGACAAATTTTCTCCACTCTTACTATTCATTTTAAAACATTAGAAGACAAAATAAAGGTTTAGTGAATTTAAATATATTTAAATTTTCATTTCATCTTTTAGGTGGTATTTGATATAGAAAATCTTTCATTATTAACTAATTGATTTTCTTGGGAACAAAATTCTTAGAAATAAAATTCATCAAAAAAATTACAAAATGTGTTTGATTATCATTCAATTTTTCTAAGAATAATATAGTTGCCGTTAATTATCAGGAGAAAATTTAGCAACTTTACATTCAATTACTGAGAGAATGTGTTACTCTTACATATGAAAGTGAGAGTTTTATTCTTATTTATTTATTCATAAATTATATACTTAGGAATCTTTTTATTATCTGGAAATTTTATTTTATTTTTTTCTACTAAATATGAAAGTTTTTAATTCCATTTACTTTCTTAAAAAATGTTAAAATATTCCTTGTACCAAATGTTATCTTAAAATTTCAAGTTTTCTAATACAATATTTAGAATAGACTGCTAATATTAAAAATTAGGGAAGGAGATGTCTCTGGGAGACTTGTTTATAGTGATGACTATTTCAAAAAAAAAAAATCATATTAAAATGAATTAAAATATATTTAATACATTTCATCTCTTAACAAAATTACCGTACCCATTAATATAATTATACTTAATATTTATTACTAACTAAATTAAGTGTTGTATTATTTAGACAAGTGCCACACCTATCCTACCGGTACCATGTGGACGTAGCCCTGTCACAGTAAAATTGGCAAGCATATGTGTACGTGTAATATTTGAAATCTTAATATGTTTAAAGTCTTTGTTATCGGAAAAAAAAATGTTTAAAGTCATTAAATTTATGACGTGTATTTAAATTCATATATATATATATATATATATATATATATATATATATATATATGAGAAAACAGGTTATGCACTGATAGTGTTACACTGTCATCCAATCACAAATCACTATTTATATAAGTTTGTTTATAATAAATACTTTAAAAGTCATATTAAGAGTAAATTTTAATTGGTTGACAGTGTAAATTTTTTATACTGATAATGTATGATCATTAAACTATATATATATATATATATATATATATATATATATTATTTTTTATTTTTGAAAAACAGTGTTCCGTAAGTTCCTCACAACTCATTAAAGATTAAAATTATATATTATTGGTAATTTAAAAAAAATAAAAAAATAAATAAAGACTAATTTGAAAAGGTCATATTTTTAAAGAGAAAAATATATTTAAACCATATAAATGAATATTAGAGTAAAACATGTTTTTAATTTACATAAATATGACTTTATTGTTAATTTATAAGTTTTTATTTTATCAATCAATCAAAAATTATTATTAGTATAATTTTTAAGTTAATATTATAAAAGTCAGTATTTTTAATATAATTTTTTTATTAGATGATAATGTAAAAAGTTTTACACTATTAATACATATATTATTTATTCAGAAAATATATAAATTCCCTCACTCTACCTTTTTGTAATTAGACATTCCTAATTTCCAATTCATCCTGATTAATTCTTAAACTATGAGTGTTATTCAAATAGGTCATTTTTTTTTATTAATTGGCTATTAAATAATTAATGAACAACTCATCCTAACCATTGATTTAACTTAAATCTTAATAGTTATTTTTTTTATTTCTAAAAATCCTTTTTCCTAATATTTTAATATTGTGAAATTAAGAGAAAACATAATAAAAATAGCAAAAACAGAGAAGATTTGACCAGCACCTTTCTTCTTTTTCACGTCTTCCTTGTCTTCAGTACCCAACTAATGTTTCACGTTAAACCAATCAATAACTGAACCCCCTTTGTAGCTACATGCAGGACTCATAGATTAGTCACACCATGGTCTATTTCGCATCCACGAGGTAAAATGCTGCAAATAAAATAACCACCATCATAATTCAAAAGGTTCCACTGTTGTAGAACAATATAGTAAAAATAAATCCTAATCCCTACGTTAATACCCTATATACCAAATTAATACCCCAAATAACAAATTAATATGGGGCATAGATCCTCTCTGGTGACATATTCAGTAGATGGGATCTTAGCCATTAAAATTACAAGCATAACCTGGTTCATGTTGTGTGGAGCCACTTCCATAGCCAGGCCTCATGGGCCCCTCATGCTCTACAACCATGTGAGGAAGAAAAAAATACTTAAGTGGTAAAAATTATTTTACTCAAAAAGATATGCAGATTCTCTAGTAGGAGATGACATGAGAGCAAATCGAGAATTTTATAGTAAGGATCTTAAAATTAAATTTTACAACATGCCTCTTTTAAATGCTGATAATGTTGTGATGATCCTCTAATTTGCCATTATTGTAAGGAATTTTTTTTCCCTAATCTTATTAAATTGCAAAAATATGTTTTGGACTTGCAATTACATCCTTCATTTATATTCATTAAGGAGGATCCGTTTCCCTCTTATAAAGAAAGTTGTGACCAAAGGCAAACATGTAGCAATCTTCCTTGTTTCTCGTTAGTTGCATTTTACTTACCTCTTTTAGCATAGAATCTTCCATAGGAGGCAAATAAGTTCAATACCATGGTTTTACTTCGACAGGTAATAAGTTTATTACAAGTTACCGATGTTTATGGTTAAATTAAAATCTGTTTTCTTTCTTTTGTTTTACTAAAATAGTTAGAGCAGGGCATCCAACATGTTCGAAGTTACTATAACTCAGAAGCTCAAATGATAAGAGGTAGCTTTCCTCAGCCATTCCTCTCTAGGACATACAAAACCAGTTTCTTAAAGCCAAGATCAAAGGCAGAGATCAAATTGTTGGCCGCTAAGAAGCATAGTGAAGCAGAAAAGAGACGTAGAATGAGAATCAATGGTCAATATGAAACCCTCCGAAGTGTCCTTCCCAACTTAACCAAAGTAAGTGCCGGATGCCTTGGATTTTTGTGAGGGTTCACTCCTAAATATGAAACAAACCATGTGAAAGTGAAAATTCCTACATTTATTTTTTGGGGCTATTTATAAGTTGCCAGATTACAATTCTGTCCCCATTTTGATTTTTCTTGACAAGCATGCTGAATTTAGATTTTGTTATCAACTAACAGAAGGACAAGGCATCAGTTTTGGCAGAGACTATCAAGCAAGTGAAGGAGCTGAAGAAAAAGGTATCAAAACTGGAAGAAGATAGTTCTGGTAACCCATTAAAGAATGTTAAGTTTCCTGGTGGGGCAGACAAGTTGAATTTGGAAAAATGTAACAACGAGGGCCTAGTGAAGGCCACATTGAGTTGTGAGGATAGTCTGGGATTGATGTCATCAATATCAAGGGCGTTAGGGTCAGTGAAAACCAAAGTGGTAAAAGCTGAGATGGTGAGTGTGGGTGGGAGAACCAGAAGTGTGTTGTGGGTGCAAGGTCTTGGAAATGATGGTCTGGGGATGCTCAAGAGCACTTTGAAGGTTGCCATGCACAAGCCAGCCTTTAAGATGCGGCGCTTTACTCAGTAACTGTTTGTGTCCTTGATTCTGACTTCTAACGATGGAGGAATGTTGACTCAGTTAGGAGCTAGAACGAGTAAAGGCTAATAACAAGATTTTCTAGTTTTGAGGATTATAGAATAATAATGACTTTAGGAGCTTTGTAGAACCCATGGCTTTCTCACATTTTAGGATTACACAGTCTCATTTTGCAAGCAAAATTTAGCTTACTTCATAGTTTGTATATGTGGATATCCTGTTCGACTCTTCATATAAAGCATATAATAACGTGATGGGTTAACATGTAGTGCCTGTTTGGTTACGGATAAGGAAGCTTCCAGTTGTAACTTTCACGTCATTCTTTTAATGGACGTGATTTGTTGAATGCAGAATGTGTTTCCAAACACACTGATAATCACTTTTGTAGTTTGTCTATAAGACTAAAGTATATAATAACATTACGGATTAGCATGTAATCACTTTTGCCGTAAGCAACCTCGTGTTAATAATCACTAGCTGCCATAAACCGAGTTGTAGAATAGGGAAAGAAAACCTCTGGCAACTGTGGATCAAAAGATCACAAAAAGTTACATGCCAACAGACAGCTCCGTAGGACAAAAATTTACTTACAAAACTCCACGAAATAAAATTGAATCGAATCTCAACCGAAGATTCTTATAAAGTGATTATTAACTGCACAAACTTGATTATAAGTGGTGAGTTATCACCCATTTTATTTTTCGTTATTACTTTTCTCATTCTGTTTATATTTGTTCTATATCCTAATGAATAAATAAAATCATTCGAGTACAGAATGAACATTGAACAGGAATCCTCATTCTATTTGGATTAGCGAAATACTGATTTTCTTTCACTACACCAAAATTATCCGAGATGATTGCTTATATCTCTACTCAAACTCAATAAAACGTTTGAGCTGATGCATCTCCACTTGTTCTTCTCACATGTACACTAGAATTTTTGTCATAATGGTTAGCAGTGATATATCTTTTAAGGTCAATTCCCCTACTGCCGCTGTGATTTTTGTTTTTGTTAGCATACAAAACTGCTTTATCTTCTGAGTCCTGCCGGAGCTTTCTACCTGCACCACTATCCACTACGAAATCTGTACCCAAGTTATCATAGGAGGAAGATGCCACCGAGTTAGATGAAAGCCCATAATGGCTATACCAATTGGGTCCCACCTCACCAAATATGTAATCCGAGAAGTCAGCAGAACTGGCCGAGTCCTTGATACTTGCAGTACTGCAAGAACTTGCATCTGAAGAACTGAAAAGTGAACTTTCACTCTAAGAATCCACCATTGTATTTCTTCCCCCATACTGGAATCTCCATTCTTCTGGATATGCAAAATCATTGCTTATGGAATCATCGACAGCATTCCAGTGAGGGTACTTGCCATGCTTCTGCTGTTGGGAGGGAGAATCACCGCTTGTAGCCCTGGAATTTGATCTTGTCTTAGAAGCAGCAGGAATAGCTTCCAGGTTCCTCCTCTTGAACTTTCCAGCAGAAGAGATTGCACTGCTACTTACTAAACCCAGTGGCTTGGGAGAGTGCCTGAAGATTTTTAAAATTAGCATAAAACAATGCTATTATTACTGCTGAGACATTCCACAGAAATAATAAACTTATCAAACCAGAATTATACATCAACATCCACAGGCTTACTACCTTGAATAAAGAAGCATGTATGTCCTTTCTGATAAGACTCTCGACAATTCAACAGGTTCTACCTAAATAGAAGCACAGATGCCATCCTCAGTTCACATACAGAAATTCACCTCATAAATGAATTATGTATATTGATATTGTCATCACTTTTACAAAAGGAGTATCTTAAAAATTAATGACACAAGTTTAAGAAATAAACTTCCAATGGAATTTTCTTCCTATTTTTAGCTTCTTTTTTTTATTGATTCTTCATGTACTGAAATCTAGGTTTTATATATTGAAGTTGAGAAATGGATGCCTTCATTGACAAATTAAAAGAGAAGCACATATGAAAATCAAAGCCAAAAATCAAATGAGTCAAATGACAGCATCATTTGTATAATTTTTTGGAGGAAGGTGGGGAGGGGAGGGGAGGAGACATTGAGACGCAGAAAAGGTAAATCAGGATAAAAAAATTCACCCTGCTGTCATCAGTCCTAAACCATTCTCCTTGGATGTTCTTCACATAACAGACATAATGGCCTGAAAATGCAGCATTCATGATATTCAAATGGACAACCACTGCATAAAGGCTGTATAATGGAAATTTGTCTTTTGTTCCACTCATATATGGAGCCACATTCAGGACCTCAGGGAACTGAACTGACTTATTCAACTTCTCAAAGTTACCAGACTGCCAAAGTAGACAACAGAATATGCATGAGATACATAATATAGAACTAAAATAACAGTCATAGAACAAAGTAACTAGATAACAAGTAAAACTTCAGAATTAATATTGGAGATGTACCTGAAATCGTTTTAATACAATTGTAAGAATATTTGGTGCCTCCAATACTGTCAACTTCTTCCTGGCTTTCTCATAGGTTTTACATCTGGAATGCAAGAAAGAAACAAATACAACGATTTAATAAAGATTGTGTTCGTGTCCCACATAGGAAAGGAAAAAGTAACCCTCAGAATACCATTCTTGTCCCTCTAAACTGCATGACATTTGTAGCACCACTTCAGTCTTCATAAAATAGGAATTAAAAAAAAAAAAAAGTCCACATAAAATCGCAAAAATCCAGAGGACAGACTTTGCATTGTACTCAGTACCAAAAGTTCTGAATATCTAGTACACAATATATATTGGCAGAACTATGACTATGATTACATCTTTAGTTTAATGAAATCACATTAGCTAAACAAAATTTCCTAAGATGTTCCTAAATTGAAGCGAAATTCATCAAACAAATTACAGAATAGTTAAGCCCAATCACAAGGTCCCACAGAATTCTTCTTCCACCCACTCCACAAAGTATTCTGTGCAAACTTCTCATTTTTATTGTAAGAGTAACATTCCTTCAGAGAGGATCGCAAAAACCATTTAAAGATGAGTCATTTAGGCCACTAGAGCATAGATTCAGGGTTTTAAATAGGGCGCTATAGCGGCATAGCACAGCGGAGTGGCCCCTGGCCACCATACGGGCTGCCATAGCGGAACAGTTCAGTGTACCGCCGGTTGCGGCGAAATAGTGGTCGTCAAGGACAGGATAGTGGCGCTATCTCTTGATTCCAAAACAATCCCTCCGAACACTAACGTTAGGGCTTGTTTGGGGGGCTATTTTTGGGATTTCAATTTCCAAATCAATATTTTGCTCATAAAATCAATCAAAAAGCTACCATTTCTTACTTTCTCTCTCTACCCAACCCTCGCTTCTGGGTATGTCTCTCGACCTCTTTCTCCCTCGACCCAGCACTCCAGCGACTGGTTTCTCTTCTCCGGCACCTGGTTTCTCACCTTCTCTGCCTGTGTTTTCTCTGCTCTGGCAACTGGTATCTCTGCCTCTATTTTTTCTGTGTATTATCATTCTCTGCCTCATTTTTTGAGAATTTAAGTGTATATAGTATACTTTATATAAACCATATAAAAAATTTCAGAATAGCAGCTATCCTGTTATAGCGTTTTTGGGGCCGCAAGATCCGCTATTTGGGATTTAAAGCACTGCATAGATCCACATTTGAAAAACACTCACACACTTCTACTACAGCTTCTGGTCAATTTTTAATCATTTTAGTAAGTTTAATCCCCTCCCAATAAAATCTTATACTTAACCTTCCACCAGGTTTAGGACCTTTTCTTCTATTACTTTTGAAGCTCCACACAGCTTTGTTTATCACTTTGTACACAACGGGTAAATTGTATCTTAGAACTATAGTTTCAAGCAAGAGAGACAAAATCAGTAATTGCTCATTCAGTTTAGGAATTTAACTCATTATTTAAAAACTCAGAATCTGAATCGTGACAGTTTTTACTATCAAATCATTTGTGATCTTTTCAAGCTCAATTTTAACAGCAAAACAGAAATTGAATAATAGTAGTCAATTTTAATATCTATGTACCATTAAAAAATTGAAACAAAATTAAATTGCAATATAACTTAGCTATAATAAAAGCAATGTATTATGCTTGCTAGGGAAAAAGGAAAGAAAAGAAACCAAACCCGGGAACATTATAAAAAAATAATAAGCTAGACTGTAATAAACGTGTAAATGGAATGAAAATTAACAAACCTGCTGCAATTATATTTATTATCTTTATCCAAGATTTCAGGTGCTGTAAATTGTCCAAGAGCCTCCTCCAAAGTTCCAATATCCCCATCAATCTCAACAGTAAGATCCATTATTCTCTCGTACCTCTCAGATTTCCCCAGGCATCTTAAGCACTTTATCTGCAATTTGCACCAAATAAATTTCAATCTATAGGGAAACTATCTTCTTCCCACTCTGTAAAAGTTGAAAATGTGAACCTCAACAAAAACTAGACCGTTTGATTGGAAACAACCTCAAACAACCGTTTGAAAGTGTAATTTGACTAACTTTGATACTTGGTGTTTATATATATATAAACACCAAGTGTCAAAGTTAGTTACATTACACTTTTAATAATTTTTCCTAAAATGTAAATTTAATCAATTCAACCGTTAAATTTGATGTTCTTATTAATTAGATTAAATATACAAAATTTCATACAATTCCAAAAGTATTTAAATGTTCATCAAACTACTTTATTTTAACGTATAATATGTTATTAAAATATATTCAAATATCTAAAAAAGTTCAAATGATGTGAAATTTGATATACATGATCATGAAGATAATATCACAAAATTTAATAGTTGGATTAGTTAAATTTGCATTCTACAAAAAGTTATTGAAGTGTGTAATTTTATTAATTTTGACACCTGATGTCAATGGATTCTAACTCATATATATATATATATAAAATTTTGAAATGATGAAATAGCCCATGGTGGCAGTGAAGTATTTTCAGTTTGCACCCACACCCTTTCTTTCTGAGTCCTGACTTTCTCCTCTGGTTGTGCTCAGCTGGGCATTGTGGATACTACAACAGATAACACGCTAAATGAAATGGCTTCAATTTCTTGCACTAAGCTGACACTATTCAGCATTGCAGCAATTACGATTCAATTCATCGGTCTCTCCATCTTCGTTTTCGGCTTCTTCCCTGTCAAACCTCTTCTTTCGGGCCACAGGTAACCCTCTATAATAATATTCTGTCGCTATAATAAATAATAATTTTCCACTTATTCATTACTTCACTTCCTTTTTGTCGTTAGTGGCTCAGAGAGTTTCCGACAACCAACCTGCGACAACAATGGCGTTGCAAATCAGAGTGACGCGTCTCCGCCTCCAGATCGCCTTAGGTTTTTGTATCAGGTTGTGCTGCTGAATGCATATTCTTTAACTTTGACTTTGATGTCTAAATTCTCAATACTTGTTACGAATAATCGTTTGTTTGATGTCAGATCGAAGTATACGATGTATAATATCTTCATTCCGTTCGTATTTGTTGTGAATTAGAGATCTGTTATGATTGTTATAGAGTGATTGATTTGATGCAGTTCTCATTTCTGCTTCTGCTTTGTGTTTACTGATGGATTTAGAAAATGTTGTTTGTGTAGGAAGTATCTGAGATTCCTCCTTTGTATGATCGACTTGTTTTAATGGTATGTTCATCTTTGTTAAGGTCTATGATTAGGTTGTTCATGTGTTTTGGTTGTTCGTGGACTGAGTTCTATGGTTTGCTGTAGGTTATTGATGGTCTTCCAGCAGAATTTGTGCTTGGCAAGAAGGGTCGGCCTCCTAGCAAGGCTTTTATGGAAGCTATGCCGTATACACAGTCATTGTTGGCAAATGGTATGGCTGTTGGATATCATGCAATTGCTGCTGCTCCAACTGTTACAATGCCTCGTTTGAAGGTTTGTGTGATAGTGTCCTTTCCTGTTTCCAATGTGGAAGTGCGAAAGGAGGGCATGTGATGTATGATTTTCCTTTCCTTTTTTGACCTCTACTTATTATATGTTTTTGTTTGTCACTCCAGGCCATGGTTTCTGGAGCAATCGGGGGTTTCTTGGATGTGGCTTTCAACTTTAATACCCAGGCTTGTTTAGATGACAATCTTCTTGGTTAGTTGTGACAACCAATGTTGGAAAAATTGACCATATAATTTTTTTTTCCTGTGGACTATTGTTGATGTCATCATTACTTGCTTTTTGCAGCACAGTTCTTTAAGATAGGATGGAAAATGGTTATGCATGGTGATGATACATGGCTCAAGTTATTTCCTGGTTTATTTGAAAGACATGATGGAGTTAGTAGTTTTTTTGTAAGTGTTTTTTTTATAATGTAAAATAAAAAGATTTTATTTGACCTCTCAGTCCATTAACATTTCTCATTAATAATTTCTTGTCTCAGAAACAAGGACAGGGCAATTTGTTTCTTTACGTAGCAAGTTCTTTCAATGGTTTAAGTTTTTATATAAAAAGTATGGTTGGTTGCTATATTATTTTACATTGTTTTTTTGAAGCTTCTTGTTACTACAGGTTAAAGATATTGTCGAAGTAGATCAAAATGTGTCTCGACATCTTGGTGATGAACTTAGCAGAGATGATTGGAATTTTTTGGTAAGTAGACCACTTCATAATTTGGTTGGTCCCCAAAAAATATTATTTGAATTTCCATTTTATGATAATTTTCACTTTGCAAACTTGTACATATTCTCTCTACTCCTTATGCCTTTTTTTCAGTCAATAATGTAGAACCCGTAGGTTTTAACAACCCCCCCCCCCCCTCTCACATTTGAATGCTCTTTTTTTGGCCAAAGAGTTAGCTGCTGTTTTACTGGTATAATATTACTGATGAACATTGGTGTCATGTATGCTTTGGTGTGTTTGTGAGTATTGGATATAAGCATCATTTTCTAGTGTGCATGTTGTCTAGCTTGCGAAGTGTGCTTTGGCATATTTCTGAGTTTTTTCATGCATTCCAAAACTTGTTTGTATCCCTCGTTTTTTCTAGGAAAAAATAACTATTGCCATACAAATGAATTTCTTGAAAGAGATTTCAATATGAATTTATTGAAATGTATTGTCGGTAAATTTTTTAAGAAGACTATCAGACGGTTATGGTTTTGTTTGGAACTTTAACAATTTGACTGCATGGGGTCATTTTCCCTTCATTTCCTTCAATTTTAACAATATATCACTAGGTCTGTTTAATGGATGTACTCTAGGGATCATGTGATCTTCGTTAACTGTGTCAACTTTACTATTATAACTAGTGCCAACTGCCAAGTGTTATAATTGTTGTTAGATGGACTTAAGTCAAGACTTACTACAATTAGTACTATATTTTATCAACTATAAGTTGGTTTGGTTGATTGGTTCTATTTATACCGAACAAGCAGTTATGCTTTTGTAAGCTATAAGAGTTGGTTTGGCTCCACTTATATGATTACACCAAATAGTAAAATAAAAGAAATATTTATTTTGGTTCAACTTGTTAATATTTACTCCATACACTGCATCATGTTTACTGGTTGGTAGATAATACATTCTTTGTTTTCATCTCTTTTATCAACATACTGCTTTCAACTCTTAACTTTTAAAGGTAGATATTAATCTACTTCTGCACTAAATTGTTGGCTTTCACTTTTCAGTGAAAGTTAAGACTTAAGATTCATTTGTAGTGTAGGATTCTTCAAAATTGTATGTTAACTGGTTTCACCATATATCAAAGGTGAATTTTTTGTCTAGTTCTAAATTACATGATGCTTTATAGTTTATAATGAAGATTTAATTTCATTTATATACATTTTACTAAATTTATTTTAGATACTTCATTATCTAGGCTTGGATCATGTTGGACATATTGGTGGGCGCAATAGGTATCATCATTATCTCTTCACTCTATAAGTGTAATTTCCTTCCGTTCTATAAGCTTAACTTGGACATGTATTGTTTCAGTGTGTTAATGGCTTCAAAACTTTCTGAAATGGATGAAGTGGTGAAGATGATTCATATAAATACATTGCGAAATCTAGAAAATGATCAAGGGAAGACACTTCTGGTTTGAGACTACCTTTTTGTTGCTTTCTTGAATTGTGTACTACAGATTTCATGACTTGTTTATTGTGGTGTGGGTATTTCTAGACATTAATAGGAACATGATTACATGGGCAGAGTATGAAGAAAATTATTTCATCTCTGTATTATTTCATATGAGCAGTGATACGTTATATATAGAAAAAAGGAATAAAATGAAAAGGGAAAGAATAAATAGGATATTCCCAGAATTAACTAAGAATCCCAAAATTATCGAAATGAAATAGAAATAGAATACCTGACCGTAATCCTTCCAATTAATGATATGTTGCAATTCTCCTAAAATTTAGGGGTTGATTTCTAACACCCCCCACCCTATGTGATAAATTCCATATGTTTGAATTACTCAACAAAGCACATATTTATATTACGTGTCATAAATACAAAGATAATTACACATAATTATAAGAATGTACTATTACCTAATTAACATATAGTTCTACCTTATTTACATTATTTCTATAATAACATTATTTCTAACACACACATGCTTGTAAAAGTAAAAGAAAACATATGGTGGAGTTAGTGAAGTTAATTATTTTATGCTAATGATAAATGGCCCTTGGCCTTGTGAGTGAACTTGTCAATTCTATAGTGATATGAGGAAAACATAAATGAACTTACCATTTTACGTACTGTTATTTAATATTCATTGAATCTGGAATAATTGGGATTGCAGATTTACAAGTGTTAGTCATTGTGTTCATGTATCTAGGATATCATGGCTTTTCAAGTCTCCACTTTCAATGAAAATTATTATTACTATAGATATGTATACAACAAAAATTATTATTACTATAGATATGTATACAACAAAAAGTGGAGACTTGAAAAGCCATGATTATTATTACTACAAATATGTATACAGGCAAATTCTAGCGTGGGGGAGTTGAAAATATCCCCCATGGTGGGAAACAAACTGGGATCGTTGGATAAAATGATATAAAATTGGATGGCTGTGATTTTTTTGCTTTTTTCTTTTCTTTTTTCCCCCTTTCTCCTTTTTACCCCTTTTTGTTTTCTTCTCTCTCCTCACTCCTCTTTTCATCGTTCATCTTCATCTTGCCACCATGGGTCCTGAGGTGCAGCAATTGGAGGTGGTGGCCATCCTAGGTGTCGATCCTTCGCCATTCAAGGTGCTGATCTCGCACTTAATGTCCTCCTTGAATGAGCAGCACTCCCACGCGGAGGGGCTCGTCAACCTCTGCAAACAGACCAATCCCAACAACCTCTCCCTGAAGCTCTCGCACCTCTTCCGCTCCTCATTAGACCAGGAGGCACGCGCCATGTTCGCCATCCTTCTCCGGAAACAGCTCACGCACGACGACTCCTACCTCTAACCTCGCCTCTCCTTATACACCCAGTCCTCCTTCAAATTGCACCTCCTCTCCCCGATTCAGACTGAGAACACCAAATCCATCTCTAAGAAACTATGTGGCTGTTGTAGGAGATGGAAGGTAGGATGTGGTGGTGGAATTGGAGAAAGGAGGAAGGGGGTAGGGACAGATTGGGAAAGACAGAAAAAAACAAAAAATAAATAAATCCTAGCCCTCCATTTAAAAATTAATAAATCTAATGGTGAAAAAACATTCACCCACCGTGGGAGACTTCTCAAGGTCTCCCACGCTAGAATTTGCCGTAGTTTTATACCTCTGCTGTTATTTATTTTGAAGTGTAGTTTATGTTTTCTAGTTTTCTTTCTGTGGCTATTTTTAGTTAATTATTAATTAAAACTGTAAAGACCAAGTCCTTTCAAAAGTCAAAATTTTAATTAATCTCTGTTGCAAATTGTTATTCAGGTTGTAGTCAGTGACCACGGAATGACTGAGAATGGTAATCATGGGGGTTCATCTTATGAGGAAACAGACTCTATAGCTCTATATATTGGGCCAAAAACCCATGCCTTTGACCATTCATCTTCCAATCATGACACAATTTTTCAGGTAATGAGACTATACTTCATGCTTGTGGGCTGTAGCACATAGGACTAACCATTATTGATAATTTTCTTAACTACTCTAGAACTTCAATGTATTACCTCTATTTGCAAGCCATGAGGGTATTTTCTTGCATTCAGTGCATTAGTCTACTTCTGTCTGCATGCATCCATATGTGGTGAACCTTTTATGTTTTTACATGAATTTGTCATTTGCCCTATTGAAACTTATTTTGCTATCTCACTACTCCTTGTTTATCGTTTGTCAATCTTGAACCTAACATACAATTCAACCACTTAGTCAATGATAGTATACCATTTAACTAAAGATCCTGGGTAGTAGATGGTCAAATATGTATGCAATTTACATCTTATTATTGTGCACCAGGTTGATATTGCACCAACATTAGCTTTACTTTTTGGCGTGCCAATTCCAAAAAATAATATTGGTGTTTTGATCTCTCAAATGGTTGACTCTCTGACAGGTTAGTTCATATTCTGTCTTTGCTTGTCTATTTATCAAAAGAATGAAGCAGGAGATATGACTTTTTTATATCTGCTTTCATCAAGCATATTATATGTTGTAACAGTAAAATCATGTGATTTTATCCTCTCTTTTTTTCCCTTTTTTGCTTCTTTGGTGAGCTAGATGACCAAAAGTTGAGGGCACTGCAGTTGAACTCATGGCAGTTGTTCAAATTACTTCAAGCCCAACTACCTGGTTTGTATTGTAGAAATTTTCCATGTGATGCCTTCGTTACTAATAGTGGACCCACAATCAGTGAATGTAAAGGTAGCAAGGAGAAGTTGTTTTGTTGCTTGTATTTAAATGCTGCTACTCTTCACGATGCCTGGAAGGCTAAAGTAGTCACCAGGTATGTGACAATTTTGTTGTGCCAAGATTTTAATTTTTGATAAATTCCACTGGAAATATTTGTGAGCATTTTTACTTGACATTTATTTTTTAGGTCTAATAGTACAGAAGGCTATAACAGCATCATTGCAGCATATCATGAGTTTTTGAGCTCAGCAAATGAGTGGTTATCACACAAAGCAACTGATGTATGTGTGATCTTCAAAGTTAAAATTTCTAAAACTTGTAAACCTGGAATATTATTTGAGAGCATCAATAGCCGGTATTGAGGGAATATTGCTATCTTGTTAACTGATTTGTCTCTTTAAAGCTTCTCTTTCTTTTTGTTCTTTTTCATCACAATTGTGTTTATGCAGAAACCAATTAATTTACTTGTTTTTGGAGTTGCTGCTTTGATCATATCATGCTTGATACTTTTGGGACTTGTGTTTGTCATCCACAAAGAAGTTCCTACTTGGGAGATGCAAGACCTTGACCATTATGTGGAGCCATGGAAAATTGATGAGGTGTTCATTTTGTTTGGCATCCTGATCCTTGTCATCAGTATGGGATCAAGTTCCATGATTGAGGAAGAACATTATATTTGGCATTTCCTAACATCCACAGTTAACTTGTTATTTTTTCGGAAAGCACTACAATCTTTGGACCTTAATAGAGCACATGATTTTCTGCGTTCAATAAAGGAACAAAATATATCAGGATGCCAAATATGTTCATTGTTCCTTATTCTTTCTTCTGGAAGAATTTTGAAAGGCTGGCATCAAGGTGGTGTAAATTGGACTAACCTTCCTGACATTTCTAAGTGGCTTGAGCAGGCTTGCAACCAATATATAAACTTGATTCAGATAGCATCATGTGCCATGGTCATCATTTTGGGCATATTTGTATTGTTCTTGATGCAGTCTAAAACAAAAGTTTTAACAGTGATTGGGTTCAGCTTGTTAATGTCTGGTTTGTTGGTATTACAACATTTTATGAAACATCAGGACATGTCTGCCTTATCCAATAAGGATGTGAACCTATCAGTACAAACATTCTATGCTGTTTTAGGAATCACCACTATTATGGTTGTACTGATTTTGCCATGGATTATGCCTATACAAACTCCTAAAATATGCTCAAGGCAGAACTTCTACATGTCTACTTCTGCTCTTGTTGAAATTCAGAACATGACACTAATTTTGGTATTAAAAGATACCTTGTACATAGTTGGATGCTTGTACATAACTTCCTGGTGTCTTTTGCAGTTGTTGCTTCAACAATCCATCAATGCGATGCCTGTGTTGTTGCTCTTTATTCAATTCTTGGCCAGCATGCTTACTTTTTCTTCTAGTGGATCACGTCATAAGCAGTGGGTCGAGGTTAGTTGCAAGGTGTCATGAATAAATGTTGGATTTTGTTTTATGTTTTGATAGCACATTGGTTTTGGTCCAAGAGTGTGGTGCTAACTCTAAAAGTGATTGCCCTGGAATCTAACTGAGGGTAATTTAAGTTCATTTTTGGACTTTTGCTTATATCAATTGTTAATTTTAGGGTTTAATAAACATGTATTGTTAGTGTAAAAGTTTTTATACTGTCAAGTGTCAACCAATCAGAAATCATCTTTAGTATGACTTTAAAGTAGTTATTGTAAAAATTAACAAACTTACCATATATGGATGGTAGTTTGTGATTAGATAACAGTTTAAAAAACTTTTACACCATTAGTGCATGTACAATCTATTCTTAATTTTATTGGTCTAGTTTTATAGTTGGAATTGTGATTTTCAAGCTTCTCTCTCTCTCTTTGGAGAAATGATGTTATTATCTTTTACATTACTTTCTACTAAAATTAAATGGTTGTAAAATTATAAATTTGCTTTAGTTGTTACTAAAGGAATTGCACTATGATGATGCCATGTTACTTGTACGTGCTCCTACACATCTTGCATTTCCTTTTAATGCATAGTGAATGTTTAAATGAGTATAAAATGCTGATTTGGTACTGATATTGCCCATTTTTTAGATTATTGCTATGTACAATTTGGGAATGGCAGGCCATTTTGCTCTTGGGAATAGTAACACGCTAGCTACAATTGATGTGGCTGGAGCTTTTATTGTAATGTCTCCTATTTGTGTTTTGTAATTATTTGAAAAAAAGCGCATTAGCTTCTACTCTGCATTTAAGATTTGAATTGTCCATAAATATCTATTGCCTTAACAAGGTATAACCTTCATTGGCAGGGAATTTCAAGTCACTCAACCTTCCTTTCGGGTCTTCTAATGTTCATCATTACTTATGCATCCCCAATATTATTCTTTCTTAGTATGGTGCTGTACATCTCTGTCAAGGCCTCAAACTATCCACTAGTTATCAGGAATGGAAATTCTGGTGAAATTCTCAAGACCCTTCTTGGATTTCCTTGCCTAGTACCTCTGTGCATAAATTCTGTTCTCTTGACTGCTTACACAATTGTCTTACTGTTGATGAGGAATCATTTATTTATTTGGAGTGTCTTTTCTCCCAAGTGAGTCTTCCTTGAATCTTGTGTTTAGAAGTTGATGAATGATTGAATCACAGAACTACCTTTTGATTTTTTGAATTTGATGTTGAAGTTATAGGGATTTATTTTGATTTTTTGATATTATATTTATAGATGTTATATAACCTTGCAAAATAACACTATCAACTTGTTTTGTAGGTACCTTTATGTTTGTGCTGCAACTGCATGTGTCTATGTCGGGGTCTTCATTGTAGTTGCTATCGTGATTCATACATACTTTGTGCTTTTTTGGCTGAGAAAGAGTTTATATATAAGTAGCAAGGAAAATGGTACGTTGTCATCCAAGTTAAGAACAAATTAGTATTACATTGACAAAAAGAAATTTTGACTCTTAACTGGCTTGATTAGTAAGTAAATATTGCTTCTTCTTCTTTTTAGGAGGAGGGAGGTGGAATATAGAGGTCTCATCGCGCATTACACCTGCTCCTGCCTCTCTAATTAATCATTTACTGTAGAATTCTTATTCATTGATGTATATTAAAGTAAGACATAATTGATTGGCATATTCTCACTTTTATGCATATCTTTATTGCAAAATAAAAAAGTGGAGAATTTCTAGGAGCAAATGCAAAATTTGAAAAAGATTAAAAGAAAACCAGGCTGGTTTGGTTGAACTAGAATCAAATAGGTAGAGACTCTTGGTGTAAACGGGTAGGTATAGGAAAAAGTGGTATTAGCTGCTGTTGAAAGTTTAAACTAAAGTTATGTTTAGCCCAGCTTCTTGTTAGCTTAACTTTTCCTTACAAATAAAAGTTGGGTCAAATACTTATTAATAAAAGCTCTTGAAAAGAAGTAGCTATTTTATAAAAAAGAAAAATAAATTTAATCAGCTTTTTGAAAAACTATTGTGAGGAGCTTATTCTCAAGTCTCAACTTATGTGGACCATATTTTGAAATACCTTTCTTCGACACCCCACATCGATAAAGACAAAAACCAACTTCAGTTCAGGCACTTGGTTATGGTGCATGGTGGACGGTGAACTCGTGAGCAGCAGTGGTGTAAGCATTGATGATGCCTTGCGTTTTTAATTTTTTTTGACTTTGCCTCTCTTCCCTCATTGCCTCTTGCCCCTTCTTTCGTTCATTGTTGTATTCTTTTGTTAATTTTTCACCCACAACTTCAACCCCCTATTAGTTACTTTCCCTCTTTCGGTAGAGTACTATAATGCCTGGCCGTTTTCAAGATTAGTGACTGTCCTTACAAACTAACACAAGATTTTTCCACATGTTTTGTCCTTACCCACATGCTTCTTAAGAAACTTTCCAAGATGTCACCCATCCTAGAATTACTCCAAGTTAAGCAGGCTTAATTGTGGTGCTCTTAAGTGATAGGCTACCGAAAAGTAGATGCATCTTATTGATATAGGTGGTACTAATTAATTCCTTTAAACTATCCTCAACTGTACAATCCCATACCTACACAGCCTCTGGATTCCTCTCATTCTAGTGTGTATTCAATTCATTCATGTGCCCCTTCAGCTGGAAGCCTGCCAGGAGCCTTTCTTTGTCCGTGTCTTATCTCTTTTGCACCGGTAATCACTCCCTGCCCTTCTCAACGCCTGGGATGTTACAAGTACTAGCGTCACTTCATGCACTTTTGATTTGCTCACTTCACTCATTCTCTCTTGTTAGTTTCTAGAAATTGTAGCAGCGAAGTTGAGTCCGATTTTCATCAATAATTTAGCATTCAATTATGAGATGGCTATCTGAATTCCCGAATAACCATTGAATGAGAGCTATTTTTAACTTTGGAAGAGCATTTGGTAACAATTATCTTTTATGTTTTTCTGCCATTTATGGGTACAAATCATGAGTTCATGACTATGCTACTGGAAGAATATAAATGAAGGAGTACTTACATTTATATAGAACCCCCATCCACTCATCACTGTTCATTTTCCTTTCTCCCCCCCCCCCCCCCCCCCTTCTTTTTTAGCTCTCATTTATAATTCATGTTGATTAGATTTTCCTTAGAGTAACTATATCAATTTGATGAATGAAGGGTCACCCATTGTTTGAGCAAAGACTTAACCACTGAGATGAAAATATACAAACATCCAAACAGTTTTGTAACTTAAAACTTTTATGAAAAAATGAAAAATATCCAAAGTTCCAAATAGCTTTAGCTTAATTTTTGAAGTTTTTTTAATTTAAAAATTAACTTATAAGTTCAAGAAAGTTTGGTCAAACATACCCTAAGCATATGTCAAAATACGTTGGTTAATAGAAGATATGATGTTAATGTGGTTATTCTATCATAAAAAGAAAATGCTTTTTATTTTAAGAAATTTAGATTAAGCATTCTTCGTGAACCTAACTCCAAATTCATTATCCCAATAATTTGACTTAAAAATGACAAAGATTTGTTTTACATGACAAGAAATGGGCTTGTCCCTCCTCAGGGTTGCAGTCTACTAGTTAATGAGCTTTCGGCAAAAGGTTAAGAATGAACTCTTTATGATGCCATACTGTAAGCAATCTAGTTAATGCGGTCATTTTATTGTTTTAAAAGAAACATGAACAAGCGATCTAGTTAATGCAATCATTTTATTGTCTAGTTACAAATACGACAATACTAAACAAGTCAAGTACTCCTAGTCTGGGGGACAATCCCAAGTCGTAAAAATTTATGATATCAAGTTTTCCAAACGTAATTGAAGGTGGCAAAGTGGTAATTGACGATTCCATGGTCAATGGAATGGGTAACCTATTTCCTAGATTTGAAAATAAGTGGCCTGTTAGAAGATAGGTCTTGCTAATAGAAATTCAGAATGATTTATTTATGCAAGTAAAGCAGCTTTTCATAAGTTAGAAAATTTGCCAAGTGCGATCCCAAATCTCAATGAGCATCCCTGTTTCGAGACTTTTGTTGACCACCAGTGCTATTTGTAATAATAATCAATACTAGTATTAATAATCAATACTAATTGGTAACAATTAATATGGAAATAAAAACAGTAACATAATCAAATCAAAAAGAGAAAACCACGGTCTGAGCAAACACATTAATATAAATTGACCAAGGCACCCTCTCTACCTATCTCTTGGCAATGCCATTCCACTTGCCTTAGCCTTAAACCTTGTCTTCTCCCGCATTACACACACACACATCGCAACAAACAAACATCAAACATACGAAAATGGATCCACTCATAGGTAGATCTGTCAATTTGGCCTGCCCCGCCCCACTAAGCCCTGACCCACATGGGCTAGGGCCAAAAAAGCCCACAGGGTCAAAAAGCCTGCTTTCAAAAAAAAGCCCACAAAGCCCTGTGGCCTAAGGCCAGCCCAGAGGCCAAATTTTTTTGAAAAAAACTAAAAAATTTACTATTTAAATTTTTTACTGCTAACAAAGAGGAATCAACTAACAAAGAAATCATAATATTAGAACTTTCTAAGTATTTACAACTGCCACAGTTAGAAATAACAAAAAACTGAAATGATCAATTAAGGAAGATTTACTCACAACATCCATCATTAATCAACAAAATTTGACTAAAATGAAACTAATCCAACAATAGCTCATTCAAAATTAAACCCTCCAAACTAAAATCACACTAGATCTACTAGCCAACAACAAAAAATTGAAACCAAAAAATCATCTACTTTTGAAGAAGTGTCACCCTCTTCACCATCTCCTATAATAATCAACAATTAAAAAATAGCAAACTAATTAAATAACTCATTTATAATACAAAATCTGAAAATATGATTAAAAGGGCAGAAACTTCACTCAAGGTCCATTAGTCTTCAAGATCTTGAGGCACGGTGAACTCTCCTATTATTGCCTCATGACCAAAAGTATCACACTCATCTTCATCTAAATCCATAACCAGATAGAAACACAATTAGACCACAAATCCTAAGATAAATATTCAAGATAACACATAATTCTAAAATACTATAATACAAAGTCTTACCACTAGAATTTTGGAGAAACCCATGTAATCAATTCTTACTACAAATCAACATTTGGACATGTTCAAGAAGAGTGGAACTTCTATATTTAGTCAGTACACGTCCACCAATACTAAAAGCCCACCAATACCAATATATCTATACATGCATCACTAACACAGTTTTTGAATTTAACCATTCTTCCATCTAATGATCTAACATACTTCACACTATCTCTAATTTTATCAAGTGCTTTATCAACCACTTTTAAACCCTTTTGAACAATTAAATTAAGAATGTGAGTAGAACAACGTACATGAAAAAACTCACCATCACACAACAAATTTCTCTACACACAAAGATGGTTTTTCAAAATTTCTTGCATGCTATCATTAGCTGAAGCATTGTCCAAGGTAATGGACAACACTTTCTTATCAATACCCCATTGTTTTAGGCAATCAAATACAATAGCTTCTAATTCAACACTAGTGTGTGGAGGCTTGATTCGACAAAAATTAAGAATCTTACTAGTCAATTTCCAACTTTCATCAACAAAGTGAGCAGTTAGACAAATATAACCCTCAGAAGTAGTTGCTGTCCAGACATCAAAAGTTTAACAAATTCTATTAGGGATCTTAGACATGATTTGCTTAAGTTTATTATTCTCTCTGATATATATTTTTTTCACATCCGACACAATAATATTCCTAGAGTGCATCACAATATTAGGATTAAGATAACTTGCCCATTCCCTGATTCTTTTATGTTCCACAAAATTAAAGGGAAGATCATGTTGAATTATGGCTTGTACAAGTTTTTCACGGTGAGTGTTTTGATTGATTTTTCTCATGCCAAACTTCCCATCTTGGTTAGGATTCATATCCACACTTAAGTTAGCAATAGTTTTACAAACGGAAACATGCCGACTTAAATGTGAAGTCCCATAGCTGTTTTTAGTTTTAGGGTTCTTGCCAATTGCATAATCACGATCACAGTACTTACACATAGCCTTTTCAATGCCATCCTTGTCTTTACCAATTTTTTTTAAAAAAATTCCAAACATTTGAGGCTTCTTTCTTAGTCGTGTCAACACTTTCAGACATAACTGGGGTTTCAAAAAAAAATATCATTATCTACATTCACAGTGTTACTCCTAGAATCCATACTATGAAAGAATTCAAGATGACTGCACCAAGCAATATGCAATTCAAATTCAGTATCTTTTCGTGATAAACTTATGACAGAAATCATAATAGGGAAAACTACAAAATACCTGCAAGAACCTTCTATGAACAATGCTCAACCTTGAGATCAAACCTATATTTTCTGAACGACACAAAACCTTGTTAACAACCCATAACCTGCAAGAAGTTTGTCCAATTGAATAAAGAATATTAGGTTACTTAACTGTGCAAGAATCTCATCACAGCCACCAATGCACAGATCATTATTTGCCTATCTTAGTTTAAGCAACAAACTTAGAAAATAAAGAGCATAGTAGAATAGTAAAACTGCGGTGACGACAACCGAGTTCTAAAATTGGTCCTAGTTATTCTGAAAATTTGTTTGTAGCCTATCTGGGCATATAGGAAGGAAATAGGCATCATAATGTTTCTCCAAATGACTGGCAAGACTATATGGTTTAATTTCTCATTCTGGAAGCATGAAATGAAGTAACAAAGCCAAATAGGAATAGCTAGGATCACCACATTTGATTACCTTCCCAAAAGACTTGCTTGAATGTAAAATTAATCATTAATAAAAAGCAACTAAAACTCAACTTTGCAAGGTGATTTCTTGACCTACGTCATGACATCAGTAAGTTACATCCATTTATCTTAAGTAACAAAAGAACAACAACTTCATAAAAAGATTGCATGCTAATCTTCTACTACAAACAATGCCACAAGAGAAACATTCACAGAAAGGCTCACTCAGTGTCACGTCAATGGGAAGGCCCACGCCAAACAATTGACATCGACCAATAGTAAAAACAAAAGATTTTCAAACATATTTTTGGATGAATGACAAATCCGCAAAAACAAAATAGTTCCAATCATATTTTTGGAGAAACATAAATTAGTTCTACTTAGTACTCACTCCACCTTTAACAATGACAAACACATTTAATCCCTCTTCCACCTTTAATACCATGTACAATTCTAAACAGAGAAATCCCGTACTGCTATTTGGGCTCCATACTGATGACTACTCTTAGATAAGCATTGCAGGAAACTAGCTGAATTTGTATATGGCATCTAGTCACTTGTGGACAATTCTATTAATCAAATATGGTTTTCATACCACCACTGGCTCTTAAATCTAGTCATGCGCAAACTTTGTTTAGAACACACTCTGCTGTCTGCAGTTTCAAGAACATGTATACATCAATTAATCCTAAACCCCTCACTTGAAGAAAAGCACATTCATTTAATAAAATTAGTCAACCACAATATCAAGCACTGAATTTCCCTCAAAACAAACTACACACTCTCAACTTTATCCCTACGTTTCGAATCATCAACAATCCATAATACCTTTCACTTTTCCATTCCATCTTCCAAACAACACACGCAACACCATAACAACATCTTCAAAACAACACAAGCAACCCACTTTCAAACCTTCCAATTAAATAGTGAGCTAAGATGGGTTTAGGTTTACCTTAGGAAATCATAGAAGTAGTCGTGAGTTAAATATTGGGCAATTGAATGATTCAGGGGATTAGGGTTGTTGAGAAAAAGGGATTAGGGTTCAACAATTGAAAAAAATCAGCAAAACTCAACTGCTCAATGCTCAACAGACTCTGGTCTTTGGTGTAGTATTGTCATCTTTGTGAATCGTAATCAAACGCTAGTCATCACTCGTGAATTTGCATAGCAAATTCACACTCGTGGGCTAACCCCGCCATCAACCCTGGCCCAACCCCATTGTTTGGGGGGCTGTGTGGGTTGGGGGCCAAAAAGCCCCTTTCTTTATTGGGTTAAAAATTGATGGGTTAATAGGGTGGGACTATGGGCTGGCCCTAGGGCCAGGGGCTTTTTTGACAGATCCACTCATAGGATCCAACCCCGAACCTAAAAACCCTATTTCCACGTGCACTTCCATACTCTCCCATCGCGGCTTCTCCGCGTGCCGCGACTTCGCCTGCCGCCTTCCCCCCTCCGACTCCGTCGCCCGAGTCCTCGCCGTCGCCGACGTCCTCTCGGCCGCCGACTTCTACTCCGTCCTCCAGCTCCGCCCCTCCGACGGCGGCAACCGCGACCTCGCGCGGCGGCAGTACGCGAAGCTCGCGCTCCTCCTCGACCCGACGAGCCCCGACAAGGTCCCCTTCTCCGACGAGGCCCTCGCACGCGTGCAAGAGGCCCGGCACGTGCTCTCCCACCCCGAACGCCGCGCCCTCTACGACCGCGAGCTCCAACAACGACGACGACGTTTTGGACCGCGTGCCCCTACTGCTGGAGACTCTTCGAGTACGAGAAGAGGTACGAGGATTGCGCGCTGCTGTGCCAGGCTTGCGGGAAAGCGTTCCAGGGAGTGGCGGTGAAGCCGCCGGTGAAGATGGGCGATGCGGTGGTGGAGGGGGTGCAGCTCCGGCAGTACTACTCCTGTGAGGCAAGTGTGCCCTTGATGCATTATGAAGTTAAGGAAGAGAACATTTTGGGGGAACAAAATACTCAATATGTGTACATTTCTGATGATGATGATGAAGGGTATGTGAGAAATGAAGGGAGTGAGAAGCGGCGAATGAGGGTAAAGACTGTGGCGAAGAAGGTTGGTGGGAACAGGATGAGGAGGCCTCTTGATAGTGACTCGGATTTGGATGTGGAAGATGGTGAGTTGGAGTTCACGGAAGGAGATGATGATGTCTTGGTTGGTGTAAGGTTTGACAATTGATGATGCAAAGGTGATGAGAATTTTACTGCTTTTTTTGCTAATTCTAGGAGCAGCATCGTATGGACTGGTAGTGAGTAGTGTTTTTGGATAGTGTTTTTTGCACAGATTATTTGTGGGAGCGGAGAAACAATTGAAAACAGGGTTCGTCATTTTGGAAAAGGGGCATTGCGTTTATTTTACCATTTTTGTAGTGCCCCTTTTAATCTGACCTTTTGAAAATGAAGAGAAAATATTTGGTCTCATTCTAGATTGTGTGCTTTAACCTATTTAATCTACATTTCCGTTCTCTGACTGAATTGGTTGTTTTGTCTGTTTGTTAGTTTTGTGGAAGCAAGACTACTTGAATTTCCTTTTTACCGTTTTGGTTGTTAATCTGTTCTGTTTCTACTGAAAATGCTTGCACTTAAATCTGATATTATTTTTTTTATGATACGAATTCTGATAAGCTAAAGGAACCGTCTACTGTACCCAGTCAAAGCTGATTAAATAGCTAGTCATTACAGCCTGGCCTTATTCCAAAGATTAGTGCTTGCTCTCTGCCAAAATCTGTTTGATGATTAATAGCACAGTATAGGTAAGAAACAACTAGGTCATATGGGCAATAACATCAACATGACTGAAAAATAAAATAAAACAAAACTGTTATTTTTCTTCATGTAAAAAGTGAATTACCTTACTGCTTGTTTAACCTCTTGCTTTGATACATGAGCAGATTTGTGCATGAGCTCATTTTCTCAGTTATCATCTGGTCTTTGACTTTGACTAGGGTAGGGGTATGCTGTGGTGGGACGTGCCGGGTCCCATTTCCCTTCACAATAACCAGATGAAATGAAGTAGGATGGATATGCTGTCTAGTCAACATTGTATTAGGCTGAGTGTCCAATTGTGCGGATAGAATTAAGATACGTGTCTAAATTAATTTTAGTCATTAATTTATATTGTAATGTGTGTGTTTTAGGAAAAGTGTAAGAATTAATTTTCCAACTTAAAATAATCGCGGACTTAATCAATTTGTTGCTTAACCTCGACTCGTACACGCCTCACATCTTGAGGATTGAAACCTGAACACGTATGTAAGAAAAATATTAAAACTGGCACATGTTTCAAATTGTACTTATAAATGTTTTGCATTAAACTGATATACTATTAGTGAATCAAAATCTTTAAAAGTTAACCCTAAGGGATTGGTTGAGTGGAACAAGACGAGGTTTCACACTTGATATAGGTCATAGGTTTGTGTTTCTATTTGTCTTCTTAGGGTGAGATAACTGTAAATATCTCTGTAAGTGTTATTTGAGCTTGAAAGCTCTTCCTGCATTTGTTTTCTTAAGGTGAGGTAAATATAAGTACATCTGTAAGTGTTATTTGAGCTCGAAGACTTTTCTTGCCTTGGATTGGGATAATCATTCTCTCCTCTTACATTTTATGTATAAAAAAAAAAACTTTAAAAGTTATATATTACCTATTATAAGTGTTAAACTAATAAAATTTAACATAACCTTTCTTTAGAGAATTATGTATTATATTCCATTATATTTTAATATAAATAAGTTTCTTAAAATTAAAAGGACAAATTTTCTTCACTCTTACTATTCATTTTAAAACATTAGAAGATAAAATAAAGGGGAGTGAATTTAAATATATTTAAATTTTCATTTCATCTTTTAGGTGGTATTTGATATAGAAAATCTTTCATTATTAATTAATTGATTTTCTTGGGAACAAAATTCTTAGGAATAAAATTCATCAAAAAAATTACAAAATGTGTTTGATTATCATTCAATTTTTCTAAGAATAATATAGTTGCCGTTAATTATCAGGAGAAATTTTAGTAACTTTACATTCAATTACTGAGAGAATGTTTTATTCCTACATATGAAAGTGAGAGTTTTATTCTTATTTATTTATTCATAAATTAGTATACTTAGGAATCTTTTTATTATCTGGAAATGTATTTTTTTATTTTTTTTCTACTAAATATGAAATTTTTTAATTCCATTTACTTTCTTAAAAAATTTTAAAATATTCCTTGTACCAAATGTTATCTTAAAATTTCAAGTTTTCTAATAAAATATTTAGAATAGACTGCTAATATTAAAAATTAGGAAAGGAAATGTCTCTGGGAGACTTGTTTATAGTGATGACTATTTCAAAAAATAAATTATATTAAAATGAATTAAAATATATATAATACATTTCATCTCTTAACAAAATTACCTTACCCATTAATATAATTATATTTAATATTTATTACTAATTAATTAAGTATCATATTATTTAGACAAATAGTGCAAAGGTTAACACCAAACCCACACCTATCCCATCGGTACCGTGCGGAATGACGTAGCCGTGTCACAGTAAAATTGGCAAGCATATGTGTACGTGTAATATTTGGAATCTTAAATATGTTTAAAGTCTTTGTTATCGGGAAAAAAAATGTGTAAAGTCTTCAAATTTATAACGTTTATTTAAATTCATATATATATATATATATATATTATTTTTTATTTTATTTTTTATTTTATTTTTTTTGAAAAACAGTGTTCCTTAAGTTTCTCACAACTCATTAAAGATTAAAATTATATATTTTTGGTAATTTTTAAAAAATAAATAAAATATAAATAAAGACTAATTTGAAAAGGTCACATTTTTAAAGAGAAAAATATATTTAAACCATATAAATGAATATTAGAGTAAAATATGTTTTTAATTTATATAAATACGAGTTTATTGTTAATTTAAAAGTTTTTACTTTATCAATCAATCAAAAATTATTATTAGTACAATTTTTAAGATAATTATTATAAAAGTCTATTTTAAATATAATTTTTTTATTAGATGACAATATAAAATGTTTTATAATATTAATACATATATTATTTATTCAAAAAATATATAAATTCACTCACTTTGCCTATTTGTAATTAGACATTCGTAATTTTCAATTCATCCTGATTAATTCTTAAACTAAAAATGTTATTCAAATAGGTCATTTTTTTTTTATTAATTGGCTATTAAATAATTAATGAACAACTCATCCTAACCATTGATTTAACTTAAATCTTAACAGTTTTTTTTTATTTCTAAAAATCCTTTTTCCTAATATTTTAAGATTGTGAAATTAAGAGAAAACATAATAAAAATAGCAAAAACAGAGAAGACTAGACCCAGCATCTCTCTTCTTTTTCACGTCTTCCTTGTGTTCAGTACCCAACTAGTGTTTCACGTTAAACCAATCAATAACTGAACCCCCTCTGTAGCTACATGCAGGAATCATAGATAAGTCACACCATGGTCTATTTCGACATCCACGGGGTAAAATGCTGCAAATAAAACAACCACCATCATAAGGTTCCATGGTTGTAGAACAATATAGTAAAAATAAATCCTAATCCCTACATTAATACCCTATATACCAAATTAATACCCCAAATAACAAATTAATATGGGGCAAAGATCCTCTTTGTGACATATTCACTAGATGAGATCTTAGCCATTAAAATTACAAGCATAACCTGGTTCATGTTGTGTGGAACCACTGCCATAGCCAAGCCTCATGGGCTCGTCATACTCTACAACCATGTGAGTAAGAAAAAAATACGAAAGTGGTAAAAATTATTTTACTCAAAAAGATATGCAGATTCTCAAGTGGGAGATGATATGAAAGCAAATTGAGAATTTTATAGTAAGGATCTTAAAATTAAATTTTGCAACATGCCTCTTTTAAATGCTGATAATGTTGTAATTATCTTTTGATTTGCCATTATAGGAAGGAAATTTTTTCCTAATCTTATTAAATTGTGAAAATATGTTTTGGACTTGCAATTACATCCTTCATCTATATTTATTAAAGAGGATCCGTTCCCCTCTCATAAAGAAAGTTGTGACCAAAGGCAAATATGTAGCAATCTTCCTTGTTTCTCGTTAGCTGCATTTTACTTACCTCTTTTAGCATAGAATCTTCCATAGGAGGCAAATAAGTTCAATACCATGGTTTTACTTCGACAGGTAATAAGTTTATTACAAGTTACCGTTGTTTATAGTTAAATTAAAATCTGTTTTCTTTCTTTTGTTTTACTAAAATAGTTAGAGCAGGGCATCCAACATGTTCGAAGTTACTATAACTCAGAAGCTCAAATGATAGAGGTAGCTTTCCTCAGCCATTCCTCTCTAGGACATACAAAACCAGTTTCTTAAAGCCAAGATCAAATTGTTGGCCGCTAAGAAGCATAGTGAAGCAGAAAAGAGACGTAGAATGAGAATCAATGGTCAATATGAAACCCGCCGAAGTGTCCTTCCCAACTTAACCAAAGTAAGTGCCGGATGCCTTGGATTTTTGTGAGGGTTCACTCCTAAAAATGAAACAAACCATGTGAAAGTGAAAATTCCTACATTTATTTTTTGGGGTCTATTTATAAGTTGCCAGATTACAATTCTGTCCCCATTTTGATTTTTCTTGACAAGCATGCTGAATTTAGATTTTGTTATCAACTAACAGAAGGACAAGGCATCAGTTTTGGCAGAGACTATCAAGCAAGTGAAGGAGCTGAAGAAAAAGGTATCAAAACTGCAAGAAGATAGTTCTGGTAACCCATTAAAGAATGTTAAGTTTCCTGGTGGGGCAGACAAGTTGAATTTGGAAAAATGTAACAACGAGGGCCTAGTGAAGGCCACATTGAGTTGTGAAGATAGTCTGGGATTGATGTCATCAATATTACGGGCGTTAGGGTCAGTGAAAACCAAAGTGGTAAAAGCTGAGATAGTGAGTGTGGGTGGGAGAACCAGAAGTGTGTTGTGGGTGCAAGGTCTTGGAAATGATGGTCTGGGGATGCTCAAGAGCACTTTGAAGATTGCCATGCACAAGCCAGCCTTTAAGATGCGGCGCTTTACTCAGTAACTGTTTGTGTCCTTGATTCTGACTTCTAACGATGGAGGAATGTTGACTCAGTTAGGAGCTAAAACGAGTAAAGGCTAATAACAAGATTTTCTAGTTTTGAGGATTATAGAATAATAATGGCTTTAGGCTTGTAGACCATGGCTTTCTCACATTTTAGGATTACAGTCTCATTTTGCAAGCAAAATTTAGCTTACTTTATAGTTTGTACATGTGGATATCCTGTTCGACTCTTCATATAAAGCATATAATAACGTGATGGGTTAACATGTAGTGCCTGTTTGTTTACGGATAAGGAAGCTTCCAGTTGTAACTTTCACGTCATTCTTTTAATGGACGTGATTTGTTGAATGCAGAATGTGTTTCCAAACACACTGTTAATCACTTTTGTAGTTTGTCTATAAGACTAAAGTATATAATAACATTACGGATTAGCATGTAATCACTTTTGCCGTAAGCAACCTCGTGTTAATAATCACTAGCTGCCATAAACCGAGTTGTAGAATACGGAAAGAAAACCTCTGGCAAATGTGGATCAAAAGATCACAAAAAGTTACATGCCGACAGACAGCTCCGTAGGACAAAAAGTTACTTACAAAACTCCACGAAATAAAATTGAATCAAATCTCAACGGAAGATTCTTATAAAGTGATTATTAACTGCACAAACTTGATTATAAGTGGTGAATTATCACCCATTTTATTTTTCATTATTAGTTTTCTCATTCTGTTTATATTTGTTCTATATACTAATGAATAAATAAAATTATTCGAGTACAGAATGAACATTGAACAGGAATCCTCATTCTATTTGGATTAGCGAAATACTGATTTTCTTTCACTACACCAAAATTATCCGAGATGATTGCTTATATCTCAACTCAAACTCAATAAAACGTTTGAGCTGATGCATCTCCACTTGTTCTTCTCACATGTACACTAGAATTTTTGTCATAATGGTTAGCAGTGATATATCTTTTAAGGTCAATTCCCCTACTGCCGCTGTGATTTTTGTTTTTGTTAGCATACAAAACTGCTTTATCTTCTGAGTCCTGCCGGAGCCTTCTACCTGCACCACTATCCACTACGAAATCTGTACCCAAGTTATCATAGGAGGAAGATGCCACCGAGTTAGATGGAAGCCCATAGTGGCTATACCAATTGGGTCCCACCTCACCAAATATGTAATCCGAGAAGTCAGCAGAACTGGCCGAGTCCTTGATACTTGCAGTACTGCAAGAACTTGCATCTGAAGAGCTGAAAAGTGAACTTTCACTGGAAGAATCCACCATTGCATTTCTTCCCCCATACTGGAATCTCCATTCTTCTGGATATGCAAAATCATTGCTCATGGAATCATCGACAGCATTCCAGTGAGGGTACTTGCCATGCTTCTGCTGTTGGGAGGGAGAATCACCGCTTGTAGCCATGGAATTTGATCTTGTCTTAGAAGCAGCAGGAACAGCTTCCAGGTTCCTCCTCTTGAACTTTCCAGCAGAAGAGATTGCACTGCTACTTACTAAACCCAGTGGCTTGGGAGAGTGCCTGAAGATTTTTAAAATTAGCATAAAACAACGCTATTATTACTGCTGAGACATTCCACAGAAATAATAAACTTATCAAACCAGAATTATACATCAACATCCACAGGCTTACTACCTTGCATAGAGAAGCATGTATGCCCTTTCTGATAAGACTCTCGACAATTCAACAGGTTCTACCTAAATAGAAGCACAGATGCCATCCTCAGTTCACATACAGAAATTCACCTCATAAATGAACTATGTATATTGATATTGTCATCACTTTTACAAAAGGAGTATCTTAAAAATTAATGACACAAGTTTAAGAAATAAACTTCCAATGGTATTTCATAGCAGTTTTATAAGAAGGTTTTGGTATTTCTTTAAATCTGAGAAACAAAGCTTTTAAAGAAGCATTTATAATATGCTATGATGCTTCTGAAACTTAACAAAAATAAAAAATACTTTAAATGAATAGCCTATTAGGAATTGACGGAACCCTTACAACCTTGTACTATATGATGCTTCAAGTAGAACTGTGGATGGTGCTGCTCACAAAGCAATTTTTCTCAAATTCAATTAACTGTTTTATTTTTCTTCATGAACAGACTAAAAATAAAGACTCAGGACCAATCGCCTGTTCAAACCACTTCTGGAAAACTTTTTAAATTACACAAAATTTAACAGAACAAAATGGAATTTTCTTCCTGCTTTTAGCTTTTTTTTTATTATTGATTCTTCATGTACTGAAATCTAGGTTTTATATATTGAAGATGAGAAGTGGATGCCTTCATTGACAAATTAAAAGAGGAGCACATATGAAAATCAAAGCCAAAAATCAAATGAGTCAAATGACAGCATCATTTGTATAATTTCTTGGAGGAAGGTGGGGAGGGGAGGAGACATTGAGACGCAGAAAAGGTAAATCAGGATAAAAAAATTTACCCTGCTGTCATCAGCCCTAAACCATTCTCCTTGGATGTTCTTCACATAACAGACATAATGGCCTGAAAATGCAGCATTCATGATATCCAAATGGACAACCACTGCATAAAGGCTGTATAATGGAGATTTATCTTTTGTTCCACTCATATATGGAGCCATATTCAGGACCTCAGGGAACTGAACTGACTTATTCAACTTCTCAAAGTTACCAGACTGCCAAAGCAGACAACAGAATATGCATGAGATACATAATATAAAACTAAAATAACAGTCAGAACAAAGTAACTAGATAACAAGTAAAACTTCAGAATTAATATTGGAGATGTACCTGAAATCGTTTTAATACAATTGTAAGAATATTTGGTGCCTCCAATACTGTCAACTTCTTCCTGGCTTTCTCATAGGTTTTACATCTGGATAGCAAGAAAGAAACAAATACAATGATTTAATAAAATTGTGTTCGTGTCCCACCTAGGAAAGGAAAAAGTAACCCTCAAAATACCATTCTTGTCCCTCTAAACTGCATGACATTTGTAGCACTACTTTAGTCTTCATAAAATAGGAATAAAAAAAAGAGTCCAAATAAAATCGCAAAAATCCAGAGGACAGACTTTGCATTGTGCTCAGTACCTAAAGTTCTGAATATCTAGTACACAATATATATGGGCAGAACTATGACTATGATTACATCTTTAGTTTAATGAAGTCACATTAGCTAAACAAAAAATCCTAAGATGTTCCTAAATTGAAGCAAAATTCATCAAACAAATTACAGAATAGTTAACCCCAATCACAAGGTTTCACAGAATTCTTCTTCCACACACTCCACAAAGTATTTTGTGCAAACTTCTCATTTTTATTGTAAGAGTAACATTCCTTCAGAGAGGATCATAAAAACCATTTAAAGATGAGTCATTTAAATCAATTTGACAGGATTTCATAAAAGCCCAGTAGGCCACTAGACCATACATTCAGGGTTTTAAATAGCGTGCTATAGTGGCATAGCGCAGAAGAGTGGCCCCTGGCCACTATAGGGGCTGCCATAGCAGAACAGTTCAGTGTAGCGCCCGTTGCGGGCAAATTAGTGGTCGTCAAGGACAGGATAGTGGCGCTATCTATTGATTCTAAAACAATCCCTCTGAACACTAACGTTAGGGCTTGTTTGGGGGGGCTATTTTTGGGATTTCAATTTCCAAATCAATATTTTGCTCATAAAATCAATCAAAAAGCTGCCATTTCTCACTTTCTCTCTCTACCCAATCCTCGCTTCTGGGTACGACATCTCTCAACCTCGTTTCTCTCTCAACCCAGCACTCCAGCGACTGGATTCTCTTCTCCGGCAACTGGTTTCTCACCTTCTCTGCCTGTGTTTTCTCTGCTCTGGCAACTGGTATCTCTGCCTCTATTTTTTCTGTGTATTATCATTCTCTGCCTTATTTTTCGAGAATTTATATGTATACAGTATACTTTATATAAACCATTAAAAAAATTTCAGAATAGCAGCTATCCTGCAATAGCGTTTTTGGGGCCGGCCGCAAGATCCGCTATCCGGGATTTAAAACACTGCATAGATTCACATTTGAAAAACACGCACACGCTTCTAGTACAGCTTCTGGTCAATTTTTAATCATTTTAGTAAGTTTAATCCCCTCCCAATAAAATCTTATACTTAACCTTCCACCAGGTTTAGGACCTTTTCTTCTATTACTTGTGAAGCTCCACACAGCTTTGTTTATTACTTTGTACACAACGGGTAAATTGTATCTTAGAACTATAGTTTCAAGCAAGAGAGACAAAATCAGTAATTGCTCATTCAGTTTAGGAATTTAACTCATTAGTTAAAAACTCAGAATCTGAATCGTGACAATTTTTACTGTCAATTCATTTGTGATCTTTTCAAGCTCAATTTTAACAGCAAAACAGAAATTGAATAATAGTAGTCAATTTTAATATCTATGTACCATTAAAAAAATGAAACAAAATTAAATTGCAATATAACGTAGCTATAATAAAAGCAAAGTATTATGCTTGCTGGGGAAAAAGGAAAGAAAAGAAAACCAAACCTGGGAACATGATAAGTTAAAAATAATAGGCTAGACTGGAATAAACGTGTAAATGGAATGAAAATTAACAAACCTGCTGCAATTATACTTATTATCTTTATCCAAGATTTCAGGTGCTGTAAATTGTCCAAGAGCCTCCTCCAAAGTTCCAATATCCCCATCAATCTCAACAGTAAGATCCATCATTCTCTCGTACCTCTCAGATTTCCCCAGGCATCTTAAGCACTTTATCTGCAATTTGCACCAAATAAATTTCAATATATAGGGAAATTATCTTCTTCCCACTCTGTAAAAGTTGAAAATGTGAACCTCAACAAAAACTAGACTGTCTGATTGGAAACAACCTTAGATCGTAGATAACCTCCAAAAGTGTAACCAACTAGAGTTGTTTCTTCTGCCAAAGGACTTGAAACACCAGCTTCCTTGAGGCAAATAGATTGCATTGTATCAACTGCACACCTGCCAGTTGAGCAATTTATCATGTAGACAACTTGACATATAACTTCAAGATGGCTTTGCAGCTTGAGCAATTATTTGCCTCACCTCAAAAATTCATGTGCGTCTTCTTCCCTCCCATGCCCAAGATGGCTTCCTATCTTGTGTATCTTAGATAATATCCCAATTGGTGAAAGCGGAGAATTCCCTTCTTTTGCCTTCTGAATTAGATATTCAAACTCACATGTAAAACACCATCCCTTCTTCTGACCTAGTGAAAACATTGTGAAGATTTAATTAATTACAAGGCCCTGATAATTGGACAAGTTAATCATGAAGATATTATCAAGAGGAACTTGCATCGTTTTGAATGAAACCCTTGAAAAAGATATGAAGTCAGAGGCCGAGTATATGCCAAGCACTGGAGAACTGCATTAGCGTAACAGCTGCAGAAGACGCATTCCAATTAGCAAGAAGGTAATTAATGTTGAATAGAGAAAAGCTACACAAACAAGCACTGGATGCGCCTCCCTTGAACTACATGAAACACAACAAAGAAACAAGCATTGACTACCAGTACGAAAGTAGCCAGCCAGCAACTAGAACATTTCCTAGATGTTCTCTCAAAAGTTTCCTGAAGGCCTACTATACTTGCAAAAATTTCTTTCATCACAATTATCACACTATTCTCATAATAGCAGGACTATGCCCCACATGAGAGTATTCAAAGATAAAATAAAGAAACATAAAGCTCCAAAACAAAATAACAGACTCCTAACTCTTTCCTTTCTCCTCCCTTCGTCTCATAGAGCAGTTACATAGCCTATAACATATCATACCAATCAATGAGAAGTAAAAAGAACTCTACCTGTTCCCACAGTTTGTAAGGCCAAAGGGGAATAGCTTCATCTTGTCATAACAGTAAAGTTCCACAAAGAGTTCATAAGGAAAGCCCGTCTGCCAAAAATATACAATTTGTAAATCAACAGAGACAAAATTATTATGTATAATAATAATAGTTATTTTCTAAAGAAATAAGTCAAATATATTCCCAACCTCATTTTCAGCAGATATTGAATTGGATCTTGACTCTTTTGAGCTTCTAAACTGCTGGACAACTTTCTGCATTGATGTTCTCAAACCACTACGAACATTTTGTGGCAGATTTGGAATGGCGCTAACTTTTGTGGGTAAGGTATGATAATTATCAGTTTTCATACACTTGGACTGTGAAAGCAAATCCCCCTTAGTAGTTGAAGATAGTCGATCACGAGAACTAGATGATGATCTTCGTGCTTCTCTGTATTTGGACAAATGAGATTCTTCGTCTACATCATCAATTACAGCATATTTACTTGAACCACTCAAATAAGGCACAGTTTTGCATTTAGAGGTATCTGTGACTGATTTTTCAACTTTTCTTCTGCGTTCATGGCTACCCAAATTTGCTGCCTCATCATGAGATGTATCAGATTTAGTTTTGGGAAATTTTGATTTAAATCGGGTCTCATCAGTCGTGTTACTAGGATTTGTCTTGCTTCTTTTACTTGCACTAGAATCCTTAACTTCAATATTCGCAGAATGTTTAGATTCTGAGGAAAATGAGGGGGTCAACACTGTCTCTTTGTTATGAGCGGAAGCAACACTTGTATCATCAGTAGTATCATTGCAGACAGGTTTTGCAAATCTGCTGTGACAGTTATCATCAAATGATTTCCTTGCAGCAACCGAAGGATTAAGGCTGGAATATGAACCATTGGAAGATGAAATACCAGCATGTGTTCCTTTAATTTCTGCAAAGAATCTAGGTAAATTAAAAATCATATATGCACGAACTTATATAACAAGACTTGTAATCAAAACCATTACCATGAAGACCAGACTGAGTTTTGGATACCGATGCCCCACAAGAAATATTTTCATCTTTGAGCTCCATGGTGGTAGTTGGAGGACAACATTCGTCCTTGTGACCTTGTCTCCAGTGACTAATTTGACACTTACCCGAACTACAAGAAAGCAGGCTTATGAAAATGAATAACAACCATTGAAAAATAATAAGAGGCTGAAATGATGGCTTGAGAAATGTCACTGAACAGAGAAGAGACACAGGCAGAAGAAACTACAGATGTTCAGGAATGCAGCTACATCAAATCATTAGTAAAACTACACACTACTATAAATCAAGCTCTAAATAAACAAAAACATTTCAATTTCAAACACAAAAAAGAAAAACATAAAAAAAAAAAAGAAATCCTCCTGAAAACATTCATTATTTTTTTGTCAGCTAGCAAAAGGGCTTAAAGAACAATAGCTCCAAACTTCAGAGGCAACGCAAACACCTCATATAGTATGTTTGGTTCCATGATGGGGATGTCATTTTTCACGAAATAGTGCATATTTGGATCTGCTTTGATGATCCACATTCTCTTATAAATTCACGTCAAATTGCTCACAATAACATAGAAGCAAGTATTACTTGCTTCCACTTGACACGCGTCGATGGCCGAGTAACGTGATACCAAACACACGGTTAGCAGTTACCTTTCACATCTTTAAGTAGAATTGACGCGATTTCTCTCTTCTAAACGGGAATTCAAACACCCAATTACTTCAACAGAAGAAGTGAGAAAACAGGCCAAATTAGAGAGAAGGCAACATACAAGATGAATGAACCAAGAATATTGGACTCAACTCATGTCTCCCATCCAACAATAAAGCTTTTCCAAACCACTCCGCAAGTATAATCTCAGTGCCCCTTGATCATGAAATAACAAAATTGAAACCAAAACACTAAATCCCCAACCACCACCACTTATCCCTCTCAAGCAAAGGCTACTTCCAACTAAGGGCAACACAGTAAGAACTTTCCCAATTCCAGCACCCCAATAATCCCTCTCCACAATTCCTACCCAATTCTTCTACCTCTGAGGTTAATCCTAATACCATAGCACAGCAGTTGAAACACAGAAACACGAAGAAAGAAAACGAACCAATATCTAACGGCCTTGCAATGAGAACACCGCATGGTGGTAGGCGCATAACACACCGCACATTGGTACCACCGAGAAACGCTCACCGGAACAGAAGACGAATACTCCATCGGCGACGCCGCCGCAGCAACCTCCATCTCCGCCACGTCAGCATCCTCCTCCTCCACCAACCTCATCATCCCCCCCTCCCTCTTCGTCTCCGCATTCCTCCACACGTGCCGAATCACCACAAAACCCAACGCCAAAACCACATACACCAAACCCTGAAACCCTAAAATCCCGGGTGCCAGCATCGCTCTCTTCTTTCTCCCTGACTACCTTACCCCGCACCCAGGACCAGCCCCCGAACACGGGATCCACAGCGTCGTATTCTTGCTACGCATAGATGGCCTCCGCCGGCGACGGCGACCGCAATCCGCGGCGGCACGAGGAGGTTCCCGCCAGGGGCAGAATGGGGAAATCAAAATCGCCGCTCCCTGTTGTCACTGCTAATGCAATGAGCATGAGCATCCGAAACGAATTGATTCCGCGGTGCGTTTTGGGCTCCGAAATCGAGTTTTGGCTTCGATTCAGCTCAGATTGTCCAATTGCGAGTACTCGACACAGTGATCTGTTTGTCGTTTCTCTTGTCGTCCGGGACTTGCCGTTTGGACATCCTTCTCTCCTTGCATCATTCCACAGTAACGTTTCAACTCACTATTCTTTTTTAAAAAAAAAGAAAAAAACACATAAACGTTGCGTTGGTAAATTGGTAAATAAGTATAAATGCTAGTGGTAACGTTGCAGGGTTTGTGTAGCACTGTTGCTCAACATTGAATTAATGGCCTTCGGGTTAGGATGGTAGAATCTTTGTACTTGGAAAGTAACAACCACCGTAGAATCTCACATCAAAAGAGAAAACATCAATGGGCTCTTTCGCCTTTGCGTCCGGTAATAATAAGAATATTATTATTATTATTATTATTATTACTATTACTACTATGGAATGGTATTATTACTATTTATTAATGCCAGTTGCGTGCCACAAGTGGGTCACTGAGTGGCTGTGCGGCTGCGTATATATTCCGAACACGGTAAGAATGATCTAGAGAAAAAAAATTTCCCCCTTGATTTTAGTTTAGGGTATGTAACTGTATGTTACGAATTGAATAGAAATAGTAATAATGTTTTGTATTACCAAAAAAAAAGAGTAATAATGTTTCGTTTTTTTAAAAGAATCATGGTAAATGGTAATGTAATTGTTCTAGTCCAATTGCTAGAGCAACTTCTTCGATCGGTTGGTTCGTACCAATGCCAATGGAGTCTTGTGTTTGTTGCGGGAGGTGTCTCTCTAAATATTTTGACACTCAAGTCAATACTTAGTAGTTAGTAGAGTAACGATATTATTAGTGAAATAAGACATACCTAGTGAAGGTGACATTGGTATATCTATAACTATAAGGAATTAGGTGACATGTTTGATGGTTTTACGTCATCAGCATGTCATATCTGCTCAAGAGATCAGTTGCAGATCATGTTAAGCATCTCTCATATGCAATATGCATGTCTATGTCAATGGCGGTTGTGTTGTGCGATTTCAAGAATTGGACGTCAATTAATTGCCAACTCAAAGGTTCATGCTTGAGGGGATGGACTGAGCACAAGGTCAGCATCTGGAGAGTGATCCGATCATGTGATCGGTTTTTGAGCGATGTTTCCCGATCTTGATATCATTCCAGTAATAATCAATGGTGTTTTCTTTTTTCTTTTATTGTCTCTAGTAAAATAATATAATAAATAAATGGTATTTTAAGTACTCCTAGATCTGTTGTTAAATTTATTAAATTTAGGGTTAATTATGTTTTTGGTCCCTCATTTTTTGTCGATTTTCGATTTTAGTCCCTCAAAAATATTTTGACTGGTCATAGTCCCTCATAAATTTTTCATCCGTATTTTTAGTCCCTGCTATAAATTTTAACCGTTAAGTGATGACGTGGCTCCACATAGACTGTCACGTGGCTTGCCACGTGGACTACTAGGCTAACATGGCAGCCACTTGGCAATTTTTTAAAAAGAAAATTGATAAAAAAATGTAAATTATGAAAATGGTCTCTCATTTTATCACGATTTACGTTTTTAGTCCCTAAAAAAAAGTTTGACCGGCTTTAGTCCCTCAAAATTTTGTCATTCATGTTTTTAGTCCCTCCCGTTAACTTACACAGTTAAACTTTAATAATTAATCAATTATTATTTTCACATATTATTATTTTACACATTATTTCACAACAAAAATGCAAAAAAAAAAAGAAGAATATTACTTGTAAAGGATAATCAAGGAGGTTAGATTGCTAGTCTTTTCATAAAAGATTACGAATACCTTGAATTATCGAAGCATAGCGATAAAGAGATAAGAGAAGTGTTGTGATAAGCTTTTGAGCTATAATTAATTAATAAATTATTGGTTAAAATAAATTTTGAGGAAAAAACTTGTATGAGTGTAAATAATAATTAATTGATTAATTATTAAAGTTTAATTGTGTAAGTTAATGAGAGGAACTAAAAACATGAATGAAAAAATTGAGGGACTAAAACCGGTCAAACTGTTTTTTTGGACTAAAAATGTAAATCGTGATAAAATGAGGGACCATTTTCATAATTTATATTTTCTATCAATTTTGTTTTTTAAAAAATTGCCACGTGACTGCCACGTTAGCCTAGTAGTCCATGTGACTGCCCATGTAGATCTACGTCATTACTTAACGGTTAAAGTTAACAGTAGGGACTAAAAACACAGACAAAAATTTATGAAGGACTATAATCGGTCAAAATATTTTTGAGGGACTAAAAACGAAAATCGACAAAAAATAAGGGACCAAAAACATAATTAACTCTTAAATTTATCAAAATACAAAATTTAAGCATAATATTATAAGTATTTTAATATTATTTTTAATATTAAAATTAAAGTTTTACTTGAATTATTCGTGTAATAAAAACTAAAATTAAAGGTCAATATAAATTATTTAAATAAAATTCTTGTTTTAATTAAAAAAACACTCTCAAAATTATATATATTACTATATTTAGGTTTTTTCTTTTTTAAGGAATTAAGTTTCCTAGTGAATAATGATCAAAGAAGAATGGCAGGGAGGGTACTCTTCACTTTTTCCCTCAGCTAACATGTAGGTTCGCCATGCTCTTCTTGGTAGCGAGAGAATAAGATGTGTTTGGTAAAGAAGAAGAAAATAGAGGAAAAAGAAAGAAAGAAAAGAGAAAAAAAATCTGTAAGAAATAAAGTGAAAATTAAAGTTGTTCGATTTAAGAGAAATAGATAAAAAATAAGAAAAAAAATAAAGATAAATAAAAATAAATATAAAATAGAGTAAAAATTTTAAAAATTTACTTGCTATTTCTATTCAACCATACAATGAAAATTTTTAAAAATTTAACAATCTCCATACAATTTCTCTCCCTTCTCACTTATCAACCAGGGCATCAAGGACAGGCTTACTTTTTAAACAAATGTAAATGTACGAAAAGTTACATTTTTGAAGTTTTCAAAAAATGTCAAAATATTCAGTCTGAATAATTATATACAATTGTGTTTCAACTCAATAATTATTTCACCTTAAACTCTAAGCTTCAAGTGACTACTCTAAACACTCGAGGAATAACATTATGTAATGATACTTTAACGCCTTAAGTGTTTTAGTTTACAATAACGTGTTTAGATTAAATTCTTACATATGCGTCTTATAAGTGTGCTTGCTTCCGTTGGTTGTTTTCGAGTCTGGTTGAATGTCTGTAATGTTTTTCAACTGCACAATCACTAACTTTATTTTGGACTATTGGGGGAGAATTAACAAGGGCCTGAATATAATTTTAGTCTCTTAAATTTGAGGCAAATTTGTTTTTGATCTTTTAAATTTAAAATTAATCTTTTTAATCTCTCTAATTTAAAAAAGTAAGTTTTAATCCCTCAAGACCACCTAGAACATCATTATCAGGATAGATTGAGTCAGAGTGCAGTATCAGTTAAGTTCGATGTAATGTTTTTCATTAACAGAGATATTAATATGTGAATTTTGTGTGGCAAATTTATTAACAGCCTTTGAACAAAAAGACTAAAACATTTTTTCAAATTACAAGGATTAAAAAAATTAACTTTAAATTTAGAAGACTAAATACAAACTTATCCTAAATTTAAGAGACTAAAAACATATTTAAATCATTAAGGAACAACATTCTTCCCTTTTTCTTATTGCTGAACAACATTCTCCCCTTTAACTGTCAAATAAAAGGGCATCTCTTCTTCATTGGTAGACCAATAACGTCGGCTTTTATATGATGGGTTGCCAAATTTTTGGGCCCAATGCAATGTCTAGTCCATAGCATGAATTATTATTTCTTTTATTTTAGAAGCATACCATTAAAAATTCATTAAATACAAGTCTGTTCATTTTTTTTTAAAAGGGAGAGGAAATAAGAAAATGAAAAAGAGATGAAGCATATTTTGGGAAATTGAACTTATACACTTATAATTTATATTTCGCAACTTGATACTTGAGATGATTAGAAAGAACAAATTTGCCGTTTTTAACATGACATCTCCTTTAAACTTGACATGTCTATGACAAAGATTAAATGTAGATTATAACACCACATAGACCCTTAATTTGGTGTATCTTATTTACACACAAAATCGGAAGCAATGATTATAGTTTATATTACAAGGTCATTTTTCTCTTCATATCTCACCAAATAAGCCAATTGTTGCTATTTTAACCAGTACATATCTTGAATGAATGAATGGTATGTGATCCAATTGAGGAAGACTAGAATAATTATCATTGTATTACATTCACAACAGTTATTAAGATGTCATCTAACCCTATTGAATGTATCCCAGCTGTTACATTAAGAGTGGATTTGGAACATTTTTGAGCCTTCTATGTGGGCCACAAGGCCCACAACAAAAGGGTTAGTTGGGTGATTCAATGTACATGTGAGACCACATTCGATGAATCCATAAGAAAATTTTATATTGTTTATAAAGGCTTATTGCATAAGATCTGGCTAGGGCTCCTCTTCTCAAGAGAGTAGGTGATAAAATTAAAGTATATGTGTATAGAAAAGTAAGTAGATCTAAATATATTCCGGAAAATGCTAAATATATAGGAATTAAAAATAGAAAAGTTTGATTAGAAAATATTATTAATGCACTTTTACCATGATTTTTAATATACCCTTGATGTGATATATATATATATATATTATTTTTTATTTTTATTTTTTTGAAAGCACCCTTGTTACGATTTTGAATAATAATTTTTTTATTTATTTCTTAAGCAATGTTATCATGATATTAGTTAGCAAAACCTTTATAATTAAAGAGAATTAAATATATCTTGTCAAATGCTTTAAATTACTTTAAAAAAAATATATTGAATGATTATTTGTATTTTTAATATAATGCTTTCGTTTTTAGTAATTTTTTATTTTTGAATTCTTATCATGTATGTGCCTATGTGCACACCATAAAAGATCTCATACGTAAATGCTAAAAAGGGCATAAATTTAAAATGCAGTGTGTAAGAAAAAAAAAATGCCTGACTTAACTATTTGTAATAACCATGTAAATTTTTATGGTAGGTGATAATTTGTCTATTTATTAATATTAATTGACTTAATCCAACTTATGTAGACATATAGATATAGTCTACTCAAGTATTTTCTGTGTATAAGTGTATTGTTTACTTATAAGTGTGTGCATTTCACTTATTTCAAAGAGTAGAACTTGTCATGTTTATAATAGGTTTTAATTATGATAAATTTATTAAATTTCATACAATTTAAATTCAAATCAGTATTTCATATTTAATTTTACTTTAATGTATAATACTTTCTAAAATATAAATAAATGTAGATGATAATATTACATATTTATGAATATTTAATTTCTTTAAAATTATATATATATATATATATATCCATCAAGGCAATATTATATAATTTAATATAATTATCTTTAAAAATTTATATTTTTATGAAAAGTTATTAAATTCACATTAAAGTTGCTCATTGTGCAATTTCACTTCATAGAAATGTTATAAGTTAACACATTATTCCATAACTGTTTAGATCATCAATTAAAGGTTGCAAATACACATTAATATAATTCTTCAAATTGGATGAGCCCAAAATAAGACAAGTTAAAAATTTTCAACACGCTTATTTTGACAAATTTTTTACCATTAGTAAGCTATCATTAATTCTTCAATACTGATATTCTTTTGTAATTACCAACAACCAAAAATTGTTGGTAATAATACTTTTTCTTACAGTGTATTTATTTAAATAGATTATCCTGTAAGACTTGATAGAATTTTTGAATGGTTTAAAACTTGACTTTATAAGCAAAAAAACTTTTGAAAAAAACCTTAGCTTGACTTATTTAATAAATGAGTCTAATTTGATTTAGACTAAATGCGGATTAGGTTATAAATTCTTGACAAATAATTAATTAGCCTATTTTCATTCTTACCTCCACCACAGAAATACAATTTTCCACTATCTAAAATATACACAGAGCTTCACATGTTCAACGATGTCCTTCCAAGGACTAGAGACCTCATTATCCCCCGTGAGAGTGTGAACGTACATGTTAGGATCAAGCAAAGTTGACAACCAGAGAAGTATATGCTTAGAGGGTGGTGTCTCACTCATTTGTATAAAACTCGGGATGCTTCTTCATTCTTAAATCACCCAAAATTGAAAGATTGACTACGCAAATAAAAGAAGCAATGGACAAGGAAAGAGGACGGTGATGGTGAATGGTGGAGGAAGAAGAAGAGGATAATAATGTGAAATTTCGTTTACCATATCATCACTTAATAGGGATATCATTAACGATAGAGAATAAAAACTTATTTAATAAAACGTTGGACCAAAAATAAATAAAATATATGTGATTAAAAACACGTGTAAATCAATTTAAAATTTAGAGATGGTGATGTTTACGTGATAACAATGACAAGACATTTCATTTGCTATATCAACACTTACCAAACTATTATTATTTATTAATGAAAATAATTGAAAATATACATTTAAAAAATTGACCAAAATAAAACAAAAATGTTTATAATGATTAAAACAAAAAAAATGATACATCTGTAAAAACTAAAAATACATTTAAACTGAACATTAAATACGATGAAGAATATAATAAAACCCCAACATATATGTACAACACTTATCATTAATTGTTTAATTATATTTGAGAAAAAGTGTGTGTGTGTGTGTATTAGTTTATTTTTTACAGTCGTGAAAATATTACATCTTAACTTATACATTACTCAATCTCATTTTTTTCTCACTTATAATTTTTATTAAGGTTCATTTGGCATCATAATCAAGTTTATTAGTATAAGTTAATAAAATATGTTATGGACGAATCTATTTTCTTTGTTTCTTTAGAGTCTAATAGTTATGCACTGTCAGTATAAAAAAATTTATACTATCAATCAATCAAAAATCATCTTTTAAGGTAATTAATGTAAAAGTCAACAAACTTACTATACATAGTGGGTTATGATTGGATGACTGTGTAAAACTGCTTTACACTATTAGTGCATAGCCTATTTTTTATTTTTTATTTTATTTTATCTACTTTTAAAAGAAAATTTAATTTCTATTCATTTATTTATTTGAAAGTTTAAGACAATATTAACTATTATATTTTCAATTATATCTTTATCTCTACTAAATTTAAAGACATTGTAACAATCGCCAATTCTTAAATACTTTATAAGCTTATTATAAATGAGAGAAAAGTAATAATAGATATTATATTAAAAACTTAAATATAAAAATATTAATTATATTTTTTAATGTGTGTGTTATTTTCTTATATGAATGGATAAAAAGGAAAAAAAAAGTACTATCTAGCAGGAATAGTATTATTAATACTTCCCATCAAATTCCTATTATATAATATTGTGTCACCCAATGTTTAAATCAATTGGGAAAAGGTTGTTTTAATTTAATTAACAGCTTTGGATTCGAATATTTAGAAATATAATTATGTTAAAAATGTAGAGACAAAAGTCACAAATCCTTGTCATTTATACTTATCTTATCCAACTTAATCAAAATTAGTTCAGATTCCAATAATCTTAATTGACAAAAAAATATATATAATTTAACAAAGGCATAATATAGTGCTATTTTTAGAAATCAAGAGAATTTTATAAAATAATTAGTTATTATGGTAGCAACAAATAACAATTTTTATACAATTACATATGCTTATTAGATTGTTATTGTTACACATCTTGTAAGGAGAAATGACTATTTTTATGTTGAATTTTCATATGATCTTAAATTTTATGAAAAGAGAGATAGATACAACTTTTTATAGAACATAACTACGTGAAAAATTAACATGAAAAAAAGAGTCTATTTTAGTTTACTATCTTTTAGAGTTGGTAATCATAAGTTTTTTTTATAGCCTTTGAAGATTTTTATTTCTCCAGAAAAAAAATATAATCAATGATTTTATATAAACATATAATATTTTTTTTTTCTTTCATAAAAGTGTTGATTTTTGCTCAATTCATTGTATTATATCATTAAACATATGATAGTATTATTTATAGATATAATATTGTACTTACATAACATCACAATAAATACTGCAAATTATTAAATTTTATCAAATTATATATTATTACCTTCGATCATCTTTTATTTATTATTTAAAATTATAATACATCGATTAATAAATGTAATCATGATTTTTGTTTATATGAAAATTATTTGGTATTTTCTTAACATGTTCTTTATATTTTTTATTTATTACACTAACATTGTTTATATTATTGTTTTCTCATTTTTAAAAATAAGTGTAGATAAAAAATATAATTAAAAAACAATTAATGTTATCTTAAACTTTAAAAATAATAAATAAATAAAAATATTTTTTAAAAAAGTAATAGTTAAAAAGACATAAAAAACAGTAACATTAAACTTTATTTTATTTTGCACACTAAACAAATCCTTAGTCCACTCTTCATTAGTATTAACTTTTTTATTTGAACTTGAAATTTCAACACTTATTTACGTATCACCCACAAGGCACTATCCCAGCTACTAGAAATGACACATCATAGCCTTAACCTTTACATCTAATGTAAGAATACAGAAATGAGCAGCAATAAAGCCAACGCGAACCCAATCAACTAACATGTGCTCCTCTCTGAAAATTAGGGTGCAAAATTTTACAAGACAAATGAAAAAGATGTTACTGTATTTTTTTTCTTTTCTTTTTTAAAATACAAATAGTGGTACATGTATAAAGACAGTAATAATTTTTAAGTTTTAGTGCTTGTTTAGTTTAAAATTTGATATAATTAATTTTAAATTATTATAAAAATGTTTAAATTAGTCTGATCCACATAATTATTACATAAAAAAGTATTTTTTTTATTAAAAATATAAGAATTAATTTTATAACTTTAAATCGAACAAAAAATTAAGCAAACTTTCAATTCATAATTTACTGTCACAAAGTCATTTTGAGTGAGGTCAGTTGTTTTAAATAGACTTAATTTACTTTTCAAATATAAAGTTAGAATTTGACAAATACAAAGTTAGAATTTCACTTATTATTTGGTGAAAAAAACTGTAAACCTTCTTCAATCATTTTAAAGGTCTAATATAACTTGTTAACTTATTTAGAAATTTATTTTGTATTAGATTTTTTAATTAAATTAATAAATTTACTTCTACATAGACTAATTGACTAAAAAGTTATTTCAATAAATTTAAAAGAAACTTTTTAAAACTTAAATTTGACTTATTCAATTAAATAATTTTTTTGAAAAGTCTTAACCTTTCTTATTCAAGAGTTCAGCTCGTACACCGTCTGACATATTTTAACTTGTATTTGGCTTCTTCTTCTTTTTTAAACTCGGGTTATCTTTCAGCTAAAAAGAAACGTTAGTAACACTTTTTCTAATTTTTTTTAACATTCTCTAATATTAGCTGAAATTTATTGAAAGTCACACATTTTAATAGGTTTCACTTCTTATTTAATAAGTCTATCTCCTGCTTTAAAAGTGAAACCCACTAAAATTTGTGATTTCTAATAAATTTCAGTTAATAGTAAAGAGAGTATTAAAGAGAGTGTTTCTAACATTTCTCTTCGCCTGAAAGTTTGTGACTAATATTTTGAAGTACTGGGATTTATTTAAGAAATTGATATCTTCTAACCTATGTACTGAAAACCAGACCAGCTGGTCAGACCGGAAAATTGGTGAACCGATCACCTAACCGATTCAAATAAACTACAGAACCAGCCTGAAAAAAAAATCAATCAAAGAATTGAAAACCAGTCAAAAACTGGTAAAATCGGTCAAAATCAGCAAAAACTGTCCAAAAACTGATTCACAACGAGTAAATGAAAAATGTTTAATACAACATTATTTTGATTTTTTTTCTTAAAAAAATAAAAACCAACCTAAAGTATTTACTATTTTCTTTTTAATTTTAAATATAAACTTGTTTTTATTAATAAATATTGATGTGTATAATTAAAATTTATACTTAAGTATCATGACATATTTGATTTGCATTTTTGTAAGTATTGTAAATGCAAATAACTTATAAAATTATGTTTTATTTTAATTTTTACTATTATAAAGTGATGATATTATATTTTTTTAATATTATTTTATGTATTATTTAATTATTATTATTAGTTTATTAATACCAATTTGATCACGGTTCAACCATTGAACCTTAAACTAATACTTTGACCGGTTTAATGACCAGTCCGATTTTAAAAATATTGCTTCAATAGATATTCTTTTCTACATGTGAACAGGCCTAACCCATCGAGCCCATCAGGCCGGGCCAAATCAGCTTATTTTAAAAAAAAATTATGTATATTTTAAAAAATTAAAAAATAAGACTAAACCAAACAGACATGATAATTTTTAGGCCTATTTTTTATAGATTAGATCTAGCCCATAACGAAATTGACTCAATGTTTTGAATAAAAAAATTTAATAGTCCAGCTCGGCCTGACCTATTACGCATTAGGCCTAACCTTTACTTTTACGTTGTCTCCGTCTCGTGCCGCCGTGCCGGTGTTGCACTTAAAGCGCTTTTACTTCCAACTTTTTTTTCGGTTGGTTTTCTTCCACCTGGATTGAAGCTGATTTGCCATGTATCACACTATCACTGGCAATTTGGATTATGGATTTGGACTTTATATAAGGATGGAAAAAGCGAAATTTTAAAATTTGTGGGCAAAATTATAAAGATTATAACAGCATGAGGTTTATGTTATTTATATAATAATTTCTAAAATTTCTAAAATATGTTATTTATATAATATTTTTTAGAACATTACTTTTTTTTAAAAAAACTCTTCATTACATTAATTATTTTAGTTCCATTTTTTTATTTCTCTCTTTATTATACAAAGAAATTGAAGTGTGAATCCGGTGGATTGGAAAACAATGTTGGTAATCCCATGAGGTTTATTTTCTTGTAATAGGGTTTGAGTAGCCCTATGTATTTCTTTTCTTCTCAATAAATTTTTGGATAATAATAGTAGTAGTAGTAGTAATTGAGAATAATAATGTCATATTTTTACAAAAATATACAGTAAAATACATATATTTATTTCTGTACTTAACAAATTTAAGGGAGTGAAAATATTTTGTAGAAAAATCATATTTTTTTCTATTTTTCTAAATTAAAATTCAAAAACAAAATGAAGCATTTAATATTTAAATTATTTTATGAGAAAATAAGTTATGCACTAACAGTGTAAAGCAGTTTTACACTGTCATCCAATCACAAGCTGATTTTACTAATAAGCTTTACTCTAATAAATCACTTACTGTTTTCTATCTATCTATATCTATATATAACACATAACTTTATTGCATTCACAAATAATTTTACTAATTTCATCTACAAAGACTAATCAGTTTTTTTTTTTATCAAATCACAACCCATCATGTATGGTAAATTTGTTGACTTTGATAATAACTATCCTAGAAGTCACACTAAATCTAATTTTGATTGGTTGACAGTGTAAATTTTTTTACATTGACAATGCATAGCAATTAAACTCTTATATTATTAACATAACGATAATATATATATATATATCACTATAAAAAAAATCTTTAACCAACATGGTGTGGTATAGTTGATAGATAACTATGTCACTTAAGCATATGGTTAGGGGTTCGATCCCAGAGTCATGCATATAGAAGAACATCTGTTAAGAGAGGTCGGTTCCTTAAATGAATCTCCATACCTCAAAGGATTAGCTCTGACTCTCGGCTAGAGGATATCCTGGGCAACCAAACAAAAAAATTGTTATTCTTTAATAATGTAATATTAGATTAATCTTCATTAATATAATTAATTTCTAATTAAAATTAAATTATTAATATAGATATTACGAATTTATACTTACAATATGATATATTATACTAACAAAAAAAAATTGGTGATTACTAACAAATAATGTTATTAGTATACAAAGTTAATATATATTGTTAATACATCAAATATTAGTATACTATATTATACAATTAAGTATACTTTTAAAGTCTATATCAATAATTTAATTTTCTTTAGAAAAATTCTAACAAATACAATCTTGAGGTTTGATAATTTTAGTATGTGTCTTCATACAGACACACATACACACACACACACACACATATGAAATTTGTTAACCACACACACTTGATATTTTGTTAGAATATGTTAGCAAACTATAAGTACAATGTATCTTAAAAGGGTCAGGATCCGTTGACATTAAATGTCAAAGTTAGTCAAATTACACCTTTAATAACTTTTTATAATATGCAAATTTAACTGATCTAACTGTTGAATTATGTGATATTATCTTCATGATCATATATATTAAATTTCACATAATTTGGACTTTTTCAGATATCTAACATTGAATATTTACATATATTTTATTATCTTATTATACGTTAAAATAAAGTAATGTGATGAACTATTACATAATTTTGGAATTGTATGAAATTTTGTATATTTAATCTAATTAATAAGAACATCAAATTCAATGGTTAGATCGATTAAATTTACATTTTACAAAAAGTTATTAAAGATATAATTTGACTAATTTTGGCATCTGGTGCCAACGGATTCTAACCCATCTTAAAATATACTTATGGTGTAGATCATATTAATAAGAGCATCAAATTCAACAGTTAGATCGATTAAATTTATATTTTACAAAAAGTTATTAAAGATATAATTTGACTAATTTTGACATCTGGTGCCAACGGATTCTAACCCATCTTAAAATATACTTATGGTGTAGCTTACTAACGTACTTTAACTAAAAAATAAATGTGTGTACGTTAGCAAACTCCTATATATATATATGTATATATGGAAAAATAATACATATATTAATAGTGTAAATTTCTTTTATATTGGTATCTAATCACAAACTGTTATGTATAATAAGTTATTTTTTATAATAATTACCTTAAAAATTACATAAAAAATATTTTTTAATTAGTTGATAGTATAAAAAAATTTACTCTACCAATCCATGTTTTTTAAAAACTCTCTCCCAATATATAGTGATATTTATTTTAAGGTATTTCCACAGTAAGATTTTATTTGAATTTATTATTTTAAAAGTAGCTTAGTTATGAACAATTTACTAAGACGTGTAAAAGAAATAATTCTGTCGCAAAAATAAAATGGTCAAAAAATGAAATTTAATGTAATCGACACAAAGGACACAAGTTGTCGCTTTGGCCGAGTGGGTAAGGCGTGTGCCTGCTAAGTACATGGGGTTTCCCCGCGATATTTTGGGTTTGCAGTTTGCTACCTACCTACGGAGAAATTTCCCAAGTAGGGCCCACAACGGTAAGTTGGGAACTGGGGAAGGTTGAGTTGAGATGCGGTCGTTGCCTTCTGCGACAGCACCTCTGACCTAAATGCTTCCCTTTTTTTTTATTAAAGACCTAAATGCTTCTCTATATTTTCATTTCATGACATGAATCTCATAAATAGCATGCAATAATTCTTTTTAAAAGTTCGTTGAAAAGCATTTTTATATTGAATTTGAATATTTTATGTAAAACAATTCTTACAATCACTAATGTTTATGTTCAAATTGTTTTGCACAATATTCTTATTGTCTCAGGCAAACTATCGGTGCAACTGTGGCTGTATTGTACAATTCACTTCATCATAATCTTAACCAGTCCTTCCCAGCATCTAGGACACATGGAAGGGCACATGGCATGTATAAGGAGGAAATTTTTGCTAAGTTTAATTTTGATGTATTATTGGGATAAATTTTTTGACACTACTAAATATAATTTTGAAATAGTTATAACAAAAATCAATAATTTATAATAATATAATAACCATAAATAATTGACAGCAAAAAAAGAAAAAACTTTATTCCAATTCTATTTTAATTAAATCCATTTTTGGTTCACATTTGAAGAGGCCAAACTGGCAAAGTCAAGAATCTAGAACAGCATTTGGTTCCCTCGAATGGACGCTTTTAACCACTGGACTCTTCGTCAGGGTGCCTCTCTTTTTCAATTCTGCTTACTAATTCTCTTTGTGCAAGTGGTTAACGTTCAAGTGGCATTTATGTTGGATGGATATTATTTATGTGATTTCCTAAAGTCCACCCTTGTGAATTCATTACCACCTCCCGGATATTGACTGATGTAATTAACGTGTTACATGCAATGTATTAAAAATCAAACCAATTATTAAACAGAAGAAGGTATTAGATTATAATCTATGAGACTAATAATAATTAAACTTAATTAGATTGTAACAAATAAATATATTTTTAATCATATATAATGAAATTCATTAATATACACTTGTTTTTTAAAAGAAATATGTTGGCAAGTTATATTATCTTTCTTAAAAAACATCAAAGATGTAATAATTTACCAACATACTTATTCTGAAAAACGAGAGAGTGTATATTAACACCCACAGTTGCTATCACGTATCAACTTGATTTTTATTAACAAGTTATAATTTTAATTTTCTTAAAATGCACTAAAATTCATAGTTTGTTAAAATACTGATTCTAGAAAAATAAGTAAATGTATATTAACAAACCTCTTACACAATATACTAAATAATAATTTTCAGAAAATTATGATAAATTAAGGTGTATTTTGAATTAATATAAAATAATTATATTAGTTATCTTGTATCATAAAAAAATCAGTAATAATTGATTAAATATTAACAATTTTAAATGAGTCTTTTGTAACTTAATATTAGACATTTATTTGGTTAAAAAATATTTTTAGTTGAATTAAAAATATAATAAAATCAAATCGGTTTTTCTCTTCATGTTCAACCGATTTTTAGGCAGTATGCTGTTAGATTTTAATATTTAGAATAAAGAAGGAAAAAAAGAAAGAGAAATTCTTAACATTAGTTTATTTAAAAAATATTTTTATTTTTTTTGTTAAAAAACTCATTTTATTTATCATGAAATTTTATAAAATTATATTTGATATAACTTTTTTTTAACAAAAAGAAAAATTCAAAAGACATTATTTCAAACTTAATAGTTATTCTTTACGTAACAATTGCTTCCAAAAACATGAGTGCTATGTGACCAAATGCTGTTAAAGTAGATATATCATAATTAAAAATGAAATAAGATAATCTTAAAATTGATCAACATTTTTAAACACTGGTGAATGGTGATCTATTGCAGCATTTCTGTTTATCGATAACTAAACAAGTTGAGTTTGGTCAGTGTAATATTAATTATATTTAAACGAAAAAATTAATGTCTATATTTTTCAACGAAAAACATACGTTTAATATAATTTTTTCTTAAATTTTTTAAAATTAATACTATTCAACTATATTTTAATTCAATATCAATCAGACACTAATATAAGTCACCATTATTGACTCTATATGGTCAACTACAAAATTGTAGTACCCAAGTGTTAACTCAAGAGTAATTGAGGGTTTTTTCTGTTTTTTTTTTTTTTTTTTGTCTTTCACAAAAAATTATCACAAACCAAATTATGTGATTAACCTTTCGGGTAGCGGTGACTTCAGGATTACAATTGAGAACGAAAAATGAATATAAGCCTTACCCTTTGTTTGTTAGTTTTTTATTCTTAATTTTTTTACTAACACAGGTAATTTGATGTAACGTACGGTAATAATGCGAGCATTTTATTGTTGAGCTATTGTGAGTATGGTTAAACTTGGTACTAGGATCCTCTCTAAATCCTCTCTAGTCTCTCTTTGGTTTCTCTCTCTCTACTTTATCTTCATTTCTTCGTCGGCTGTCTTTCTCTCCCTATTCTTTGTGCGTTTTTGCTTTTGATTTGTTAGCTGCAGAAATGAGAAGATAGAAGAGAATCAAATTTCTTAAACTTGTAACGAATATGACAACTGTTAGAATTCATGGTTCAAAAGAGAGAATTGAGACAAAAGATATAAAACTGAAAATAGAATGTATTGATAATGAAAAAATGGATGATTACAAAGTGATTACTCGAGCCTTTATATTGACTGACCAACTTACTAATCTCCAACAACTAACTATATCTCTAATAGCCCCCCGCAAGTTGGAAGGTGTTACAACACTTCCAGCTTGGGATGAATAATACAAAAGCATATCTAATGAAAGCGAATACAATGAAAATGTCGAAATATATTGGCTAAAAGCTATACAATGACTAAATCCATTAAAAGCTAATAGGCAAAATGCTTAACCATTAAGCAGAAGCCACATCTCAGAAGCTTAACCACTTAACAAAAGCAATCAGGCGTGCTTAACCACCCAAAGGCAGAAGCAAATCAATGACGAATGCTTAGCCACCATAAGGCAAAAGCAACAAAGCTTAACCATCAAGAGCAGAAGTCATAACATGCTTAACCACTCAAGACAAAAACAAGATAACATCTCAATACTTAACCATCCATAGCAGAAGTTAACAACGGTGCTTAACCACCATGGACAGAAGCTTTCATCAAAGTAAAATCACAAAAAGAACAGAAAAGAACACAGTAATACAAATCTGTCTTCAATGAGAATTTTTCCCAAACACCTTGTGGGCACTATAGGAACATCTTCCAAACAAGAAAATTCAGCAACTAGATATTAGCAAACAACTTCAACAAAAGCATGTAGTCAGACTCATAACTGAACCAAATCGTAGCTTTCATAAAAGGATGCCTCATACAAACCAGAAAAGCGCACCAGTAATTCCACACTCCAAAAATACAAGATCCTTCCAAAATCAACAACGAAGCAAATCATCAAACAATTGGTGTGCATAGAAAGGATAAACCAAATGGGTTGAAAGCTTAACCACCAAATCTGCACTAATGAACCTATTTGAAACCCCTTTTTTTTTGTTGGCATTTCATCAAACACATTGACTGCAATCTTCAAATCACCAAACATCTGAACCATTGAACCACCAAAGATTGGCAACACAAACAATAGAAACTGAAATCGAATCAGTGCCTAAATCAGAACCAGTATCAATAGCACAAACCCTAACATCCCAAAATGCCCGAGCTGAAATCGCATAATGAACACGAACCAGCACTTGAACCAAAACCGAAGTTGCAACCAGAAACAAAACCACTGCTAAACAAAACAACAATCCATGCTAATGATGCACACTCCAATCCTTCACCCAATCTCTAGCACTGAAAAAATGAAGAAAGTAGAACTTTCACCATGAGAGAACGATTCTGAACTGGAGATAAAGGATGCCATATTGCCATGGTAGCGAAGAAGAATGAAAAGAATAAAAAAAAATGAAATGAATCAGGTTTGATTTTCGGAGAGAGAGAGAGAGAGAAAATTGCAAAAAAGTGGAGAAATCGAGAAGAAGATTAAGAAATAAGAATGAATATGATTTGACGAATGAACAAAAGGAATCTGATAAAAATGAACGTAGAAGGTTTGATTTTCTCGGAAAATAAAATAGAAAAGAGAAAAAAAATGAATGAAGCAGCGAAAAAAAAAATTTATGTTGGATGCCGACACTTTGATACCATGTTAGAATTCATGGTTCAAAATAGGGAATTGAGAGAAAAGATATAAAACTGAATATAGAGTGTATTGATAATGAAAAAATGGATGATTACAAAGTAATTTCTCAAGCCTTTATATAAACTAACCAACTTACTAATCTCCAACATCTAACTATATCTCTAATAACATACCCTTTACAAAGAAACTTATTACTATTTCAGAACTCAATGGTGGAGAAATTCAAAATGTAAACCATTTAATAAAAATGAGATAGATATTTATTAATATCTTAAAATTCAAAATACATTTAATAGTTTAAAAATTAAAAGTATTTAATAAAAATAAAGAGTGAAAGAAAAACCATGTTAAAAAAATAATTAATATCTCTTTCATATTTTTTTGTTAAATAATATTTCTAATCAATTAAAAGTAATAAATATTTTTCAATGCTCAATATATTAAATTCTATGCTTTTATTTATTAGGCAAAGTCCTCCACAATAAAGCTCGTGTGGTCATACACCAAAACGTCCACGCATCAATATTTTTAAAAAGAAATTACAATACTACATTAATATTTGGTTTAATTACTCATTTGGTTTCTATAGTTACAAAAACTTTTTTTATTAGTCCCTTACTTAAAAACACCTCCTTTTAGTCTCTATATATACCGTTTTTAATCCCTCCATGTCCTCGCCGTTGGGACTAAAAGGGGGATTAAAATGATATATGTAAGAACTAAAAAAAATTAAAAATGGTATGCGTAAGGACTAAAAGGGGATGTTTAAGTAGAAGGACTAAAAAGAATTTTTTTTGTAATTATAAGGACCAAATAAATAATTAAACCTTAACATTTTTATCCCAGTTAAAATTCTCGGCATACTAAATGTCATATAGCAAATTCTATTACATTATCTATTACACACTGTATATCCCAAAAAAAAAATTATTACACTATTTTTTCTCTTCATAGTTATATGGAAAAAGATTGATGGACACTTCTAATCTAAATGACACACAATGAAAAAAAAAAAGAAGAAGCAAGAATAAATAATGATAAGTGATATGAAGATAAAGATATATATATATATATATATATATATATATATATATGTATACATATGTATATGTATATGTATATGTATATACATATATAGGGCTTTGTTAACATATACCCACTTGTTTTTTAGTTAGAGTATATTAGCAAGTTACACCATTGATGTATTTGAAAATACATTGTAGTTATAGCTTGCTAACATAGTCCAACTAAAAAACAAGTGCATGTACTTTAGCAAACCCCACAAAAATTTGCTAACGTACACACACTTATTTTTTAGTTGGAGCATGTTAACAAGTTACATCATGGTGTATTTTAAGATACATTATAGTTATAACTTGCTAATGTACTCCAACTAAAAAACAAGTATGTGTATGTTATCAAATCCCATATATATGGGTGGAGATCAAGTTACTCTAAGAGTAACTCTTGGTGGAATTATTTCACTCAATATCTTTTAGCATATGTCAAATTTCAACTATTTAACTGTTGCATTAAAAGATTTTATTGAGTAGATTAAGTCTACAAAACTTTATAAAATTTGAAACTTATTTGATACTTCATTAAATAAATTCAAATTAATGTATAATATACTTTTTCTAAATTATAAGTAAATGTCGACTTTAAGACTAACTAGCTACAAATGTTTGATTTACCTAAATTTGGTGTGCATGATCATTGACATAATATCAAAATATTCAACAGTTAAATGGTTGAAATTTAATATATATTAAGAGTTATTGAGTGGAGTGACTCTACAAAGAATTACTTTTGGCGTAACTTGATTCCCACCATATATATATATATATATATATATATATATATATATATATATATATATATATATGTAAATGTGTCAAACAATCATTATCCTTCTAAATACTTAATTATTTTAAAGACTTTATTAACATACATCTCTAGGTTACAAGTTAAAAGGCTATAGTATGTAAAATAATATTAGTTTTGAACATGGCCTATGCCTGGCCACAACCTTCTAGGCACAACTCGCTCAACTGGCCACGCATATCGAATTAGGAGAACAAGACAATCATCATTTTCCTAGCTATAATGGAGACCCCCTAACTTGGTCACTTATTTGAATCTCCAATTACCTAGAGAATCACCTGAAAATGATAGGGCGACATTCGACCAAAAACCTGCTCGTTACCTCATCCCAAAACCACTCAAGTACCTCTGATAGGAGACATAGGCCTTGCATATGACAAACACTTAATGTGAGTCCCATCTACAACCATTCCCTTGACAATACATGCTAGAGTGATGCCATTCAATCACTAAACACACCATTTCTTCTCTTAGCATGTTTTATCTGTCATCATTAGTTGTTGCTATGTTAGTTCACTAACTTGGGGGTTAGAGTCTCTATAAGTGACACCACCCCCATTAATGACATCAACTACATTAACAAAGTCCTTTCAGCACCTCTTCCAATCCTGATCAACCCTTTGTAGTAATTAGAGGAGAACATTGGCGCCATATATGAGAAACATTCTCAAAGTTATTTCCATTCATTTCACCAACTAACATAGCACACAGAGCAAAGGAGATCCTTAATTCACCACCTATTGACCTAGATGCCCCTATAAGAATTCGTGACTGGTACATAACTCGCAACACATGATAATATAGAGGAAGTCTCGAGGAATTTTCATGACAATAGGAAGGTGAAGATCTTCTACTTGGGCATGCACCTTATCTTGTGCCATTTGCCCTAAAGATAAAAAAATACTATTAAGGTTAGTTCAAGAATAGAATGAACTCATTCTACGCTAGAATGTGAGGTTGAACCAACTAGAAGCATAATACAAAAACTAGTCAATCTAGTTCTCCCTTAGCAAAGCAAGCTCCATACTTGGACAAAAACTAGTCAATCTAGTTCTCCCTTAGCAAAGCAAGCTCCATACTTGGACAACACTTGGTGAGTTACTGCCACAGTTGTCACAAGCCCCCTTGAACTCACTAGAGGTGATAACCAGTTGACACGATATGTTAATTGAAGAACAGACTTCTAAAAGAATGCCCCAAGCTTCGAACAAAGCCCCTCCCAACATTATAAGTCAGATTAGGAAGATGTCTTACATGTTAACATCCCTTTCTCAAAGAGGATAATGTTATCCTCGATTCCTAAAAAACTAAAGAGGTTCCCCATCTTAGAGTAGCATGGTGACATTGGAGACTTGCACGAGCACATAAACACATTTGAGTCTTTCCTGATGTACAAAAGGAGCCAATAAGTTAATATTATGTCAGGCTATCTCGTCTACCTTGGAGAAAGTTGCCCTACTGTGGTTCCAATTGTTGTCACAATAATTGATTGATGCCTAGACTGACCTACATAACAAATTCCTAATTCTTACGTAGTTATATAGCTAGTCGGGCAAAACCAAAAACAAAGCTAGTCTCATACAGGTATGTTATTCTTCTATCACTAGTTGTTACTATGTTGATTCATTGACTTGAGTGTCATAGTCTCTGCAGGTGACACCACCCCTATCAATGACCTTAACGATATTAACAAAATCCCCACAACACCTTTTTGGATCTTGGCCAACCCTTTGTAATAGCTAGAGTAGAACAATATTAAAAGTATTAATAGCATTCATTATATAATTAAAATATCTTAATAAGAAATAATTTTTTTTATGTTATACATATATTCTAGAGTGATATCTTTTGAAATTTTAATCATAAGGTAAATGTTAAAGTTTTTAAAGATAGGGGAATATCTTAGTGTAAAAAAAATTATGCAACAAATTAGTTATAAACATAAGTATTGTTTTTTATGACTTTTTTTTATTAATTATTAATATAAGTATTACTTTTCATTATTATTTAACTATTTTAATAAATATACCTTTACATTTTTTTTCTTCCAACATATAATAACAAAATTAAATAATAAATACAACTAAACACACTTAAAAAAAATCAAAAATATGTTGTGAATATTAAAATAAATGAGGATAGCATAAAATACGAGACCTAATTACTAAAATTTAGAACATAACTTCAAAAGTTTTAAAATAATAAAAAAAATAGGTGATCTAATTAAAATTTATAAACGTAAGAAGTAAACAAACAATTATTAAAAACAATTCTAAAGCATCTTATAATGTCTTTTTAATTGTCTCATCAATTCTATATTATAAATTAGAATACACAACTTTGAAAGTAAGACTCTCACTTTTCCTTCAGCGAAAAAAAAAAAAAAAAAACAAAACTCAAATTTTCTATTCTTTCAATTAAACATTCTCAATATTCTTTTCCTTATCTCATCTAGAGGTGTATTCCACGTACTTTTTCACAGTTGAGCAAAATTTTTCTCTCTCAACCATCTCAAATTAGTCTCTTTTTAATTTTAATTTTAAATTAAATTTCAATAGTTTCTTTAAAAGAATTTGTCAATAGTTACAAATAATCCTATATCACAAATTAAATTATTCATTAAAATCCCAAATATAATGTATATATTTAAACATATTTATTTATTATGAGTTTTAATTATAATAGGATAGCTATTTCGAACGCAAGCATTTTTAGGAACTATTTTTTAATGAAAGTGATTTTAGGAGTTTTTTTTTTTTTAATGAGAGTGGTTTTAAGAATTTTCTTAACATCTTATTTCTTTCAATCTATCATTTTCATCTTTATTTCTAAAATAAATTTTAATTTTTTAAAAATTATCAATATTTAAAAATGACTTTGTATTACAATATAAATTGTTTATCATAAATCTAAAATATAATTTTATGTGTTCAAAAATATTTATTTATTACAAATTTTAATTATAATATAATTTATATTTTATATATTCAAAAATATTTATTTATTATAATTTTTAGTTATATAAAATAAACATTTATCCTGTGCATTGCATAAGCTAAAATACTAGCTATATAAAAATAAGAATTTATTTTGTGTAATACGCATGCTAAAATACTAATTAAATAAAAAAGTTTAAAACTTTTTATATTTTAAAGTAGTAGATGTAATTCTTATTATTCACAAGGAGAAAAGATGCACGTGTCTCTATATGTAGTAAGTGAAGAGTACAATTATTTTTTATTTTAAAAAATAAAAATAAAATAAAAGAGAGATGATGGAGGTTAAATAGGAAATGAGAGTAAAAATTGTTTTGAAATTGGACTTTATATGTAGTTAGTGAGGTAATTTTCTTATATGCAATTAAAAGGTAATAGTGATATAGTTTATAATGTTAGTTAAGGAACAAAATAACTCAAAAAATGTGAGACAAAAAGCGGAAATCACCATTGTAATAGTTATAGATTAGTTAAGATAAAATATGATATAGAATTAGTTAAGAGTATTATATGATAAAAACATGATAAACTCTTATATTATCCAATATTTAATCAACATTAGTTATTTTGTTAGATAATATATATTATCATATCTTACGTTTGAAGTGGATCAAGCAATATTAAAATATAATATATAAATACTTAAATGACAATATTAATACATATAATTAATGTATTTTTTTATTAAAATATAATATTTATAAAATTTATTATCTTTAACTTTATTCTTGCCTTCAAAAAACTTTATTATTACAACTTTTAAAGAAAAAACTGAAATAATATTTATTTAATTTTAAAATTTTAATTAATAATATATTTTAATTTTATATGTCAAAGTTTTTATAAATATGTATAAGATAATATATTGAATATAAATCTTATATAATATTATATGTATTTATCTTTGGTGTTCCAAATATATTTTTTCTAGTTATTTTATAATTTAGCTTTTTCATAAGATTAAAAATTAAGCTAATCCAGTAAGATAAGATAATAAATCATATCCAATCAACATGCTAAATAACTAATTAAAGTAATATAAGATGATTTATCATATCCATACATATTCTATCCTAACTAGTAAATGAGCCCAAATTGTATAAATATATTGAAAACTCGGAAAGAGAATTTTGTGGTCATTAGTAATTCAATTCCATTTAACTTGGATTATTTGGATGGTCAATATGATATTTGGATACCGATAATTTTTTTTTTACCAAAAAGAGTATTAAATATTTTTATTGTTTACTTTATTTTCAAATATATATTTTCATTTTTAAATGTAAGAATATATCTTATTTTACTTTTTCTTTTGACTTTTTTTTGGGTAGGCAAAAGAAGGTGGATCCCCCTCTAAAAAACCTCTATTAAAAGATAATCCAAAAGAGTCAGCCAATAACAAAAGCGACAAAAAGTCGGGCATAACATCAAAAATTTTAAAATCTAAGCTAATGGATAAACCGATGCTTGGCTAGACTATCAACCACCTGGTTTGCTTCCCTATAGACATGAGCAAACTTCATTTCCCACGTACTAGCTAGCAGCTTAATCTCCCTAATCAGGTTATGACTCGGATGTGTAGCTACGCATCTTTCTCGAATCAAATTGATTACAGTCCTTGAGTCACTCTCAACCTCTGTTATAGAAAAGCCCCTATTGCAAGCCAGTTGTAGGTCGTCTCTAATACCACGCAACTCCGCTTAGGTAGTAGAGCAGTACCCAATATTAGTAGCATAACTAACCACGAAAGCCGCATCTGAATTCCTAAGCACCCCTCCACATGAAGCCTCCAGAGGTGATACTACAACATCAGGATTCACCTTAATATAGTTGGTTGGGGGAGGGGTTCACCAAACCTCGTGCATACCGTCTACAACCATCCTAATCTGCACATTCTTCAATATAACACTACTCTAATTGATGAGTTGTGCCCATCTCTGAATTTTAGTAACAACAGCGTTTGTACCCTCCATGCTTCGTCAAAGACAAACTCGTTCCTTTTGCGCTAAATAATGTTGAGGCATACAACAAAAGTGATGTCCCACCCAGGCAGGTACTCTAGGTTCAATTTTATATTGCACCCAATCCACTCCAAAACATTATGGGAGAAAAAGGTCTATGGTAGAGCAACATGCAAAAGAGACTACCAAATACATCTCACCCTCGAGCAATCCTTGAGGAGGTGTATGGTACTCTCCACTTCAACTGCACATAGAGGGCATTTAAGGTCATCAATTAGATGTATATGACACTTGTACTCATTTGTCACTAGTATTTCATAGGCTACCTTCAAAACATGTACACGAATGCACTCTGGAACATTAAGACGCTAGATCTGTTTAAACACCAAGGCCAAAGGCGTTGGTTCCTCATTTGCTAACATCAAGTAGGCATTCTTTAAGGACAAGCTTCCATCTACTTAGCCCTTCCATTTGATAGTATCTTGTCCATGCCCGTCTCTCGGCCCACACATTGCCTTGATCCTATTAAGAACCCTACTCGACAGCCTCCCATACAACCTATTCAAATCCTACTACCTACCATTTCCTTTGTAGTAAGCGACAGGCATGTTGATTTCCCATTTAAGCACAGAGTGAAAGCTGCCTGTATCATTCTTCTGACACCTGAAATCCATTCGTCCAACCAAAAGCCAGCCAAGTTCCCGTCATTCACTTTCCATGCTAGGTTTGCCTCAACCTTTGGCCAAGCTAACTTGACACCTTGCCACAGGTTTGATCTTGCACACTCCAAGTTAATTCTGGGAATAATATTCGACCCACAAAAGTACTTTGATCTCACTATTCTGACTCGAAGATCCTCACAATTATTTACTAGTTTACAACTAATGGTGATCATAGCGACTTGGTTGATGTTATGCATTTCGCAAAGCCTTAGCCCCCCTTGAATCTTTGGTTTGAATTCCATGACGCAGTGTGGATTTTCTTGCCCTGCTTGGAGTCACCCCAAACAAACTCCCTACACTTCCTATCAATAGCTTTGCACACTGACTTAGGTAGTAAGGTAGTCTGCATAACATATACTGGAAGCGCTTGAAACATAGATTTGGTTAACGTAATGCGCCCCGCAAATGACAACTGTCTAGCCTTCCAAGCACTTAAACATTGATTGACCTTTTCAATAATGAACTGATAGTTGACTTTATTCCTTTTCTTATGGAGAATAGGCACTCTAAGGTACTTCCCCAATTCATCAGTCCTTATGAATCCCAAAGCTTGGGTAATCTCCTCCCTAACATGCCAAGAAACATTATTAGAGAAGAAAACTTTGGTTTTTCCTTGACTCACCTACTGACCCGAGCTAGAGCAAAAGAGATCCAGAATAGCCTTGATAGGCTCAACCTGGTTCAAATCCGCCCTAACAAATAGGAGTAAATTGTCAACAAAGGCCAAATGAAAAAGTTTCGACCCACCCTGTGACAATTGTATGGGGTGCCACAAGTTTTGCTCCACTGCCACATTGATCAGTTGGAACAACCTCTATATACATAAGATAAATAAATAGGGCTACAACGGGTCCCCTTGCCCGATTCCCCAAGACAGCTTAAACTCCTCCAAAGCATTCCCATTCCAAAGCACCTTCATTTTGCTTGAAGATATACAATTTCATACTAAGTCTACAAGAGTTTGAAGGACCCCTATATCCTCCAACGTCTCACAAATAAATTCCCAGCTCAATCTGTCATAGACCTTTTCCAAGTCAATTTTGATTGCCATCCACCCAAACTTCTCTTTTTTGCTCCGCATGGAGTGGAACACCTCCTGAGCAATAATAATGTTATTTGAGTTATGCCTATTTGGAATAAAGCTACTTTGGTAGGGAGGGACAATAGTCTGAATGACTATGCGTAACCTATGCGCTAGAATCTTGGTCACTGTCTTATTAGCCATTACACAAGTTCATAGGCCTAAAATTCTTCATGTTTGTCACGCATTCCACTTTGGGAACCAAGGCTATAAGTGTCTCGTTAATTCGATGCACCTTAGTAGGATCTGCCAAAATATCCCGAACTAGCTTGAACAAGGACATGCCCATGACCTCCCACTGGCTTTGATAGAAAATAGCCTAAAAACTGTCAGGACCTAGGGCTTTAAAAGGTCCCATAGAGAAGACAATGTTCCTCACCTCCTCCAAAGAAACTAGCCTTACTAAATCTCTTTTACTAGCTGCGAACAACATCGAGAAAGCTCCTTGTAGACAAAATGGCTTATGCTCATCCTTTTCCTTAAATAAGTCCTTATAAAAAAGGGTCACCAGGCCCTTAAGTTCCTCTTCATTATTCACCTAGCTCCCATCCTCCCATTATAGGGTTTCATAGTTATTCTTCCATCGTCTGATCAAAGTCAGCCCATGGAAATATTTAGTGTTGTGATCTCCATAGGCTAACCATTTGGCTTTATACTTTTAGAACCACAATAGTTCCTCTTGAATCAATACCTCCTCATACTCTTTCCAAATATACTCTTAGGTCTTCTTCAAATAGGTAGTATCATGAATCGTATGCCTACCTGTGATCTTATTCAGCCTTCGAAGCATAGTGTGCTTCCTTCTTCTGATATCACCAAACACCTCTTTGTTCCATCTAATCAAAGCATTCTTGAATGTGCTGATATTGGTCCCCTAATCACCATTTCGGGATCGATGCTGGGCAACTACATTCGAGAAATCCTTGTGTGTAAGCCAAGTTACCTCAAAACTAAAGGGTTTGCGATCTGTTCCTTAACCTATGTTGATTGAGTTTGATTCATAACGTCGTATGGTCAAATTTCATGGGGACAAAATGGTGGACAGATGCTTCCTGGAACCTTAACGTCCATGAAAGATTAATTAACATCTTGTCAAGGCACTCTCTCAAATCCCCTCGATGCCATGTGATGGGAAAGCCCTAAAAACCTGCATTAATCAAATCACACTCCTACACAAAAGCATTAAAGATAGTCGTACCCCTCATGTTTAGCAAGAATAGCATTAAAATCCCTAGCAATCGCCTGAGCACCCTCTAAGTCCACTGCAATATTCCTCAGTTTGTTCTAAAGCTGTTGTTTCCGAACAAAGTAAGGCGAACCATAAACAATAGTCAAATACCAATGTTGCTCCTTCCTTTTATTGACCTTCGTATGGACAGCTTGATGAGAGGATAAAAGAACCTCTACCTCCCATACACTCTAGTTCTAAAGGCACCAAATGCCTCTTGACGCTTCCTCAGCATCCTGCATAAAGGATTTATTAAACTGCAATCTATTAAAAATCCTTTCTGCCTACAATCCACTAGAATGGGTCTTAAGCAAGACCACTAACCCTGCATCATAGCTCTGATGAAGATCCTTCACCAACCTCAGGAAACCCTTGGTTGCGGTACCCTTGTAGTTCTAAATGATGAAATTCATCAAGAAGGTTGGGTGGTGCTCAGGTTCTTAGACCCACTAACTGCATTGTGTGGTAAAATGTCCATAGCCATTTCTTCTAAAATTGGATTCATATTCAACTGATTCTTTAGTATCTCGTCCATCATGAAGTCACATATCATGTTTACCTTCTTATACATGTTGGCGCTTAGCGCCACAAGGTAGGCCTCATCTTGAGCTTTTTTTCTTGCTTCTCAAGACTTGGGAGTGCCAAAAGAGATTTTCTCCTCCGTAGATCTTTCCTTCTTTGCTTTAACCTACATAGACATCCAAAAGAATAGTAAAATTCCAAAAGTGCTAAAAAGGCTAAACCTATATTCACAAATATATGAATTTAGTATAAAAAGTGGTTAACACAAACCATTGAGTTAACAAAAAATGATCTATGTGCCAAAATATGTACCAAAAAGAAAATTTGTTAACTAATTAGCAAGCTTATCAATTTAAACAAGTAGTATAATGATGAATAGGTATCGTCTCACAAGGGATTCATGCAATGCTTTGGTAATACACTAATTTTTCTATCCCAAACTGTCGTAACCAAATCGTAAATTGATTATAAGAATGTAAAAGGCAATAACATTAAAAGAACAACATATAAAAAGGCAATGTGATGTAAAAATTCTTTTTGATCTTTTATCGAACACTTGGTATGCGTAAATTGACTTGAATCGAGCAAATGGAATTAGTTGGGGTTTAACTACATTAAGTCTTCCTATCATGCATTATATGAGTTGCTCATTTAGTATTTAGTTACCAAGTTAGCATCATCCTAAAAAATTATTTTAACCTCAATTCCTTACATGTTAAAATTTGAGTTCCTTGACTAAACTACCAACTCCTTGCATAGCTTAGCCAAATAGCTCACCTTAAGACTGAGGATACAAGATGTCTAACACGTCTTACTCTATTCCTAGATGCAAGATGTGTTAGATGTCCTTTTCAAATCTAAGCTTCAAATAATGTTCTCCAACAAGATTCAATACTTAAAAAGAACAAGTTAAGGATGATTAAGCCAAAACAAGCATTAAAAGCAGAAGAAAAACATTAACATAAAACTAATTGAATAAACATCTCAAGATAATTACATGAAGGTCAGCTTAATTATATTAAACCCCAACAAGGGTGATCCTAGCTACACATAGTTTGTGGCTTGATGGGCTTAGTCCTTTGTTGGGCCCTTGATATTCTCTTTGGGTTCTATTATTTCATTCCTACTGATTTCTAGCATTAGGATAATAATAATAATAATAATCCTAATAACAACAGCAACAACAACAACAACAACAACAATAATACTAAGGTATCCTTTATTAAATGACATAATATCCAAGTCTTAAACAAGGTCTCCTTATAGTTTATTTCCAATACTTAAAATCTGAGCTATTATATGAGTGAATGGATGTTAATCTATCAATTTTCAAGATGGTGCCCAGTTTAGAGCCCACCTTTTAGACGAACCTATTGTTGTACAGCTCCAAGGGTAACTTAGGCATATGAATCCAACCCGCCACCATTGTTACTCCCTTAATTGTTGATAAAAAGAACAGGCACCATTTTTGCACAAGCAAGTAATGATTTGCTATCATCCATAGTTCCTCAAACAAGGCGTGTTTGTAATCCTCTTCAGTAGAGAAGATCACTGTATAAAAATTGTGTGGCATATCAATAATCTATAATGTGCCCACCTTGGCCCACTCCTTCTTGAGCTTGTTTTCCAGAGTCCTACAACTGACTTTCTTGCCCAGAGATGTACCACTAGCTTGTTCTACCATGGGCTACTCCAAGCAGCGAGTTCCCCATTTGTTATTACTATCTCCGGGCAAGGATTATACGGTTCCTCATGCTCCTCATATAACTTGTTCTTAGGAAAATCTTTATCAGGAATGTCTTCTTCCTTTGCAAGTCCATCTACACCATCCCCCATGGCTAACATAAGCTTTTCACTATAGGATGTGCCCTCTCTAAACTTCTCCGGCCTAGTCTCCATCTCTAGGTCCACCACCACCCCTTCAGACTCCCTCGTCTTCACTTTTTTTGTGCACCTATCAAGAAGATCTTCCTCCCCGTTAGATGTCTTTCTTGGGGAATGGAAACCCTAGCATAGCTCATTTTTCTCTAGCTAATTCACACTTACTTTCTATTGTGACTTGTCCATGTGATATGTGATTTTATCATTATTTAGCACTTATCTTTTTAATTTTTAAATTATAAATTATTTTTAAATTCCTTTTTATGTTAAAATTTATTTTTTATTTCAAATCATCTCCTTTCCAAATTAATTTTTAACATTAAAATTTCGTTTTTTGTTCTCAAACCTCAACTGATGCTCTTAAATTAATTTTTCTTTATAAACCAATAAAAAAATATCATAAAAAACATCACATTCGTCAATTAATTATTAATTCTTATCAAATTCGGATCTAAACAAATTTGATTACTAATTTGATAGGCATTTAAAACTATAGAGGGGACCTGACCAATTAACACCGCTACGTGTTGTGTTGTGATTGATGCCTGTCTCTAAAAGACGGACCCCTCCCTAGAACCGCGTCAATTAATGGGGAAACGTTCGGAGAGGAGACCTTTCCATTCCACAACTTGGGGCGTCCTGTAATCGCGTTAGAAAGTAGATCCTTCCCAGTACTAGCCATTAGCCAGCTTCCAAACAACACAAACACAACACACACGCTACTACTATAAATTCCCCTCCCCATCTCCTCCTTTCCCCACACCAAAACCAAACTCATCGTTTCAGCATATGTCTCAAAGGCCCACGGTTCCACACTCTTCTTCCATAGCCTTCGGCCTCCACTCCCATCTCCTGGTCTCCAGTGAGATGAACCCCAACTCCAACTGGTCCCATTAGAGAGAGGCTAACTCATTCACTCTTCTTTCCGCAACTTTTGTTCTCCCCATCTGATCCCATATATTCTCATTATTCTTTCAAGCAAATAACTAACTCTAATTAACCCCTTCTCTTACATTCCCATTCCCCGACACAACAACAACAACAACAACAACAACAACATCATGGGTCTCAAAGGTTTCGCGGAAGGAGGCATCGCTTCCATCATCGCAGGATGTTCCACGCACCCACTCGACCTCATCAAGGTCCGCATGCAGCTCCAGGGCGAAACCAACGCGCCCAAACCGGTTCATAACCTTCGACCGGCGCTCGCCTTCCAAACCGGTTCAACCGTCCACGTGGCGGCCCTTCCCCAGCCCCGCGTGGGCCCCATCGCCGTCGGCCTCCGCCTCGTCCAGCAAGAAGGCCTCGCCGCGCTCTTCTCTGGCGTCTCCGCCACCGTCCTCCGCCAGACGCTCTACTCCACCACGCGCATGGGCCTCTACGACGTCCTCAAGACCCGGTGGTCCGACCCCGCCGCCGGCACCATGCCGCTGGGGAGAAAAATCGAGGCCGGTCTCATCGCCGGCGGCATCGGCGCCGCCGTCGGGAACCCCGCCGATGTGGCAATGGTCCGAATGCAGGCGGACGGGCGCCTCCCGCCGGCGCAGCGGCGCAACTACAAGTCCGTCGTGGACGCCATCGCGAGAATGGCGAGGCAAGAGGGCGTGACTAGCCTGTGGAGAGGCTCATCGCTTACGGTGAACCGCGCGATGCTGGTGACCGCGTCGCAGCTCGCGTCGTACGACCAGTTCAAGGAGATGATTCTCGAGAGGGGCGTGATGCGCGACGGCCTCGGGACCCACGTCACGGCGAGCTTCGCGGCGGGGTTCGTGGCGGCGGTGGCGTCGAACCCGGTGGACGTCATCAAGACGAGGGTGATGAACATGAGGGTGGAGCCCGGGGAGGCGCCGCCGTACACCGGCGCGTTGGATTGCGCTCTCAAGACGGTGCGCGCGGAGGGGCCCATGGCGCTTTACAAGGGCTTTGTGCCTACGATCTCGAGGCAGGGACCGTTCACCGTTGTGCTGTTCGTGACGCTGGAACAGGTTCGCAAGTTGCTTAAAGATTTCTGAGCGGGTAGATCGATGATGATGATGATGACGAAGATGGTTGTTTCCTTTTCAATAAGACGTGGCTTGTTTTTGTGTTGTGATGTGTTGATGTAGTTCTGGAATGGTAATTTTGTTATATTTTCTAATCAACGAGAAGCAGCGTTTATTTTCCGAATTGGACTGTGTCCCCGACAAATTGTTTACGTTTACGTAATTATCAATTGCGTGAATGAAAGTTCTGAAATCGTTTTTGTTTTTGGTTTTTACATGTCATGTGCAGTCAATTTTAAGAATTCTGTTTAGGTATTAGAATTTTAGAGAAACCTGTTGATAAGAATCAAACTCATATTTTATAACGATTTGAGTTTGAATTATAAAGACTTTATTAGTGAATAATCTGTAAGTAATTTTACAAACACTTTTTAATTCTTGAGGTCTATTCTGAACATGTATCTCATATCCAACCTACCTAAACTTTCATGTTAAAAGAAAAAAATTGCTAGAAAAAATATATGTAATTGATTTTAGATTTAAATATATTTTTAGTCTTTATAATTTAGTTTTTTTTATTTTAGTTCCTGTAAATTTTTTTTTTAAGATGGATAGAAAAGAGACGATGAAACCGTGTGTTCTTATTCTGAAGTTTTACAAGATATAGTATTAGTGACGATCTCTGTGTGTCCTCACACAACACAACTTTCATTAGTCACCAGGCACGACTTAGCGCACTTCTTGGCGGACTAATTCCTGTTCTAATCTCACACTCGATCTTCGGGGGTTGGGAGTTGGGACCCAGGAGACGCGTACTCTTCCCTTCTCTAAATATAGTATATGTACATCCGCGGGTGACCAAAGCACTAAGGATTATTCTTTCCTTCTTTTTAACCCTTGTTTGTTTGTTCTAATGTCTTTCCTTTTTCACCCGTGTCCTTCTAACTTTATTCTCCACGATCGGTTGGTACCCAATGCTAGAAGAAACTTATCGATTAAGTAGTCATCTAAAATAAATTAAATATATTAATTATCAAGATTATTAATTTAATTATATTACCTGATTAGTTATAAATTATAATTGAATTTTTATTTTTTAAATGGTTCAAAACGGGTTGAGTCACTCACGTAATATTTGTTGAGGTTTTTTTTTTTACTCTCTTTTTGATGTGATTATAGAAAACTGTTTTCTATAGGACAATTTTATTAAATTTGTAAAAATCCCCACGGTTAGAAAGAGGGAAATCGTTTTATATATTATTATTTGCTATTGAACAAAGGGAGATACTTCTTTGTTGTCAGGTTTAATTTTACTCTTATTTTGTTTTAATTAGTTGTTTGTTTTTTGAACTTAGATCTCTTTCATCAAGTAAAAAAAGAATTGATTTTAAAGTAAGTATAAAATTTCAATCTTTTATTGTTTAAAATTGAGTATAGATGCTAGTTCCACAATGCATTATACAGGATGTTTTTCGTCTGCAAAAGGGGCGATAGCCCCTAATCAAGTCCAGATCTCAGGAGAAAAGCACCCCAAACATCTTTAAATAAAGAATGGTTATAAATCTTTCAAGAAAATCTTTTCACTTTTCCTAGTTATTAAATAAAGAAAGTATTGAATGTTTTAAAAGTTTTTAAGATATTAAATGTATTTATTTTTTATTTAATATTTTTTTATAAAATATTAAAAAAAACCGTATTATTCTTCAATAAAATATCCCCACACCTCCGAGGTCTATCTAAAACATGCAACCCAAAAGGTTAGGATTGAGCAAAATTTGCGTCAGCTATGCAATCTCAGTGTGTGTTTAGAAACTCATCCAACAAGCACGTACATACTAAAAACCACGTCAAATTCAATATTTTACGCCAAAATTATAACTATTGGCTTCTAGTGTGCCAAATTTAGGAAAAATGCGCAAACGAACACACTATCATTCTCTAAAGCTATGAGTAACCTTCACTTGCCAATTACTCTTCCTTGTAAGTTCTCAAATACTCGCTACAATAGGATAACAACGATGTGAGAGTCATTAGTACCATCCGTCACAAATTGATCAACACTCCACGAGTTAGCCTCAACCCAAAGAAGATTAATGATGTTCATATCAAAAGCTAATAGTAAAGTGGTGTAGATACCCTATAGTTCGGCCATAACAACAATGGATGATCCAAGGTTTCTAGTGAACACTCCAACCCATCTCGAAGACTACAGCACAACTAGCTTTTCTTTCAATAACATGGATACAGGCACCATCCACATTCCATTTCACCCACCTTTCTAGTGGAAAAGTCCATTACATATGTTTCTAAACATATCTAGGACCGCACAAGGTTCTATCAAGGTGGTGTTAGCAGTGAAATTTTGTGTTATTTTTGTCAACAAACATAATCCTATTCTAGATTTTGAGGAAGGGGACATTTACTCTCTTTGGAGGCCTTTTAACCTCCTTTGTAGGCCCTTTACCCTGGGTCTATGGTTAAATATTTATTAATTTCAATGATTGATCATGATAACAAATTGTAAATAAAAGAGAAAAGAATTAAGAGGAAAGGTGAAAAGAATTGAAATTTCAAGCAAGAGAAAAGGGTAGAAAAAGAGTGCAGAAAATGTAAAGAGATTAAAGTTTGGAGAAGAAATGGAGGGAGAAGTAGATTTGCATAAATGTAAATTACTGGAATTGAAATGGTGGTTGGGAACATTGTAGTAACTCGTTGATCCGTGAATGTTGGGGACTTAGGATATGTAGGATGTTTACAATGTCCAACCATTATTACATGGTATAAATTAGTATTTATAAACAAAGGATTCCTAACTACTGATAACGGTTACAAACTTCTACTAAATCTTCACCGTTGATGGCTTTTGTCTTCAATATTCACCGTTGATGACTTTTGTCTTCAATCTTCATCGTTGATGACTTTTTTGGTCTTGATACTTTCTGGATCTTTAATTTTTCTGTCACCATCTTGTCAAAGTGAGATAAGTAGAAAGGTTATATTTTTACACTTAGTCAAAATAGTATGCTGAAATACCAATTTCCAACATTTAGTCGAAATGTTTTCTCGAAAGACCATTCTTTTCGATTTTCTCGAAATGTCCTCAAAAGAACATTTTTCGATTTTCTAAAAAATGGTGATATTAACAGGTGGCAATGCTCCAAACTTTCAACCTCCTCAGCTTTATGCCGAACCAAAAAAAAATATTTTGTTAATATCATCTGGTGAGTTGCCAAAGACTAGTTAATTTTTGTTTAACCATATAAGCCAAGGAGCAAAACCAAACACCAGTGACTAGCTAATGTCTTCATCTCAGCCCGGCCAATTGATGATTATATTCTTTATCACCTATTCTTCTACATTCAGGTTGAAAAACTCCTCATCAAGAGAAATTATTAGATAGTCTCAAACCACCATGTGTTCATGGTCCTATTCAATTTCTATGTGACACATAGTTAAGTTTTTTAATTTATTAAAAAGAATTTATAATATTCAATTATGTATTATGTAGAGATTGGTTGGGACCACGATGATCCTGTATCATGTAATAATTTCTCACCAATCAGTGGCTTTAATTAGAAGAACAACCAATTGAACTGTGATGCGGTCACGCATGTAGCCAGGATGCTTTCACAACCCGCATCACATCTAGGGCATGTGTGGACACTCAAAAACGTTCAACTGTTTTTATTAGTCTTGATAGCTTTCTTGACAATCATCCAGGACGTTTATGATTATACAGGATATTTACTACTTTGACTTATGTGTGTCTTTTGGAGAGGAATATGAATATTTACCCTTGTTTTAAATAATTTGGTTTCCGTTCCTTTTGAACATATCCTAATACAGAAGTGAAACTTTAGCATAGGTACAATTTCTGCACCATAAAACAGACCCAAAAAATAAGGTTGGATACATTCAATCGGAAGGGAAATTTTTTCGGTACACACATGCTTATTGAATATCGAAATCAGGAGTTGTGCACTAATAAAAATTGAAAATTTATTCAAATATTTTTAATTTGAATTTTATCATGTTTATCGCCCTTTCATTTCGAATAAAATTGATCGATGCACTATGTTTGTGCAATAATAATGCCAAAGAGTCATGACAAAGGGCCTGGCTCGATGCAAAGTTTTGGATTGTCGAGGTTGTGTTCTGCAATTGGCAATTTGGTAGAGATATAAATTGCTGGCTATTACCGCGATTCATTATTAATCTCGTTCATTTTCAACCTCGTGAAATTAATCAAGTACTACGCTGGGGTATGTTGATGGTGGAAATTTGTTTAAGAAATCGAAATTGCTTCGATTCTTAATAGATAATTTCTCACAGAAATTCTAATCAACAAATAAAGATTTTTAAACGGGACGTAAAATCTAGAATTTTAGTGTGGATTCTTTTATTAGAACTAGCAGTTAAAACTTTCAACTTGAGAACAATTTGATTAGTATTTCATTATTTAATAATAATTCCATATAATACTCGAATTTGTTATGTTCTTAATATAAATTGAATCACTATCAAATTCATTTGTAATACATGTAAATGTATGGTTTTGAGATATCATAAAGTAATTGAACAAGAGCATAAAAATTAAAACTAAATTGTGAAGGAATTATTGAAAGAAGAAAGAGTTATCGAAAGGAATTGTAACAAAGGTAATGCATTGAAATAAAAGATGGGTTAGAACATATATGTTTTCCTTGGGATTGGTACCATATGTGCGGCGTGTGTAGTATACAGGATTTGTGTAAATGGTCAGAATCCAAGAAAAATGACTACACAGTCATTTATTTATAGACATTCCATCTAACGGTAAAATTACTACAACAAGACATGTATATAACATATAAATAACTTCTAAATAATACGCTGACACTGTACAGAATCATCTTCTAGTAGTAACTACTTCCAATGTTATTATAATCTCCTTTATACATATTTCTGATTTGTCCAAGATCTTTTGTCGAACGTCACTTGAATGTTTCCTCGAACATGATTTGAACTCCTCCTTGAATAGCAGGGACTTTTATTCAAATTCCTTAAAGATTCTCGAGTTAAACACTTTCGAGCAGCTTTCTTGTGTACTAATTATAATCTTGTTGAACAGGGTATTTGTCGAGCAAAATTTGAATCTTGTTGAAAAAAGCATAGATGTTTGATAACAACTTACCTTCATGTATGTCTTTTCGCCAATCACATTCGACCAATTTCATAATGACCCTAACAGATGCCCCCTAAAAATACTTTGCCTGAAATTAGTCGAAAGCAAATAAATTTTTATAACTTAGTGATTTCCACTTGTACTTTTATTCTAACAACTAACAATTGATTTTCAAGGGGTATAAAAGTCTTCTGCTTCCCCATTATGATAACGTGCTAAAGATGTAACAGTCAATATCATATCGTGTAGTACAAATTTGGCTTCCCAATACCCAATGATGGATTTATGACAGTATCTCTAGGGATTTGGTAATTTAAAAGATAAGTATTTAAATTTTAAAGAAGATATTATTTTCCCACTCTTCTGAAACTTCTATAAGAAGTTGTAAAACCCTTTTATTTTTACCTTTTCACCTTGAGCTCCTTATTTCATCATCTTTTCCCTTTCTTCCTCTATGAGTTTCAAGATTTCTCCAAGGTTCAAACTTTCTCCAAGATTCAAGCTTTCCTTCTTGCCATCATCAGCAATGGTTTCCTTTTCTCAAAAAGCTGTAAAAACCTCCGCCCGCAAGTCTTCTATTCCCATAGCGATAGAAGGTGGAGAACTTTTGCAAGTGGACGTCAAGAAATTCGTCCCAACTCCATTATATGAAGAAGAAAGTATGAAGATATGACCCTCACAAGTACTCATCCCTTTTTCCATAGGTTCCCAAAACCTTGCTTTTCTTGAGCCGTACGACCTTCACCTTTCTCAGGAGAAACTTTTTTTGTTTCTTCCTGCTTTTAAAAAGGATGAACCTTTGATCTATGGGGAAACCGTAAGAGCGGACTTCATTAAGGAACCAACTAAAGTATTCAAGGCTTCACCACCAATTTCTAGAGAGACCTATTTTCGTTGGTTAGATAGGGTAGAAGCTTGTAAGAAAGATGACTGAAAAAAATTAGGAATATACGACTTTATTCAGCTAAGTCATTTAGACATTTCTAGGCTTGACATTCCTATGCTTATCATTTCTTTTCAATTTTGGAATCGAAGCTGTCATGCTTTCAAATTGCCTTGCGGATATGTTAACCCTACCCTTCTTGACATTATTGCAATAACGGGTTTAAAACCCACTGGCTTGTCTTATGGGCTAAATTTGTTTAAAGATGAGATAGATATCTAAAGTGTTCTAGTAAATTGGGACATGAAGACCTATAATCACTATGTCCTTGAACATATGGGGGAAAGACTTGCCCCCGTAGATGACAGCGAGCACATTGCTTTTCCCTTTTATTGGTTGGCTTCTCACGTATTTTGCACTCGATCATTGCAAATGCCAAAATATTATTTTAATCTTGCACAAGTTCTCCATACCGGCAAGAATATTTGTTTGAGTAAATTGCTATTGGCTTCTCTATATTCTGCAATGGATGAAGCAGTCGAACTACTGAAATTGCCAAAACAAATGAAGAACATCTTTGGTCTTCTTTGGCTATTGCAACTTTGGTTGAATGCCATTTTCGAGAAAAGAATACCACTTTTGGGAAAACAAACTTCCCAACCACTCGAAGGTGCAAGGTTAACGTATTTGACTCTAAGCCACAAAAGGAAAGTCATGCTCGATCATTTTAAGAAGTTCATTGAAATTTTTCTTAGTTTTCAAGAATTCACTTAGAAATTAGCACCATTCATCAAGAAAATTTTGATTAGTCAGATTGGCTTCAAGTCAGATTCCCTTGTGCAACTCCTGGTCAACAATCAGAATTAATCGAAATCTAAATGGCCTTTCTAACTCGAGATATTATTTTTGCTGGATTTTAGCCAAGAGAAATTCCATTTTATGCCTATCAACCACAACTGCTGGCTCGACAGTTTGGTCTATGCCAACTTTTACTAGTTCCTTTATTTAAAAAGAGGCGCGAACCATACTCTTTGCCCAACTAGGAGGACCTAATAGGCCCAACTTTAAGTGGAGAGTGGAGAAAAAGATTGCCAGCTTTTACCCCAATCCCTTTCGAAAATAGCTTCTTTTGTATTCAACCATTTGATGAATGGTGGCAAAGTTATTATTCTCCTCGAGTAGTCTCATCAACTCAATGTTTTGAGAAGATAACCACAACTTTTGTGTTTTTGCAGGAATCAGAACACAATAAAGGTAAATGGAGTCTCAAATCAAAGATTATAAAATTTGAGAACTTCTATCGTGCCTATTATCGTCCAAAAGACATCTCTTTAACTATCAAAGAGGTAGGTTTTACCTTAACGGGAAAAATCGACAAAAATAGAACAAATCGAAAAATTATTAATCCTTTAGGCAAAACTGATTTTGAAAAGTATTGCCCTACTAACTTACCCCCTTTGCCTACTGCCCTCTTTGGCATACCTAAAGATTTAAGGAATCCTATTTGGGCTCGAGAACTTCATAGTCTTCTTACCATTTTTAAACATGAAAGAATTCCAAAAAATGAAAGAGCCACATTTGCTAAATGTTATCTTTATGACTTTCCTGACCCTTCCCACTGGCTGCACTATGATATAAAAGATGCCAAATTGTTGACGAAAACAGGAATCGGTAAGAAACTTGATTTTTAAATATCGAATTGTATTTTTCAATATTGTCTCACTTGTTTTCAAACTTCTTTCATAGCTATCAAGCAACCCGTTCCATTGAGGACAGAAGAATGGGAAAGTGGAGATGAAGACTACCAACCATTGAAAACAAAGAAAAGAAAAGCTCCAAGTACCACAGAGGCTGCTGCCCCTAAAAAAGTAAGTATTTTGATTTCTTTTCCTTTTAATAATTATCTTTTGACTAATACATATTTTAGTCTCAAACTTCTTCAAAAATGGGGACTTCTAAATCTCGTAAGAAAGAAATTGAAAAAAAAAATTGAAGGTGGAACTTCCTTAGAGAAAACAGTAAGTGCTTCAATTTTATATTACACATTTCTACTTTTTCTATTTTCGCTAATTCGATAACTGTACGAATTTGTGATTGATCAGGTCACGGGGGCACCAATAATCAAAGAGATAACTTTGAAGAAATTTTCATTTACCAATACAGAAAAAACAATTGATGTGACCAAGCCTACTTCAACTCAAACTTAGGTATTTTTACTTTGATGATATTTTACATCAATATTCCTTTTTAACATATCATTTCCATTAATAGGTCAACCTAAGTGAAAAAACAATCAAAAAAGGTATTGCTGATGAATCTGACGAAGATCTTCCTTTAGTGAAAAAGTCTCCCATCAAGATAAAGAAAAGATCTAATGTAATTTTTTGCATCGAACATAATGTAAGATTCTCTTTCATCGTTATTTTAACTTAACCAAATATTTCAGGCAATACCAATAAGGATATACCATACGAGATCTAAAATTAGGCTATATGGTCGAACTTCTAAACAAAAATCTTGTGATGGTGTTAATCGAGACAAATCTTGGTTAAATTACTTGCAGGATTTGGATGTAGTGGACGTTTCTTCTTCTCGTGAGCCTCCATAAGAACTTCTCAAAAAAAGCATGGTAAAAGCATCTTTACTCGATTAATTATTATTTGTTTATCATAAACACTTTCTTAACACTTCATGCTTTCAGCTTGATATAAATGAAGAAACAACTCTAGAAGCCAGGTCGACTCTTCAGAGAATGAATCCAATAGAACTAGGTGCACAAATTGGCCTTTCCTAACCATATATACATTATTTTTATCTTTCGAATCATTTATACTGATCTTTCTTGATTTCTTTTAGGACAAGGTACATCAAAGGATACTTATGTTCATCTTGAAACTTCAGAACCTCAAGATAAAGGAACTCCAAGCCAAAGTAAGTCTTCTCCTTTGGAAAAAACAGCTAAGCAACCTGAGGGAGCCATTCCAATCGAAGAAGAAGAAGTTTCGAGTGAACATGAACAAAATGATCCTATGGATTTCGACCAACCCAGTCCTGTTATTCCAAATGACGAATCTGGCAAAGAATAAGTTACCACTCCAGAAGAGCTTAAAAAAGAAAAAGAAAAGAAAAGATGCTAGAGCCAACCCCTGCAGCCACTACTAATAAATCTTCCAGTTATCAAGTTGTTGATAATCCTCCTGAATTGGAGTTAGAAGGACTGGAAGAAGAAGAAGACATTTTCGACATACTCACCAAATGGTCGAGCGGCCATTCAGTATCTTCCAAAATTTTGGAGTCAAGCCAAAATAAACCTAATAATAAAGAAGCCTTCCAATAAGCGTTCAATCATTTTCAAAGTCTAGCCTTTGATGAAGATTTGCTTGCTAATCTGGCTAAAACTGACTATAAAAAAGAAATGGAGGCTGTTCTCAAGAAATTGGGATTCTTTGATAGTGAATTTTCTGATGATCAAAGAGATGTGATGGAACAAGTTTTGGACATTTGCAACACTAGTCCAAAAAGACGATCGACAATGTTTGGAAACTATTGAAATGATCGAGAATGAAATCAAGGAAGATCGATCTCAACTAGCAAAGACCAAAACAGTAGTCAAATTCTTAAAAAGGATTCTGTCAAGCTTGATCCATCTCTAAATAACTTGAAAATAAGAGAAAAAGACTTAGAAAAGTTGCTTGAACAAATTCAGAAGGCTCTTGGTGAGAATCGAAGAAAGCAGAAAGAAATAAATGATGCCACAAAGAATATCAAGAAAAAGTAAACTAAAACAATGGCTTCTGCAAGAATAATAGCTCAATCCTTACAGAGCCAACTTTCGAAGATGTCTATGGAAGAAAAACATGCTGAGCTTTCGACAAAACTACGCGATTTATGCAGGTGTCATAGGAGGCTAAAACAAAAACTTCTTTGAAGAGAGTTTTTATTTTATTTTTATAGAAACAAACTTCTGTACATGATTATTTTAATGGAATGGTATTTTAACTTCTATAATTGTTGGGCTATATTGCTTTAGATATTTTCCATTGATTGACATAATTCAACTACCTGTATTAACTTCTCGAATCGAATAAGCATTATTGGAATAATCTTTTTTGACAATATATGGTCCATCCCAACTTGACGACCATTTACCCTAAGTTCTCGATTTCTTATCCATTGGTAAAATAACTTTCCAAACTAAGTCTCCAACTTGAAATGCTTTATTCTTTACCTTCTTATTATAAAATCGAGCAATGCTTTCTTTTTGTCGAATTATATTTTCTAAAGCAATCAACCTTTTGTCGTCCAAATTATTCAATTCATCAAACATTAAATTCCAATAATCTTGGATAGGTAACTCATTTTACCTTTGAATTCATATTGATTGTAAGTTAATCTCAATTGGCAAAACAGCTTCATGACCATAAACTAGTCGAAAAGGTGTCAACCTTGTAGCTCCTTGTGGTGAATTTCAATAAGCCCATAATATTTGACTTAAAGTTTCATGCCAACTTCTTGGTTTTCTGCCAATATGTTTTTTAATCAAGCTTATCAAAATTTTATTTATGGCTTCAACTTGACCATTTGCTTGGGTATAATAGGGGGTTGAAGTTATTAATTTAATACTTCTCAATTCAGCATATTGAACAACTTTTCAACCAATAAAAATAGTTCCTTGGTCTGTTATAATAGTTTATGGAATGCCAAATCGATGTATGATATATTCAATAAAAGTGATTATGTCATTTTGATCAACATCTTTCAAAGCAATTGCTTCAACCCATTTGGTAAAATAATCTACTGCAACTAAAATATATTTATGCCCTTTAGATGAAGGAGGATGTATATGTCCTATTAAATCCATTGTCCATCTTGGAAATGGCCAGGGTTTAATAATGGGATGCAATTCACTCGTAGGAACTTGTTGAATTGGTCCATGTTTTTGAGATTCTTCACAAGATTTGGCATAATTTATGCATTATTTTAAAATTGTAGGCCAATAATACCCTTGTCAAAATAAAATCCATTTCATTTTATCTCTAGCTTGATGGGATCCACAAATGCCTTCATGAATTTCTGCTAAGGCAATATATGCTTCAACTTCACCCAGACAACGAAGCAAAGTGCCATCTATTCCTTTCTTATACAATTCATCACCCAAAATGGCATAACTACGAGCTCTATATTTAATCTTTCGATCAACATATGTATTAGGATTTTTCAAATAATCTACTAATGGCTTTCCCAATCATTAGCAGTCAAAACATTAATATTAAATTTCTCAATCACATTTGGTAACTTATTTATCACATTAATCAATGATTCGAATTTCTGTTTAGTTAGCTTATATCCCGAAGCAATTTGTGCCAAGTCATTTGCTTTGCTATTCTCAATTTGAATAACATGTTCAAATGAAACTTCATCAAACATATTTAATAGTAAAATTGCTCAAGAAAAATACTTAATCAAATTTGCACTAATACATCTATATTCTTGAGTTAATTGTTTGATAACTAACTGAGAATCCCCTCGAATTAAAACATTCTTAGCTTCTAGTACAATTAGAGTTTCCAGTCCAACTATTAAAGCTTCATATTCTGCTTCATTATTCGAGTAAGGGGGTTTTATTTCAAACATTAATTTAGGTGTGTAATAAGGAGAAGTAATTACAATACCAACTCCTAAACCATTAACATATTTCGAACCATCAAAATAAAGTATCTAGGGTTTCACTCCTAAATAAAATTCTTCAATATTAACAAGAGTATGATTAGCCAAAAAATCAGCAATTATTTGACCTTTAACTACTTTTAAAGGAGCAAAACTTGAAGAAAATTCTCTAAGAGCTAAAGCCCATTTTCCCACTCGATTTTGCAAAATAGATTTGGACAACATGAACTTTATTATATTATTTTTGGAGAGTACAAGTACATTGAAAGGTCTAATGTAATTGTTGGAACCAAAGATGTAGAAGCGTCTAAACTCTCAAAGTTTTGAAGATAACAAACTTATTAATGTTCAAGTTTCTGCCTAAGGACTAACCCTGTCACAGCAAACAAGCTACCTTTTTGTGGACCGTCCAGTAGACGTGCTAGAAAAGACCATCTAGAAGATGCGCTAAAGAAGACCGTCCAGAAGATATGTTAAAGAAGACCGTCCAGTAGACGTGTTAAAGAAGACTGTCCAGTGAACAAATTGAAGATGACTGTCCAAAGCAAAATCTTGTCTCGTGAACAAGTTCAAACATAAGACGTAAGCTTCCAACGACAAATTTTCAAACGGCTAAGTTTTATTTGAACGTCCAATTTACTTATGATAGTTTTCCTCGAAAACTAACATATTACCACTCTTATGATCTAACGTTCGAATTGTTTAAAGCATTAAATGTAATCAGATTCTTTCTAGTGCAAAGGCGTAGCAAAACAGATAAAGAAAATCAACTTATTAAGCTGCTATGCCGAATGAAGAATGTTTAGAAAAGCAGATCACCAGCACAGTCCTGCGCTTTTCGTTTTAGTGCAAGTCTAAAAGTTGCCACGCTTGATCTTTCTGAAAGCATAGTTTACACACCCCTCCTTGCATAACGAAGTCAAGTCTTCACAATGGTCTTTTCCTTGAAGACTATATATATGCACTAAGGAAGAGACGAAAAGACTAGAGAACTGCGACACGTGCTACTTGTGGAAATCTTAGCGAGCATCAAAAATCTTCTATACATTTTGCTAGAAGCGTCCAATGGACGATAGTGAAAAAGCTCTGTAAAATATTCTGTGTGTTTGAGCTTAATCTTTCAAATCCTCACTACGTGAGTTGATACCTTTGTATAAACACTTGTTTGTGTTGTGAAAGCCTGGAGATACTTAGCGTAAAAGAATACTTGGGTTGAGCAATCTAGGGTGATTGCCTTGTAAAGCCTAAAGTGGCTGCGAACAATACTTGTAACCAAAGGTTGGTTAGTGGATACCTTCTGGGTGAAGGGATTGGACGTAGCTCAGGTTGAGTGAACTAGTATAAAAATTCTCTGTTATCTTTCTCTTTATCCCTTAGCTTGAAAACACTTTTGAACTTATTTATTTGTATTAAAAGTTTTAAACGCACAATTCAACCCCCCCTTCTTGTGCGCCTTTTCTATTTTAGTAATATCTCAATTTTGTACAAGAGAAATATAAACAGAGACACAATTTCTCTATTGGAGCATATCTAATTTTAGCATCATTTAACATTTGACTCAAATAGTAAATAGCTCTTTCGACACCATTTTCATCATCTTGGACCAACATATTGGCTATTGTTGATTCTGATGCATAAATATACAGCTTTAACATTCAACCTTTCATTGGTGGAACCATAATTGCTGGGTTAGTCAAGTATTTCTTGATCTCCTCGAAAGCATCTTCATGTTGCTTTTCCCATCTAAATTCAGCTTCATTTTTCAGTCTAAGCAATTGAGAAAACACTTTAGTTTTTCGGGATAGATTAAAAATAAATCTTCAAAGAAAATTTACTTTACCTAATAATGATTGAAGTTCTTTTTATTTTGAGGAGATATTGTTTCAAAAATAGCTTTAGCTTTGTTCCTGTCTATCTCGATGCCTTTTTGATGGACAATGAAGCTTAAAAATTCTCCTACAGACACACCAAAAGCACACTTAATTGGATTTATCTTTAAACCATGTTTTCTCATTCTTCCAAATGACTGTCTCAAATGGTTTAAATGATTATTTTTCAATTTTGACTTAACAACAATATCATAAATATAAACTTGCACAAATTTTCCTATTAAGTCATGAAAAATAAGATTCGTTGCATTAGCATTTTTTAACCCAAAAGGCATCATAATCCATTCATGAGTTCCTAAAGATCTTAGGCATCGAAAAGTTGTTTTCGAGATATCTTATTTCGCTATATATATTTGATTATAGGCTAAATAGCCGTCTAATAAACTTAGCATTTCATTTCCTACTGCTGAATCAACTAACATATCAGCAATAGGCATTGGGTATTCATCCTTAGGAGTAATTGAATTTAAATCTCGAAAGTCTATACAAACACACATTTTACCATTCTTTTTAATAACAGGAACAATATTTGAAATCCAATCAATATACCTGGTTGTTCTTATGAATTTGGCCCTCAGTAGCCTTTCAATCTTCTCTTTTATCTTCGAAATAACTTCTGGTGCAAATCTTTGAGGAGCTTGTTTAACTGGTCTTTTTTCTTGCTTAATAGGTAATCTATGCTCGACCAATTCTCGACTCAAGCTTGACATTTCATTATAGTCCTATGCAAAATAGTCCTTGTACTCTTTTAATAGTTCAATAATCTGCCTACGCAGATCTTTGTCCAACAATTTACTTATGTAAGTTGGCCTTTGATTCACTTCATCTCCCAAATTAATTTCTTCGAGGGGATCTTGTGCTTCCATTTTCTTCATCTTTGGGGATGCAAGCTTCTTGAAGCCTAGAGAAGAATTATCATATATACAATCCAGCTTTTGATATTCTTGCTTATCTTCCATAATCCATTCTTGATTTTTTGAGGATTTTCCTTCCTCGAATTCCATTCCTCTTTTCCCATCTTCGGCAATTTTTATCGAATTTACTTTTTCTTTGTACATGGCCCCTAAGGCCATTTCATTGTCATTTTTATCAGAAATATCAATTTCAACATCTTTCCTTTTTGACTTCCAACGGCTTCAACCGTTTCACTCAACTTTGCTTCGATAACAGAAGCTCTTGTTTTATTCTCGGCCATATAGGATGACATTCGAGCTAAGAAGCTCGAATAAAAATTTTGCTTATCCGTCATTCGACTATGACCAAATCATCTTCGGCCTTTCGAGTTAACATGAATCCTTCATCCTGATTCCACCAAAAAAACTTGTCCTTCTCTTTCTGATTCACATAGTATGAATCCTTTATTTCAAAAGGGGCTGTAATAGCCAAAGCCTTGTCTTGCTGATTTACAAATGAAGCATACGCCTCATAGGAACTCTGATTCACTTCGACCACTTCTAAATGGCTTTCTTCATTCTAGAAGAATAACTTTTGATGAATAGTAGAAGGCACTGCTCCCACGCCATGAATCCACTCTCTTCCCAAAAGAACATTAAAACTTGCCTATGAAGGCATTACCACAAAAATAGTTGGTCGTTTTCGACTACCAACTGTGATATCTAGAGTCACTATTCCATCAGATTTCGAGGATTTCCCACTAAAATCTGAATCCACAATGTTATGTGGAATCAAATCCTCTAATGACTTTCCAAATCTTTTCAACATCGTCCTTGGCAATATGTTTATTTCCACTCCACCATCTATTAGAACCTTATCAACTTTTTGCCCTTCAATTATCACTATAGGGACTAAAGACTTTAGATGCGCCTTTATTTTTTTTTTGTTGGTGGATCAAATACTACAGCTTTATACTTTGGCACAATACACGAAACCTAATTGACCCAAATAGCCTTCAACTCTATTGAAGAGTCCTCAAAATAATCCTCTCTTATGAAATCTTCCATCACTTGACATTCCTTGAATTGTTGAGCAAATTCAACCAGCAGCATCGAAACAACCCCCCATATGTCCTCCAAAGAATCTTTGAAACTAGACTCGAAGCAATTTGTTATTAAGTCTTCTTCATTTTCAATATTAATAATAGCTTCCATGCAATGTCCTCTCACAATTCCACTTGCAGGTTGATTCTCAAAAGTAGCCCTCCTAAACCTTTGGTTTCTTCTCCATTGGGTCTTTGTTATGTTCCTATTCTCCCAAGGGCCCCTGTAAAAGTTAAATTTTTGAATATTTTGAGGGCAAGGATAAGATACTTGAGGCTTTAACCCTGAAGTCCCATCAATCCTGGACATAACATCACCAACCTCAAGAAGTCTTGCCTTCGCATTTCCAAATGGATAACCTTGTCGGAACCATTTCTTTAATGGGACTCAAGCATTTGGCACATAGGTTGCATTTCCTTGGAAATTGTTAACAGGTTTCTGGACAATAGACATGTTAATATTTTGCTTTCCCTTTGATCCCCCAACATCAGGCTTATTTAATTGGTAGTGCTTTCAAACATCATACGTCTCAAAAGCTTTTGTAGCAAACCTGTCGAAAATAGCACTGCATCTAGGACATAGCATAACTTCAGTAGTACCATCTTTCTTACGTAGTAAGAATTCTACTAGTGTGTCACTTGCTTGAGGAAAAAATTGATCTTTTTCCTTCTTAAACTCATCCAATGTCCTTTCCAAGTCCTCCTCAGAAATCGGAGACCTAATTGATTTAACTTCATCTTCTTTAATCGAAGCGTTCACCATAAGAATGTGAACAGGCTCTGCATAGTTTGTTTGTACTTGAAAAGGATCCGTATCTATCTGCATTGGTCTCTCTTCAAATTTTAATCTCCCATCATTTATTGCCTTTTGAATCGTTTCCCTGAAATGAATACAATTATTAGTCCAATGACCAAAGACATTATGATACTTACAATATATTTTCCCTTTCCTTTGCTTAAAATAGGGCAATTTATGGACTTCAGTCAATATAATCTATTTGTCTTTTAACAGAATATCAAATATTTTATCAGCTTTTGTTACATCACAACTATATTTTTGATTTGATATTGTATTTCTACCATCAGGTTTCAACAATTGACAAACATATGGAGGTCCTGATTTAAATTCCACTATATTAACTCATTATCTTCGTATTCGATATTTGTATCGAAGTTAATTTTAGGTTCTTCTATTTTATTTGTTTCGATAAATGCAACCTTGTCTTTCGTATTATTTTGTTGAACCTCTTATTTTTATCCTTTTCAAATTTTATTTGTTCGATTCTTCTAACCTTATCAGCCAATTGTGCCATATCCCTTAGCTGTTGATTCACTAACTTCTTTCGAATTGAAAATTCTAGTCTAGCAACAGCTATTCAAACCAACTCATGCTCAGGTATTTGAGTATAACATCTATATTTCATTTGCTTGAATCTATTTAAATAGTCATCAACTGATTCAGAATTGAATCTCTTGATATTCAGTAAATATACCAAACTCACTCTAGTTTCACTCCTAAAGAATTGTTCATGGAAAATTCTTTCCAGTTGAATCCAATTATATATCGAAATAGGAGGTAGAGCAATAAACCAAGTAAATGCATTCTTAGTTAAAGAACTAGGGAAACATTTCATTCGAAGATATTCTTAGAAGTTATATCCCCACATTCTATTTAGCATCGAGCAACATGTTCTACAGTTGATTCCCGTAATTCTCCTGTAAATTTGGAGAATTTTGGAACTTTAAATCCTCTTGGTAATTCTGATTGTAGAACATAATCGCGAAATGTAGAAACAAAATATGGTTGATTATAGTAACCTACTTCAAAACCATGCTTATTAAGTGCTTGTTTAATCATTTGATTTATTTGTTGTGGGTTTTGAATATTTTTTCTGAAAGGATTTGGTTGATTTTGGAGATTGTTTTCTCTAGGATTTTGTTGACCTTGTCTAAATAAATTTAGAAATTGGTCAGCATTTTGATTTCTATTAACCAAAACAGGATTTTGTTGATTGTTCCTTATTACATTTTGATTTTGATTTATTGTAAAAGGATTTTCAAATAACTCCTGACGATTATTAATAGGATTTTTAACGTTAGTTATAGGAATTTGGCTTGCAGTTTGATTTTCTAATAACCGTTGCCCTTGAGGGTTTTCTAAAGCATCCGCAACCTTGGCCATCAACATGGATAACTGTTGATAACTGTTGATAACTGTTGTGAGTAGTTTGAAACATAGGATTTAAAACTGTAGTCATTTGATTAGCTAACATATTCATCATATCATGATTACTATAATCCATTTGCTATCTAAATGCCAGTAAAGTTTGATGGGTAATACTAGTTGAGAGATTACTTTCTCTTAACATATTACCCTCAGTGTTTGCCCCTATTGACCGCAAAACCTCACTATTATACATATAATTTATTCCTTGTAATTTTGAATTTCTATTCCTTGGTTGTGTCGAATGTATAGGCACGTGGGTCGAAGGTATTGATTGGGGTTGAGCAAAAGGTATTTCCATGTTTGTTTATTGTAACCTCCATCCTGGCATTCCCCAAGGTTGGCTTACTTGTAAAGGTGTACTATGACTAGGGCCTGCCTCTGATAAAGGAGGCAAAATTCCTTGTGTAGTATTTACACCTTCCATTTGTGTTGTGACTACACTTTCTGTCACAGAATTATTATTAACCTTTGACATTGGTGGATTATTTATACTATTATTATTGTCATTGCTAGATGTCTTATTCGTTCGACTAGCACTATTCCCAGGATTGCCTGGACTACTAGAACTGGCCATTATTCTGCCATTTCTTAAAATCATGCAAATTCTCAAGACTAGTTCTCAACGTTATGACAACATTGGTGTCCCATTAGGCATGCCAATTTGTTGATGGTGGAAATTTATTTGAGAAATCAAAATTGCTTCGATTCTTAATAGATAACTTCTCACAGATATTCTAATTAACACATAAAGATTTTAAAATGGGACTTAGAATCTAAAATTTTAATGTGGATTCTTTTATTAGAACTAGTAGTTAAAACTTTTAACTTGAGAACAATTCAATTAGTATTTCATTATTTAACAATAATTCCATATAATACTCGAATTTGTTATGTTCTTAATATAAATTGAATCACTATCAAATTCATTTGTAATACATGTAAATGTATGGTTTTGAGATATCATAAAATAATTGAACAAGAGCATAAAAATTAAAACTAAATTGTGAAGGAATTATTGAAAGAAGAAAGAGTTATCGAAAGGAATTGTAACAAAGGTAATGCATTGAAATAAAAGATGGGTTAGAACATATATGTTTTCCTTGGGATTGGTACCATATGTGCGGCGTGTGTAGTATACAGGATTTGTGTAAATGGTCAGAATCCAAGAAAAATGACTACACAGTCATTTATTTATAGACATTCCATCTAACGGTAAAATTACTACAACAAGACATGTATATAACATATAAATAACTTCTAAATAATACGCTGACACCTGTACAGAATCATCTTCTAGTAGTAACTACTTCCAATGTTATTATAATCTCCTTTATACATATTTCTGATTTGTCCAAGATCTTTTGTCGAACGTCACTTGAATGTTTCCTCGAACATGATTTGAACTCCTCCTTGAATAGCAAGGAATTTTATTCGAATTCCTTAAAGATTTTCGAGTTAAACACTTTCGAGTAGCTTTCTTGTGTACTAATTATAATCTTGTCGAATAGGGTATTTGTCGAACAAAATTTGAATCTTGTCGAAAAAAGCACAAATGTTTGATAACAACTTACCTTCGTGTATGTCTTTTTGACAACTACATTCGACCAATTTCATAATGACCCTAACAGGGTAGAATAAGTAATAACAAATGATTCCATATAATAATAAATTTCGGACGGAATTTTCGCATCAATGGTTAAGGCAATATACCCGAAAAAGTTAAAAGCAATAATTGATCACGAATCAACACTATAATTGGAGCTAGGACTGGAGACACTTCCAAATTGGCTGCCAATCAGACAAAAGCCATATAGTAAACTCAAAATCAACCAGAATATCAGTATATGCTCATTCACCTGGGATGGGACCATGAGTAATCTGGTCCCTATAACGTGGGTTAATTATTGAATCAGATTTACTGGCTACTGAAAATCCCACTCAACACCAAAAGATTAGAAAGGGAGTGTGTGGGCAGCAAGTTACTCCACTTGACCACTTTAGGTTACTGAAAAAAAAAAAAAAAAAGTGGTTCGAAAGTTACCCATAATCAATAATGGACGCTATAATATAGTAGCTAGTTGTAACATCTCGTAAAAGAGATTACAAAGTCATACTATACCCACATTCCATGTTGTTTCTCATCTGTCTGTACATATAACCTCTAAATTTGGCTCTCAGCACGGCAATACGGAGGCTTCAGTGATATGTTCTCCTACATGGGCATAGTTCTCATCATCAGGAAGGCAAGACTCGATGATGTCAAACGAGTTTCAATCATGGGGTGCAACATATATATTCAAAATCTTTTTGATAGAATTGGACAGAACTCCTGAACGCAAAAACGATTTTATTGTAACTTTGTCTCAAAGAACGTATACTATATTCCACCGAAAAAAAGGACCATGAAATAATCTCAAATTGAACAATTGGAAATTTTCTGCACATATTTTAGGTGTCAGAGTGTCATTCAACGGACATAAAAAGCATCGGCTTATTTGTCAAAAGCTTTTAAAATTGGCCTTCCATCCCTGCATCAGTCCATATTCAAATCAAGATGGTAAACCAGTCCAATTTTCAATTGCCATACAAATTCAAACCAAAAAACATAAATTAGAAAACTTAGGAAAGCAAGGTAATTATCATACACTGTTTCAATAAATTAAGGAGTTTAATTGCTATGCATTGTCAATATAAAAACTTTTACATTGTCAACCAGTTAAAAATCATTCTAGTGTGACTTTTAAGTTGTTTATTATCAAAGTCAACTAATTTATCATACATGGTAAGTTGTGATTGGATGATAACGTAAAACTGTTTTACACTATCAATAGCTTATTTTCTCTAAATTAAAAGTACCATAGCCAATGAAAAGTGATAATTTCATCTTCTTCAAGTTTTTCGGTTGTATATGTCATCAACAAATGGAGCCGTCGACTTTTAATTTATTTCCATCAAGCTGTACTAACATATGGGATTCTGTAAAGCTGTCAATGTTTCTTTAAGTTGACATTTTGTTAGAATGGATGATATCATTATCAAGGTGGAATTCTGGGAAACTATGAAGAAAAATGTGTTAGAAATTTGGTTCTCACTCATCAGCTTGCTAGGACTAACGGAGCTGAAACATTTTAGAGCCAATCAGGAAAAGACGTCTTGTAGAATAGTTAGTATTTCCCCGAAATTTAACCACTCTGCGAAAACACAAGTCAAGAGAACGAAGCTAACATCAGATTGTATTCCACAGCCCAATAAAAAGAGAAATTGATCAATGGTTATGTCCTTCTCTAATATACATCAGTAACATCACTCTAGCCAATCACTACCTTACCGTGTATATCCAAATGCTCCTTTATTGGCTGGATGGGATGGCATCAAGTCCACCTTTGACCGGACTAGAAAATAATATAAAATAAGGACATCATATCTTGAGCAGTGAGCACATACACTGTATTATAATTAGATGAAATATCAAGTAGGTCCATCAATACTTCAATAGAGTTGGTGAACTCAGATTATTTAGTAAGATCCATATGAGATTTTACCAAATAACAAAAAAGTTGAAAAGAAAAAAAATCTAAAGACTGTTTGCTTTGCTCATTATATAAATAGGAAGATCATATGATAGCAAATACTAACGCCTTTGTGTTGTTTGAAGGAAAATAAATCTATTATCTATCTTCAGCTACGAAATTGGTGCGATCTGCAGTAGATTAATTATTTACTGATCTAGGGGAACATGTTGATTGTGGATTACTCGGTTAATATTTCATCTCCAATAATCTAGAGATCTTATATATCTTCTGGTTGTAAATAGTTTCACGGCCCATCAGCATGCCATCAGAAACGTATCTGTTTCTTACAAGTGCATCCTTCACCTCTTCCTAGTCTTCTCTGTGATAAACTGCAGGTTCATAGAGAATTCAATGGTGGAGAACTAAAACAAATTGATTGAGGCTAAGCTTCGCATTAGCTGAGTGAATGAAAATGACGAGGAAGTGGAAACTGAGTAGAATGCTGATATTTCAGTATTCACAAGATGCATAATAAAGAAAGGCTAGAAAAGGATAAGACAGTTAATTTCATCTTCTTACTTCATAGGAGCGAAAGCACAAAATACTGAACAAATATCCTCTCCATGGTCTTCCATATCTAAGCCAAATATAAGGTAAACAAATAAAAAACACACATTCATCTTTTTGCGCTCTTCATTCTACATTTTCACTCTTGTTTTCAGTGTTTTTTATGAAAGGAAAGAACTAGTCACGGATGGGATTCAGTCGGAAGAATTGGTTCATTTCTACCAAGCAAACAGACACCAATTTCTACTCTTATCGTCAACTATATCAAGCACGCCATTAGCAAAAAAAAAGGTTTAATTTCTAATACTTGAAACTATCTGCATAATTTAATATAGCTTAGAAGTTAGAACTTCATATATTGTGTAAAAGGGTTGTTTAACTTATCCCAAGTAAAAATGGAGTTAAACAACCTCATAAAAAATGATTGGAATAATTTTCTATGTTATACCAACTATATTTAAGTACATAGAAAATTATACTAATAATCTTTAATGGAATTGTTAAACCCCATTTTTAGAGAGTAAGTTGGACAACACCTTGTGTAAAAGATTATAGAGGTGTGCTAGCAACACACTCTATTATTGGTTGAAATTTATTAGAAACTATAAAATCATGAGAGAGAGTCATTAAGTATGATGTGAGACCCACAAATTTTTATAATTTCCAACAAATTTCAGGCAATAAGAGAGGATGTGTTCAAAATAGTGTGTCAGAGAGTGTGTTGCTAGCATTACTCAAGATTATATAACAGAGGCAAGTATTCCAGCTGCTGGTTCATGCTCATCCTTCATGCCTGGTGATGATGAGCTGTTTATTTAGGACTATATATGGTGATTTATAATTCTCAGAATCAAAGACCAAAGCAAGAACTTGATTCTCAATCTTCTCCAACACGCGCTCCTAGCCTAAGATTTATAAATCATTTTCAATTCTCAATCAACAAATCTAAAATACTACTAGCATGCATGGCTGAATATTTCTACACAACACATATAAGCATTTTTAATGTCAAACTATTTTTATATATGAATGAGCAAATATTTGGAAGGTCTGTAACACTGGAAGGAAATCAATATAGGAGCAATACACACTATAAAGATGGCCCGGGGAGGCAATTACAGGAATGGTACGGATTTTTCAGTGAAATTGACCAGTTGTGTTCAGTTTTCATAACAATACTTAATTTTTCATTTCCTAACATTCCGTACAAATAATTCTTAAGTTGAAACTTAGATCACATGTTAAATACACATTTTAGTGTACATATTTGAATTAGTTTATTTTAAGAACATAATTTTTTACATATGGAGCATTTTGGGAAATTTATAATTAGAGTAGCATGTTGTTCAATGGCATGTAGGGGAATATAAGTTTATCCACTGGCTTGAATAAATTTGCTAGGTAGTTCGCGCGGAACTTCTTTTTGGGTCACACTCTGCTGATGGTATAATTAAGTCATGGAATCTTGTTTTACAATCTGATATGTCAAGAGATGCTGCAGCTACAGAATCAGTCTTTTTGAAGACTGAAATAATGGTTGTGTGGACAAACATTCTGAATTCATTTATTTATTTTTGTTTTTATTCTCTCATTGTGAAAACTGATCGAGTACTAACATAACTAAAATTAATATACCACTCACAGGTTGTATCCTTCCTGTTTATTGATTAGGAGTGGCAAACGAAGAGATTGGATAAGTTTTTAGTCGAATTATAATAGATTAGATAAAAATAATCCATTAATGTATTTTGATCCATTAAAAATTCATTTAAAAGATCCAATCCATCTATGATCCACCTAATAATATTCATCCAATCCATCTATTAACTATTTTCTTATGGATGGATATCCAATCCATCCACAAAAATAATATATTTTAAAAACTAAATAGTTTTTATTTTTAAAATATTCTCTCTTTTCTCTCTCCTCTTTCAAATCCAATCCACAATTAAAATTTAAAATTATTTAAATTTAAGTTTAGAGTTTATAGAAAATGAAAATAAAAAAATAATAAAAGAACTAAAAGAATAAAATTCCCAATCTTACGCTAGAATATGTTTGGGATCTATATTCGCCAACAACGTTGAACTTGATCATTTTTTCAATTTTTTAAAAAAAATAATTTTTGGTGGGTGCATATGAAATAAATTGTGAATTATATATAAAAGGTGTTTTCAGCCGTGTTTTCAAAACTACAGTGGTCAACAACAATTGATGTGTATCTTCTTTTAGTTTCATTATATGTTTATCATTTATTTGCCTTATACGTCTTTGTCGTGTGTTATTAACTAGGGGCTAACTTTTTTTTACTTTCGGATGTTTAATTTTTTTTGAAAACTGAATTGTGTGTTTTTATTCTTTATTTTACAATCATTTTGATGTTAAATTAATTAATTTGCTCAGTCGGTAGTTTAATGTGAGCGAAGAAATGGCATTTCCCTATTTTTCAATTCAAATAGGGGAGAGAAAGAGAAGAGAAAGAGAGAGAGAGGGAGAAAAAGGAGAGAGAAGAGGAAAGAAAAAGAAGATAAAGAGTATTAAAAAAATAAATATGAAAAAAATTATGTTGGATTAATTTTAATCCATTAAGCATTAATTAGATGATCCATTAGATTTGAAAATAAAAGAGGATAAATTGTTATCCATCCATTTAATTATGTGATCCATCTAATCCAATCCAAATCTTTTTTATTTTAACAACTGGATGGATTAGATTGAATTTTACATGAATGAACTAGATAGATCACAAATAAATGGATAATTTTGCCACCTTACTATTGATGCACCATGTACTGGTTTGGAACTTCAATTTTGAATGTGATGCGGATAAGTAAAGGCAATGGCAATGAGGAACAACCTACAACTTGATTCTCATTAGTCCTGCCCAACAAACAAGGCCAGCATGCACTTCTAGCAATAGTTATATAAATCATTTTAATTCTCAATTAACAGACAACACCAGCTTCTATGGTTGAAAATTTCTACACGAACACGTAATAAGTTAAAAAGTAAGCTGTATTTACACTAATAATAGTACCCACAAAATAAACAAAAGAAAAAAAAGGAAAAAAAAGTGGCAAGTTCCCGGTAACTAAAGGTAAAGTTTAACAAGGCCTGTAATTGGGACAGTCATACCCACGATGTTCTCATTTTGGTCAAAAAGACATCTTTCAGCCATTTTCCATGTCCGTTTACACTGTTAATTCAGTCCCACACGGAGGAAGCCTGCCTTTCGGCACCCCTTTATCCAAGTTAAGCATCAACGTTCATATTCTTTATAAGAAACTCCTCCTAATCAACTTCTACCTCGTCTTATCTTGAATTTGAACCTACTATTCTTCCTCACAAGTCACAACAATGATCAACATTGAAGCTTTCCAAAACTCAATATCAAAACTTCTAATGCACCCTTTGCTATGGAGACTCACGGGTCAAGCATAGTTGGGTTCAGCTGTTATGCCCTCAGCCCCTCATGCCGATACTTGTTCGGACAATGGAGCCCTCTGAAGATCGTTGTGTACAGCGTGGTAAGCTCACTTTTATGCATCTTTATGCTCTTCGTTAAAAGATGCAGCGGGGGACATAGGAGGGGTTTGTTGTTGAAAGCACATGTGGGTTTTGTGGTCTTAACGCTTACCTCTCTTTGGTCCTTTTTGGAGGACCGTAGTGAAGAAGGGAAAGTGGAAAACGGGCACAGAAAATGATGAACGTGACTTCGAGTGGGGCATTTGCCTTGATGGCTATGAGCTTGTCGAGACAACTCCAACTTGGATTCGAAGTTGGTGTGACTAACTTCTTGGTGACGGTGATGAAGATGAGCTTTAAGTTGGCTCCACTTGCCGCATTCTTTTGCTATTTGCTTGTCAACGTCCGTTCCATTTCTGATTTCCTGCTTGAAATGCGCGCACGTTGCGCTACACGACATGAAGATGACAAGGATACTGAATCCGACGACCAAGATGTAGATAGTACGGGGGAGGATTTTGGTGGCTATTTTGAAGACTACGGTCAACCTATGGAAGACTTCTTTTATGATCTCAGAGAATTGCTGTGATTTAACGAGTACAGTCGCCATTGATAAATTTACCGAGGTAGATTTATAGAATTATTTTATGTGATATTTTGTACTTTCTCAATAGAAATTTATGAGAAATTATCCTAATAATAAAATATTTCATGAAATAAATGGTTTTTTAATTTTTATTTAAAAATTACATGATTTTTACGTGTTTATTTATGTTTTGATAAAAACAGGAAAAAAGTGAGTAAAAAAAGAGAATGACTTTTAGGTGGAGAACAATGAAATTTTATAGCTGCAAAAGATATAAGAAGCGGCGCCTGACGCTATTCAGATCCACGCTCGAAGCCAAAGAGAAACAATTCTTATGGAGAAAGTGGCGCCTAGTGCCAAATAACATTATGCACGGTACCAGGAACCAGGTGCTTGACGCTAAAGAAACTAGCGCCCGCGCGCAAAAATGTTGATGGATTTCCGAAGAGGTGGTGCCCAACACCAATTTGGCCTACACCCGACACCAACATGTTCTAGACTTTCTATTTGGCGAGCCTAGTTTGTTTTGTAGCCTATATAGCCAAAACTCACTATAAAAAGAAAAAAAAAATACGTTTGGGGGATTCTTTGACTTATCTAAGGGTCGAAAGTGAGGAAGAGCTTAAATATTCATCTCTAGCTTTGGATCTTAAAGAATTGGAGTTTGATTATCAAGATTCCTGACTCTCTTTTTATCTTCCTTTTTCTTTTGTTTTGTTTTTAGCTACTATGAGTTTCTAAACCCCTTTGGGGTTAGGTTAGGATGAACTTTGATTTAAAATTAATGTAATCAATTTTTTTTCTAAATCTTTATCTTGTTTTTGTTAATTTAGTTGTTGAATTTGCGCTTAATGCTTTTTATTATTGACACTCATTAAAAAATTGATTAGTAATCTAAATCTTACAATTGGGAAATTAGGGTTTAGACCTTTCCAATTCAATAACCATTTTCTTCTCTTAATGCTTATGACTGATTTTGCTTGCCTAAGGGATTAGGGTTCATCATTGGGATTAAAGAATTTATCGCTTAAGGAATTAGGATTAAACTATGTTAGAGAAGTTGAAGGTAAATTACTTAATAAGACGAGGTTTGGGAAAGAAAAAGGTTAGTTTAAGGGAGAATCAAGGGAATTTCGATACCTAACCGTTTTTATTCATAAATTTTCTAAACATTTTTAAATTGCGTTCTTTATTTTTTATTTTTATTAATTCTAATAAAATTCAAAAATCTCTAATTCTTTCTTTAATTCTTAAATTCGTAAGTAATTACTTGGTTGTGTTGGTGTTAAACCACAATCTCTGTGGAGACGATAACTCATACTTTTACTTTATTACTTGTACGACTGATACACTTGTTGTGATCTTAACAGCCTTGTTTGTAAATTTGAATTTTCGAATGAAATATTTTTTTGTTTCCATTTTAATTACAAAATATTACGTATACAAAAAATGAAAATAAAATGACATTTTCATAACTAAAAATAAAAAATAAAAAATTCTTAAATTGAATACCTTTTAATAGTTGGTAGTCCTTAAGAGAGGGTTGCTTGTGTTATCATTATGCGTGTGGATTAATTGATATGAAATTACCTCAATTTATGTTTTAAGTTTGAGTTATGAATATATAAGTGCTTTAAATACTTAAAAAAAGATACATATTTTTTGGTGAATAAATAAGGGTATTAAAAACCTCTAGGAAAGCTTATAAAAGATACATATGATCTTGTAAAAAAAATAAAATTGAATGTGATGGTGTCCAATCTTGTTGTCTAAGATAAGACCATGTTATCATTGAATTATTTATTTATTATACTTTACAAACAAATATATGTACAATCTAGTCAGGTTTTGCATCCCATATATGAAATGTTTAAATACAATATTTATCATACTCCTTATCAAAATAATTTTAATAACATATTTATTTTAAGAATTTAATGACTATGCATGGTCAATGTAAAATTTTTTACACTGTTAACTAATCAAAAATCACTATTGGTATGACTTTGAAGGTAATTATTGTAAAAGTCAACAAACTTGTCATACATAGTGATTTGTGATTAGATGACAGTGTAAAATTGTTTTACATCGTCAATGTATAAATTATTTTCTTTTATTTTAACATTTTTTTCAGTGTCAAGTGAAATTTATATAAACCCCACCAATAATATGAATTTCATCCAAGAGTTTCATTTATTATTTAGTTAGATTGACATATATTTCACTCAATAATATTAATAATTGTATGATAACCACTGAACGCATGAATCAATTGACATGGGATTATTCCAACTTAACTAGTGATCTTAAGTTTGAGTACTGAACATGCAGCTGTGACATTGCATTAAACACTTGGAGAAAGAGCTTTATCGCCCATAATGGTCTTATCTGACTCAAATAACATTGCTTCTCATAGAGGATACCCGTGGTTTATAACAAAAATAAGTATTGATAGGATTTTTCTATTGCTATATGCAGCAAAACTACACCATTTAGATTGAAATTATGATTTTATCTCATTAGCTGATCATATTAATAAGCATGCTCATTATGATTTCACTGCCTCATGGGACCACATGCAAGAGTTTCATTGTAATTTTGGGCTTCGGCTCGTTGGGCTCCGGTGTAGCTCAATAAGTAGCAACCCCCTCCAATCTTCATTAAGTAATTGAACAAAAATTGACCATAAATAACTCTTAAAGTCAATGGGCCAAAAACAAAAATCTTGAAGTCTGAATTGTCTTGGTATTGGATTTGACACCGCATCACTTTTTGGAAGAAGAACCATTTCGTCATGCACTCCTACAACTCGAGGTGAGAGAATGAATAAATTAAGTCATTACATTACTAAAGAAACTCTTCACATATAAGAAGGAAAATCAATAATTACTAAAAAATTTGTAATATAATACAGAGAGTTGTCAAGAGAATTCAGTCATGACATCTGATGTCAGGTTGCTACTAATCCTATGTTTGGTTTGATTGAAATAGAGTGGAAAAAAATAGGAAAGAGAGAAATAAATAAGAAATACTACATTTCTACTATTTGTTTGAGAGGAGAAATAAAAAAAAAAGAAGTTATTTTCCTGGAATCCACAAAAAAACATTTTCCTCCACTTTAGGAATGAAAAAAGATAGAAATAATCTTTCTCATTTATTTATTTTTTTGTTTATTTTTTTTTAAATTATGAATTAATTTTTTTAAAAAAATAATAAATAATTTTATTTTAAGAAAAAAATGTTATATTAAAAAAATCACATTTTTTAGTTATTATGATTTTTTTTATATGATTCATTTATTTATTTCTACTCTCTTTTTATTCATCCAAATAAGTAGAGAGAAATTCTTCTATTTCCTTTTTTCTTATTTCTATCCATCCAAACAACATATATTTTTCATTTTATTTTTCCTCTATTTCTATCAATCCTATTTCATTTCTCTCTATTTCACTCCTCATCTAAACAAAGCAAAAAGCTAAGGAAACACATTAAGTATGCACTATACCATATATGGTGCCTCCAGCCTCAAGCAGCAACCAGAATTAGTGTAAGAAATACTTCAGCACACACATACCTGGACCTTTTAGGAAAGAAACACTGATTAACACTATTAAGTAGTGCTAACATTAAAATAATAACTTCACAGCCAAAGTATTCACAAAGTAGTTACATGAAGAAATCCAATATTATAGGGAATCTCCCAAGTAATCTGATTATATGATATGTCCCTGAAACGATAGAGCGACAACGAGAACAAAATTTTTGGAAAACAGATAATTGACAACATAATAACAAAGGTCAAAACATATGTAAGGCAACAAGAAGGAATAAGAGAAAAACCTTATCGTGCTTGGGTTTGATTACTCACAAATACCACAATTACAGGGAAAGACAGAAAGAAGAACACAGAAAACTAATTTCATCCACTTGTTTCGGAAAAGGGAAAACACCCAAAAATAAAGTATACATTTCTCCCCATAAAATCACTCATCCTATACCTCTCTCTTTTCTTTTTATTTCTCTTCTTGTAAAAAGTGTTATGAAAAATATAAATGGGAATAACATTTCTCTTATATAAAATGGACTAGAAATATTAGTCACTATTGCTATTATAAAAAATGAAACATGAAATATCAGTCACTGTTTTCTGTAAAATATATCAGCTTAAGCCTTATGATTTGTTGATTTCTTAAGGCTAAGTTATATTTTTGGTCTCTCTATTTTTTTCAATATGCAATTTTGGTCTTCTTATTTTTTTAAGAGACATTTAATTTTCTTATTTATAAAAATCTGCAATTTTGATTTCGCCGTCAAATCTCTTGTGTTAACTATTAGTGTTTTAACGTTAACTCTGACGTGTCAAAGTTAGAGTCAATATTAGAGTCAATGTTGACATATTAAAGTTAACGTTAAACCACTAACGGTTAACGCAAAAGATTTGACGGCGAGACCAAAATTTTAGATTTATAAAAATAGAGATACTAAATGTCTCTAAAAAAAATAGGAGGACCAAAATTGTAAATTTTTAAAAATAAAAAGACTAAATGTCTCCAAAAAAAAAAAATAAGGAGACCAAAATTTTGGATCGAGAAAAATGAAAAGACCAAAAAAATGTAATTTAGCCATTTCTTAACATGGTGTGTGAAAAATAAAACTATTCGAGTTCTAGGAACAATTTGGAGTTAATTCTTAGAATAGTGATATTTAGACATTCTATATTTTTAAACACCCCGTTAATACCTCACATTTTTTTTTATTTCTCTTTTTCTATCACATTAAATTACCTATCATATTTATATTTTTTTCTTTTTCTTTTTTTACTCTCTCACTAGATGTATAATAGCATGTTTGGTCTCTAAACATCATTTTTGTAATTCTTAATCAAACACTAGTTGTTAATGCATTCTTGTTGGACTTTTTCAGCTGTTGCAACTTTGAACTTTTCAGCAGTCGTCACTTTGGTAAACAAGTCGTTGCAGTTGCTCGCTCGCCACACTGATCATTCAACTATCACATCACACGTTAATAATGCATCATTTGCTGCTAGACTTCTAAGGTATGTATGTACAATAAGCAGAGTGGTCTATACAATACTCTATAGAATGGACTTTCTATGTCCCTTTGTCAACTTTGACAAGGTCGAAGTCCCACAAGTTCTTCTCTCGTTTTTGGTCAAGAAGACATCTTCCACTTCCACCCATTCTCCTTATCCCTTTACGCTGCTAATGTGTCCCACACGCCTTTCCGCGAGGGTGCTCCCACCTTGTTAATTCTTTTTTAATTCCTCCTCCTAACTTCTAACTTGTCATGAATTTTCGAATCTACGTACGATGATCAATATTCAAAACTCAGTATCAAAATTCCTAATCCACCCGTTGCTATGGAGACTCATAGGCTTTGGGTCAAGCATAGTCGGGTTCAGCTGTTATGCCCGCAGCCCCTCATTCCGATACTTGTTCGGACAACGGAGCCCACTGAAGATCGTCGTGTACAGCGTGGTAAGCTCAGTTTTATCTATCTTGATGCTCTTTGTTAAAAGATGCAGCGGGAAACACGGGAGGCGTTTGTTGTTGAAAGCACAAGTGGGTTTTGTGGTCTTAGCGCTTACCTCTCTGTGGGCTTTCTTGGAAGACCGTCGTGAACAAGGGAAAGCGGAAAACGGGTACGGGAAAATGATGAACCTGACTTCCACTGGGGCATTTTCCTTGATGGCTATGAGCCTGTCCAGACAACTTCAACTTGGATTCGATGTTGGTGTGACTAGCTTCTTGGTTGGATGTTTCTTGATGACAGTGATGAAGATGAGCTTAAAGTTAGCTCCACTCGCGGCATTCTTCTGCTATTTGCTTGTCAACATCCGTTCCATTTCTGATTTCCTGCTTGAACGCGCACGTGGTGCCTCACAACGTGCAGATGATACAGTTGAGGAAAATTTGCTACACCATAGAACAAATTCTGTTACAGACGAGCCAGATTTTCAAGACCTTGAAGCAAATTCTGATGTCTTTGCAAGTGATACGGATGAGGCAAATTTTCAGGACCGTGATGTCTTTGTACATGAGATAGATGAGGCAACTGATGTCTTTGCACATGATACTGTTGCTGATAGAGAAATTCTTAGCAAAAAGGAATCAGGGGAACCAGAAGGAGCAGACAGCTTCAGGTCTGGTGAGATTCTAGTATGCATTCTAAAGAAGTATGGGAATGAAATTCGGAGTATTCTTTCTCCAAAGAATATAGGGAAATCTAAACAAGTACGTGCTCTAAGGAAGTATGGGAATGGCGTCCGAAATTTTTTTCCTACAAAGAAGTTCAAAGGTAAACTTATTTTAAAAAAAACTTAAATATGTTTTTGGTCTCTGTAATATATTATTTTTTTGATTTGGTCCTTATAAAAATATTTTTTTTTAAAATGGTTCTTGTAAAGGTTTTTTTTTTTTGGTCCCTATTTTTTTTTCTTTAGTTTTTGTAATATATTTATTTTTTTCGTTTTTGTCCTTATAATATGTAAACGATTTGTTTTTAGTCCTTGTCAATTTTTTCAAAGGGACTAATTCAAAATAAACATAATATTATAGGGACTAAAACAAAAAAATAGATATATTAGAGGGATTAAAACAAATAAAAGGACCAAAATAATTTATTTTTTTTACGAGGACCATTTTAAAAAAAATAATTTTATAGGGACTAAAAACAAAAAAGTGATATTTTATAGGGACCAAAAGTATGTTTAAACCCAAAAAAAGTTATTATTATCGTGAATTTACTTTCTTTTCATCTCATTTCTATTTTATGTTTTTTTGATTTAATTTATAATTTAGTCTCTATACTTGCATTATTTTGACGTTTTGGTTCTTATATTTAGAAAATATTTGTTGTAGTCCTTAATTACGTGCATTTTTAATATCATTTTGATTTATGCCATCAAGTGTGTCTTAATTCGAGAAATAAAATCGTCACAAAATAGAAATTTACAGTGTAAAATCATCACAAATTTTTTGGTAGTTATTAAACTACAGTAAATTGGTTTCATAAAATAAAAAATGCATAAAATTTATGATGGTTTTACACCGTCAATTTTTATTTTGTGACGATTTTACTTCACGGAATTAAGAGATATTTGATGACAAAGACCAAAACGATATCAAAAGTACATATATAATGATTAAAACAGGTAAAAATGATACAAATATAAAGAATAAATGAATAATTAAACCTATTTTTTTCCCCATCTTTCTTTCCTATTACATGAATGGTCACATTAATTATTCATTTTTGTATAATTATTCAATTTTCTGTTTAAAAGATGTTATATATTCAGAAGCGACTTTTAACTTTTTAAAAAATAGGTAAGATACATATAATACTTTGAGAGTTTATGATAATTTAAATAAAGTTTGTTTTGAATATACAAAATTTGTAAGATCAAATAATAAATTTACTGTTCTTGATATGTAGTTATTGACTTTTCTTTGAATTTGGAGTAAGTTAATGTCATTTTCCAACAAATTATTACTAAATAATTAATAATTTCTTACTTTATTGCAATGTCAAAGATTAATATTACTACAACATTTTTTATTTTTTACAAAACTTTTCTTGTCAATAATTGAAAAACCGTTCCCAAAATATATACAAAATAAGCATCAATTTTAATTTTAGTTGTTGATAATTCTCTTGTAAACAGTTATAAAATTGTTCTTAAAACATTGAATAACAACGATTTTTCAATGGTTGATAATGTCCTTACCAACAATTATAAAATCGTTCCTAAAATATGGAATAAACAACGAATTTTTAATTGTGTGACAATTCTCTTATCAATAAATTGTAAAATCGTTCCTAAATCGTAGAATATGCAAATTTTCTACACCTTGAAGCTAATTCTAATATCTTTGCAGATGATACAAATGAGGCAAAAATTCAAGACCTTGAAGCAAATTCTAATGTCTTTGCACATGATGCAAATGAGGCAAATTTTCAAGACCTTGAAGAAAATTCTAATGTCCTTGCACCTGATATAGACGAAGCAAGTTTTCAAGACCTTGAAGCAAGTTCCGATGTCTTTGCACATGATACAAATGAGGCAAAAATTCAAGACCTTGAAGCAATTTCTGATGTCTTTGCACATGATGCAAATGAGGCAAATTTTCAAGACCTTGAAGCAAATTTTGATGACTTTGCACACGATGCAAATGAGACAAATTTTGAAGACCTTGAAGCAAATTCTAATGTCATTGCACCTGATACAAGCGAAGCAAGTTTTCAAGACCTTGAAGCTAATTCTGATGTCTTTGCACATGATACTGTTGCTGATAGAGAAAATTTTATCAAGAGGGACTCAGGGGAATCAAAAGTAGCAGATAGCCTAAAATCTAGAGAGATTCCAATACATGTTCTAAAGAAGTATGGGAATGATATTCAGAATATTCTTTCTCCGAAGAATATAGGGAAATCTAAAGAAGTACGTGCTCTACGGAAGTATGGGAATGGGGTTCGGAATTTTTTTTCTCCAAAGAGGTTATAAGATAAACTTATTTAAAAGATGTTATATGTTTACCAACATTAAGTTGGTTTGAGAGGAATTGGACTTCGATCGTTTAAGCAAGGTTCAATTAGGTTTCCCGACATATATTAGTCATTCGGTAAAGCATTAAAAAATAGTTAAGATAATGATCATGAATAAGATTTTTAAAATTTATAATGATATATTTATGTTGTTGCTTAAATAAAAATTGTTTTGATTAAACATAATTTGTGGGATCAAATAACAAATTTACTTTTCTTACCTCCTGAAATGCTTTAATATTCAAAGTTTAAAATAATGTCAGTGAGACAGTGTAGTTATTGGCTTTTCTTTGAATTTGTAATCAGTTAGTGTTATTTTTCAACAAATTATTACTAAATAGTTGATAGTTTCTTGCTCTATTGTAACTTTTGATAGTTGATAATAAAATATAACTAGGATTTTGAAGAGTGATAAACACTCTTAGATTGGATTCTTTATTAAAATTAAAAATTTCGTAAAGTTATTAGCTGACCAAATTTATAAATAGTACATACTTTACAATTCTCATTCTCATACCAAATTAAGAAGAGACACTTAATTTCTAATTTTTTGGTGAATGAATTACTTGATCTCTTTCTTCCTAAAATATAATTGAAACTATCAAATATGATAATAATTCTTAGGATAAAGCTTAATAGTACGAATTCGTAAAGTACAAAAACGTTAAAGCAATACACAAATACGGTGATTTTCGTAAAATCATGAATCTTTTATCTTTTAATTTACTAATTAACCAATCAAATATTAGTATGTTTTTAGTCAAATTTTCGTAGCATATCCTTTCGTACTGTTTAACAATGCTGTTTGTGAACACCCAATTTTGTCCACATCTTTTATTACTTATTTATTTTATTTGTTATTTGTGGATGATAGTTCATTTCTGTATTTTTTTTCTTTCTTTCTTTATACCACACATAATTAATCATGTTGGGCCAACCCAGCCCAATAACCTTGCTTTTTTCTTTTCTCTAATTGGGTTTAAAATGATAAATGAAAAAAGACACAGTAAAAAAAGAGAAACAAAAAACGAAATATAGCATCTGTTTGAAAGGAGTCATATAAGCAGGTCGGCGCCCCCTTCTTTGTGCCCTCAAACAGTACCGTGCAAGCAACTTCTACACCACCTTTGATCCATTAGTTAAAATAAGGAAGCAGAGGAGCTCTTAATCCATTAGCCAAAACAAAGAAATTTTTGGTCTATAAACAGTGGAACGTAAGGAAGGTTAAGCTTTGTAGCATATGCCATTATAATATTATCGATATGTATGTTTCTATCCAAACCCTATTGGTGTATTTAAGTTTTCCATTTAAACTTTGTTGTTGTCATTGTACACACACAAAAAAGGTTCACATTCTCCACGATAAATATTGCAACACGATATAATTATTTACTCAATGAAAAGAATATTTACAAGTAATTCTTTCAATCAAAATTTCAAACTGAAATATAAAATAACCCTTTCAACATTTGCTGAAACAAAAATAGGTTCGGATCCCCAGAGGGAGTGCATAATTTTAAAAGATGTAATTATGTTCATTATTAGAAAACTAACGATTAAAATTGAAATAAAATATACATATACGTATAACAAATAATAAAATTATTAAAATCTTAATCATTAATTTTTAATCATCAATTATAACTATATTTTATCCTCTAATACATCTTTTAGATATCGAATGTGTTTTTTGAAATGACACGTCCTCAAATTTTTTTGTCACAAAAATATAAAAGTAAAAAAAAAAATCTAAGCAGCATGTAAACTGAAAAATACATGCAACGTGCAACCGCAATGCACTAACGGACAATATTTGGCAGCGGCAATACCTTCAATACGGGAAAGCTGTTGCTGACACTATATTTTACTTCTCAACCAAAACTATATATATATAGTACCTGCATATAAAGGAAAGCGTCTAAACCAAAGGTAACTAAGGATAATATATTAGTAGTTTCCTGAATTTTTAGATAATATTTAATTAGGTCTTTAAATGATAAAAATTTATAATTGAGTTCTTAATTTTTAAAATTTTTTTTAATCGGGTCATTGGGGTTAACTTTCATTTGATTGCTGTTTGTCCCAAGGACCAAATCAAAAAAAAAATTAAAAAGATTAAGGACTCAATTAAAAAAAAATAGTACAGGGATCTAATTAAAAATTGCTTAAAAGTTTAGGAACCTATTCAATAGTTTAACTTTTAATTTACTAACATTATGTTAGTTCAGTAAGATCTTGAGTTTGAACCTTGTGAATGCAAAAAGTGGTTGGGAGAAGATATCTCATTATAGTTGGTTAGCCAAATTTTTTAGTAGAGATTAGTAATCAACAAAACCAGTAAATACTTCCCACCTATTTTTCATTTTGTGATTTTAGTCTCCCAAATTTTAAAAATATGCAATTTTATTCTAACCATTAAATGTTCATCTGTTGACTGTTAATGTCTCAACATTAAATATGATGTGACATTAGACTAAATACATGGCATATAATATTTAATAGACTAATGTCACGTCATAGTCAACATTGAGACATTAATAGTTAATAGATGAACATTTAACGATTGGACCAAAATTGCAGATTTTTAAAATTTGGGGGACTAAAATTACAGAATTAAAAATAGAGGGATCTAAAATTCAAGATTTTTAAAAATTAGAGGACTAAAATTATGAAATTAAAAATAAGAAGACCAAAATCACGGATTGAAAATTATAGGGGGATTAAAAATTTAATTTAGCCATATAACACCTTCATTTTTATCATAATTAAATTCTTAATATCTATGAAATTGTCTTTGATAAACTAAGGAATCAAGAAACTAGCAATTAATCTCAATTCCTCTACATCAGCGGATGACATGTGAAAAGGATCTAAATGACTGTGAATTGTCATTTGAGCTTAAAAACATGTCACATATATTAAAATATAATTTTAAAAATTTTCTAAAATTCCTATGAAAAATGACCAAACTGCTCTCTATTATTTACTAAAACTATAGCCAGTATAGACTTAACATATTGGAGAGACAAAATGAATATTCTCAGTTCATTTTTGGATTAGATATTTATTTTTATAATTTTCATAAAAATTTTGGAATTTTTTGAGTTAAAATGAAATTTCTATAGATTTTTAACTCAAAAATACCAAATAAATACTTAAAAATTCAAATTAAATTATTGAAAATTAATTTTAATTTTTGAAAATTATTTTTAATCAATAATTAAAGTGCTCACCAAATTTCAAAGCAAAATTCATTCATTTGTTATAAAAATTAAAATATCAAAGTTTAAGACATTTTTACTAGTACTACACGATTTGTTTGAAGAGAAAACAAAATGCAAAGACTTGGGAAGTAGAGATGTGTCATGTCTAGCTCTCACTATGCAGATCCACCCTCTAAATCTTTCTCATGTTGAAAAAAAAAATACAAAAAAGAAAAAGAGAAAAGCTAGACTCACCTTTTGTGTCATCTTTCTAGACAACCTACCTCATAATCTATTTAAAGGCTACTTGGACAGATTTTACTTCACTTTCTCTTCCTCCCAGCTCTGGCCAAATCCCCCTCTCTCTCTCTTTAGAGATCACTTCAAAATTTTTAACTCTCCAAAGCTTCCATTTTCCTCTCCTTCAACCTCCCTCAAAACCACCACCAAGAAAACTTCAAGTGTCCATTTTTCACCTTCTTCAAGACTACTCACGTGAGGTATAGGGGGGGAGTAAGGTTGTTCTTGTTTTATTTTCTTTCATATCGATGGGTTTAGGCTGGATTTTGCCCCCCAAAACCCTTAGCTTGTCCTTGCTTTACTACTACCTCTACTTCTAGTTCCTTGTTATTGTTACGACTTACTTATGTGTTTCCCTTTATTATCTTGTTGCCCTAATTTGATTTTATGGCTTGAATGCTTGTTTAGATGTTGTTATTAACTTTAAAATGTTGGTTTGTGTGGTTAACTTACCATAGAATGGTAAAGGTTTGTACACAAACCCTAAAATCCATGGCTAAGGTTAAAAACTTGAAACTTTTTTTTTTTTTTTAACAAAATAAAAGGCTGAAAAGGAGAGACCTTTTAAACTATGGACCCTCTTTGAATCCATGACCAAGTCATTCTAAAAGGGACTTAAAAGACAGTCACTTTCTTAAGACAAATTGGAACCTTTACCCATCAACAAAGGACCTTAGAATAACAAAGGATTTAAGAGAATCTTAAAAATGAACCTAAGCTCACCTGACAACCAAATATTGGAATTTTTTTTCTCTCCAATGAATCACAGTTTTGGTGAAGTCTAATGGTGATTATTTTAGCTCTTGATGTATCTAGAAGCTAATAAATTTCGTTTTGGCCATTTAATGCTCATAACTTGATGAAAAGAATTGTTTTTAAAAAGTACTTAAGTTCTAGTAAGTTGTTTTTGTTTTCTGCCTCAATACTGCTCAATGTTTTTGTAATATCTCGAGTTACACTCAATATTTTTGAGTGCTTGTTGAAAACTAAACAAAATTCTCTTCAAAATGGGCATAATAAGCATTTGAAAAAGTTTAGTAACGACAAAATTATACTTTAAAAGTTTGAGTTACTTTTTTGAAAATGATAACTGGCAGTGTGCACAAAAAAATGATTTTTGAAAGTTTTGTTATGTGTTGGCTAAGATTCCTAGAATGACTAGGAAGTAGACTCACTAAGATTTCCAAGAATATATAATTTGCCTATATGCATCTTCGTTTACTAATTTTTTACAAAATTTAGAATTTGGAAGTGATGCACTTTTTTGGCAGGCAACACCTTTTAACAACTGTAAACTTGGAAAAATCACCACAAATCGGATAGATCTTGGTTTTTGGAGTTCTTAGACTTTTTGGAAAGCATTTTCAATGTACTTTTTGAAAATAGTTGGCTTGGTTATTGAAAGATTGAGATGAGATGTGAAAATAGCAAAAGAGAGCCACTGGTCCTCCAATAGGGCTTCTAACCTCTCTTTTGTTATTTTTGTATCTATTTTTGTGATTTTTGCTTAAGATGATCCTTAATGATTTAGAAACTAGACAGAATTACCTTTCCAATAAACTATGGATCATGTCAAACAAAAATTATTTACTTATCCAAATTGAAATTCAAAACCGAGGCACAAAACTACTATCTCTAGAGTCTATTTTTGGATTAAAGTAAATGATACTTTTTTTAGTTTGTAAAATCCCATTTTCTTTAGTGCCTAGAACTTGATGGTTAACCTTCTAATAAAAGGTAAACATATTTTCTGTAAAGAAATATGACATTTCTATTTTTACCTAATTAAAAAGAGTCCTCATAAATTATTGTTTTAAAGACTTATTTTCTTGGTGCATATTGCAAATAACTTAATCTAACTAAATTCTTTTTGAATCATGACTAACTACCAAAATTTAATTTCATAAATCAAATTAAGGATGGCATTTAGAACCTTAGGAAATTTGGTCCTTAAGATGTAAAGTTAATTGCACACTAAATCTTAATTAACTAGTTAAATTCTTTATTAAGTACCTAAGTCTCTACTTAAGTTAAAGATTTAAAGAATTAAATCAAAATTATTAGTAGCTAATTTAGGATTTTCCTAAGTAAGTTTAATTCTTAAAATTATGTACTTAAAGTGATTTAGACAAATCAAGACTTGATGAATAGATTACTAAATTCCTTTTTATTGTCTTGATTTCTTAAATGTATACTTAGCATTTTACAAATCTCCTTATATTATACTGAGATAAGACTCGACCCCTGCATTAAGAGACAGAGATATTGAGGAGAGACTGTACTGGTGCTTAGATGTACTAAGACTAGGGAAACCTCTGCCTGAATTATGAGTATTAGGACAATGATTAGTAAATAAAGTACAAGTGATGCAAGGGACATGCAGTGGCATGACACACTACATAGAAAGTTACAGTTGGTATGCTGAAGAATGAAAGACAGGGACCCACTTGTAGAGGTCTTAAGGGTAAGGTGTCGAGCGGTGAAGGTCCTAATGACCAAGGTAGTACTCTTGAGTCAGGATATTCTCCTGACCAAGCTTGATAATCCCGACAACTGCTCAGCATTCCAAGATTGGTGCGAGAGTATACCTTTTTGTGGATAGTGAAGATCCTGAGTTGTTGCTTTGTTCCTCGATGATAATGAGGATTGTACCATGTTGATAATATTAGGAGAGATATATGTACTCCCAGTCGCTTTTAGGTTTTGTTGAGAACCATTACTTATTGATGGGAAGTATGAATCCATACAGTGTTAAGGGTAGTTGTTATAACTTAGACAAACCTCAAATTCCCCTTTTCTTTATCATCAACTGTGTTTTATCTTTGAGTGATGGTAGGATACCCTACCATCTACGTAAAAGTGATTTTAAGAACAAAATTGCCTCACTCCTATATTTTTCTTGATATATAATTGTTCATGGTTGGTACTTGAAGATGGTTGCGTTTCCCATCCTACTCAACATACACATTGACTATGATGACACTGGGATATGGTTTTATGACGAGGTGACTGATTATTTTCTTTTTTGAGACCTCGTTAAGATCACTTTTTTATCCCTTATCCCAGGAGTGCATGTTCTTCCCATGTCATGGACTTTTTCAAATTTTATCTCTTCTTTATCGTTGCCTGACTTTGAGTATGTTCCTCTACACCGTCGACGCCACTAGAGGACCTCGCCATACCATTTATGGCCACCTATTTAGCCTTTGCACCACTTACCAAGCAACCACCCATGGATCAACCTCCTGATGCACAACCCATGCTTGAGGACCCTAAGGGATCTTCTATGGAGGTCTTCTTGGTCGAGTCACTTATAGATTCCCTGATGGTGGAACATTAGGTGGGTATAGCCAATGGCTGACACTCATCGACTTCATCAACTTCATCTAGTGCTAAGTGGTCTCAGGGGTTACCCAATGGACAGGCTCATCATTTAGACTCAAGCGACTCCGAGGTGACTTGGACCAATGAAGAGTGATAGTAGGGGTTGGATTTCTTTTGTATACGGGGACTAGGAGTATATCTATAGATATTGCTTTGATTTAGGATATGTTTTGTATGTACGTAGTTGGGATGGCCGGTTTCTTTTGATGTACTTTTTTTATTTTCCTATATTTTACGATTTTAGTTATATTTCAGTTTCTGATGCATTCAGTTTCATTTGTACTTCATAATCCTAGATGTATTCAATTTTGATGAAGATTATATGATATATGTTATTTCTTTATCTTTATTTCCATTTCCAAATTCTATTTTATTTGTAATTTATCTACCTTAAAAAGTTCGTAAGATAATTACACATAAAATGAAACGCAAATTTTTTCCCTATTTTTGTTAATCTAGAATTAAATAACTAAAAAAATTAATTAAACAAATGTGGGTTATGTCCAATGTGAATGAGTGTCACAAGCCACATAATAATAATGCGATAGCATTTGAATATTGAAAAATGCTCTCTGCCTCTTTCTATAATTTTTCCTTTTTTATAAAATAAAACAAGGGCAAAATCAAGATAAAAAAAAAAGATGATAAGGTTAAATTATTGAGTAGGTTCATGAATTTTTAGATAATTTTTAATTAGGTTCCTATACTATCTTTTTTAATTGAGTCCTTACTAGAGAATATTCTGTCTAAGTTAATGGAATATTCACAGTAATTTAACCCTAGGGACCCAATTAAAAAAAATTTAAAGATTAAGGACTCAATTACAAATTTTTATAGTTTAGGGACCTAATAAAAAATTGCTTAAAAGTTTAGGGACCTACTGATCTATTATCCCTTAATGTAAATTCATATTTAAGTGGCCAATAATTATATTCAACATCTATTTTCCATCCTATTTCTACTTTTTGTTTTGTTTTACTTATTTATATTTTCTTTATCACATAACTTATTATATTTATAACTTTTTCTTTCTACTTTTACTCTTTCTTTGATGTCTCTCTTCCCTTTAGCCTAATCCACCCAAAATGGGGTGAAGGTTCATATTTTTCCTTAAGTGGCAGGAATATTTCATCTGATTGGAACAATTAATTATCTTTTGAACCAAGAATTTGTTCCTTGAGCTCCTCTATTTTAGCAGCCAATTCATCTTTATTTGTCTACAGGTTAACGAATTTTATTAATCTGGATTTTGGGTAGCCAAGATGACATATCAACCAAAATAATTGAAATTAGGTAAGTAACTTGAGAGGCAAATAACGGGAACTGACTGGAACATAATGCAACTGTAATCATTGAATTGAAATAAGTGAAATGAATTAATTAATACAAGAGTATAGTATGATCAAATAAGCCAGGGAGCTTAGCTAGCTATAACTAACTGCTTATTATAATCAGTAATTGAAATACAATTAAGTAACTAACAAAAAACTGTTACACATCCTAATAAACTATATTGTATATGCAATCCCTACAACTTCTAACAACTTGGGAAAGTGTGGCATTATAATGAACAAAAGAATATCAGCATTTGAAAAAATTGGCTTTAGGTTTGAAATATTTACACATGATTGATGTTTGATACACATCAACGGGCTAGAATCAATTACACCAATAACATCTGAAGTTAACCACAGAGCCACACTAAGGCACCACCCCATACAAAGAGAAATTATTAAGTGATCTTGAACTACCATAGTTTCCATTAATCTTCATATGACATGTAATCAAGTGTTATTTTTTTTTCATAAATTGTAAAATTTGAATTTGTGTTATATAAACATTGATTAGGGCTATAAACACTTGGTGGTCCTATACTATCTAATAATTTCTCGTATACAAGACACTAGAACCAATGTCATCTGTATCAAACTGTAAGAGGAAAAAATAAGGGTAGGTTAGATTGAAAAACGAAAAAAAGGTCATTTTATTTCTTAAAAATATATTAGTAATGCAATGAAAACATACAAAGAATTATGAGAATGTGTTGCAAATTTCTAGAAAAAGAATAGAATATTCTAAATAATATTTGAAACAACTAGAATTATCTAATTTATAGGAGAAGAATTAATATTGTATAACTACTATAATGTACTAAATAATTAAACATAGGGAACCGACCTTTATAGGCAGTGGATGATTGCCTATATATATAGGCCACTGCCATTGTATTTTGGTGTGTAAAAAAGCAATACAAATCTTCCAGCAAGTGTTAGTGCTACACGCCTCCCAGTACTATCTCACTTACAAAAAGCTATTTACTAACCTCTACTAAAACCCACATCATTTTTCAAGTACCCCCTTTCTCTATTTTCTATTACTAACAGTGGTATTAGAACTACATTCGGTTATCTACTAGCATAAAGATATTATCCAACTACTTTCAAAAAATTCTACTATATTCTCTACCAATTCATAATTTTTCCTTAACCAATGACCAATACTATTCAACCCTCACCTATTCCTATCCTTATCTTTATTGGAGAAAATTATGGTTTTTGGAGCATTAAAATTTAGGCATTTTTTTGCTCCCAAGATTTATGAGATATTATTGAAGATGGATTCACTCTTCTTGTAGACATTTCTACACTGACTGTAGCTCAGAAGAAGGAGTTGAAGTTAAATAAGCAGAAAGATTCAAGATCATTATTTATTTTGCAGCAAGCAATAGCTGATACAATCTTTTCAAGAATAATGGGTGCCACAAGTGCTAAAGAAGCATGTAGTACATTACAGGAGGAGTTTGAAGGAAGTGTCAAGGTACGTGTCGTCAAACTTCAAACTCTAAGATATGAGTTTGAATTAATAAAAATAAAGGAGTTCGAGACCGTAAAAGATTACTATTCTAAGATAAAAGAAATAGTTAGTTGTAACACCCCAATGTTTTCCTTTAATTATTATTATTATTATTATTATTTGTTTTCCGTGTTTATAATAAAATGATATTTTGAGAAAAAGAAATATTGGACTTTTAAACTGGGGTTTTATAATTAGAGTGTTTTTAAAAGTTTTAAAACCCTTTTATTGGGCTTAGTTTTATGAGTTCAAAGTTAGCTTTAAGTATTCTTTAGGTTTCTTGAAAACCTAATCCTTCTTCCTTATTCTTTCGCTTGTGCCTCCTTGGAGATACCGTGCCGTCAGAGCCTTTGTAGTCAAGAAGTGAGGAACCTTAGAAAGACGCTACTGCACCGTTCACATCCTCTTGCTGGAGATCGCCTCTTTCAAGGTAAGGGGGGAGTGAGTTATCTCGCTCATGGGTATGACTTTGGTCGTGGGTAGAGGGGTTGGCCCTAGACCCCAATTGTTTGTGAATTATATGGTTGTATACGTGCAAAGAGGAATGCGATTTTCCCCAAATTATTAATATGCTTTATGAAAATTCTATGTTTAATTTATATGGATTATCATGGATTGTCTTTTTAAAATCTGTACCTTGGATCTGCTTGGCGGGGTTAAATAGCCGCTGGACGAGCTTTCCTTGAAAATTACACTCCGCGTTGGCGCCGGGCGGGATGAACAATTCGCTGAGCGGGTTGGGTCCTGACGTGGACACGCTGGGCGGGGTTCAAAACCCGCTGGGCGGGTTGGTTGCGGCGCAGACCCGCCGGGCGGGATATATAGCCCGCCAGGCGGATTCACTGCTGGCACAACGAGCGGATACGACTTTTGCTATTACGTTCCTTGTGTTTGTGAACTCCTTTTGGCAGTGTTTAACTCATTGTTATTTGTTTTTTTTATGTCTTGTTGAGTTTATATTGTATGGTTGTTATTTACCTTAAAAAAATGAATGTGACATGAAATTGTGCCGATGATTCATGATAAAAGTCTATGAAAGTTGTGAGCATTATATGTGACCATGCATCATAACATTTGAATTATGTGATGAGGAAAGTATGTAGGAATCTGGTTGGTGGAAGCCATGATGGGTTGTTTAACCTTAGCCTTGGGGGTTATCCGGTTGGGAAAACTCCAATGGTCCATGCTGATCCCATGGAGCCGGGGCGTACTGGCAAAACTGGGTAATCTTGACTAGTCACCGGGGGATATCATGCTAGTTGAAGGTGCGAAAGCCGAAGGCATCGGTACTGATGACGCTTCTTATGGCTTGCATTTACTCTTAGTCTACTTTTCGACAAATTTAAGTTGGTACCACATGTGCATAAGAAGTAGAAGCTAGGTATTGCATTACATATGTTTTTGTGCATTTTGTTTTTTTTGCAAATTACTGTTAATTGATTATGTATGTGATGTGTATTCTACCTGTCTCCATTGTCATACTTTGAGCATGATGTGAGATGTATCTCACCCCCTTGTTTTCTGGTGTTTTCTATATGTGTCTGTGATATACAGGTGATGTTTAGCAAGACCTTGAGAAGGAGTCTTAGAGTAGGGGCATTGGCCTCATTGCAGTTTATTTTACAGTTTCTTTACCGTTTTGTCAACTCTGATAGTAATGTGACATCGGGGTTTTAGTTATTTATTATTTTAGCTTTTAAACTTTAGACTAATAGTTTTACTTTTAAATTGGTTTATTTTATTTTATTTGGACTTGTATGGTCGACTATGAGCCACCATCATTTGGTTAATCAGTAAAGCATCTTATGGAGCTTTAGTAAATGCGAATTGTGCATGTGATATCCTTTATCATGTGAAGAAAAAGATTATAAACTATCGTTTTATTTTTACAAATGAAAAGTATGTTATATTTTCGTAATATTTATTTAATAATTAGCTTTGGGGTAAAGGGTGTCACATTAGTCAAATGAGAGCATATGAGAAAAATATTCTTGACAAGGTAATTGTTGAGAAAATTCTAATTTCTATTCTCCTTAAGTATGATGCGATCATGACTACAATTAAGCAAACCAAAAATCTATCTACCTTGTTGATGACATAACTAATGGGCTCTCTTGAAGCATATGACCAAAGATTAAGTAGGCATGATAAAAACTCTATCGAAAATACCTTTCAATCAAAGCTCAAATTACGGTCTCAAAATAAAGAATATGGAGGAAAGAAAAAAAGTGGAAAAATTTCTAGAAATAAAGGAAATTCTAGAAGTTTCTTAAAGACCAATCAAGATAAATATTTTCTATGTGGCATCTACAAGAAGACAAGCCACTTGGAAAAAGACTGTTGGCATCGAGGAAAGCCATAATGTTAGTACTGCAAACAATTTGGACATATGGAGAAAAACTGCCACAACAAAAACAAGCATCAAGCAAATTTTGTTGAAAAGCATAACCATGAGCAACACCTTTTCTATGTTACCCGAGATCTCAGTGATGAAACAAGTAAAAGCTGGTACTTGGATAGTAGTTGCAACAATCACATGGCCAAAGATAGGAGCATCTTCAAGGAAATTAACAACTCTGTCAAAGTAAAGGTTCGATTGGGAAATGACACCATGGTGGAGTCTAAAGGAAAAGGCACTGTCATGGTGGAGACAAATAAAGGTACGAAACTCATCAAAGACATCTTACTTGTTCCCAATTTTAAAGAAAATCTCTTGAGCATTAGTCAAATGATGGAGAAAGGATATGCTTTACATTTCGAACGAGATACATGCACTATTTATGATAACTATAACAAAAGGTGGGAAATGGCCCAAGTTAAAATGGAGAAAAGAAATAGAAGTTTCTCGATAAGCTTCAAATGTGCTACTAACATTGCCATGAAAGTCCAAGTGGATGATTCGTGGCTATGGCATTGAAGATTTGGCCACTTCAACACCCATGTCTAGAAGCTGCTATATCAAAAGAATATGGTGAGAGATCTGCCATGCCTTAAAGAAAATAATGAAGCTTGTGAAGGATGTCTTCTTTGAAAGCAACACAAACTACCATTTTCAACTAATAAAGCTTGGATAGCTAAAAACATGGAGTTGATCTACACTGACATTTGTGGACCGATGATGACATCGTCACTCAACAACAACAGGTATTTTATCCTTTTCATCGATGAATTTTCTGGAATGACCTGGGTATACTTCATTAAAGAAAAGTAGGAAACATATAAAAGTACTTAGAAGTGATTGAGGCAAAGAGTACAACTCCCACAAGTTTGATAAGTTCTATGAAGATGAAGGCATTGAGCGCCAATATACCGTCGCATATTCTTCCCAACAAAATGGCGTATCTGAAAGGAAGAATCGAACAGTCATGGAGATGGCTAGATCAATGATAAAGGAGAAGGGTTTACCTAACACTTTCTGTGTAGAAATAGTTTACACTACAGTCTATATACTCAATAGATGTTAAACTAAGGTAGTACAAGACAAGACTCCTATTGAAGCATGGAGTGGGCAAAAGCCATCAGCTAAACACCTCTGAGTATTTTGATATATCTGCTAAATACATGTTCCAGATCAGAAGAGATATAAGTTAGAAGACAAGAGTATACGAGGCATCTTCTTGGGGTACAGTACGCGGTCAAAAGGCTACCGAGTCTACAACTTGCAAACAAAGTAGCTCACTATCAGTTAAGATGTTGAGGTTGATGAAAATGCTTCTTAGAATTAGGAAGAAGAAAAGGTTGTGAGAAACAACATTCCTATTCTAGTGTAACAACCTTAGGAAGAAGTTGAAGAAGTAACAGGGGATCTAGGTACGCTTTCTCCACCTCTACAACAACAAAATTCTTCACCAGAGTATACTCCAAAATAAGTAAGATCTTTGGTGGATATATATGAAACTTGCAACATGGCCATGCTTGAGCCTGAATGCTATGAAGAAGCATCAAAGCAAGAAGTATGGGTCAAGGCAATGGAAGAAGAAATTAAAATGATCGAAAAGAATAATACTTGGGAGCTTGTAGATTGCCCACATGGAAAAGACATCATTGGAGTAAAATGGGTATATAAAACAAAGCTCAACCTTGATGGCACAATACAAAAGCATAAGACTAGATTAGTCGCTAAAGGCTACTCACAACAACTCGGAGTCGACTAAAATGAAACATTTGCCCCAGTTGCTTGCCTAGATACAATAAGAGCTTTAATAGCTCTTGTAGCACAAAAAAGGTGGAGCATCTACCAAATGGATGTTAAATCTGCCTTTCTAAATGGAGTGCTTGAATAAGAGATTTATGTTGAGCAACCACAAGGCTCATTAGTAAAGGCAATGAAGGCAAAGTACTTAGACTAAGAAAAGTTTTATATGGTCTCAAGCAAGCTCCCCGAGCATCGTACAGCAGAATCAATTAGTACTTCATCGATCAAGGATTCAAGAGGAGCAAGAGTGAGCTAACACTATACGTCAAGACCAAAGGTCAGCATGACACTCTCATTATCTCTTTGTATGAAGATGATCTTATCTATACGAGAAACAATATGAAGATGATGAATTGATTTAATGAAGACATGATGAAACATTTGAGATGACTGACCTTGACTTGATGAATTACTTCCTCGACATAGAGGTAAGACAACAAAAAGAAGGAATATTTATCTCTCAGAAGAAATACATTGAAGCACTATTAAAGAAATTCAAGATGTATAGATGCAAATATTTCACTACTCTGCTCATGATAAACGAAAAGCTACAAAAAGATGATGGAGCACTAAAAGCTGACGCATCATGTTACAAGATTTTGATCAGGAGTCTATTATACCTTACAGGCACACGACCAAACATTATGTATGCTACAAGTCTTCTATCAAGATTCATGTAGAAGCCAAGTCAAATTCACTATGGAGCAGCTAAAAGAATTCTAAGATACTTACAAGGCATGAAGGAGTTTGGTATATCGTACAAAATCGGGACCAACTCAAGGTTGATCGACTTTACCAATAGTGATTGGGCAGGATCAATATATGATATGAAGAGTACATCAAGATATACCTTCTCACTAGAATTGGGATTTTTCTTCTAGGCATCTAAGAAGCAAGCAACAGTTGCCCAATCAACAGCAAAAGCATAATACGTGGCAGCTACAGAAACTATAAGTCAAGCAATATGGCTTCAAAGAATACTTGGAGAAATGGATGAACAACAGAATGGTCCAACCATAATCTATTGCGACAACAAATCAACAATTGCAATGGCGAAGAATCCAGTGCATCATCACCGAACTAAACATATAGCAATTAAATATCATTTCATTAGAGAAATAGAGACAACTAAGCAAATTCAGCTCGAGTATTGCAAGACAAAAGATCAAGTTGCAGACATATTTGAAAAGGCACTACCAAGAGTCAAGTTCGAGCAATTACGAACTATGCTTGGAGTTTTTGAAATTTGCATCAAGGAGAAGTGTAAGAATGTGTTGCAAATTTCTAGAAAAAGAATAAAATATTCTAAATAATATTTGAAGTAGCTAGAATTATCTAATTTATAGGAGAAGAATTGATACTGTGTAACTAGTAAATAATTAAATATAGGGAACCAACCTTTCTAGGCAGTGGATGATTGCCTATATATATAGGCCACTTCTATTGTATTTTGGTGTGATTAAAAAGCAATACAAATCTTCCATAGTACCATCTCACTTACAAAAAGCTATTTACTATCCTCTACTAAAACCCACGTCATTTTTCAACTACCCTTTTTCTTTATTTTCTAATACTAATAGACTGCAAAAATTACAATCAACTTTCTTTTTTAAGTGAGAAAAATTTAAAGCAATCATTCAAATCTTTGGATAACAAAAATGACAATAATTTATCTAAACTTGAAAGAACATGGTGATTGTGGTTTTTTTTATTGGTTAATATATTGTTTAGAGTACTCAAGAGGTCACATGCATGTATTACAAATAAGCTTATCTGCTTTGGCCAAATGCTTTCATGACCTCCTCTTGACAGTAGTCATCTATTAAATTTGTTTTTATTCTCTCATGGTGAAAACTGAAGGCTAACATTATTAAAATTGGTATATATATATATATATATATATATATATATATAACTCACAGGTTGCCTCCTTCTAGTTTATTAATGCAATATATAGTATGTACTGGACTTTAATTATGAACGTGATGCCTTACATGTAAAAGCAATGGCAATGAGTAACAACCTACAATTTGATTCTCATTAGTCTTGCCCCATAAGGCTAGGATGCACTTCTAACAAACGAGTTATAAATCATTTTAGTTATGCAACAAACACCAGACTCCATGGTTGAAAAAAATGTACACAAACATGTAATAAATAAAAAAAAAGTTGTATCTACAGTTGTAATACCCATAAATTAAAGAGAAAGAAAGGAAAAAAATGACAAGTTCCTGGTAACTAATAACTAATGGTAAAGCTTAACAAGACCTGTAATTGGGATAGTCATACTCATACCCATAATTTCTTCTTATATTTTGGTCAAAAAAGACATCTTAACTAGACCTGTTATTGGGATAATGATAGAAACCAGATCAGCTTTATAAAGAAAATGGAGAAATTCCCCTGATTATAGTATGACCCTAACTCTTCTCAATTAACAATATATCCCTATCTCTTAATCCTTCCTCTTATTTATAGGCAATATGCCTTATTTATTATTATCTAGCCTTCTAATTACAACAAACTAACTGAATCTAACAATTAACTAAGGCCCTTAACTAACATGTACCTATCAATACTCCCCCTATAAACATTCACCTTGTCTTCAAGGTGAATAGCTATGACAACTGCAAATGAAACCCACGTCAATGTTCCAGTTGTTTGAACTTTGAAGCACAATGACCAAGCCAACCAAACCACTGCAACCCCAAATTAACTTTCAATCCTCCTAGATCAAACACAAATATGTTAGTTCCTGCATTCTACTTCATTGCTTTGTTTTCTGCAGTATTTTTGGCCATGAAACACATCCAAACCTCTGTAGTTTTACTGAGAAGATCCTATGGCACTCTAGCCAACTGTACTACTACATATGAGCGTAGATGATGATTACTAAGGTCCTCTGCTTTATTTTGCTGGATTTGGCCCATTAGGACATGGGAACAACTCAATTGTTGTGATTTCCAGTTAGCTTATCTTCCACCCACTTTATTGTATCGGGCTGGACTCAATAAATTAGAAAAAAAACAAACTTCCTCTTCCATAATTCCAATTCTTCTCCTTACTTCTTTAGGCTTGGTCCATTAAGCCCAAAAATGAATTTCCTTTGTGTGATTCCAATTTCTTTTTTCTCCTTCTTGCACATGCTTCTTCTAGAGGTAGCCACAACTTCTGTGGGTACTTCCTTTGCAATTTTTCCACAAAACTCAGTCACAACTAAAGACCCATCCACAAAGAGAGTTTTTCCTTGCTTTTCTTGCTCTCCCTTTTTTGTTTTCTTGCTTCCAAGATTCTCTTCCCTCATTGCAAGTTTGGTTCTTGATGTCCAAAGCTTCATCTACCCTTTTATTTTCTTGTTCCCAAAATTTTGTTTCTTTATCTTGAAATACCCTTCGCTATAACTTTTCATCATTCCCTACATCCAAAATATAGGTTGCATCTCCCCTAGCTTGGTTCTTGATCTTGAGACCTTCACTTTCTCTGCTATTTTCTAACACCCAAAATTCTTGCTTTTCATTTTCTAGTGTCAGTTTGTTCATTAGCATGATCAACTTACTCCCTTCCTTGATTCAATATGATTCTGGTGGTTCTTGCAATGTTAGTGTGTTTGCTAGTAACTCCTTCACTTCTCCGGCCTCTTTTTCTTCCTTCTATGCTTCTTTTGTTGTTGTTCTTGCATTTCTTCTTGGCCCATCCATCGATTTTGATTCTTCACTGCTGCCATGATTCTTTTCTTGGCTCTTGATCCCAAAAACTTCATCTTCACTTCTGTTTTCTTTCTCCTCTGAATCTTAAAGACAAAGCCAGACCTCAGGTTGGAATTTCTTAAACATTGCCTTTTGTAAACTCCACCGGGTTGCATTCTAGTTGTTTTCTTTACAAAAAAACCCACCATTTAAGAGCTTTGCCTCTCAATGCAAATGCACAAACCCATGATAGTTTCATCTCTTCTGGTACTTTGTTGTCCCCAAAATACTGCTATGCATTGATCAACTATCAATAGGCCTTTTTTCCATCAAATCTTGGAACCATCTTCAAGAATTGATACCTATAGTTCCAAGATTAAATCTCTGATACTAGTTGATAGAAACTAGACCAGCTTTATAGAGAAAATTGGAAAATTCCCCTAATTACAGTATGGCTGCAGAACTTCAAAGGTCTGCACTCCCAGTGCCTAAAGGCCTTAACTCTTCTCAATTGACAATATATCTCCATATCTCAATCCTTCCTCCTATTTATAGGCAATATGCCTTATTTCTTATTATCTAGCCCCCCAATTACAACAAATTAACTAAATCTAACAGTTAACTAAGGCTCTCAACTAACATGTACTTATCAGATAGTTATACTCATACCCGCAATTTCTTCTCATTTTGGTCAAAAAGATGTCTTAAACAAGACTTGGAATTGGGATAGTCATACTTATACCCATAATTTGTTCTGATTTTGGTCAAAAAGATATCTTTTAGCCATTTTCCATGTCTATTTACACTGTTAATTCGTTCCCACACGGAGGAAGCCTACCTTTTGGCAAGGGAGTCCCCTGTCCCCCCTCCCCCCCCTTTTTTTTTCTATCCAAGTAAAGAACATGCATATTCTTTTATAAATACTCTTCCTAACTACTAACTTGTCTTGTCTTGAATTTGAACCTATTGTTCTTCCAACAATAATCAATATTCAGCTTTCAAAAATTCAATATCACAACTCCTAATACACCCTTTAGTCACGGGCTTTGTGTTAGGCATAGTTGGGTTCAGTTATTATGCCCTCAATCCCTCTTTCCGAGACTTATTCGAACAATGGAGCTTGTAAAAGATCGTCGTGTACAACGTGGTAAGCTCACTTGTATGTATCTTGATACTTTTCGTTAAAAGCTGCAGTGGGGGATGTAGGAGAAGATTATTGTCGAAAACATAAGTGGGTTTTGTGGTCTTAATGCTTACCTTTCTGTGGACGATTTTGGAATACCGTGGTGAAAGGGAAGTTGAAAATAGGCACAGGAAAATGATGAACCTGTTTTCCACTGGGGCATTGATCTTGACGGCTATGAGCTAATCGAGACAACTCTAACTAGGGTATGAAGTTGGTGTGTTTAACTTCTTAGTTAGAGGTTTCTTGGTGAAAGTGATAAAGATAAACTTAAAGTTAGCTCCAGTTGCGGCATTCTTCTACTATTTGCTTCTCAAAAATTTGTTCCACTTCTGATTCCCTACTTGAAAGGCGTGCACATGCTGTTAAACAACATGCACATGGCAATAATACTGAATCTGTCCATCGAGATACAAATTTTGTAGACTTAGAAGCAAATTTTGATTTCCTTCTTCAAGGGCTTACACCTAGTGACCTACAACATGAACATGGCTAGCTTGTTGATATATTTTACGACTACAATAGAACGACACTCCCAAGTGATCCATTAGAGGTGGTACTGTGATTGCAAGAGGCGCAGAAAAATTGTTCTTCCAAATTGTGCCATGCAGTAATTGCAAGAATTTTTCATTTTACGTGTTTGATTTCACGTTAGATTGTCTAAAATCACGTTGAAATACTACTTAACGTGATTTTGAATAAATGTTCAGTTTTTGGTTTCACGTCAAGGAATTGAGTTTTGGTTTAGAATTGATTTTGTGGAGTTGTAGTTTTGCAATGGTAATTTTGTTATATTATTTATCAATGAAAAGCATTGTTTATTTTCCAAATTGGACCGTGTGACACAGCAAATTGTTCATGGTTATAGACTTATAAATTGGGTGAAGATTTTGAGATCGTTTTTGTTTGTGGTTATTAAAAGTATGCGGTCAATTTTAAGAATTTTGTTTAGGTAATTAGATTTGTTAAGGATAAGACTTATATCATGTAAGGAATTGAGTTCAAATCCCATTATTTATATGAAGACTTTGTTGGTGCATAGTTGTTGATATGAAGATATTGTTAGTGAATAATTAGTAAGTATCTCTATAAATACTTTTTAAGCCTTGAAGCCTACCTTAACTTAACTTGGTATAAGTATTTCTGTAATGCTTTTTGAGCCTTAAAACCTACCTTAACTTTGGTGAGTACTCGGTATTCAACTCACCTAAACTTTCATATTAACCAAATTAAGATTGATTGAGGAAATATATGTATTTAATTTGATAAATGAAAATATTATGAGAGTGTGTAACAAGGTTGAGATGGATACAAAAGAGACTATGAAACGGTGCGTTCTTATTCTGAAGTTTTATGAGAGATAGTATTAGTAACGATATTAGTGACGACATCTATCTGTGTGTCCTCACACAACACAACTTATGTTAGTCACTAGTCACGACTTAGCGCACTTCTTGGCAGACTAATTCCTATTCTAATCTCCCACTCGATCTTTGGGGTTGGGACTCGGGACCCTTGAGACATGTAAAGAGGATCCATTCCCCAAGATGCACATATCATATAAGCCAAAATAACTAAAATTAGGTAAGTAACTTGACAGGAAGATAAAGGGAACTCAATACATACAAGCCCTTCACGAACATGGATCTTCTCCAATTGAGTATAACGGGAGAGTGTCTAGTTAAATAAATGTAGATTGTAGATTAAAATTAACGGGCCAGATGTATTCAAACAAAACTCACCGTTTCATTTAAGTGATTTATGTCTTTAGCCTAATTTCGATTTCCCCTTTTGCAACTCAATATGGCGAAACAATGCCGTCTGGACCTTCCAATTTTGACGGCTCCATCTCCCTTCGGTACAACATTTCGACAACTTCGTTAAAATTTACAACTACTTATGTTATGATCTCCAAGAAATCGCTTTCCCCTTGTCTTTGCCAAACTTTCATCAAATCAGAGAGCGCCGTAAATTAACCTGGGAAGAGTGTATTTAGGTAAGCTTTTTTTCACTAGTGCTTATGGCTTTTCAATGTTTACCTATTTTTGATGTGATTTTTTTTGCTTTATCTCAATTGGATACACTTCTACCTTCAAAACTAATGGCTATGCCTATTAGCAATGGGTAGGGAAAAATGAATAAAGTGCACATTCTTGAGGTGGGTACCGATATAAGAAACGATACATGTATACTTTGTATTTAACATTTGTCCGTGTCAGTCGGGAGTATGTCAGAGGCTTTTCTTTCCTTTACAACTAATTCAAGCTATGTTACTGTAATCAAAAAGTAAAAAGATATGAAGAGCATCAAAGGTATGAATAACAATGTGTGAAACTAATTTAAATTACTAGCACCGATATTTCACATCATTTTTTTGGATTATGGTACTCATTGGAGAAGAAGATGGGTTGCTAAAATAACATTTTAATATGCATGATCTTTGCAAATGGCAGATGGCAACTCCACACAGCCACTTTTCACACCTATTTATGGTACAATAACTAACGTTAGCATATTTTATTTATCTGCTTACACCTAATTAATAACTTGAAAGATGGTTACATTCATACTGTGGTACCCAAAGCATTGCTTTTGGATTGAGAAACAATAGAGATTGTTGATCTCTTGATATAACATGATGTCCAACACCTGTTTCTAAGATTTGGAATGCTTTTAAGTGTGATCTTAACCTTTCTTTTGTTTTTTGTTTTTTTTGATAGATTTTAGATTTAGTTCCCATCCTTACACATCTGGACTTTGAAGAAAAGCTTCCCATTAAATTGCGATATGATCAAGCTTCTGTGTTTCTTTACCTTGGTCTGCAAAATTAGAATATTTCCTACATTTTGGTCTGTTTGCCAACTTATTAATTTGCCTAGTTGAAATATTACGCTCATATACTTGGTGGCACATAATGCCTTTATAAAAGGACAACCAGATGCTGAATCTCTAAAAAATTTCTAAAGTTATCCTCATTATTTGTTTGAAGTTTGTTATCATGCACTGGTCAATTTATCATGATACACATTCTTTATTAAAACAATGAGACACTCTAAAATTTGTTGCCCATTGATGCCTTTTGAAAAGCTACTAGAATCACATTTTCTCATGTGCTGTTTCATTTAATAGGGATAAATGAAGTTGGAAAGGGAGCAAATATTGTCTAAATTTATAAAGATTATGAAGAAGTTTTATAGATATCTAAATGGCCTTACATCTAAGGAGATTGAATCTACCTTTCCCCAAATGAAAGAAGTAAGCTTTGTTAATAATGATTTACTTGTATCACTGAAATTCATGGTAAGTGTGGGTATTGAACTCCTTACATTTAGCATGAGATCATACCAAATTCAGTGTTGACTATTTATGTTGAAATTGTTTTTTGTCACTTGGTTACTTACATACAGCATAAATATTGTTAACCTCTATTCTGTCTTTCTGTAAATTTGTTTACTTCCTTCAAGGCACAAGACTTTTGTCTGTTCCATTCAATCTCACATCTATTACTCAACCAATGAAATGAAAATTTTCATTTGAATCTAAAATTGTCTGTAGCCCAAGAAACAGAAGCCAGGGTGGGAATTAAGGAGCTACTAAATGAGTTCTTTAAAATAAGAACCTTGCAAGTGAACATGTGTTCAGACTATGTAGCATACCAAATTACATGGAGAAATCAAGTTCAAGAGAAGGATCATATTCTGGTTTTGCCAACCTTGATCTCATATAGACCCTGCTGTTGATAGCAAATCTATAACCTATTCTTATGCAAATCAAATTATTGTTCTTTAAACATCACCTGCAAATGACTACTTCAAGTGTAGGAGGAGAAACAGTTTGGAGGAAGAGCTGGTGGAAGCAAACAAGAACCGAGATGTGGCCTAAACAAAAGCTGGAGTATTTGAAATTCATTGAATGGACACTTTTGTAATCTTGTAATTTTTGGCTAGATTTAGTATTGAAATGAGATTTGTAATCTTATAATCTTGTAACTTTTGTACTAGTCAATAATATTTGCAAATTCAAATGGGAAAACTTTTGGCTTGGGATTTCTCTTAACTAGTAAATTCTACATTACTTTATCCTTCTGTCTTTATATATGTAACGATTATTTGTTTGCATTAAATAAAGTCAGTAACTAAAAAATTGACAACAACTAAATTTAAAAGACACTGAAGGATATACATTTCATCAATTAATATGATCACAAATATGATTAGTCCAAAAATGATCAGTACATTTCATCAATTAATATGAACATAAATACATTTCATCAAAAAAATGATCATATATGCATTTCACCCAAAAAATCCTAACATAAATCCACCAAACTTGGAACAAACAAAACATCAAGTTAGAATCCAATCAAGGCTAATCAAAGATTGTTAAAGTTCGTGTCATCTAATGTTGGACCATCTCCATCATCAAGGGGTGCCTACATCATAACAAGACAAAATACCCAACATTACAAGGTGAAAAATAAGTGAAAAAAATATAAGTTAAATGATTTTACCATCAAGAATGTAGTGAAACTAAATTGATTATCAAATGTTTGATGGTGATCAAAACATGGAGGTGCCGAAGAATGGATTTCTGCTTGTTCACAGTTTCTTGAATCATAATCCTAAAGTATTTACAATAAATTGACATATGATTATAACAAGGAACAAGAAATAAGAAATTATGGCTATATGCATAAACATATATACCTAGGATTTTTGGCTTTATGAATGACCTCTAGTTGGAGCTTTTATTCTCTACTTTGATTGCAACTCAACCCAACTTTTGAATCTTATTTGCTTGTACCTCTTTATGCTAGGTCGTTGCTTGAACCCCTTAGGTTGTGTACCATCGTTAACCACCAATGTAGGGGCATCACCATTGTGCATGTGAATGCTTTGTGCTTGTAAGTGAAGCTCCTTTATTTTCTTGCACACGACATCTATACTTTTATCTACTAGTTCACAATATTCTTCACTCGGAGATACCTCAGATGCCACCCTAATCATTTTAGATGCCAATTGTCAATACCTTTGTGTGCTAGAAAGCCTAGGATCCTCTTCAACCTCTTTTCCCCTAACATCATGTATAATGCCACTACGACCTTCTCTTGTCCACCTCTTGAGAAAGTATTCTTTGGGAACAACCTTTATATCATTTGCTTCAAACACTTTCAATGCATGGGAACAAAGTATGTCAGTTATCTCAAATTTTCTACAACTACAAGGTATAGAGGTTGAAGCACAATCAAATAATACTTTCCAAGATCTTTCATGATTGATCCTTGTGATGATATATTCAACCAAAAAGGGACATTCATTTCTTTGTGATATGCAAGAAGCTAAGAATAATGCAAACTCTTGTTGGAATAAATCAAAGACAGTGTGTGTGTAAGCTTTCCCCATTTGTATCAATATTGGAGACATCTCATATCACAACATTACTAGCTTATGGCGAGAGTCGTACTTACAAACTAGCTCATTGTAATGCTTTTCCTCAACAACTTGTTCAAAGTGTTTAAAGAATTGCTTTATGCTAACATTTGGCTTCATACATGCTTTGAAATGAGAATTTAAGCTTTCACTTAGTTGGGTACTTCGCATCCCAAGTGTGACTGTTTCCTTCATGTAACAAGAGGCTCATTTTGCTTTTATGGCATAAATTGATTCAATCCAATTGTTTTCTTCATTATTGTACTTTGCAATCAACTTGGTCCAAGCTCCTCAAACTCAATTTTAGTGTCAAATTCATACATACATTTCTTGAAATCTTTTAAAAAGTGACTTCCTCCTTTCATCAAATTGTCAAGGTGCTTAATTCCATTCTGCATCAAGTGCCATGTACATAAACCATGGCATGTCTCAAGCATCACTTCAACAAGCACCTTAGCCATTGCTTGGTCTTGGTCATAGTTTGAGGCTTTTTTTGACTGTGTGCTTCTAAGAATGTCTCAAATAGCCATTTGAAAGATTCTGTTGGTTCATCATATAACAAAGCTGCAGCAAAGATCACTGAACCCTTGTAATGGTTAAAACCCGAAAACAAAATAAGCGGCCTATTTGCTCGATTAGTACAATAAGTAGTATCCAAAGAGACAACATCACTAAAATGCCCGTAATCTAATAGCGTTTTTGCATCTGCCTAAAATACATTTGCGATTTGCTCATCGACATCCATCTGGTTGTATGGAAAAATGAAGGATTCTCTAATATTTGCTGCTGAAAATATTGCATTAGACAACCAACTTCCTTGTACACCATACTTCTTTGTCTTTTTGCTTTGAGGTAATTCTTTGCATCTAACCGAGTATATCCAACATTAGCTATGTGCCCCACATGTGTGCTCATAAGCTGAAATGATACCTTTTGGCACAGTCCAGGGTCCTCAACTAAATCAATCTCATAAGCTTGGACTTCCATTATTTTACAATGCGAAGCAAGCATGTGTGTTCTCTCCGAAATTTGTAATGGGTGATTATGTTCTTCTACAAACTCATGTATTACATATTTCCCATTCTTCCCTAATGACACTTTAATTCTTGCAAAACAATTAGTTTTGGTCTCAGCTCTATGTTTAGTAACTTGTCCATCTCTTTTATCTGGCTTTCGAAGTCCCTCCTTACAGCAAACATATCTACAAAAGGTTATAATGCCAACTTCCTTTCGCTTGCTTTTGAATTGTCTTCTAACTCCAAAACCTACTTTGTTTCCATATTCTGTTCAAAACTCCCATGCTTCTTCTCAATCTTCAAATTCTAAACCAACTCTCGATTTCCAATCAAGATTTTTCAGATGCCATGTTTAGTATCCTAAATCAAAATAAAAAAAAAACACTTAGTATTAAATCAATAATCAATAAGTTTGGTGATCTCCATTAAGACGCACAAACTTAATACAGTACCTTACATGAACACCTTGACCTTTCGTTTGCGTCTCGTTCCACTACCTCTGTTTTAGAGGTTCACCATGAAAGAGAGAGTGAAAAAGAAGCAGCAGCATATCCATTTTCTGGGAGAAAGGAAAGCAACTCAAGAAAGGTTATGTGGCCATCAATTTCGTAACTTCGAAGCCAAAAGCCAAAAGCCAAAAGTCACAACACGTTCACGCGGGAGAATGTTACGAAAGCAGAGAAGCAACTCGTGGGAGTTTTAGTCATTGAAGTATTGTTGTGTTAAAATAATAATAATAATAATGTGAGCCACGTGACAAGATCATAGCCACCTGTAGGATCCAACGGTTAATCTCTCTTAAACTGGACCCTCTCCAATTTCCGTTCCCACAAGCCCTACAACTTCCAACAACTTGGGGAAACTGTGCCATAATAATGAACCAAAAAATATCAGCATTTGAAAAAGTTGCCTTTGGGTTTGAAATATTTACATGGTCGATGTTTGATACACACCGATGGGATAGAATGAATTGCAAGACACCACCACCATACAAGACAATAGTGTCATCTGTATCAAACTAAAAGGCCAAAAAGAGGGCAGGTTAGATTAAAAAAACAAAATCCAGGTCATTTTATTTCTTAAAAATATATCAGCAATGCAATGCAAACACACACAGACCGCAAAAATTACAATCAACTTTCTTTCCGTAATTAAGTGGGAAAAAAGCAGTCATTGAGTTCTTTGGATAACAAAAATGACAATAATTTACTAACCTTGCAAGAGCATGGTGATTGTGCCTTTTTTTTTTTTTATTGGTTAATATATATTATTTAGAATACTCAAAAAGGTCACATGCATGATGCATTACAGATAAGATCATTTGCTTTTGCAAAATGCTTTCTTGACCTCCTCGGTTCTTAGCTAGCCGCTGCTGACTGCAGTCATTTATTTATTTTGTTTTTATTCTCTGGGGTGAAAATTGAGTGCTAACATTATTAAAATTGATATACCACTCACAGGTTGCATCCCTCCTGTTTATTGATGCACTATGCACTGGGACTTTAATTTTGAACATGATAGCGATAAGTAAAGGCAATAGCAATGAGGAACAACCTACAATTTGATTCTCATTACTAGTCTTGTCCAACAGGGCCAGCATGCACTTCTAGTAGCTTCCATGGTTGAAAATTTGTACACAAACATGTAATAAATAAATAAAAGTATGCTGTATTTACACTATTAATTCCCACAAAATAAACAAAAAACGAGAGGAAAAAATGGCAAGTTCCTGGAAACTAAGGGTAAAGTTTAACAAGACCTGTATTTTACTGGGATAGTCATACGCACAACTTCTTCTCATTTTGGTCAAAAAGACATCTTTCTGCCATCTGCCATGTCTGTTTACAGGGTTAATTTGGTCCCACACGGAGGAAGCCTGCCTCTCGGCGAAGGTGTCCCCTCACTCCCCTGTCCCGCTTTATCTTTTTCTATCCAAATCAAGTATCGAAGTCCATATTCTTTTTAAATACTCCTCCTAACTTCTAACTCGTCTTGTCTAGTTGAATTTGAACCTACTATTCTTCTTCACAACAATGATCAACATTCAAGCTTTCCAAAACTCAATACAAAAACTCCTAATGCACCCTTTGCTATGGAGAGTCACGGGCTTTGGGTCAAGCATAGTTGGGTTCAGCAGTTATGGCTTGAGCCCCTCGTTCCAAGACATGTTCGGACAGTGGAATCCGCTGAAGATCGTTGTGTACCGCGTGGTAAGCTCACTTTTATGTATCTTTATGCTCTTCGTTAAAAGATGCAGCTGGGGACATGGGAGGAGTTTGTTGTTGAAAGCACAGGTGGGTTTTGTGATCTTAACACTTACGTCTCTGTGGTCTTTTTTGGAAGACTAACGTAGTGAGGAAGGGAAAGTCGAAAACGGTTACGGCAAAATGATGAACGTGACTTCCAGTGGGGCATTTGCCTTGATGGCTGTGAGCTTGTCGAGACAACTCCAACTTGGATTCGAAGTTGGTGTGTCTAACTTCTTGGTTGGGTGTTTCTTGGTGACATTGATGAAGATGAGCTTGAAGTTAGCTCCACTTGCAGCATTGTTCTGCTATTTGCTTGTCAACATCCGTTCCATTAATTTCTGATTTCCTGCTTGAAATGCGAGCACATGGTGCCACACAACATGCAGATGGCAATAATACCGAATCTGTCAACCAGGATACAGGTTTTGACTTAGAAGCAAATTCTGATGTCTCTGCACATGATAATGTTGATGAAAGCGAACCTTTGATGAAGAAGGAATCAGGGAAAAGGAAAGGAGCAGATAACTTCAGAACCGATAACAACTATGCACACGACACAGATGAGGCGGATAGTTCAAAAGATTATGAGGCAAATTCTGGTACATTGTATACACCCGTATGTTCCATGTGCTTTTGCAAATGTTGCTCATGCTATACCTCAAAAGTTGCCACATCATTTTTTTCTTCTTCTTATCTTTTCTCATCATATTACTTAGTTATCTCACATTTCTCTTTCAATCTCATTGTTGTAAAAGAAATTATACAACCTTATTGTTCGAATATAATTTTTATATATAGCAAGTTCTTGGTAACTGTGGGTTAACTTCAACAAGACTTCGTAACTGCGAGTCGTCTTGAAGTAGTTGGTAATTATCGTCACTCTACTCTTTTCCTCTTATACTTTTCTTTTCGGTCAAAAAGACGTTGTTGGGGAACATTCCACCTCCACCTACGCTTTTAATCCTGTGACCTGTCCCACAGGAGGAAACCTTTGGGTGAAGAGCATCATTATTCAGTTGTATCATAAATTCACATTCTTTTCTTCATTCTTACTCGTAATCCTGATTTTGAACCTAGTAACCCACTAATCTTACTCACATTAATGATCAAAATTCAAGCCTGACTTCCACCAGAGCATTTGCCTTGATTAGGGGTGGCAAATAGATGAATTAAATAAATTTTGATTCGAATTATAATGGATGGATTAAAAATAATTTATTAATTTATTTATATCTATTAAAATTTATTGAAAAAAATTCAATTCATCTATAATCCATGTAATAAAATATATCTAATTCATTTATTAACAATTTTTTTATTGATGGATTTTATGGATGGATATTCAATCCATCAATAAAATTTCTCATTGCCCATGGTACTTAAAATTTGAAAATCTTGGATTGTGTAATACACTAGTTACACATTGAATTTGAATAGCTTAATGAGTATTCTCAAATAAAATAAAGGTATTTTTTTCTCTATCAACTTATTAACAAATGTGCACCCACAAACCTTACATTTTGAATAGTTGTACTCAATTTGTTGCAGAAATTTGGGAGACTTGCAATTCCATTTTATGAGTCTAAGAATTTCACAATTACATAAGCAACAAAATTTATAGTCATAACGAGAATGCATTGTTAAAGGCTAAAGGCTCAAGAGAAAGGAATTCATTTGTTTACATCTTCATATACAAGTAGCAAAGCCAACAAAATGATTATCTGTTAATTTCTTCTACTATTTCTCATTTAATTTTGAACATTTTAACCCTTAAATAAAATTAGTTTCAGATTTTTGTGCTTTGTAACTCTTCCGATAATTGTTTTAGTATATATTTTTTAATTAATCAGTAATCAAATTTAGAACAAAATTAAATAAATAGTTTTTAAAAAAATGAATAATAAAGTAAAAATAAAATAATATTTTTATAATTATTAGCAAACTAATTATGGATACAATACTAGTGCTATCAACGTACAACTTAATTCTATTTCTTAGTCTGTCACTGTAGAATATATATTACCATATTATTATACCAATAACTAAAGTCATTTTTTTTATTAATTTATTATTAAATCAAATACTGAAAAGCCCAAAAAAATATTAAACTGATTTAAATCATGCATTTAAATTTAATAAAAAAAATTATATAACTCCTAGCATAAACATTATACAAAATGCCAGTTACACTTAATGGTCTTTCATTTATCTAATTGTTGCTTCTATAATGATTAATGCGTATTAAAATTATTTTGTAACAATTTTTTAATTTGATATTATTAATATATTCATTAAATTCTTATCAAACCATTGCAATTTATTTAAAGCTATCATTTTATGTCTCACAATTTTGTTGATCAATTTCTCTTGATAAAAGCTTAAAACAAATTAATTATACCAACTCAAATAAAATGCATGTAAATTTAATTTACCAATAATTAACAATACATATTTAAAATGTAGATATTAAAACATACAACGTTATGCAAGACATGAGAATATAGTTTACTCAATATATGAATGAAAATATTTGGAAGGTCTTTAACACTGCAAGGAAATCAATACATGAAACTATTTTTAATGTCAGAAACTATTTTTATATAGGTTAAATTGCATTTTTGGTTCCCTTATTTTTTTCAATCTGCAATTTTGGTTCTCCTATATTTTTTAGAGACATTTAGTCTTCTTATTTTAAAAACCAGCAATTTTTGTCATGCTATTGAATCTCTTGCATTGACTGTTAGTAATTTAACGTTAACTCTAACATATCAGTACTTAAATGACGTGTTAGAGTCAGAGTCAACACTAGAGTCAACATTGACACGTCAAAGTTAACATTAAACCACTAATGGTTAACACAGGGGATTTAACAGTGAGACCAAAATTGCAAATTTTCAAAAGTAGAAGGACTAAATGTCTCTAAAAAAATATGAAGACTAAAATTGCAAATTTTTAAAAATAGAAGGATTAAATATCTCTAAAAAAAAGTAAGAGCATCAAAATTGTAGATTAAGAAAAATACGAGAACAAAAATATAATTTAGCCTTTTATATATGAATGAGCAAATATTTGGAAGGTCTGTAGCACTACAAGGAAATCAATACATGAAGCTATTTTTAATGTTAGAAACTATTTTTATATAGGTTAAATTTCATTTTTGGTCTTCCTATTTTTTTCAATCCGCAATTTTGGTCCTCTTATTTTTTTAAGAGACATTTAGTCTCCCTATTTTTAAAAATTAGCAATTTTCATCATGCTGTCAAAGCTCTTGCATTGACCATTAGTAATTTAACGTTGACTCTGACGTATCAATACTTAATGACGTCAACATTGACATGTCAAAGTCAACATTAAACTACTAATGGTCAACGCAAGAGCTTTAATGACAAGACAAAATTGCGAATTTTCAAAAATAAAAGAACTAAATGTCTCTAAAAATAATAAGAAGACCAAAATTACAGATTTTTAAAAATATGAAAACTAAATATCTCTAAAAAAAATAAGATGATCAAAATTACGGATTAAGAAAAATACAAAAATAAAAATGTAATTTAGCCTTTTATATATGAATGAGCAAATATTTGGACGGTCTGTAACACTGCAAGGAAATCAATATAGGAACAATACACACCATGAAATCAATCAGTTTTCATAATAATACTTATTTTTCATTTCCTATAATTCCGTACAAATAATTCTTGAGATGAAACATAGATCACATGTTAAAGGACTTGAATCGCCTCCACTCAGCCTAACACAAATCCCGACACATTTTAGTATACGTATTTGAATCAGTTTATTTTAAGAACATAATTTTTTACAGAATATGAGCATTTTAAAAAATTTATAGTGAGAGTAGCGCGGGTTGTTCAATGGCATGTAGGGGAGTACAAGTTTATCCAATGGCTTGTATAAATTTGCCTGAAGGTAGTTCGCGCGGAACTTCTTTTCGGGTCACGCTCTCTGCTGATGGCATAATTCAGGTCATGAAATCTTGCTTTGCAATCTGATATGTCAAGAGATGCTGGTTGCTGCAGCTAGAGAATCAGTCTTTTTAAGGATTGAAATAAATGGTTGTGTGGACAAACATTCTGAGTTCATTTATTTATTTTGTTTTTATTCTCTCGTGGTGAAAACTGAGTAGTGAGTACTTAACATTATGAAAATTTATATACCACTCACAGGTTGCATCCTTCCTGTTTATTAATGCACATGTACTGGGGCTTCTAAACGTGAATGGTAATGAGGTTCAACCTACCACTTGATTCTCCTTAGCATGCAGTTCTAGCTAGCAAATGAGTTATAAATCGTTTTAATTCTCAATTAACAGACAACGCCAGCTTCCATGGCTTAAAATTTGTACGCAAACATGTAAATCAAAAACCAAATTGTATTTACACTAGAAATTCATCGGTTTAAACACAAAATAAACAAGAAAAAAAAAGTGAGAGAGAGAAAAAATGGTAAGTTCCTTGTAACCATGGGTCAAGTTTAATAGGAAAAATGTCCCAATAATCTTCTCGTTTTTGGTCAAGAAGACATCTTCCACCCATTTTCCACATCCTTTTACACTGTTTATTCTGTCCCACACGGAGGAAGCCTGCCTTTCCACGAGGGTCCCACACTGTTAATTCTCTTTTTAAAATACTTCTCCTAATTAGGTTCTAATTCATGTTGTCTTGAATTTGAACCTACTATTCTTCCTCACAACAATGGCCAATATTGAAGCCTTTCAAAACTCAATATCGAAACTCCTAATCCACCCTTTGCTATGGAGATTCACTGGCTTCGTGTCAAGCGTAGTTGGGTTCAGCTGTTATGGCCTCAGCCACTCTTTCCAAGACATGTTCGGACACTGGAACCCGCTGAAGATCGTTGTGTACGGCGTGGTGAGCTCACTGTCATCTATCTTCATGCTCTCTGTTCCAAGACGCAGGTGGGGACTTGGGAGGAGTTTGTTGTTGAAAGCACATGTGGGTTTTGTGGTCTTAACGCTTACCTCTCTGTGGTCCATTTTGGAAGACCGTAGTGAAGAAGGGAAAGTGGAAAACAGGTACGGAAAAATGATGAATGTGACTTCGAGTGGGGCTTTTGCCTTGATGGCTATGAGCCTGTCGAGACAACTCCAACTTGGATTCGAAGTTGGTGTGACTAACTTCTTGGTTGGATGTTTCTTGGTGACGGTGATGAAGATGAGCTTTAAGTTAGCTCCACTTGCCGCATTCTTTTGCTATTTGCTTGTCAACGTCCGTTCCATTTCTGATTTCCTGCTTGAAATGCGCGCACGTTGCGCCACACAGCATGCAGATGACAAGGATACTGAATCTGACGACCAAGATGTGGATAGTTCGGAGGACGATTTTGGTTGCTATTTTGAAGAGCTCAATCCACCTATGTCAGACTTCTATTGTGATTTCAGTCAATTACTGTGATTTAAGCAGCACAGTCGCCCTGTTTGTAAATTTGAATTTTCGAATAAAATATTTTCTGTTGTCATTTTAATTTTTAAATATTACGTATAAAAAGAATGAAGTTTATTTCAATTTAAGTCTCAAGTTTGACTCATGACTATGTAATTGCTTTAAATATTTAGAAAAGGAGTTTTATTGTCTATAATAGTCCTATTTAACTCAATTAAAATTGTCTTTTATAAAAGATACATATGATCTCATTAAATTTTTTTGAATGTATTGGTGTCCAATCTTGTTGTCTAGGATAAGAGCATGTTATCATTGTATTATTTATTTATTATACTTTACAAGCAAATATATTTCTCTTAAGGACAATCTAGTCAGCATTACTGTGAAAAGGTCTTTTTATCTCAATTAAAAAAGACTTTTTAAATTGGTTCATGAATTGATTTAAATACAAGTGATATAAAAAGTAGGAGAGTTTCAAACTATATATTGAACCAATTTAAAAAAAAAAATTAAATTAGTTATCGAGGAACCAATGTTGAAAGCTCTTCTTTTAGAGGAACAACTAATCACAACAGCAAACACCTTAAAGCACAACAGCGAAACACAAACACCTGATGCAAGAATAGAAGCACGTCTTCACAGTGGGGTTCTTGTTCTTGTGGTCGTTGTCATTGTCGGAGTTAGTCTTTCCAGCAATGACGTGGCGCTTCACAGCGGAGGGAGGTTAGGCAACTAGTGGCTTGGTGAGCTTTGAGGAGGAGAACCCACGTGAGTTGTTTCGCATTTTTTTCTTTGTTCTTTGAAAAAGAAGAATCTGGTATAATTAAGTCTTCTTCTTCAGGACCCTCGAGTTCTAGCCATGGACCAATTTAGGTTCTCCATCTTCACTACCATTGGGTTCCTTGAGCACACATTTTTTCCCAATTTTTTTAGCAACAAAACGAGATGGAACATATGATAATAGAGGACATGAATCATGATACCAGAAGTTAAGGGAGGGAGCAACACGAATGCGAATGGCAAGGTGTAAAGCACAAAGATAACACAAAAAAGGGGGGTTGAATTGTGTTATAACAAATTTTCGCAATTCTTTTGTAAACGACGTATTATCTGAAATAAGATCAAAAAGATTTTCAAAAATGTTTTAAAAGACAGACGAAAGCTAAACAGGAAAACTAGAAGGCACACAAATTTTATACTTATTCGTCTCACCCTAAAGACTACGTATAGTTCTTGGCAACAACCAAGTTTCACTAACTTTTCCAAGTTACAAGTATTCTTTCCACAAGCCTCTTCAAGCTCAACCCAAATAGTCTTTCACTTGCCTCTCCAAGCAAACACCTAAGTATTCTTTGAATCAAAGCCTCTTCAGGCTTCAACCAATCTCATAAAGAAAAAGGTTTATGTGTAAGTTTACCTCACTGGGTTTACGTCTTATCAGACGAATATACAATGAAGTATAAAAAAGAATTTTACAAGAGCTTTTTCTTTTCTTAAAACAATTTTGATCAGTAGCAACAACAACTTTCGAAAGAGGTCTATTCTTCTATTTATAGGCTTCTAAAAAGAATTCGTTGAGTGTATTGCAAAAGATGACCTTCGTCTGATGAAGAGAGTTGTTGGAGCATTAAATGCAACATTTAATGCTTTTCACCAACTTGTCATATGATAAGATAAAGCAGTCTACTTATCTTTTCTAATTTTGTACTCAATCTTTTAGCAGTTGTCATGTCCACTTTCCCATTCTGACATTCGCACACATATTCCTTCTTTTTCGTTGACTTTCCTCAAGAGTAGGTGTATAGGCATAATATGTTTCGAGGTAATTTACGCTCTGATTGATATGCAGATCATTTTAGAATGTTGTCATCGTCTGTAATATTTGTTAGTTATGAAGTTTATCTAATCAAAAGATAAGACGATACTCATTTTGAAAACATCAGACGATTTATGCGAACGAATGAACAGACGATTATGTAAGCACATATATAATTTTAATTGTTTGTTATTATCAAAATATTTGAGGGTTATAAATTCGTCCTTTGTTTTAACACAAGGAGTAGTACGAACGCAAATGGCAGCTCGCAACGACGATAACCATTGGAGAACACAAACGAGAATGGCGATTGCGAAAGGAGAAGGGGGAAGACAAACACAAATGGTGGTTTGCAATGATGACAACCACCGAAGCACAACAACGATGACCACCAGAACAGAATGGACGACGTAGGTCTTCTTTGAAGAAAGGAGTAGATGAGGGTTCAAAGGCTCGAATGCAATATAGGTGTTTTGAACGTTTTAAAAAGTGATTTTAAATCAATTAAAAAACTAACTAATTTAAAAACATTTTTTTAAATCAGTTGAATTTTTAAATCAGTTGAAAAACTAACCAATTTAAAAAAATCTTTTTAAATCAGTTAAAATACAACCGATTTAAAAACAATTCAACATAATTACAAGTTTGCTAGCGCATTTTTTTTTAACTTGGTTCACGTATAACCGATTTAAAATCCTAATGTAAAATTTGTTTTTTGCACTAATGCAGGTTTTTTTCCCCATATATGAAATGTTTAAATACAACATTTATCATACTTTTTTTGAGTAACCATGTTATAGGTGTGAAGTACCCACCAGTTTTGTCGATTATTAATCTTTGTCTGAAAACCTAGTTGGGCATCTTTAGTGGAATTTCCTCTCTCAACCACATTTTTCTATCTACAAAGTTTGAACCCGAGACCTTGTTTAAGATATTCAAGTCCAATGCCACTCGAACCAATGACATGTTAATACAATATTTATTATAGTACTTATCAAAATAATGTTAATATATAACATGTTTATTTTAATACATTTTTTTTATTGTCATGTGAAATTCATGTAAATCCCACTGATAATTTGAATTTCATCCCAAAGTTCCATTTATTAATTAATTAGATTGACATAAATTTCACTTAATAATATTAACAAGTGTATTGATAGGATTTTTCTTTTGCTCATAAATCTAGAAATTATGCGGAACTTTTAAAACACATATTGCTTATTTTGATAGGATTTTTCTATTCCATTGATAGGATTTTTATATTGTTTTAAATATTTTTGGTTATTATACTTTATCTCAATTTTAATTTTGGTTTCTGTACTTTTTTCACTACTAAAAATTTCTCCTAGTACGTGCGAATTTTTTTGTGAATTTTGCAAAAGAAATTCGCTGAAAATATGTTTCTTACAGATTTTAATCTACAAGTAATTCTTTCATGAATAACAAGTTTCTTATAGGTTTTAAAATCCACAGGCAAAGTTTTTGTGAATTTAAAAATCATAACATATTATTTTTAACATAATTTTTAAATTTGTCAAAATATTCATAAAAGTTACTTTTTTCTTTGTAATGTCTAGAAAATTTTATTTAATTCATAAAATATTAATAAAATTATGAATTATAGTATTACCATATATAGTAATATAATTATTATAAATTATATTATTATAAATTTGCAAAATATATTGTTATATTATTATAAATTATATTGTTATTATTTTGTCATCATGTTATTGGTGTAAAGTATCCCCCAGTTTTGCCGATGATTAATCTTTGCTAAGAAACTTGATTGACCGCTTTTAATGGGGTCTTCCTCTTGAATTCAATTTTAAACTTATGAAAATATGTTATCACTTGTTAATCCTTTAAGTCTTAAATTTTGAGGTCATCAACATCAGTTTATCAGGGATAAAGATAAATCATGTAAGACACACAACCACACACACACACACACACACATATAAACACACATTACAACTTTGCACTCATCAAAAGGCTAAATCATCAAAACTCTATTAATAATAAGAGTAACTCTTCTTCTTGCTTCTTCACTATCTATGTCAATAAGATGCATCTACTATTCAGTAGTCTATCACTTAAAAACTATATAATTAAGTGTGCTTGACTTGGAGCAATTCTAGGATGGGTGGCCTCCTAGGAAGTTTCTTAGGCAATGAAAGCTGGTAGACATGTAATATCTTGAGCGTTGACGAAGGCAGGGAGTCATCACCAGTGCAAAAGAGATAAGACGTGAATAAGGAACATCTTTTAGTAGGCGACTAGGCATACCACCCTCAAAAAACGTCCCTCGGTTCTCTCTTTCTCCCTAACCTTCTTTTCCCCCATCTCCCTCCTTACACTCCAAATGTCTATCAGTTCTATATTTCTCCCCAACATTTTCTTCCCCCATCTCCTTCCCCACCCTCCAAAAGGTCCCTAGTCCCCTCCATGCTCCAAGCCACCGATGTCGACACCCTTTCCCACCCCTACCGCTGTGTCTAATGATAAACCTACATATTATGTAGATTTATAAAGCTAATTCATATGATTTTTAGCTCTAGTTCAAAGAAAATTTGTGAGAAAATAACCCAATTATATGAAATGCCATGTAATATGTCTTATTGAGATTTGCATTAAAAATGACATGATTTTTCTTAGTTATTTGAGTTTATTAATGTAGGGAACTTGAGTAAAGAAAATGGACAAAGTCAAGATGCTCAAAAAGTCAATTTTCAGCTTTTGAGTACAAGGAAAAAGCAAGTTAGCATTAGCGCTAGCAGAGTGGCGCCCAACGCCAACACGGTGACAGAAATTCGAAGAGTGGGTGCCCAACGTCAGCGCGTTTTTGCAAATCTAAAGAAAGTGGGCTCCCAACGCCAGCTTATTTTCAACTTTTCAAGTTATTATCGATTATTGGGTCTGACACATTTTTGTGGTCTGAAAAGCCCAAACTCTTTATAAAAAGGCTAAAACTACATGTTTGGGAGCATTCTTTGACTCATCTAAGGACCGAAAGCAAGAAAGAGCTTGAAAATTCATTTCCAGCTTTAGATCTTGAAGAATTGGGGTTTAATTCTCAAGATTCATGGCTTTTGTTTCTATCTTCTTTTTCTTTTCTTTGTGTGTTTAGTTTCTCTACAAGTTTCTAAACCCCTTTAGGGTTAAGTTAGGATGAATCTTGTTTTAAACTTAATGTAATCGATTTCTTTTTCAACTTCTTCTCTTGTTTTTGTTAATTTAGTTGAAATCATGCTTAATGCTTTTCCATGATTGACACTTATTAAGAAATTGATTAGTAATATGAATCTTGCAATTGAGAAACTGGGATTTAGACCATTCTAATTCAATAACCATACTACTCTTAAGCCTAGGGATAGGGATAAATTGTATGCCTGCGTGTGAATTTCCTTCTCTTAATGCTTATGACTGATTTTGCTCGCCTAAGGGATTAAGGTTCATCATTGGGATTAAAGGGTTTATAGCCTAAGAAATTAAGGTTAAACTAAGTTAGAGAAATTGAAGATAAATTGTCTAATAAGAAAGGGTTTGGGAAAGAAAGAGATTACTTTACGGGAGAATCACGGAGATTCCAAATCCTAACCGTTTTTATTCATAACTTTTCTAAACAACTTTAAATTGCATTCTTTGTTCTTTTCTTTTAATAATTAAAAAAAAACAAAAATCCTTTAATTAGTCTTTTAATTATTAAATTCACGAGTCATTATTTGGTTGCGTTATTAGTAAATCACAATCCTTGTGGAGACGATAACTCTTACTTTTCCCTTTATTAGTTGTATGATTGGTACACTTGTTGTGATCTTAACACCTAGCTCCCCCAAATCTTTGTCCACATCAACCATGCTTTTTTCCCCCTTTTGGTTCAAGTATTCTGGTTTTCGTTCACATATTTACATATATGAGTAGATCTAGGGTGTGTTTGAAGACAGGAAAAATTTATGAAGACAACACCGACAATAGATTTGGAATTTAGAGGATTCTGATTTTGTGAAAGTAGACATATGAGGGGAAAGGGGAAGATAGCATCGATCTGGTTCTATATGCGATTTTTTTTGTGATATTGGTTATCAAATCTATAACATGCAATTGTTCTATTCATCATCTCTCTTCTTTCATTGTCTTTTTTCCTCTAATTTTGCATTGGTTGTTGATACAATAAATTAGTTTTTTATTCTTAAGGAACCATATCTTACATAAGAAACGAATCTTATTTTTAAGCAACTCACCAAGCCACGTAGACCATCTCCAACGAGAGAAAATTTTAAGGTACAATTGCTTATGTTTAAGCAACCCATAAACAACACGCAATAAAGATGCTCTTATGATTTCACTGCTTCATGAGACTACATGCAAAAAGCTTTCTTTTAAATTTAGGTTTAAGCTCGTTGGACTCCGAAGGAGCCTAATATGTAGCAACCCCTTTTAATCTCCATTAGGCTTCTACTATTCTCATCTCTCTCTTTTTTTCCTTTTTTTCATCCCTAACTTGTCAAAAAAAAAAAAAAAGACTACCTTACCCTCACCCTTTCCCCTTCCCTCCCTCATTTAAATTATGCTCACTTTCTTCCCCTCCCCTCACTTCAGTCCCTATTCCTGCTGCTCTTACCCCGTTCCCTTCCTCCTTCAACTCTTTCTATTCTCCCCATTTCACTCCTTTCGCCGGAGTTCGCAAGTCGTGACATTCGCTAGAGTTTGCTCAACAGAATTACGATTTCATTGTGTATGAGAGCTAGATATGCAATGGAATCGTGATTCTGTTTGTATCTTACCCAAATACATAACCGAATCATGATTTCGTTGTGTATCTGGGTGGGACACATAACAGAATCATGATTTCGTTATGTATTATGCAATTTTTAAATTATTTTATATCTTTTAATTATTTATTTGAAATAATTTAAACTAATATTTTATTATAACATTTCTATAAAGATTATTTTTTATTATTATGAGATTGTAATTATGTATAATTGAAAATTATTTAATTGTTAAATTTTCATTACTGTTTTGGATTCACCATACCATGCATGAGGTTTGGCTCCTTTTGTAACACTTGGTTGCTTTCAAGATCGAAGACTGTCCCCACAAACTAATACAAGACTTTTTAGCGTGTTTTGTCCTCACTCACATGCTTCTTGAGAAACTTTCTAGGAGGTCACCCATCCTAGAATTTCTCCAAGTTAAGCACGCTTAACTGTAGAGTTCTTAAGTGATATGCTACCGAAAAGTATATGCATTTTGTTGGTATAGGTAACACTTATTAATTTCTTTAAGCTATCCTTAACTGTACAATCCCATACCTGCACAAGCCTTTGGATCCCTCTCATTCCAGTGTGTATTTAATTCATTCATGTGTCCCTCTCGCATGAAGCCTACCAGGAGCCACTCCTTGTCCGTGACTCATCTCTTTTGCACTGGCGATCACTCCCCACCCTCATCAACGCTTGGGATGTTAAATGCCCACCAGCTTCCGCTTGGTTCATCCTCGAACCACATCGTACTAAGAGAGAGGCCTTGCTCTAATACCACTTTGTAACGCTTAGCCGCTTCAGGATCGATGATTGTCCCCACAAACCACCACAAGACTATTTAGTGTGCTTTGTCCTCACTCACATGCTTCATGGGAAACTTTCTAGGAAGTCACCCATCCCAGAATTGCTCCAAGTTAGCAAGCTTTATTGTGGAGTTCTTAAGTGATAGGCTATCGAAAAGTAGATGCATCTTGTTGGTATAGGTAGCACTTATTAATTCCTTTAAGCTATCCTTAACTGTATAATCTCATACCTACATAGCCTTTAGATCCCTCTCATTATGGTATGTATTCAATTCATTCATGTGTCCCTCTCGCTGGAAGCTTGCTAAGAGTCACTCCTTGTCCGTGCCTCATATCTTTTACACTGGCAATCACTCCCTGTCCATTAAATGTGACACCCATTCACATTGAACATAATCCATACTTATTTACTTATTTAAAAACGTGAATAAAATTTTTCTTTACTTTTAATAATAGAAAATTTGTAAATTTAATAAAATTTAAAAACGATAGTAAAAAAAAATAAAATCTGTATGTATTCATCATAGAACTATAGATCATGATTTCATAATCAAAAAAATTATTGAAATATAAGGAGATCAAAATATACATCAACATAGTTACTACTTATTTCAAATACATCAAAAAAATCATAATAAGAGCAGTGTTCGTCTACTCTATCCTATAAAATAACAAACTATCAGACTAGCCCTATAGGTCCTCATCAACAATCGATTCTTCATTAACCGCGATCAATCATGCATAAAAAGAAAAATAATGGAGTGAGGTGATTTGTTCTAAAATTACTTCTACACGTATAGTAGGAATTCTATTATAAAATACAAATAAAACATAGTTGACAAAAAAAGAGGAACCTAAAGTTTATTCTATGTTATACTATCCTTGACTCGGTATGGATCCATACTTTCCATTAGTAGGTAATAGTTCTTAACAGAACCTGAAAAGTGACTGGAAGTATATATACCTCTATCAACATCATCTCATGGCACAGTCCTCATTATCATTGAGGAACAAAATAACAATTTAGGATATCCATTTATACAGGTATACTCCCACCAATCCTGGTGATGATGTGCAGTTGTCAGGGTTATCAAGTTGGTTAAGTGATTGTCCTAGCTCAAGAGCGCGACCTTGGCCTTCAGGCGCTCACCACTTGATACCATACCTTTTAGACCTAACCATGGGTCCCTGTCTTTCATCCCGTAGTGCACCAAACTGTAGTTTCCTTAACAGGGTGTCATGCTACTACATGTCACTTGCTTTACATTACTCACTAATTTATCTCTTCCTAACTTCTCAAACAAAAGTTTCTCTGGTCTCAATTAATTTGAGTACCAGTACAATCAACATTTTTGCCTTATATTGCAAGAATTGCACAATACCAAAATAGAATAATGACAAAGTAATTATAGTTTAATTACTAAAATTTTGGCAGAATAACAGCTAAATAAATATATTTTAATTTTCTAAATTTGAGCAGAGTGACAGCTTAGCAAGTGCATTTTAATTTTCTAAAATTTAGTAGAGTAACAACTTAGTAATTATGATTTAATAATTTAAATTTGAGCAGAGTAATAACTTAGCAATTAAAATTTAATAATCTAAATTTGGGCTGAGTAACAACTTAGTAAAAATTAAATTTTAATATCAAACAATTTAACAATAATAATAATACTAAAACTTAAGCCTAAACGGGTTTAGGAGAAAACCCTTCCTACCAACATGCAAAGTGACAATAATTTAGAAATAACTCCATTCCCCCCATTAACTCTAACATGGTTGATGAAGAAGATTGAATTCTTGATGCAAAGCTCCTAGGAAGAGAACTTTACTAGTTGTTGGAAAACTAGTAAAATTTTAGCATAAAAACAAAGTAAAAGAAAAAATTTCTTGAGAGAGTGGAGGATGTGTGAAGAATGTCCAATATACATGGGTATTTATAGGAGAAGAAGGGAGCATAGGTGTCCCTTAAGTGACATAAATAAGGTTTTTGAATATCACTTTTAGGTGGTGAATCATCCCCTTGTAAATTGAAAACGTGTTGGGTGAGTTGTCCTAAAGCTCCCCAATATAAATCTTAACTGTAATTGATTAGCCGGTACTGATAAAATTACCTAAACTTGAAAAATTAGCTTTTAATATCAAAATAATTAATTTTAATTTTTATTAATTTATTTCAAATTTTATTTATTTATGTTGAATTTTTAAGCTAAAAATTCATAATAAATCTATTTTAATTCAATAAATACCAAATTTTTTATGAAAATTCTAAAATTAAATATTTCACCTATAAATAAACTGAAATTACCATTTTCACCTATAAATAAGCATTTTGGTCATTTTATATAGGAATTCTAGAAAATTTCTAGAAAATTTTCAAAATTATATTTTAATATATATGACATGATTCCAAACTCAAATTGACATTTTAATGTCAATTAATTTTTTTTCTTGTGTCAGCCCTTAATGTTGAGAAATATGGATAAAATCGTCATTTTTTAATTTCTTTAGACTCTGGCTCGAGAAAATTATTAAAAATCACGATTAGATAGCTCTTGAAATTTCGAGCATAATGGTGGTATAAGTGTGGGTATTAGAATTTTGAAAATTTCTCTTGATTTTTTAGAATTAAATAGTCAAATATTAGAAAAATAGTTGAAAAACTAAAATAAGAGTGTTACATTTTTCACTATTTTTCTTTCAAAATAAAATTTTTATAATTAAAATATACCTAGCATAAAATTTTCAAAATACTTTGAAGTCAAAAAGTCTCTAGTCTGCTCCAATAATCAACCAAGGGTATTTTGGTCATTTCACAAAAACTATCTTAATAAATTTCCAAAAAATTATAAAATTATTATTAATTATTCTAAGCACATAAATGAATTAAAAATAAATTTTAGACACTTTTAACTATTTTTATCTATTTTCTTAATTACTAGTCCTTCTTGGGGCAAAATAGTCAGTTTACCCTTTTCTGGACTTTGTTTCCTAAAAATTATTAAAAATCTAAACTAATTACTACTCACTAAAATGAGCATAACCATAGGGATTAAATTTTTGAGATTTCTATCCGGTTCTTCAGAAATAAATACAAAATAATTAAGAAATAATTTAATAGGCAAAAAAATAAAGGTGTTACACTTTTCGTCTAAGACGAGGCCTTCTGTCGGATAAAGAGCTTGACACGTCTAGGCATCCTTGGCTGACTGCATCTGCATGTCAGGCTAGAGAGTTTACAAGCGTAGCAGCAACAAGAGGTACATGCTAACGTACCTCAGCCAGAGATTGAGCTACTTAAGGCATAGGCAGAGGTACCTTAGGCTGCTCTAGCAAAGAGCATGATTGGACCCCCATTTGGAGGAGGTCTTATGGACTTGTCTTTGCTTAGGTCCTATAGGGATCATGTTGCTAGACATATATGACTCGGACAACCCCACCTTGAGCTCAAGTTGATTAGACACAGGGGTAGGGTCTTATCGATGCCCACACACCCACAAATGGCAGCCATTGTGGAGAGGATAGGGCTCGCCCATCTTGTTTAGGCACGATATACTATTGCCAACAAGGGCATGATATGTGCCTTCGTTGAGTAGTGGCATAAGAACACTAGTTCCTTCCACCTGCTAATAGGGGAGATGACCATCACCCTAGATGATGTGTCATCTTTCCTGCACTTGCCTATTATAGGCAAGGTCTGCCAGTACCCCTATGTTACTTGTGATGATGTTGTTAGGTTATTGATGAGCGAGCTTGGCGTTACACACCACGATGCGTGGACTGTGACCAGGAAAGGAGCTTATATGACTTTACAGTGGGTGAAGGATACATACAAGGCATGCATCGCAATCGAGGAGATCACATTTGCTACCAGAACTTATTTGCTACATCTTATCAGCTATATGATATTCGCTAACAAAAGCTTGACACATGTCCATGTCTGCTACCTGGACATCTTCCATGAGCTTTAGTCTTGTACTGAGTATTCTTGGGGTTCCGCTGTGTTGGTGTACCTCTATGACCAACTCAGCGTTGCCAACCTCCGATCTACAACATAGTTTGGAGGAGATACATGAGCCTATTGATGGTACAATTTTGTATTTTCACTACTTATTTGTGTGTGTTTATTTTGTTTATGTGATTTAATTTATTAATTGTTTTATAGGCGTGGATCTTCGAGCACTTCCTGACTGTCACCCCTCATAAGCCGATCGTCGGTTATTCTGAGGAGCTTCCCTGTCTTTGTAGGTGGAAGGCTACGAGGGTACAATTTATGCATTTGGGATCAAGGAGGTGTTGGACCTTATGTAGTTGGACGACGACGTCATCTTGGTGTTATATGACGCACACAGAGTTGTCAGGCCATTGTAAGTGATCTTTTTTTATTTAAGCCTCATCAGATGTGGTATCTATATGCACATCCATCTACCGGAGAGGGTATTCAAGCAGTTTGGCTATGTCCAAGGGATCCGTCGTCATCGTATGTTGACTATCTATCACATACTAGGCAGTTTGATGATTGGGAAGGCTGGCAGGTGCATGCTATGGACAAAGGAGTGTCTGTGCCACATTGAGCTCCATGGACTTGCACTGATGATTACTTGGAGTGGTTCCATCATGTTTCTCATCCATATCTCATTCCTTCAGTGGTGGGAGATCTTTCGTGGGGCCCTCTATGAGTTCTTGTACTATAGCCTGGGGCGTGGCCAACATAAAGGTAGCTAGTTGGAGTCTTTGTCTTGCAACCCTCATTCATGCGTTGTAATTATCCATATCTTTCTTATGTATGTTTTTTCGATGACAATGAAACCTTCATTATATTTGCATTTTTTTGTAAGCACAGTGGGTGATAGTTGCTTGAAACAATGAGTGCATGCTACACTTGAGGGCGATACCCCTAGGGCACCGACGCTCATGGCATTTTGCGAAAGACATTGGCCATTGCATAGGTAGACATGACATCCAAGTGCACATATCAAAGGAAGAGGTGAAGGAGGAAGACCACCTCCAACGATTGATTTTTTATTTATGTTTTTAACTTTTAGATATTTAGTATTTTATTTCATATGTACGAATGGATCTTATTGTATATATTAGACTTATTGCGTTGTTAGTATTACTATTATGTTGTTATAATTGAAGCACACGATACAAATAAAAAGAAACAAACGCAACATAAATAATATTATTCGATTAAATAAAAGCCCTTCCATATAGATGCAATACAAATAAAAGAAAAGTGAACAAAGTGCATCATTATGGTTCGCTTAAACTAACAGTTGTTTGGTTGTTAGAGCTAGTTGATGTCTCTGTTTCACGCAAGCATGCGATGATCTCTTTAGGCGATCTTGGTTTTTGCATACAGTCTAGGATCTTTTCAAGAGATATGCCTAATGTCGTATAACTCAATCGGCACAAGTCTACGAAATTGGTCAAAAATGGACAACATCTTTGTCATATCCTTGTCATGTTTAATCTCCATAGACCTATATTGAACACAACCATTTTCCAAAGCTATAGGTTATCGATAATGAATATCAAGTAATTTTTTGGTACCTCTAATCACATCATGAATTTTTTCCTCAGAGCAGTAACCGTCATGTCCTCACTTATCTTAAGAAATTTTGGACCATGAGGACATTGAAACACGACCCCTTCAGATGTTGTTATCATGTGACCATCATAATACACAATAGTAAGGAATTCGTTCATCTTCTAAGGAAAAGAAAAAATATGGAATGAAGATCACTGAAAACTTATACAGATAGAAAATTGTAAATGTGAAGGAAAGCAATGTGGTGCTTCAAAGCACATCTATCTTATACTAATGCAAATACTATCACGTGTCAGTAAATCATTAAAAGCTTTGTCCTATGCAATAGAAAAATAAATGGTCGAGATTGCACTAACTAAATCAAGAGGCCAAATTGCACCGATTCAAACGTGTGCCATGTTCACTCGTCAGTGAATCATTAAAAGTTTGGTCCTATGCATTAGAAAAAGAAACAATTGAGATTGCACACATTAAATCAAGGGTCCAAATCGCACCAATTCAAACGCATGCACTATTCACACATTAGTCACTGATTAAAAGCATTATCCTATGTGTCAAAAAAAGTAACGGTCGAGATTACACATAAGAAATCAAAGGTCTTGATCGCATTGATTCAACCACATACCCTGCTCATGCATCAGTGAATCATTAAAAGATGTGCCTAAAAAATGAATTTTAAGAATATAAACAATTAATTTTAAAATGTACAATGAAAACACATTTTTGTTCTGTTTGAATCCAAAATACACAACGAAAATGCATTTTTGTTGTGTATGTATCCCAAATACACAACCAAAACATATTTTTGTTATGTATTGTGCACAATGATTTTCATTGTGTTGGGGATGTGCACTCCATATTCAACAAAAACATGTTTCTGTTGTGTATTGTGCATAACAAAAATGCGCATCCATTATGTATGGAGGGTGCACCACAACCCCTAATACAACGAAAATGCGTTTTCGTTGTGTCCTCTATATTCCGTTGTATATTGTGCACAACAAAAATACATATCCATTGTGTATGGAAGGTGCACCCCACCCCCTAATACAACCAAAATGCATTTTTGTTGTGCATAATACATAACAAAAATGTATTTCTATTAAGGAGTATTTTTGAGAAAAAAAATAACAAACAAAGCTTGGGGTGAGAATAGCAGCACCCTCTTCATTACCCAAATGATGACAAGTAATTGAACAAAAAAATGCCATAAATAGCTCTTAACCCCTTGTTTGGTAGAGATGATTTTGTGTGGAAATGAAGAAGAGATGATGGAAATAGGTGAGTGGAAATAAGTTTGGTTGTTTAGTGGAAATGAATTTATGAGGAAAAAAGTTAAAAAGGTGGTGGGACCCATGGAGATGAATTTTGTTGCTCAAATGCGCAAAAATGAAGCGGAAGGGGAGGCTATGTTTACATTTTGTTGCGGTTTTTTTTTTTCTAGCGGTTAGAAATCACCAGTAAGTGTTATTAACAAATCGATTAATTGAATATAAAGCCATTATAGTTGACTATTCCAGCGCACCATCCATTTTTATAATTATTTTTTATTCATTTTTCCATTTCTCTCTTTCCTATTTCTCACCTATTTATCTTAATCCAAACACTTTTATCTCTACTCTATTTCTCACCTATTTCTCTCTTCTCTATTTTCATTCATAATGCGTCTAGAACACGCTTAAGGGCAAGCATATCCTATTGCAGTAGTAACAATGGACTTGAGTCCAGATATTGTACCCAAAGGATTGATATGAAGTACCTTTCAGATAAATTCTTATGTACATTGTCTAGGTTATTCAAGTTTTACAGGTGGAGTTCAAAGAATTAAAATGTAAGGGGTTGCAAAAAGAATAATTAAAATTAAATTGGATTTCAATGAGTTAAGAACCTAGGATTATGGGTTCATCTATGCCTTCAATTTTCTTCCCCAAGTTAAAATGTAATTTTATTTTCAAGTTCAATGGCCAATATCCCTCTACCGATTTCTTTCATAACCTTTGGTCATGGGTTGTAAAAACTTTTTCCTGTATTAAACTCCTGATTGGTCATGCGGTGGTTTAATCCAAGAAAGGATTAGGAACAAAGAGGGTGAACAAATTCAATTAAGAGCTCAGGTCGCAATTAGATCATGCAACGTCCTAAACCCAATGACCTTAGAGGTCTACTAATTAATTACAGTGCGGTCGTAAATTAATTAACTAATTAAAGACATGCAAGGAGTGATCAATTTCAAACAATATAATGAAGAACACTAAGGCAATTCAATTGAAAGAAAAAGGGAAATAAAATTAATAATCAAAATAGGGTTCCAGTTATCTCAAGCATGGATACACTACAATCCTAGCCTAGGAATTAGTTCTCCATAACAACAGAGAAGCAACCTATTACAATATATATCATTAGAAACTAAAGGTAAACCTTAACAAAAAGACTGGCCTTTAGCTTCTATCCACTAGGATGCAAGGAGAATCCTCTAGAGCTCTGGGAAAGTCCTTTCTCCGTCTAAATCCAAGAGAGAAAGCAGAATAATGATGAGATCTACCCTCCCTTAGGTTTGCTCTTTGTTATTTGTAATGTATTTCCAGAATTTCAGAGAAAGAGGCTTGACCCGGTCCTTCTCGCACAACCCAGGCCCATTAAGAATTAAAATAAAATTAGAATTTGGACCACGAACCCGCCCGACGTGGTTGGAGACCCACTGGGTGATTTTTCGAAGAAAAATTTGCTTCACCTTGGCGTCGGGCATGCTTATTCGCTAAGCAGGTTGGCGGGTGCCACTAAAGCAAGGTTTGCTGGGCGGCCTACCGAGCCCGTCAGGTGGGTACGACTTCATGCACTCCGTTTTACGCTTTTCATCTCCTTTTTGGTCCGTTCTTGTGCTTGTGGGCCTCTTCTGCAATCCTCACTTTGGTTCTTACTTTTTTAAGTTCCCTTTGACTAGTACAATACTCTTTTATGTCTTATGCCTATGGACTATATTTCTTTCTCTGCACATCTAACTTTCCTTCACAAAATCTAACAAAATTAAGGTAATTCATTCAATTTTAAATAAAAAGCTTAGAAACATACATTACATAAAATCATTCATTAATGGTTTATTTTCTCACAAATTTCTTATGAGTTAATCCAAAAATCATTTGAACTTGTTTTATAAATCTATATAAAAAGTAGATTTATCAATTTATTTTATTTCTCACCTATTTCTTTCCTTCTTATCAAACACACCCAATGGGCCAAAAACAAAATCTTGAAGTCCACATTCTTGTCCTGGTATTCGATTTGACACCGCATCACTTTTTGGAAGTATTATTTCGTCATGCACTCCTACAACTCGAGGTGAGAAAATGAATAATTAAGTCATAACATTACTAAAGAAACTATAGCGAAAATCAATAACTATTAAATAATTTGTTATACAATGCAGAGAGTTGTCAAGAGAATTCAATAACCATCACATGACATCTGATGTCAGGTTGCTACTAAAGCTAAGGAAACACTAAATATGCACTATACCACTATTTTAACATTAAGTATACATTACTTGATATATGGTGCCTCCAGCCTCAACTCAAAAGCAGCAACCACTGCAAACAAGAATTAGTATCAAAATTACTTCAGCACGCACACACTTGTACCTTTTAGGAAAGAAACACTAATTAACACTATTAATTAGTGCTTACATTAAAATAATAATTTCACAGCCAAAGTATTCACAAAGTAGTTACCTGAAGAAATGCAATATTATAGGGAATCTCCCAGTAATCTGATTATATGATGTGTCCCTGAAACGATAAAGTGACAACGAGGACAAAAATATTGGAAAACAAATAATTGACAACATTATAACAAAGGTCAAAACATATGTAAGGCAACAAGAAGGAATAAGAAAGAAGCCTTATCGTGCTTGGTGGGGATAACAAAGTGTACCCAGACCCTATGGGTACCTGTAAAAATATCTACAAATGAGTAGGGTAAATATCCATTTATTAGGGATGAGTCCGGGGATAGGTATTTACCCACAAATTTTAATGGAAATGGGTACAGGTATAGGTACTATAACACCTACCCCGCCTCATACTTGCACTTATTATATATATAATAATTTAATTAAAATATCTTATATATATATATATATATATATACACTTTATTAATTATTAATTTAATTACTAAAGTATAGTATTGATTATTGAAGACATGAATTAATTATGTGCTAATAATTTAATTATTTGTGATTAATAAATTGTTTGAAACCATTATATTATTTGTTATATTTGTGGTATATACAAGTTTCAACTTTGGGTGTATTTGTACACAACTTTCGATGTCCATATACTAGTTGTCCATAATTCGTAACTATTTATTATAGGCAATATAATTATAAGATAATTAGAGTAAATGTCCTATTTTTTGGCCAATCTTGGAGAGCACCAATATATGATGTCCACGTTTCTAGTAATTATGTTAAATAATCAAAACATTACATTTAAGAATAATTATGTTAGATAATTATGTTTCTAATGTTGTTGAGTTATAACTTATGTTTGAATGATTTAAGGTCATGTTTGGATAATTTTAATGTTATGTTTGGATGATTTAATGTTATGTTTAAATGTTTTTAATGTTATATTTGGATGATTTAATGTTACGTTTATATGATATAAGAGTGAGTTTTTAATTTAGTTGTAGCATTTTTTTAATTAACATATTTTTATTGATTTATTGGTTTTTTACACAAGTATGGGTAGTGGGTGGGGATATGGGTATATAAGTATCCAGCGGGTACAGAATGGGGATTAAAGTTGCTACCCATTTGGGTATGAGGGCGGGTATAAGTGTTTTTTTAAAACACGAGTATAGGGACGGGTACTATAATACCCTATCCAGAGCCTATCCATTGCCATTCCTAGTGCTTGGGTTTGTTTACTCACAAATACCACAATTACAGGGAAAGATAGAAAGATAGACACAAAAAACTAATTTCATCCTCTTGTTTTAGAAAAGGGAAAACATCCAAAAATAAAGTAAAATAAAATTAGTTCTCTATATTTATCCCCGTAAAATTACTCATCCCATACCTCTCTTTTCTTTTTATTTCTCTTCTTGTGAAAAGTATTATGAAAAATATAAATGGGAATAACATTTCTCTTGCATAAAATGGACTAAAAGTCTAGAAATTTTAGTCACGGTTGCTATTATAAAAACTGGAACTTCAAATATTAGTCACTGTTAGCTTAAGACTTGTTGATTTCTTAACATGATGTGTGAAAAATAAAACCATTCGAGTTCTAGAAAAAATTTGGAGTTCATACTTATTCAAACACTAATTGTTCATGCATTCTTGTTGGACTTTTTCAGCTGTCACAACATTAAACTTTTCAGTAGGGAATTGTTTAACCTATGCTAAGTAAAAAATACAATTAAACAATTTCATCAAATATAATTAGTATAATTTTATATTGTACCAATTATTTTTGAATATATAAAAAATTAAATCAATCATTTTTAATAAAATTATTTAATTTTATTTTTACTTAAAATAAGTTAGACAATTCCTTTCAGCAGCACTGATCATTCAACTATCACTTCACACGTTAATGATTCATCATTTGTTGCTAGTGTTCTAAGGTATGTACAAGTAGAGAGGTCTATACTCTATAGAATGGACTTTCTATGTCCCTGGATCAACTTTCATAAGACCGAAGTCCCACAATTTCTTGCTCCCGTTTTTGGTCAAGAATACATCTTCCACCCATTCTCCTTATCCATTTTAAACGTGTCCCACCCGCCTTTCCGCGAGGGTGTTCCCACACTGTTAATTCTTTTTTAATTCCTCCTCCTAACTTCTAACTTGTCATGAATTTTCAAATCTACTATTCTTCCTCACAATGATGACCAATATTGAAGCCTTTCAAAACTCAATATCAAAACTCCTAATCCACCCGTTGCTATGGACACTCACAGGCCTTGTGTCAAGCATAGTTGGGTTCAGCTGTTACGCCCTCAGCCCCTCTTTCCAATACTGTTCGGACAATGGAGCCTGCTGAAGATCGTCGTGTGCAGCGTGGTAAGCTCAGTTTCATGTATCTTGATGCTCTTCGTTAAAAGATGCAGCGTGGGACATGGGAGGACTTTCATGTTGAAAGCACAGGCGGGTTTTGTGGTCATAACGCTTACTTCTCTGTGGTCCTTTTTGGAAGACCGTAGTGAAGAAGGGAAAGTGGAAAACGGGCACGGCAAAATGATGAACCTCACTCACACTGGGGCATTTGCCTTGATGGCTATGAGCTTGTCTAGACAACTCCAACTTGGATTCGAAGCTGGTGTGTTTAACTTCTTGGTTGGATGTTTCTTGGTGACGGTGATGAAGATGAGCTTTAAGTTAGCTCCACTTGCCGCATTCTTCTGCTATTTGCTTGTCAACATCCGTTCCATTTCTGATTTCTTGCTTGAAATGCGCGCACGTGGTGCAACACAACAAGCAGATGGCAATAATACCGAATCTGTCGACCAAGACACACAGCATGTAGAATTAGAAGCAAATTCTGATCTCTTGACACACGATACAGATGAGGCTAATTTTGTAGATTTGGAAGCAAATTCTGATCTCTTTGCACGTGATGCTATTGGTGAAAGAGAAAAAAAAATATCAAGAAGGAATGAGGGAAATCGAAAGGAGCAGATAACTTCATAACAGATAATAAGAAATATATATGCACACGATACAGATGAGGCAGATAGTTATGAAAGAAAAACGCCGATGACGGTGGAAATTGGATATCTATTTACTTCTATTTACTATGTATTAAAATAATGTCCTGTACGAGACATGTGGCAATTTCTCATTTCTTTTTTTTCCCGCTCAAAAAATGCTAGCTTTCTAACTTTTCTCACTGCTTTGCATTCCTTCTTCCCACCCACTTGTGCTTTGCTCTTCCGGTCTTTCCACGCTCTGGTGCTTTCCTGTACTCAGTTCTCCTGTTTTTTTTTTTTTTTCTACTTTCGCGCACAAAGCCTAAAAATAAAAGAAAATATAAAATATTTGTTCAATCAATTATAAATAAAATTGTGTGTTATCCACTCTTTTTTTATTTTATTTTCCTTGAAACGATTTTATTTTTTATTTTTAAAACTTACCTTTTGCATAGTTTTTAAAATTTATTTTATTATAGTTTTTAAAATAAAATAAAAAGAAAATTTGTTCTTAATACAAGTTTTAAAAATAATTTTTAAAAATTATACATAAAAATACAAAAATAAAAAATTATACGCTATACAAGATTAAAAAATATTTTTAAAAATTATAATTTTAAAAATAAAAATTATGCATAAGATTAAAAAATATTTTATTTATTATGGGAATATTATCATTTTTAGGCTTAAAACGAAAATACAAAAAATAACTTTATGTTATTTCTACTTTTTTGTTTTTAAAATTATAATTTACTCTTATATTATAAATTATAAAACACAATTGGAGAGTGGAAGTCTCACTCTCCCCATTTCTCTCAATTAGACATTCACTATTCTCATTTTTTTTTCTTTTATGTGTATGTCACATATTATTCTTACAACTAGCTCAAAAATTCTTCACTCTACCATCTCAAATTACCCTCTTTATTTTTATACTTGATTTTCTTAACCACTTATCTCTTTCAATCTATATTATTTTATTTATATCTCTAAATTAAATTTCAATAATCTATTTACTCTATATTAAAGTAATGTCCTGACTAAACACGTGTAATTCTCTCCTTAGTCGTAATTCTCACTCAAAATTTTATCTCCTCTATGATTGTGTTGCTTGGAGCTGGTAGGAAACTTTATCTTGCTCAAGGGACTACAAGGCATTAGATATTTAAAATTACTTATAAATGTGTGGAATGAGGCAACCTCAATACATAAAGTAGTTATAAAAATCTATCAATTATATTCAAATAATTAATTTTAAAATATAATTTAAAGATATAATATATTGTTTCCCTTTTACAAGTACAAATTCAAAATCAAACTATTAATATTTCACATTTCTATTAAAAAAATTCACTTTTAAACTTTTATATATTCAAGAGGTTTTTTGGAAATTTCTTTTAACACCCTAAACATTAATTATTACCTTTTGGTGACAGTAATATTATTTTTTTCAAAAAAACTACTTGCAATTATATATAATTCATAAATAATTCTTAACACCTTAACTTAAAATGAATAATTATATGAGAATAGGATAAAAGTTACTTTAATGTGATGAAAAATGTTCATAACATTGAACTCACATGATTAACCTACTTAGACGTGCTAGATTATTTGAAAGAACATATAGTTTTATTAGAAATTAATATGTCTATTGAATCAGAAATTTTATTTGATTTTGTATGTTTCATATATTTCCTATTTTAATTATTCATATCATAATTTTCCGACTATTATTATTACATGACTCGTGAAATTTTAAAAGATAGTGCATTGAATCAAATTCATTTGTATTTCAATAATTTTGATTTGGTCATATAAACATGATTATTTTTTTCCCACGAAAGTTTTTGTATGATTCAATATAGTTCTTACATTTGCAAACTAAAAATAAACAACACTCAATCTTTATATACACATGTATTCATATTTGCAAACTAAAAATAGACAACACTTGATCTCTATATACACATGTATTCATATCAACTTTTGAGTATATAATAGTCAAGAACTATAAAAATAAATTTGATATATAATAACTTATTATTATATTTAAATGTCATTTTAATTTATGTGTAAAGAATAATTAATGCGACCTGTGCAAGTGCACGGATCAACGTGCTAATTATAATGAAATAAAAAAAACCCTGATGGCCATGCAACTTGGATATTCTATTGACAGAAAAAGCTAATGGCCGCACACCGACGAAGGTTTTGAGTATTATGAATCTGTTAGCCGACTGACGGCTATCACTATTCCTGAGGCGTGCGACAGCATTGCCCTAAAGGACTTATCCGCGTGGCACGCGCAAGTCCCCCAGGATACAACAGGATCCTCTCGAAACGTGTCCGAGACTCAGAACTGGCAAGAGAGAACGCAGTAGTCCCCGAACCCAGAGCAGAGAAGTTTTAGGTTAAAAGAGATCAAAGAAGCACGCCACCTTCGTATTGAAAAAACGGGACCTTTATAAAACTGCCCACGACCATTAAAAAACAAAATCGTCCATTAACTCCAACGTTTTAGAAAACGTTCACATAGTGGCTGTATATTTTCGGAGAGGATCAAGGAAAGGAGTTGTTGACTCGTTCAAAATGCAACGGTTACAAAACCAGGGTTTTTAGATAAGCTCATTCAAAATTTAAAAACAATTTAATTTAAAAAAAATAAAACCAAGGCTAAAAATATTTTGAGGCCAATGATCGTACGCGCAGGGGGGGGGAAACGGCAGATTTGCACTACAACAGGCCCACGAGGCCCATCCTCATGCGCGCGAGCCTCCTCCACTTTGCTAGCTACTTTGGGATCTAATATCACCTTTTGATATATAAACACTAGATGGAAACCCAAGCTAGGCAATGTGGGACATGAGACTTTTGAAATATCTATAACATACAACAATCCCCCACATATTTCAAAAGGCTAAAAAATTTTTAAAACAGAAGGGTAAGAAAAGAAAAGGAAAAGAGACTGGGTTCTCTAATAGGATGTAATGCATCAGACCTGGTGTAGCAAGCTATTGAACCAGACCTAGATTGATAAGACTTGACACACAGTGTAGTTGGTATAGCAAGCTATTGAACCAAAACACTTGATGTGTGTTAGAGGTTTATCAATCACATTATACCCCCACAATCCTTGCCGTTATCGCTGTTTTGCGCTATTAGGCCATGCGCGCGCCTGGTATTCATGAGTGCTCTAGAGATTTTGCCAAGATCTCATACAAGCGGCCCCACTTGACACTCATATAGGTGATTTCATCAAGTGTATGCTGCAAATCATACACCACCCATAAGGGATATGAAAATCATTTAAAAGCTTTATATACTGTAAAGCTTCCTCAACCACACAAAGCTTTACTATAAGGCTTAACCTCTCACTAATGCAGTATCTAGCACTTTCTCACATCATAGGAAGGGACAAAAATCAATTAAGATTGATTTTAGTGCTAACAGAACTAACAAGTGACTTGTTCTTCCCATTGAACCTTCTTCATGGGATCTCCAATCACAAAGGTTGGGTTACCATCACTTGTTTGTTTTCAAGTGGCTTAAGTCCCATTCCCCTCGATGTTTCAAAAATCATTTTCCTCCCTAGGGGTTTTGTCAGAGGATCTGCTAGGTTTCCTTCTGACTTCACATAGTCAATGGAAATTGTTCCATCCTTTAGCAGCTGCTTTACCACATTATGTCTCAATTGTATATGTCTATTTTTCCCATTATAAGTTTTGTTCTTAGCTATAGCTATTGCCGATTGGCAATCACAATGCATTGACACTGATGGTGTTGGTTTCATTCCCAAAGGAATATTTGCCAAGAAGTTCCTTAACCACTCAGCCTCACTACTAGCCATCTCTAGAGCTATAAACTCTGACTCCATTGTTGATCTAGCAATTATTGTTTGCCTGGTTGATCTCCATGAAACCGCACCACCACCAAGTGTAAACACATACCCACTAGTGGATTTTGTCTCATCTAAATCAGAGATCCAGTTAGCATCACTGTACCTTTCTAGTACAGCGGGAAATCCACTATATTGAATACCATAATCCATGGTACCTCTCAAGTATCTCATGAGTCTCGCAAGTGCATCCCAATGGTCCTGATTAGGACTTTGAGTGTATCTACTCAGTCTGCCTACTGCATAAGCAATATCAGGTCTAGAAAAATTCATTAAATGTAGTAGGCTCCCAATAATTTGGGCATATTGAGATTGAGCAATAGGATCCCCTCTATTTTTCTTTAATTGTGAGTTAGCATCGTAAGGGGTACTCACTGACTTAAAGTCATAATAACCAAACTTCCTAAGAAGTTTCTCAACATAATGTCCTTGGGATAGTAATATACTATCACCCTTCCTTATGATTCTAACTCCCAAAATTACACTTGCTTCACCTATGTCTTTCATGTCAAATTTAGATGCAAGAAAAGATTTAGTTTTGAAAACTATATCAATGCATGTACCAAAAATTAACATGTCATCCACATATAAGCATATAATAACACAATCACCATTCACAACTTTAGTGTACACACATTTATCAGCATTACTAGAAGAAAAACCATCTCCAAGTAAAATATGATCAAATTTCTCATGCCATTGTTTTGGTGCTTGTTTTAGACCATATAAAGACTTTAAAAGTTTGCACACTTTGTTCTCTTGACTAGGAACCACACACCCTTCAGGTTGAGACATGTAAATCTCTTCCTCTAGATCACCATTCAGGAAAGCAGTTTTTACATCCATCTGGTGAATCACAAGCTTATGGATGGAAGCTAAAGCTATTAATACTCGAATAGAAGAAATCCTAGTCACAGGAGCAAAGGTATCAAAGTAATCTACATCTTGTTTTTGGGTAAAACCTTTAGCTACTAACCTTGCCTTATATTTCTCTATTGATCCATCAGGGTTATATTTCCTCTTAAAGATCCACTTACACCCAATTGGTTTTGCTCCTTTAGGTAGGTCCACTAATGTCCAAGTATTGTTTTTCTTAATAGAATCAATTTCAATCTTAATAGCTTCTTTCCATAGTTTTGCATCAGAAGAACTAACAGCTTCCAAATAACTCATAGGATCATCCTCAACTAGATAGGTATAAAAATCTTCTCCAAAAGATGTTTCTTTCCTTTGTCTTTTACTCCTCCTTAAACCCTCAACCACAGTTTCATTTGGGGCTTCAATAGGTTGTGAAGAACTAGTTGTTGACCTTAAAGGGAACATGTGCTCAAAAAACTCAGCATTCTTAGTCTCTACTATTGTATTGCAATCAATGATATCACTCTTAAGAACAAGAAACCTATAGGCAGCACTATGTTCAGCATAACCTATAAACATGCAATCAGAAGTCTTAGACCCTATCTTCCTTTTCTTAAGATCAGGTAGCATCACTTTAGCTAGGCACCCCCACACTCTCAAATACTTCAAATTAGGTTGATATCCTTTCCACAACTCATAGGGTGTTTTACCAGTTTTCTTATGTGGTATCCTGTTTTGTAGAAAACATGCAGTTAGAAGGGCTTCTCCCCAAAGGTTATTAGGTGTTGAAGAACTAATTAGTAAAGCATTCATCATTTCCTTAAGGGTTCTATTTTTTCTCTCAGCTACTCCATTGGATTCAGGTGAATAAGGTGGGGTTACCTCATGTATAATACCTTCCTTTTCACAAAAATCATTAAACAAAGTGTACTCACCGCCTCTATCTGATCTTATCCTTTTAATCTTTCTATTTAATTAATTTTCTACTTCAGCTTTATATGATAAAAACATGTCAAAAGCTTCATCTTTATGTCTGATTAGATAAACTTTAGTGTATCTAGAAAAATCATCTATAAAAGTTACAAAATAACTTTTACCACCTCTGGATACAGTTTGTTTTAAATCTGCAAGATCGGAATGAATTAAACTAAGAGGTTCAGTTACACGTTGCACGGAAGGACAAGGTGTTTTAGTTAGTTTTGATTCAACACATATTTCACATTTCTTAATTTGTTTATCATGCAAATTAATCATGCCAAGTCGTTGTAATTTAATAACATATGAGGAATTTGTATGTCCTAACCTAGCATGCCACATATCATATGAATCAACCATATAAGCAGAAGACGATCCAAATTCATTCATAGTTTCAGAAATATTAAGTACAAACAGTCCTTGATCACAATATCCCTTTCCCACAAACACATTATTCTTTGTCATTACAATCTTGTCAGACTCAAATGACACTTTAACCCCAACCTTTCCCAGCAGTGCTACAGAAATTAAATTAACCCTAATAGAGGGCACATGCAGCACGTCACTCAAGGCCAGTGTCTTTCCAAATGTGAGCTTTAGAAGAACTTTTCCTTTCCCTAGAACTGGAGTAGTCCTAGAGTCACCCAGATACACTTGTTCTTCTCCATCTCCCACAGTAGTGTAGGAGGTAAAAGCATTTCTGCTCGCACATATATGTCTGGTAGCCCCAGAGTCTACCACCCATTTGCTCACATCGGTCATCATATTGACTTGAGAAACGACCGCAACAATCACATCATCTCCTTCAACCAGGTTGGCCTTAGCCTTAGGAGGGTTGTCGTTTCTCTTCATTCGATGCCTACATTGAGGTGCATGATGACCTGGATTTCCACACACATAACAATTTCCCTTCCTCTTGAAGGTGGGGTTAGTAATACGAGGGAATTGGAATTTATTTTTAAGTTTATTTTTCTTATGGTGATCAGGCTTTTGTTCATACCTTTTTGGATTTAGTTTGTCTTGTACTATATTTGCCTTTGCGGCCAAGGCTTTGGCCCTTGCGGCAACACACTCCTTTCTGTTGGTGTCTTCAATGATTATGTGAGTGATTAGGTCTGACAGGGACATCTGTTTGTGCCTGTGCTTCAGCTGTTGTTTGTATTCGGTCCATGACTCAGGCAGCTTCTCAATTAGCACTTCGGACATGAACTCATCAGGAAGCTTGATGTTTTCGGCCTTTAGGTCTTCAAGCAGTTTGTGGTACTCATTTATTTGAACTTTGATGTCCTTTCCTTCAACCATCTCCCAGCGATAGTAATTTCCGATAATGAATCGTTGTCTGACCACGTCCTCGGCAGTATACTTTAGGACCATAGAGTCCCATATTTCCTTCGCTTCCTTGTAAGAACAATACACATCGAACAACTCATTAGATAGTGTACTAATTAGGGTGTGGCAGCATACCTTATTCGCATGGGTCCAATCTTCTATTTGCTTATCTGTTGCAGTAGAGTCAGGCTTCAGAGTTGTGAGTGCAAAAACGACTCCGTGCATGTTGAGCATGGTGTAAACACGCTCCTGCCATCGACGGAAATTCTGGCCGGCAAAGACCTCAATTTTTGAGACGTCGGGAAGCGGCTTCGCGTAAGCAACCGAGACGGCGGGAAGGGCAGGTTGCACAGCAGCGTCAACTTGCATGTCGTCAGCCATAAGTCCTTTAGATTGTTAGCCGACTGACGGGTATCACTATTCCTGAGGCGTGCGACAGCACTGCCCTAAAGGACTTATCCGCGTGGCACGCGCAAGTCCCCCAAGATACAACAGGATCCTCTCGAAACGTGTCCGAGACTCAGAACTGGCAAGAGAGAACGCAGTAGTCCCCGAACCCAGAGCAGAGAAGTTTTAGGTTAAAAGAGATCAAAGAAGCACGCCACCTTCGTATTGAAAAAACGGGACCTTTATAAAACTGCCCACGACCATTAAAAAACAAAACCGTCCATTAACTCCAACGTTTTAGAAAACGTTCACATAGTGGCTGTATATTTTCGGAGAGGATCAAGGAAAGGAGTTGTTGACTCGTTCAAAATGCAACGGTTACAAAACCAGGGTTTTTAGATAAGCTCATTCAAAATTTAAAAACAATTTAATTTAAAAAAAATAAAACCAAGGCTAAAAATATTTTGAGGCCAATGATCGTACGCGCAGGGGGGGGAAACGGCAGATTTGCACTACAACAGGCCCACGAGGCCCATCCTCATGCGCGCGAGCCTCCTCCACTTTGCTAGCTACTTTGGGATCTAATATCACCTTTTGATATATAAACACTAGATGGAAACCCAAGCTAGGCAATGTGGGACATGAGACTTTTGAAATATCTATAACATACAACAAAATCAATATGATTTAGATGACTTAGCAGATGCCATGTTTCATTATGAGACAGATGACTATGGCATATAAGTATTTGTTGCATATGATTCAGAAGATGCCCTGTTTGCAAGTTTGATTTTTTAAAATTAAGTAAGGTGGAGAAAATATCTCCGATTTTTATTTTTAAATACAAAAATATTGTGTATTTTTATTTTATTTTTAAATACAAAATGTACTGGCCGAGTTAGTGGCTCGACAGACCAACCTCATACGCTGACCGAATCCACATCTCAGTCAGCCGACCTCCATGTTAAGTGCTATGTAGATCGGCACACAAAGGGAAGTTGGTAAAGATAACTAAAAGGGGAGTTGGAGAACGTGATCTAGTAAACGAGAGTTGGATGGTTACCAGGGCAGTTGTGTTAGCTTAACTCATACAAAAAGCGTAGATACGAGGTATGTAATCAAATCCTAATTAATACACTAACTGAGTCATGCCCATCTGACTTGAACATTGGAGAGTCTTTGCTGGTACTGATAAATCTACAACTTATGTAGATTTATAGAGCTAGTTTACATGATTTTTGGTTTAGCTCACAAAAAAATTATGAGAAAATAACCTAATAACATTTAATGTCAGGTATTTTGTGTTCTTGAGATTGTTTATTAAAAATTGCATGGTTTTATTTAATTATTTGGATTTATCAATGTAGGGAGTTTGAGCAAAGAAAATAGACAATGTCAGAATGTTCAGGCAGGCAAATTTTGGCTTAAAAGTACAAGAAGAAAGCAAGTCAGCATTGATGCCCAGTAGAGAGGACCGCCTAGCACTAGCACACCAATGAACATTCAAAGAAGGGCACCCAGCGAAGAAAGGCACCCATTGCTAGCATATTTTTAGCTTTGCGAGCTTCTATCTATCATTGGGTCTGACGCATTTTTATGGTCCAAAAAGCCTAAATTCATTATAAAAAGGTTAAAACTACATGTTTGGGAACATTCTTTGACTTAACTAAGGACCAAAAGCGAGGTAGAGCTTGAAGATTCATCTCTGGCTTTGGATCTTGAAGAATTGGGATTTGATTATCAAGATTCATGGTTTTCTTTTTGTCTTTTTTTTTTTTTTCTTTGCTCTGAGTTTCTAAATCCCTTTAAGGTTAAGTTAGGATAAATCTTGTTTTGAACGTAATGTAATCAATTTCTTTTCTAAATCTTTCTCTTGTTTTTGTTAATTTAGTTGTTAAATTCGTGCTTAATGTTTTTCCATGATTGACACTCATTAAAAAATTGATTAGTAATCTAAATCTTACAATTGAAAAATTGAGGTTTAGATCGTTCTAATTCAATAACCTTACAACTCAGGGATAGGAATAGATTATATGCCTTATTGTAAATTTCTTTCTCTTAATGCTTATAACTGATTTTGCTTGCCTAAGAAATTAGGGTTCATCATTAGGATTAAAGGATTTATTGTCTAAGGAATTAGGATTTAACTAAGTTAGAGAAATTGAGAGTAAATTACTTAACAAGAAGGGGTTTGAGAAAGAAAGAGATTATTTTAGGGGATAATCAAGGAGATTCCGAAACCTAGCCACTTTTATTCATTAATTTTCTATACACATTTAAATTGCATTTTTTGTTATTTACACTTTTAATTCAAAAATCCCAAAAATTCCTAATCTTTCTTTAATTCTTAAACACCTAAGTAATTACTTGGTTGAATTGGTGTTAAACCACAATTTCTGTAAAAACAATAACCTATACTTTCACTTTATACGACTAATACACTTGTCGCTAACCTTATAAGTACCACCCCTCATTCTGGTGAGGAGATCGAATCGAGCCGTGAAAAAGCTAATCGGAGGAGAGGAGGTCGTAGTGTTCACTCAATTCGAAAGGAAAGTCCTTCATAATCGCTGCAGGTACACAAAATTTATCGTCTTAAATCAAATGCCATTTAAGAACTGCTACAGGGTAAATAAAAGGGTTTGTTGTGTTTGCGTCCAATCTAATGCTGTAGGATATAAATGAACATGATATTAGTGTATATTCATTTGAATAAACCTTTTGGTCTTGAATTTAACAAGTGTTATTACTTTAGTCTCTAATTAAATTTAAGATTGATTAAGTTTCTTTTTTATATATGATATATTTGGATAAAAAATTTAATTAAACACTTGTTAAATAAATACCTATCATGTAAATACTTATATAAAAGCTATTTTTATAAATAAAAAAATAAGATTAAATTATTTTTATATAAATTATAAATTTTTTTCATAAGTTATTCTGAAAACTTATAAACATATTATAAATTATTATTTTTTTAAATTCTATCACTCACATAGATACTTATTTTCCGTAAGATAAAGCTCCTAAATAATTTTTTTCGCAAACAAATTCTTGCATAAATTCGGAGTGCTTAATGTAGGTTTAGATGCAGACACCTATCTTTTTTCTCTCAAACTTTCAGGTACCAATAACTGCCGAAGCATGTGTTTTAATTTAGACCCCACCTTTATACATATTACCAGGGAAACCTTATTAAAATGATCATTTGCAATGCCACATGTCCTTTTCGCAAATTAATGACAGAAATGGGATGTTTCAAGTGCTAATTTCTACCAAAAAATAGTGTGAAATCTCGCTGTTCTTTTGACCGAAAAATAAGTGCCAAATTTCCAATGTCAAAGAATTTCAAAGTTAAAAATACATGTGGAAGTTTTTGGTGCGTTTAAGCTCCCCCGTTTTATTTATTCACATCCACCAAGATAAATATTGCAAGACATATAATTATTGAGAAAAAAGATCATGCACTGACAATTACACTGTCATCCAATCACAAATCACCATTTATTGTAAATTTGTTGACTTTTATAATAAATACTTTAAAAATCATATTAATGATGATTTCTGATCGGTTGACAGTATAAAATTTTTTACACTAATAATGTATGACCATTAAACCCATAATTATTTACTCAATGAAAATAATATTCAAAAGAAATTATTTCTTTCAATTTCGAACGGCAATATGAAATAACCCTTTCATCAATTGCTGGAACAAAAATCACATCTTCAAATTAGATTTAACGGAGATTCGGATCCCCCGAAGGAGTGCATTTTAAAAGATGTACAATTATAATTAAGAGAAAAAAAAAAAAAGCTATGCACTAACAGTGTAAAAGAATTTTATATTGTCATTCAATCACAAACTATCATATATGGTATGTTTGTTGAATTTTACAATAATTACCTTAAAAGTCATATCAACAGTAATTTTTAATTGGTTAATAATATAAAAAATTTTACACTAATAATGCATAACCATTAAACTCTTATATTAATTATTAAAAAATTAGCCATTAAAATTATAACAAAATATACATACACGTATAACAAATATTAAAGTTATTAAAATCTTAATTTTTAAGCATCAATCATAACTATATTTTATCAACAAATGCTAGCGTGGACCATGCTTTCATGTGATCTACGGTGGTCCACCTTGATTTTACTAGATATAACAGGTGATTTAAGCTTTTATTTTTTTTCTTTTTTTTTCTTCTAAATATCAATTGACTTTTATGTCTTTTTTGGTTTTCTCTCTGCTGAAGAGTCTAACGACGATGCTATTATGCTCCTTGCCCAGACAGCTTGCCACCTACAGGGGCCAAAAAAAGACAAGATTGCACACACAATCTCAATTGTTGATCAACCACACACAATCTCAATCCAAATAAACAAAGCAAAGCACATGTTGGATGAGCGGGGGTCGTTTTCATAAACGAGAGTGAGGATGCAATGTTTGGATTTGGGTAAGTTGTAGATCCAGGGGCAAACGATAGTGAAGAAGCGGTGTTTGGGTTTGGGCATGGTGTAGATCCAGGGGCGAATGAGAGTGAGGATGCGGTGTTTGGGTTTGGACATAGTGTAGATCTTAGGGCGCGTGTATGACTTGTCAACATCGTTTCATTAGAGAGGAGTTGAGCCAAGGGCATTGTTTGGGTTTGGGCACAGTGCTTGATGACTTCTTCAACGATGTCAGTTCCCAAAACGGCAATGTTGATGGTTCCTAAAATGGTAGTAGCAGCAGTTTCTGAAACAACACATGTCAGTCTACAAGGATAACATTCACAGTATTTTTTTGGATAAAAATAATTTAAAATGGAAAAAAAATTACAAGTAATTCATCTCAACTCTTTAATATTTTAATATTAAATCTAGCGGATATGATTGTGTTCACCACCGTGAACTATATGAGACAGTAGTTCACTCTAGCCTCCCTCGTATTTTATCCTCTAAATTACATCTTTAATTTTAGATATGGGGAGTGTTTTTGGAAACGAGACGTCCTAAAATTTTCTTGTTAAAAGTAAAAAAATAAAAAATAAAAAATCTAGGTCGTATATAAACCAAAAAAAAAAAAAAATGCAACGAGCACCCACAATGCACTAACGAACAATTTGGCAATAGCAGCCAATACCTTGAATCCGAGAAAGCTGGTGCTGACTATATTTTACTTCTCAACCAAAACTAAATGTATAGTACCTGCATATAAAGGAAAGGGTCGGCATGGGGACAGAGAATAATATCACATTCCCTTAACTAAACCACAGGTAACTGTTACTGTACATTCAAATTTAAGTGGCAGCACAAATATTTCAACCGTTCGGAACAATCAATTATCTTCTGAACCAAAAATTTGTTCCTTGATCTCCTCGATTTTAGCAGCCAGTTCATCTCTATTTTGCTGCAGATTAACAAATTTAATTAAGCTGGGGAACCAAGATGCACAGATCAGCCAAAATAACTGCAATTATTTGGTACCTTGAAAAGCAGATAAGGGAACTGAACCATACTGTATATGCAAGCCCTACAACTTCCAATAACTTAGGAAACTGTGCCATAATAATGAACAAAAAAATGAGTTAAGATTCGTTAATACTATATGTCAAAGTTAGTAAAATTAAACTTTTAATAATTTTTTGTAGAGTTTAAATTTAACCAATCTAACTGTTGAATTATGTGATATTATCTTCATAATTATATATATCAAATTTCACATCATTTGGACCTTTTTAAATATATTATCTAACATTGAATATTTACATATATTTTAATATCATATTATATATTAAAATGATGTGATGAAATATTAAATAATTTGAGAATTATATAAAATTTTATATATTTAATCTAATTAATAAAAACATTAAATTTAACAATTAAATTGGTTAAATTTACATTCTACAAAAAATTATTAAAAATATAATTTAACTAACTTTGACATCTAATATTAATAGATCCTGACCCCAAAAATATATCAGCATTCAAAAAGCCCGCGTTGGATTTAAAAAATATTTACATGATCAACGATCAATTGCACCAATAACGGCTGATGTTAGCCACAGAGCCACTAAGGCACCACCCCCATACAAGACAATAGAACCAGTGTTATCTGCATCAAACTGTAAAAGGCCAAAAAGAGGGCAGGTTAGATTAAAAAAAAAAAACACAGCAAACTAGGTTATTTTAATTCTTAATAGTATATCAGTAATGCAATGCAAACAGACAGAGACAGCAAAAATTACAGTCAACCCTCTTTCAGTAAGTAGGAAAAAAAGCAGTCAGTTTCACAAGCACAAGCCAGTAATGACGCATCACAAAATCAAATAAGAAACAATTTATTGATGTTACATCATTAAGATGCAACATCCAATCACTTTAGTAAAGAAAATGAAGACACCCACGCTTTGATGGTCCCTTCAGACAAATAATTTTCACAATGGCTTTGAAGCTGTGAGTTTCATAAGTAATACTAACAGATTCGAACAAAAGATAACAAGAATAGAAAACAAATATAGATAAATGAAACAGACTCTTAATAGTAGGAAAAACACAAAAGCTAACAGAAAATCATTTGCTAGTTTAGCATATTTGATGTAACAAAAAAGATAGAGAGAATATAGAAAGAGTAAAAGAAAGTGTAATTTAGCAAGACTAATAAAAGAACCTGAGCACCAAGAAACAGATCATAAAATAGAAAACACGGTGTATCATAGCACTTGAGAACTAGTACAACCTTGCAAAGGCAAATATAAAAGGTTAATAGTTTATGCATAGTGAAAGTAATGTAGAGGATGAAAAGGTTCATGGATTGATGGAGATTTTTCAAGTCAGATTTGGTTGCTCAGGTAAAAACCCAAAAATGATGTCACAGCAATCGCAATGGCTAATGTTCAGTAATAGTATAAACAGAACACATAGTCATAGCAAAAATTTGGATACAGGAAATAACACTAGCAACTGCAAACAAGAATTAGTGTCAAAATTACTTCAGCACACACAAACCTATACCTTTTAGGAAAGAAACACTGATTAACATTATTAAGCAGTGCTAACATTAAAATAATAACTTCACAACCAAAGTATTCACAAAGTAGTTACTTGAAGAAATCCAATATTATAGGTAGGGGTGTTCAAATCCAAACCAATCCAAAAAAATAACCGAAAACTGATCCAAAAAATCGAAAACCGAAGCAAATCGAATTTTTTTGGATGGTGTTGGATTGTTTTATAATGTAACCGATCGGTTCGGTTTTCAGTTGATGTCTCTGAAACTGAACCGAACCAAACCGAACCGAAATTGTAGGTACTGAACTTATATTTTTCAATGTTGTGCATTTTAGGCTAACAAATAAGAAGTAAAGAAAAGGAGCCGATCCTCGAGTGACCTAATTCCATTTTGTGACTCACGCACGCCGCTCCTCTTCTTTTGGCCACCTGGGGCTATTGCACGGTCGCACTCGCCCCCTTTCAAGCTCACCGCCACCGTCGCTCTCAGCCCCTTGAATAGGTATTCTTCTTCCTCTCTTCCTGCTTTCAAGTTTCTTTATGTTCCTCCTTTCTTTCCTTTTTTTCTCCTTCTTGCGGGTATGAAAGAACACGTTTTCAGCAAGTAGCATTTGCTGTTTGTGTTCCTCAAATCCTTATTTGTGTTTTTTATTTCTACCCTTTGCCGAAGTTGTTTTTTCTTGAAGCTATTTGCTGAGTTTGCTCTTTGATTTGGAACAAATGTTCATCTTCATGTATAAATCAAATGCACATAAAACTTAATATTTATCATTTTGTTCTTAAAAAAATTAGACTTTGTTACTTTCATTTTAAATGCATTTTTTTTCGTTGTGGCTTGATCTGAAGTCTGAACCCTTGCCCACATCTCAGTAAGTGTTCATTTTTTCTAACATAGTCATTATCCCAATAATTTGAACTTATGCCGCGGTAGCAAAATTATCTGTCTTTCTCTCCTCTGCTTTGTTTCCCAATTCAACAATGTTTCTATGTAAATTGAAAGCAATAAAGAGATTGCTCCTCATCTTGAATTAAGTGTAAATTGATTCATTGGCTGCTGGCTATGTTTGCATATTGAACTTACAGGTCTGCTTGATACCAAAACAATAGAAATTCGAAAACTAACTAGTGAATAGAAATAAATTTAGTAGATTAAAAATAGAGTTTAATTTATATATTGTCAACTGATATAAAAATCATCATGGATATGACCTATAAAATAGTTATTATGTCATATGTAGCAATCTATAATTGAATGATAGTATAAATTAAATCTTTAAAAATATACTTGTATCAATTGGTCACTTTTGTACAAGACACCTCAAATTGGTTCTTAAATGGCAATTACTATCACGATCAGTAGTAACAAAATCATATTGAACTTAATGCAGCATAAACCACTATTATCTTTACCTTGCACATTAATTCTTAACCAAATCTCAATTGGCTGCAATTTATTTTCTAGATGAAGACTTCTAGCATTTCAAGACTTAATAAAACAACAATAAGATAATGGGGATGGGTAATCATACAACAATTAAAAGGAGTACTTATTTTAGTGTTACGAAAATTTTTTAGACTATAATGCATTGTTTTGGTTTAAACAGTTAGGTGAAACTGTGAAAGGCCTGAATAAGACAGCAAACGAATCATTTGGGTGCCAAAACTAGACACAAAACGAAGGAAATTGGACACAGTACACGCACGGCTAACAGGTTTGTAAAATTGATCTTGTATGGATTTTTGGAACTCATTGGTGAACGGTTCAGCTATTTAACTATCTGATCTAGTATGATAATTAGCTGTACGTTGATATTTATTTTGCATCCTATCTGCTCTAATTTAATAATGAATTTGCTGACATTGTCTCACATAATTAGTTTGTGTTATTGTTAATTTCCTGCTGAGTTATACTATGCCAACTTAATACAATGGAACAATTAGTTGCCTAATAATTTTTTTGAAATTGGTTTTTCAGTTCCTTTGGCATAATCAGCCATCACAATATCATTACCATGGAGGTATCAATTACCACTTTTCAATTTTTGGACTTTTGGTCTAATTCCTTTTATTAAATATGTTTTATTCTTTAATATGTGCTGATGGGTAACGCATTATTTTCCTATGTTACAGGCTAAAAATAGCGACAGTGGCAGATTGATTACAATAAATCAGTCTGCTAAAGCTTCAAATGAATCACTAGTTACAGTTACAGATGGGCAGGGGCAACAAGGTGATTCAAACAAAGAGGGAGGGTCGATAGTTGATAAAACTCCAAAGAAAAGGAAAGTTGGAGAAGAAGAAGCACTAGCAGTAACAACAAAAAATGCTAATCCTAGAGATCCAGGTAACAAAAAACCTCCTAAGACTAGATCTTGGACTTGGGATCATTTTGTAAAAGATGATTCTGCTAAACCTAGAGCTAAATGTAAATGGTGTAGGGTGTCTTATGCATGTGATTCACATAGAAATGGTACAAGCAATCTTAAAAACCATTTATTGAACCAATGTAGAAAGTTCCTCAAAGAGTCTCTTGATCACACTCAACAATCTCTTTCCCTTCAACAATTGAAAAAGGAAGACGGAAAGGGAAATAGTAGTTCTCTTACTGGTGTTCATTTTGATGTTGATGCATGTAGACAAGCTCTAGCTAGGATGATAATTGTGGATGAGCTACCTTTTAAGTTTGTTGAAGGAGAAGGCTTTCGTTTTTTTATGAGTGTTGTGCAACCTAAACTTTCAATTCCGAGGAGGATTTCCATTGTTAGGGATTGTTGGAGCCTTTACTTAAATGAGAAACATAAATTAAAAGGTGTGTTTAGTCGCTCAAATCAAGGTGCTAGCCTCACGACTGATTGTTGGACTTCTGCGCAAAATTTGAGTTATCTTTGTCTTACAGCACATTTCATTGATGAAAATTGGGATTTTCATAAAAGAATTCTTAACTTTTGTCCAATTAAGAATCACAAGGGAGAAACAATTGGTAGAAAAATTGAGAAATGTTTGGAGAGTTGGCTAATAGGTAGAGTTTTCACTATCACAGTTAACAATGCTAACTCAAATGATGTTGCAATCTCTTATTTGAAAAGTAGAATGGAGGATTAGAATACACATCCACTAAAAGGAGAACATATACATGTTAGGTGTTGTGCATATATTTTAAATCTTGTGGTCAATGATGAATTGAAGGAATGGAATTCTTCAATTAGTAGAATTAGGAATGCAGTCAGATATGTTCGTGCATCAGCTGGTCGCATGGATAGGTTTAAAATGTGCATTAAGGAAGCTAGGATACAAGATAAATCATATGTGTAGTTCGATGTTCCCACTAGGTGGAACTCCACCTACATCATGCTTGAAAGTGCATTGAAGTTTCAAAAAGCATTTAAGAGATTGAGTGAGAAATGTCCTGAATATGTGATGTTGCAAGGTGGTATCCCAAGTAATGAGGATTGGGATAATGCAAGATATATTGTTAAATTCTTGAAAAAAAAATTGATATCAGTGAGAAGGTATCGAGTTCAAAATTTGTAACTTCTTCTTAATATTTTAATGAGCACTACTTGATATTAACTACATTTCAGAAAATGATAGGGAGTTTTGACCTTTTACTTGGAAGCATGGCTAAAAAAATGAAAGCTAAATATGATAAGTATTGGGGGAACATTAAAAACATGAATATGTTGATTTTTGTAGCTGTGGTGCTTGATCCTCGAAACAAATTTCATTTTGTTAAGTGAGGCTTAAACAATATTTATGAGAAAAAAGTTGTTGAATTTTTGTGTGAAAAGATAAAGGAGACATTATACAAAATGTTTGAGGTGTATTAGCTTTTTGATAATAAAGGGCAGCAGGTTGAAAATTCTGCACAAGCCTCCCATGAAATGGAAATGGCTGAAAATAATGCACCTGATATTTCATTTGCTTTGGAATTTGAGAAGGACATGAGTCTTAATGAGAATATGAATAAAAATGAAGTGGATTTGTATCTCATGGAGGGTTTGGAGAAGAAAACCAATACTAATTTTGACATTTTGAATTGGTGGAAAGTAAATTCCAGCAAATATCCCATTCTTGGCCAAATAGCTAGAGATGTATTGGTCATGCCTGTGTCCACTATTGCTTCAGAGTCAGCTTTTAGCACTGGAGGTAGAGTGCTTAATTGTTATAGGAGCTCTCTTACCCCAAAAACAGTAGAAGCTCTAATTTGTGCACAAAATTGGTGTTGATCCTCCTCGATGTCAACGGACATTAAAGAGCTAGTGGATGAATTAGAAAATCTTGAACTAGGTATTTTTTTATTGTATTTTTTTTATTAAACTTTATCACAATTGTTTACTTATTTTTCACTTATTTTATTTTCATATTCATTATTATATTTTATATCATTTTAGAACATGTCCTGATGCTGATTCTAATTAGTTTTGCTGCACTTGGAGTTGGAGCTAACCCCTTTGATATGGTATAATTGATCATTTTTCTAATCGATCATTTTTTTCTAAACTTGCAATGTCTTATGTTATAATGAATCATGTTTTATTTTCTGCAGGCTGAATTGAATAAGTTGTGTACTGTTGTCCCTTAGAAAAGTTGAGGACTTAAAGTTACTGGCCTGTTGTTGCTTACTTGCTTTTACATGGAATTGTTGTAAAATGATGCTTTCTGCATATGTGCTCTCCAATCTATTTTGTTGTTGCCTTCTTGGTTGGCTGTTGATAATTGTTAATTAGTAATTTGTTATATTGTGATATTTTATATGGTTTTAGGCTTTTTTTTAGTTTTAAACATGTACTTTTATGCTTTTAAGTCTTAAGATTCTCTATACTGCCTAAGTGCCCATGTTTCGATGATTTTAGGGTTTAGCAATCAAATATGTACTTGAAAGTAATGACAGCCATGTACTGTTTTTCGCTATTATCTTAAATGGCAAATTGGCAAGTTTTAAATCATTTGGCTATTTATGTTGATTAAATGGCAGATTGGCAAATTTTGCCTATTAAGTTAAATTATGACAAGTTTGGGTTATAAAACCATTTGTTCTATTAATTATTGTGAACGTGATCTCATCTAATTAGATTTTCCATAATATGTTAATTGGCAGGTTTTGTGTTTTAATGTTTTTATAAAAAAAAAATTGATAATGTGATTTAATTTAAAAAAGAAAAGAAAGAGGAAAAGGGATTGAAATCAAAAACCGAATTAACCGATCCAATATAAATCGCATTTTTCGGATTGGATTGGATCGTATTTTTTAAAAGAACAATCCAAATCGATCCAAACCGCATCATATTTTAAGTTTTGGATCAGATGATTTTTTAGATCAAAATCGATCCAAACCAATCCGTGAACATCCTTAATTATAGGAAATTTCCCCATCTGATTATATGATATGTCCTTGAAACTCAACGAAATGATAGAGTGACAACAAGAACAAAAATATTGAAAAACAGAAAATTAACAACATAATAACAAAGGTTAAAACATATGTAAGGCAACAAGAAGGAAAAAGAGAAAAACCTTATCGTGGGTTTGATTACTCACAAATAAGACAATTACAGGGAAAGATAGAAAGAAGAACACAAAAAACTAATTCATCCTCTTGCTTTAGAAAAGGAAAAACACCCAAAAGTAAAGTAAAATAAAAATTACTTCTCTATATTTCTCCCCATAAAATCACTCATCCCATACCTCTCTCTTTTCTTTTTATTTCTCTTCTTGTAAAAAGTATTATGAAAAGAGTTTAATGGTCATACACTGTCAGTGTAAAGTAATTTTACATTGTCAACCAATCAGAAATTACCATTGATATGACTTTTAAAGTATTTATTGTAAAAGTCAACAAACTTACAATAAATGATGGTTTGTGATTGGATGATAGTGTAAAACTACTTTACATTGACAGTGCATGACCTGTTTTCTCCTATGAAAGAGTTTAATGGTCATGCACTGTCAATGTAAAGTAGTTTTACACTGTCACCCAATCAGAAATCACCATTGATATGATTTTTAAAATATTTATTGTAAAAGTCAACAAACTTACAATAAATGTTGGTTTGTGATTGGATGACAGTGTAAAAGTACTTTACACTGTCAGTGCATGACCTATTTTCTCTTATGAAAGAGCTTAATGATCATGCACTGTCAGTGTAAAGTAGTTTTACACTGTCAACCAATCAGAAATCACTATTGATATGACTTTTAAAGTATTTATTATAAAATTCAAGTATGGGAATAACATTTCTCTTATATAAAATGGACTAGAAGTTTAGAAATATTAGTCACTATTGCTATTATAAAAAAGGAATAATACATCAGTAGGTTCCTGACTTTTTAGGCAATTTTTAATTATGTTCCTATACTATAAAAATGTATAATTGAGTCCTTAATCTTTAAAAAAAATTAATTGGGTCCCTAGTATTAAATTGTTGTGAATATTGTGTTAACTTGGACGAAATATTCCCTAGTAAGGACTCAATTAAAAAATATATTAAAGGGACCTAATTAAAAATTATCTAAAAATTCAGAACTTACTCAATAGTTTAACCATATTTTAAAAAAAAAATTCTTGATTTTGCCTTTGTTTTATTTTAGAAAAAAGGAAAAATTATAAAAAGGGGCAGAGAGCATATTTCAATATTCAAATGTTGTCGCATTATTATTATGTAATTAAATTGCATTTTTAGTCTTCCTATAATTCTCAATTATCGATTTTGGTATCTCTATTTTAATTCTGCAATTTTAGTACTCTAATTTATAAATATCTTGAATTTTATATCCCTTATTTTTAATTCTGCAATTTTAGTTTCCCAAATTTTGAAAACCTTCAATTTTGGTACAACCATTAAATGTTCATCTGTTGATTATTAATGTCTTAACGTTAACTATGACCTGACATTAGCCTGTTAAATATTATCCACCACATATTCAGTCTAATGTCATATCATAGTTAACGTTGAAGTATTAGCAATCAACAGATAAATATTTAACGGTTAGACAAAAATTGCATATTTTTAAAATTTGGAGGACTAAAATCGTAGAATTAAAAATAAGTGTGAAGTATTTACTAGTTTTGTCAATAACTAATCTTTGCTGCAAAATTTGGCTAACTACTTTTAATTAGGTATCTTCTCCCAACCACCTTTTTTTTAATCCATAAAGCTCAAACACAAGACCTTACTAGACTAACATAATGTTAGTAAATTAAAGGTTAAACTATTAAGTAGGTTCCTAAACTTATAAGTAATTTTTAATTAGATCTTTGTACCATATTTTTTTTAACTGAGTCTTTAATTTTTTGTATTTTTTTAATTTGGTCCATATGGCAAATGGCAATTAAACAAAAGTTAACCTTAAGAACCCAATTAATTTTTTTTTTAAAATTAAGAACTCAATTATAAATTTTTATAATATAAAAACCTAATTAAAAGTTATCTAAAAATTCAGGACTTACTCATGTATTATCCCTATAAAAAATGGAGCTTGAAATATCAGTCACTGTGTTCTGTAAAATATATCAACTTAAGCCTTATGATTTATGTTTCGAAAGGAAAAAGCTATTTAGTACGAAACAAGTTTCATACAATAACACGAAGGTGTGTTTTTTCGGTCAAAAAAATATTTTATGTGTTTATATTTTTAATTAATATTTATTTTTAAAAAAATGTTAATTAACATTTAAAATTTGTGCATTTCGTAACATTTTTATTTGTACCAACTAGCAGTGCTGGTTTCAAAAATTATAATTTTTTTCCTGTAAAAATAATGATAAATGATGGTTGAATAGTATTAATCATGAATTAAGGAAACATAATTCTAGTACCACTATTAGTTTTAGAAGAATAGGAAAGAACAGGAAATATTGAAAAAGGAAATATTTGATATTTGGATGAGTTCAATGAATTGGGAGGTTTAGAAAAATGATGCAAGTTTAGAAAAATGTAGGACTTGATAGATGATTTGATGGATGGCTTACACTGATGGATGAATAGCCTACTTATAGGCTCATCCTCCGCCTCTAAATGTGGTGGGAAATTCTACTGTAGGCTATTCATGTTCGAGAGTTGGTTATCCTGTTAACATGCTGTCATCGACATCTCTAGTTTTTTTTTTTTTTTTTCAATACACACAGAGACGGATTCAGAAATTTATTAAAGGAGAGCAAAAAAAAAATTACACCAACATTTTTTTGATTTTTTTAAATTATATACAATATTTCTCATTTCTTTATTCTTACACTAACTTTGAAAAACATTATACTAACATTAATATTTAAAAAATATTATATGACATTTCTTATATATTATATTAATCTTTTTAATTATTTAAAAAACATTACATTCTGTATTTTAGAGATTGTTGTAAACATTAAAAAATAAGAGAATTATGTACAATTTGTAAAAACTTTAAAAAATGTCAATATAATTTATTTCAAAAAATATTAAATAAATATTAAATTATAATAATTAAATATATCATATTGTTATTTAAATTATAAATATTATTTTTTAAAATCTATTTTACATTATTTTCATAATTAAAAATGATATCTCAATTATAATAATTAAAACATAAAAAATTAATATCAAAATATAATATATATAATTCTGTAGAGAGAGGAGGTCAAGACCCCTGTTTGCTCCCTTGGATCCGTCCCTGAATACACGCTAAATATTTTACAAGAATTTTGCATCACCTTTTTAACAAAATCAAAAGGTAAATTGTGTATATTTTTACTAGAAATTCAGTTTAAACACAAAATAAACAAGACTTAAGAAAAAGGAAAAGAGTGAGAATGTGAGAGAAGTAGACACGGCAAGTTCCTGATAACCACGGGTCATTAGATAAAGAACAGATTCCCACAATTTCTTCTCGCTTTTGGGTCTAGAAGACATCTTCCAGCCATTTTCCATGTCCATTTACACTGTTAATTCTGTCCCACACGGAGGAAGCCACCTTTCCGCGACGGTGTCCCCTGTCCCACACTGTTAATTCTCATTTAAATCCTCATCCTAAGTTAGTCTAACTCTTCTTGTCTTGAATTTGAACCTGCTATTCTTCCTCACAATGATCAATATTGAAGCCTTTCAAAACTCAATATCAAAACTCCTAATCCACCCGTTGCTATGGACACTCACAGGCTTTGTGTCAAGCATAGTTGGGTTCAGCTGTTATGCCCTCAGCCCCTGATGCCGATACTTGTTCGGACAATGGAGCCCTAAGATCGTTGTGTACAGCGTGGTAAGCTCACTTTTGTCTATCTTTATGCTCTTCGTTAAAAGATGCAGCGGGGAACATGGGAGGGGTTTCTTGTTGAAAGCACAGGTGGGTTTTGTGGTCTTAGCGCTTACCTCTCTATGGTCTTTCTTGGAAGACCGTAGTGAAGAAGGGACAGAGGAAAAAAGGTACGGCAAAACGATGAACCTGACTTCCACTGGGGCATTTGCCTTGATGGCTATGAGCTTGTCTAGACAACTTCAACTTGGATTCGATGTTGGTGTGTTTAACTTCTTGGTTGGATGTTTCTTGGTGACAGTGATGAAGATGAGCTTAAAGCTAGCTCCAGTTGCCGCATTGTTCTGCTATTTGCTTGTCAACATCCGTTCCATTACTGATTTTTTGCTTGAATTGCATGCACGTGGTGCCACACAGCATGCAGATGGCAGGAAAACTGAATCTGTGGACCAAAATACAGATAATTCCGAACATGACCTGCTTGAATTGCTTGCATGTGGTGCTACACAGCATGCAGATGGCAAGAATACTGAATCTGTCAGATAGTTCCGAATTAGATACAGATAGTTCCGAACATGATGACCAATTCTTTGCTCCTATGTTACATATATTAGATTTTGGGTCGATTTCATCCCCACTTTAAGGTGAGGGTTGTTTAAGTTTTACAACCTCTACGAGGAGAAATTATTAGGTAGTTAAAGACCTATCAAGTATTTATGATTCTAACCAATGTTTATATAATACATTTAAATTTTACAATTTAAGAAAAAAGATTAATAACACTTAATTATATAGTCATGTAAAGATTAATTGAAACTATAATGATCCAAAATTACCTAACAATTTCTTTTTACCAGGCTCTATCTCTAATTAATATGGAACCTGAGTGTTTTTCCTAATAGCATATCCTCCCAATAAAGAGGGAGGATACCGAATAAAAATGGGAAAGTGGGATTAAATCAGTGTAGGAGTGCCATGTGCTGAATAGTAGTTGAAGGATAAAATGGATAAGAAATGTATATACCAAAATTTGTTATTGCCTTTGTTATTGCTTTTTTCTTTAAGAAAAGGAGGCAATAACACCTAGAATCCGCACGAGAAGGCAACTGAAGCCTTATCCGCTAAAACAATGAAAGAGAGAAAATCAGGAACAAAATCAAAAGTTTTACAACTTGAATAAACTGAAAGACTATGTTTGGCTAATGTATCAGCAGCTTGATTTCCTTCCCGATAGACATGGCTCCATTTGAAACTACAATCAGTAGAGAAGTCCACGCTTGAATCTGCCTGATTAGAGGATGGCAAGGATGTCGGGATGAGCAGCCATGGAGAATAAAATTTATAGCTGTCATTGAGTTTGATTCTATATGCAGCTTGCGGTACCCTCTGCTGCAGGCTATTTGTATGCATGAACAATGGCCCACAGCTCTGTGCTTGAGTAATAGAGCACTGTCCCAACTTATATTAGTTTCAACCAGGTACGCGGTACTGGTACGGGTTTGTGGTTCATGTAAGTATGCGGTTTGTCACTTTTTAAGTTATTATTACAATATTTCTTTTGAGAATAAACAGGGATGTGGTACTGTGGTACGGTAAATTTGGTACACGGTATGTAGGATTGTTGAGAAAATTATGTAACTATGCTCTGGTCGCTGCCAACAGAAGCTATGAGCATTGGCATTATCAGAAGAGAAACGCAGCAACGGTTGACAAAGTTGAATAGCTTTGTTAACTTGCCCAGCTAATTAGTTGACAGCATGCACTAAATCAGTAGGTGCCTTGGATTTGGCCTCAAAAACAAGCTCATTCCTATCCAGCCACAAAGCATCAATAAGGGAGGCAAAACAGGATACGCCAGCGATCAGATTCTTGCTTCATGGAGTGAATATTCGAGGACAACCACATTTGAAGAGAAGATGTGAAAAAAATTATGCTGCAACCGAGAATTAGTAAGCAGCATCCAGGCTAGACTTGCATGATTGCAGTCTTTTGTTATTGCTATATATTACAGACGATGACTTAGAATATGTCTTCGCATATGAAACAGATGACTTAGAAGATGTCTTTGCATGGTTTGTGACCGTAATTTCGGCTATAACATCAAGATTTTTGGGGTTTTTGTAACTACAATGACACTGTAATTATAATTGTGCCAGTCGTATTATTTTTTCATAATTTGCTGTAAAATCAAGGAACACAACAAAATTGTGAATGCGATCGCGATCCAATTTAAAACCTTGATACAGACAATACCATAGATGGATGATACAAGTACAATTGTCCAAATGATAAGTGTTAGTAACATACTCTTTAACACTCACTTTTTCTATTGGTTACAATTTATTTAAAACTATAAAATTTTGAGAGAGTCTCATTAAATAGGATGTGAAATCACAAAATTTTGAAATTTCTAATAAATTTCAACCAATAAAAGAGAGTATATCAGAAAGTGTATTCCTAGCATTTCACTTGTCCTAATTGTAAGTGTGAATTTTTGTAAAATTAAGATAGTTGGAGAAATTTTTTATTTTTAATTATAAAAAAAATACGTTATTAATAAAAAATGAAGAGATAAAAACAAAAAAATATGTAAAAAAAAAAAATAACTTTTAATATTTTCTAGCCGCTGGGAGATGGTAAACAAAAGGGTTACAAACAAATTATGTCTCTGAACGCCAATCTAGTTAATTAGGTTTTTGGTCCCATATTTATGCTTTTAATAATACTTGCAATTATTATTATTGTTAAGAGAAGTTTTTCAAAATTAAATTTTTTTAAATTTAATTTGAGATCAACTATGTTGTAAGATAGTGATTGAACAAATTACCATAGAGTGGAATGTTGAAATTGACTGACTATTAAATTTTAATTAATAAATTTGTAGTTCAAAATGCTAGAAGAATAAAATAAAAAATGATAACTTATATTAAAGTAGGACTCAGATATAAAATTTGTCTAAGGCTTCAAAATTTTTATACCCGACTCTGGACCTGGTGAGATAAATAAGACTTTTGTTGTGTTTTTGGAAATAAGACGTGCTCAAATTTTCTTATCACAAAAATTTAAACAAGAAAAAAATATGCAACGTACAACTACAATGTAACGGACAATTTGGCAGTAGTAACTCCAAAAACCTTGAATACGGACAATTTGGATTCGAAGCTGGTGTGTTTAACTTCTTGGTTGGATGTTTCTTGGTGACGGTGATGAAGATGAGCTTTAAGTTAGCTCCACTTGCCGCATTCTTTTGCTATTTGCTTGTCAACATCCGTTCCATTTCTGATTTCTTGCTTGAAATGCGCGCACGTGGTGCCACACAACAAGCAGATGACAGTAGCTGTCTACTATGTTCAAGTAGTTCCGGTTCCGACCAAGGTTTTGAGTATTATGAATCATATGATTCAGATGACTTAGCAGATGCCATGTTTCATTATGATACAGATGACTATGACATATAAGTATTTGTTGCATATGATCAATGTTTTTAAAATCGGACCAATTATTGAACCGGTTAAAGCACTGGTTTAAGGTTTAATGGTTCAACTACAATTGAACCGTGATTGAACCGATATTAATAAAATAATAATAATAATTAGATAATACATAAAATAATATTAAAAAAACATAATATTATAATTTTGTAATACTAAAAATTAAAAATAAAACATAATTTTATAGGTTATTTACATTTATAATATCTATAAAAATATAAGTCAAATATGTCATAATACTTAAGTATAAGTTTTAACTATATACATTAACATTTATTAATAAAAACAAGTTTATATTTAAAATAAATAAAAAAATGATAAATATTTTAAGTTGGTTTTTATTTTTTTTAAGAAAAAAATTAAAATAATGTTGTATTATGTATTTTTCTTTGACCCACTGTGAACCAGTTTTTGCTCGATTTTACTGGTTTTTGACCAGTTTTCCAGTTCTTAAACCGGTTTCTTTTCAGGCCGATTCTATAATTTATTTGAACCGGTCAGGTAACCGGTTCACTGGTTTTCCGGTCCAACCGGCATATCGGGCCAATTTTCAGAGCAGTGCATATAATACAGATGACTTGTACAAAAAAAATTATCGCATGTCTTAGTGTGACACAAATGACTCAGAGGATGCCCTGTTTGCAAGTTTGGTTTTTTAAAATTTAAGTTAGGTGGAGAAAATATTTTCGATTTTTATTTTTAAATACAAAATCATTGTGTTATTTTTATTTTATTTTTCAAAATTTGTATAAAAAAGAATAAAAAAATTGCAATTAAAAATAAAAAAAAAAACAAAAAATATTGTGTTAAATCAAATGCCTTTTAAGAACTGCTAGCCGCTAGCAGGGTAAATAAAAGGGTCGCATGTGTTTGCGTCCAATCTAATGCTGTAGATATAAATGAACATGATATCAGTGTATTATTTATTTGGATAAACCTCTTGATCTTGAATTTAACAAGTGTTACTACTTTAGTCTCTAAATTTAGGATTAATTAAGTTTCTTTTTTATATACGATATACTTTCTCCGGTCTAAAACTATTGATATTTTAGTTTTTCTTTTTTGTTCCAAAATTATTGATATTTTACAAATTTCAAGTCTTATTAATTTTTTCTTCACATATATCCCTATTTAATAATCGTGTCTTATTCCATAACTACTATTATAATAGATATTAAATGAGAATATTTTAAAATAAATATACTAATTTATAGGTAATATTAAATATTTCTTAAGATGTGTGCATTAACCTTAAACATTAAATAGTTTTGGACCGGAGGGAGGACTTGAATGAATAATTTAATTAAATACTTATTAAATAAATTTCTATCATCTAAATACTAATATAAAAGCTATTTTTATATGAAAAACAAGATTAAATTATTCTTGTATAAATTATAACGTGTTTTCACAAGTTATTTTAAAAAATTATAAATTATTATTTTTATAAATTCTATTAAACACTCACATAGATACTTATTTTTCGTAAGGTAAAGTTCCTAAATTTTTTTCCAAACAATCCCTTACATAAATTCAGTGTTTAATGTATGTTTAGATGTAGACACCAATCTTTTTTTCTCTCGAATTTTCAGGTACTAATAACAGCCGAAAACCCACTAGAATAGATCTAGTGGTAAAAAATTTAAATAATAAACAAAAAATCTTAAGTTTTAATCTCATTGTTATCATTATAACACAAAAAAAGAAAGTAAGAAATAAAGAAAGAACAGCCGAAGCCTGCGTTTTAATTTAGACCCCACCTCTGCATATTCCTAGTGAAACTTATTAAAATGAACATTTGTAATGCCACGTGTCCTTTTCGCAAGTTAATCACAGAAATGGGATGTTTCAAGTGTTAATTTCTACCAAAATAGTGTGAAATCCCGCTGTTCTTTTGACCGAAAAATAAGTTCCAAATTTCCAAAGTCAAAGAATTTCAAAGCTAAAAATATATGTCGAAGTTTTTGCTGCGTTTAATTTTCCCCGGTTGATTTATTCGCTTCGACCAAGATAAAGATTGCAAGACGACATAATTATTTACTCAATGAAAAAAATATTCGAGAGTAATTATTTCATTCAATTTCGAACCGCAATATAAAATAACTCTTCCATCATTTACCGGAACAAGAATCACTTCTCCAAATTAGCAGTGTGTTTGGAAACACATCTAGGGGTACATTGGATGTGATTTTTCACGTCTTCTCTGAAGCAAATAGTTCTTGCTTCTAGGTTTTTGAGATAATGGACATAATAAATCACATTACCAAATCATTTCCAAATACACAATAAATTTAACAGAGATTCAGATCCCCCGGCGGACATTTTAAAAGATGTACAACTATATTTATTATTAAAAAGCTAGCGAGTAAAATTATAATATACATCCACGAATAACAAACTGTAAAGTTACTAAAATCTTAATCATTAATTTTTAATCATCAATCATAACTATATTTTATCCTCTAAATTACATCCTTAATTTTAGATATCAAGTGTTTTTCGGAAATGAAACGTCCTCAAATTTTCTTGTCACATTTAACGTAAAAATATCTAGGCCGCGTATAAACACTATATATATATAGATATATGCAACGTGCACCCACAATGCACTAAAGGACAATTTAGCAATAGCAGCCAATACCTTGAATACGAGAAAGCTGTTGCTGACTATTTTACTTCTCAACCAAAACTAAATGTATAGTAACTGCTTATAAAGGAAAGGGTCGTATGGGGGACAGAGAATATTACATTCCCTTAACTAAACAAAGGTAACTGTTACTGTACATTCAAATTTAAGTGGCAGCACAAATATTTCATCCGTTCGGAACAATCAATTATCTTCTGAACCAAAAATTTGTTCCTTGAGCTCCTCTATTTTAGCAGTCAGTTCATCTCTATTTTGCTGCAGGTTAACAAATTTAATTAATCTGGGTAACCAAGATGCACATATCAGACAAAAAACACAGAAATTAGGTAAGTACCTTGAAAAGCAGATAACGGGAACTGAACCATACTGTATATGCAAGTCCTACGACTTCCAACAACTTGGGAAACTGTGCCATAATAATGAACAAAAAATATCAGCATTCAAAATGGTTGGCTTTGGGTTTGAAAAATATTTACATGATCAATGTTTGATACACACCAATGGGATAGAATCGATCGCACCAATAACGGCTGATGTTAGCCACAGAGCCACTAAGGCACCACTCCCATACAAGACAATAGAACCAGTGTCATCTGTATCAAACTGTAAAAGGCAAAAAAGAGGGCAGAATAGATTAAAAACACAAAGCAAACCAGGTCATTTTAATTCTTAATAGTAAATCAGTAATGCAATGCAAACACAGAGACAGCAAAATTTACAGTCAACCCACTTTCAGTAAGTGGGAAAGAAAGCAGTCAGTTTCACAAGCACCAACCAGTAATGATGCATCACAAAACCAAGTAAGAAACAATTAAATGATGTTACATCATTGATTTAAGATGCATCATCCAATCACTTTAGTAAAGAAAATGAAGATACCACGCTTTTATGGTCCCTAAAGATAAATAATTTTCACAATGGCTTTGAAGCTGTGAGTTTCACAAGTGATACTAACAGATTCGAACAAAAAAATAACAAAATATAGAAAACAAATATAGATAAATGAAACAGACTCTTAATAGCAGGGAAAAACACAACAGCTAACAGAAAATCATTTGACAGTTTAGCATATAGAGAAAATAAAGAGAGTAAAAGAAAATGTAATTTGGCAAGACTTAATGAAAGAACCTAAGTACCTAAAAACAGATCATAAAAAAGAAAACACGATGTATCATAACACTTAAGAACCAGTACAACCTTGCAAAAGCTATAATTTATTAGATGAAAAGGTTAATGGATTGATGGAGGCTTTTCAAGTCAGATTTGGTTGCTAAGGTAAAAAACACTCACAAATGATGTCACAGCAATCAATCACAATGGCTAATGTTCAGTATAAACAGGACATGTAGTCATGGCAAAAATTTGAGTACAAGAAATAACACTACCCTTTTCTCAGGAATTAAATATAACATGAATCAATAATAGAAGGTTTAGTCTAACATTAAAAAAAAACTTAAAAGGGAACTTGCAACATTAAAACCATCTAGATGGGTCAGTGGTGATAAAAAGTTAAAGAAGGAACAGACATGAGACATAAAACATCAAAGGAAAGCAAATATCAAGCTTTTGGCTAAATCAAAGGCAGAATAGCTCAGGAAACTGAGGAAAGGCTCGAGTAAATTTCCCATATGTCAAAAACCATAAACAATTCACAAAACAAAAGGTAACCATATGGAGTTGCTCAGGTAACCGCTCAGGTTCGACATGACTGCCGAAGTATCATCAAGCATTCTATAAATGCCATCAATAAACCAGATTGTCATCATAGCAACTCCATATTTGAAATAGAAACAAATCTAAACCAGCAGGACAAAAATAACATGTGCCTTGGAACTACCAAATTCATATTCCATAAATGCCATCAATAAACTGGATTGTCATCATATCAACTCAATATTTGAAACACAAACAAATCTAAACCAGCAGGGGAAAAAAAATACATGTCCCCTGAACCACCAAATGCATAGTCAAATACCCTAGTGTGTATAGACACTACAAAGATCATAAAAGCTTAATAGGCAAGGTGGTTAAAATGACCCTTACATTGAGCTTATCCAGCAAATCAAATGACAAACCCTGTCCATCAACAGGTAACTCTTCCTTTGTGTCTTCATTCACCGTTTTATCGAACTCGTTATTATCATCTGCTTTAACATCCTCCAGGATTATTACACCATCACGCTTCTCATTGAAAAACTGACTTGCCCCACTGGATCTTTCTTCAGAAGTTGTTGCCCTTGGCGACAGATTTCTCAAGCAAATCGATCCTGACATAACATAAAACCCAACAAAAACAGATTCAATAGTTTTACGCTTTCCCTTCATCATTATTCTGCAATTCAATGTGTAATTTCACTAACAAAACACAACCACGTCGTTTGCTCCAAAAGCTTAATTAACAAAAGTGAGACAAAAAAATGCCATTCAACAGCGCATGTTAAAAATATGAAAGTCGGTTAACCCTCTAAAGTTTGGTTCAACCCACGAAAACAACAATTTAACCAAAATTAAGACAGACAACGATTAAAAAAAAACAGCGAAAGAAAGAATCCTAGGTTTTGGTTTGGATTGAATAAGAAATTAAAAGGAATAGAGAACGTACGAGATAAAAGTGCGGCGGGGAGAGTGAGAGGGGTTTGTCTGCGAGGAAGAGAAGGCTTAGGGAGAAAAGGGGGGGCATTAGGAAGTTTCGAGAGAGTGATAGGCTGAACTGTACAAAGCCCCATTGTAACTGTGATTTGGAGAATGAATGGGATTCAATGTCCCTTATATACGAAGTGGCCTCTAGGGTTTTCGGTTTTCTCTCTTTCCATTTTCTCTGTTTTTATTTTAATTTTTTTCTATTTTTATTATTCTATTTATTTTTAAGTTTCATACTTTCTTTGATCTTTATTATCTTTTTGGATACAAAATAGGTATTAATTATTTTTCACTTTTTATTCAATAAAAGAATACTTCCCTCTGACTATATTCTTATGGACAGTTTAAATTATTTTTTCACTTTTTTTAAAATTTTTTGTACTCGGTCAAATGAGAAACCTAAACAACTAATTGAGATGATAAAAGTGTAAGGATAGTTGAAAAATAAGATATATATATATATATTGCCATGCTATTGTGTATGTTTTTTTTTTTAAAAAGATTATGTATGTGGTTAGTAACAGGTTATATCTAAAAAATATTTTTTTTAAATCTTTTCATAAAGAGTTTAATGATTATGTACTGTCAGTGTAAAAAGTTTTACACTGTCATCCAATCAAAAATTACCATTAATATAACGTTTACAAACTGAAAAAAAAATATTTATTTAGTTCCTTTTCACAACAAACTCTTTCCCTCTTATTATTAAAAAAAAAAAAGCATGATCTATTATTTCATTTTAATTGCATTAATTTAGCTTTTGTTGTCGCGTAAGAATATATTTAGACCATTTTTTTCACCAGCTATTCAATCAAGTTATAGTATGTTTGGAATAGGTTTTTTTTTTAAAGAATAATACCTTATTTAAAAATCAAAAAAATAATAATAAAATAATTATTTTCTGAAAATAATCTCAATTAAGTGTGCACTTAGTTATATTATTTAATATTATAAATATAAACTATAGAATATCTTTGGAATATTTGTTTTTGGAAATTGATTTAATTTAGAAATGAAACTCTTTGATTGGATTGTTTTAAAATATGAATTTATGTTATTTTATTTCGAATTCCTTCTAATTTAAGTTAGGTGTATTAAGAATTGCATTATTGGTTGGATTTGAATGGATTTTATTTAGTTTTAGTTTTTTATATGGATATTTAGTTTTAGTTCTATTTGTTTGAATTCTCAGTTTTATCCTTGTTATTTTACCTTTATATTTATTCTAATTCTAATTAAGAGTGAGAAATTAAAACTAATAAAATAAAATTAATTTCACTCATTTTCAATGTTTTGCAAACATAAACATCTATTAACAGATAAATTAATTAAGTTATTCATTCATATTCAATATTTACGATGATTAAATTTGTATTTAATGAACAAATACTAAAATATAATTCAACTAATAGTTTTGAAATTATTTATAAAAAACATTTATATATCAATATTTGGCCAAAATTTATTTAGTAAAAATTAATGAATAAATTACAATTTCCTTTCTTGAGTTTTTTTTTTTACAAATCACAGGTATGCAATCCTACTCAAGCTAATAGGATCACTATGATTGACAAAGTTCTCCCTTTGAATATTTAACTTAGCTGCATACAGCATATCTAGAACTCAAACTCAAGATCATTGAAAAAAATTTGAGCAGTTAATCCACGCACTCGAATTACAATATTCCTCTATATTATTTTAAAATATACATTTTTTCTTCTGTGAAAAATTAATATATGTTACATTTTGACCTATTTAATGTAAATGAGTTTTTAGACATTTTTTCGCTCATTTTTTACAAAATTGTTAGCTAGTTTTGAATATCTACTACAAATGTTGTAACCTTAGAAGATGAATTTTCAAAACCAATAATAAAAGGTATTTGTAATTTCATTTTACCTTTTAAAATATTAAAATTAATAATAAAACATCCAAATTTAATTACTGGTAACACTAAGGGCTTGTTTAGTGGTTAGGATAAGATAAGATAGGATAGGATATGAGAGTAGGATAAGAACAGGATAGGATAAAAGCAAGATAAGCTATAATCTTATCTAATATTTAGTACACAACAGATAACAATAAGATAAAATATAAATTATGTTCAAATGACAAAATTGTTGTTTCATAAAATTACATATAATTTTCTAAAAGTAACTTTTAATTTAATTTTTATTTTTTTACAAAAAAATTAAAATTTTAACTAAACTATACAATATTATTTTTTATTTATGTAGTTACTTTTCTTAAAATTATAAAAAAAATTATATAATATTTTTAAAATTATATTTATTATTCAAATAATTTTATTTAAAAAATATTTGAAAAGTAATTATTTAATTTTTAATATTTTAATTAATAATATACTTTAAATTTATATGTTAAAATTATTATTATTATTATTATAAAGAGAGCTTATCTTATTTTATTGCTTCCTAACCTAGCTCCTCTCTTAGGATAAGAAATACACTAGAGCAACAAGATAGGATAAGGGATAGGATAGCGTTATCATATCTTACTGGCCCAACAAACAACGGATTACAATAGGATAGGATAGTTATCCTATCTTATTATATCCTAACTACCAAACGGGTCCTAAAAGATATATAAGAAAGGATAAAATGTTATTGGGAGACATATTCATAATGTTTCACTATTGTTAAGAGATTTGTCTATATTGAAAAGAATTAAAGGATAATTTATATTCATCCTTCCAGAAAAATAGAGTGTATATTTTAAAAGAAAGGAAAGGAAGAGTGTAGTTTAAGCCAAGTTTAAATTTTACCCATAATTTGGTTTAAAAACTAGTTTGAATCCAACTTGACTAAAACCCAACTAGTTTTTTGTATAAGTGATTTAATTTTAAAAATCAATGATTTTAAATTTAATTTGATTTGATTTTACACAAACCAAATTATGTACAGCCGTAACATAAGCCTATTGTCAAGGCCCACACTTTCAGTTTTGGACGGAAGACCAGAGCAATGCGAGGGTGATTTTTAAAGGGGGATTGAGGGGACCGCTATTCTGTCCCTAATTTTCATTAATTTTATCCATATTTTGTTTGGTTATTTAAAAAAAAAATCCCTGAAAGATATATTTTTGTTGTAAAAAATATGCAACGAAAATGTGTTTTCGTTGTGTTAGGGATTGTTACATCTATGTTTCCATTGTATATGGAGATCATACCCCCTAACACAACGGAAATATATTTTTGTTGTACATAATACATGACGAAAACGTGTTTTTATTGTATATTGTTATAAGTTACACAAGAGAAACATGTTTTCATTGTGCGTTGAACTTTGATACACAATGAAAACACATTTCTCTTATGTCAATTTTTCAAAAAAAATTAATTATAATATAATTTACCTTATTTAATATTAATCAAATTAATTATGATAATAAATTACCATTTTTAATTAAAACTATATTAATTACAATACAATTTACCCTTTTTAATAATAATCGAATTAATTACGATACAAATTTTCTTTTTTAATTGAAATTAAATTAATTACGATAAGGTACTATTTTAATAGTAATCGAAATAATTATGATGCAAATTGCTCTTTTTAATAATAATCAAATTAAATATGATACAATTTTAAAAAATATACGATACAAGTTATTATTTTTAATAATAATCAAATTAATTATGATACAAATTATTCTTTTTAATAGTAATTGAATTAATTATGATGCAACTTATGATACTATCAAAAAGGGTCATTTGTATCATAATTAATTCAATTACTATTAAAAATTATAACTTGTATCATAATTAATTTAATTTCAATCAAAAAGGATAATTTATATCATAATTAATTTGATATTAAAACATAACTTTTTAACAAAATTAAATTAATTAACACAATTGAAACATGTTTAGTTGTGTTAATTTTTTTCGAAAAAATTTAACACAATGGAATTATGTTTCCATTGAAAAAAATTAACACAACAGGAATATAGTTCCATTAATAAAGTAAGGGCAAAAAGAAGAGAAAGAGAGATTGTGAAAAAGAATGAGGATAAAATAGATATTTTATACTTTTTTGAAAAAGTAAGTGGTGAAAAGAGGGAGGGAAAAGGGTAGGAATAGCAGGGCTCGGAGATTAATTTTCACACACCCCATTCAAATATTTTTGTTTCGCAACTTTTGATGTGTTTTTTTTTTTACAAAATTATCTTTGACGGAAACAAGTTTCCGTTATGTAATAAGTTGAGGTAGAGGTATCACTTTTCAATGCACAACCAAAATAAGTTTCTGTTGTATTAATTTTTTTTGTAAAATGTTTAACACAATAAAAACTAATTTTCATTGTAGACCATCACCCCCCCACCCCGGCAATTCACCTCACTCTCACAGACTTCATAAGTTTCATCTTTTATTTTTTTAAAAAGACAACCCACAAAATAGTTTTTGATAACGTAAAGCTTAAGCAATACACAAATTAAAACAAACCCATATGTGCCAATCTGCTCCAACTTCTCAAAACAATTAACATTACCGGATCCCTAAGTGGGTGATTCATTCATGCTCAGTTGCCCTGGGGCTGCAATAGTCGTTACTCCCTAATCTTTTCAAGAACTGAAATTCAAAGCCAGCAGCAAATTGAATGAATCAGGGTTTCTTACATGCGAAATTTTCTGAAAATCTCCTAGAAAATTGAAAAGTTGATACTTGGCTACTTTAAACTGAAAATTATATGTAGTTCGTGAACATAGGGGAGGTGATAGCCACGTCAGTCTATGAGAGTGAGGTGAATTGTGGGTGAGGGTGAGGGTGAGGATACAACGCAAACAAGTTTCGTTTGTGTTAAATTTTTGTAAAAGTTTCTATTGAATTAATTTTTACAAAAAATTTAACACAACAAAAATCGTGTTATTTTTTTACAAAAAAATCAACATAAATTTTATATGAGAAATACAATGGAAACATATTTATGTTATGTTAATTTTTTTGGTAAAAGATTTAACACAACAAAAACTTGATTTCGTATTTTTAAACTAGAGTGTTGTATTTTGAGTTTTTTTATAGTGGTTTTTTAGATTGTTGTCCTTGTCATTGTCCTGGGTAGAGTTGGGTATAGTGGCAGCTCGCCTATTTAGGCTTAGCTTGCAAAGGCTCGCAAATTAAATGGGTTGGGTTGGTCCAGATCACAAGATAAATGGTCTTGGTTTTGAAGGCCTGCGTCCACACCACATAGCTCACGTGTTAATGGGCCAATCCATAGTTTGCAAATTAAAAACGACCATAATTTTAAAAAAATATAAAAACAATAAAAATAAAAAATAAATAACCAAAACATTAGGAGCCACATTCATTAATCCATCATTTTATTTAAGAGTGTTAACAGAAGAATAAGAAGAATCATTATTTTTGGAACCACATACATTACAAGCCATATACATTGCAAAACAAAGTAATATGACCAAACCACATAATTACTACGCCTTATTAATGTTAAAAAATCTATAAGAAATAATTTCTCTTAAATAGAAACAGATATAGAAACATATATATATATATATATATATATATGTATGTATGTATGTATGTATGTATGTATGTATGTATGTATATAAGGCAATATGGGATTAATGAAAAAGAAGGTCAAATTATGTTGTTAATATGATATAAAAAGCCTACACGCATGCCTACAAACTCACGGGTAAATCCATTTAAACTACAGGCTAAACAGATTAGGCTAAAAAGCCCGCAATCTTAAATGGGCCTCATATTTTAAGACCGTGACCCATGCAGACTGCAGGTTAAACGGGTGACCCATGGGCCTTAATTCATACTCCAAACTCTAGTCTTGGGTGGAAATTGTTTTTTTGTCGTGACTTATGTAACTCTATGAAATCTTGGCCATTAAAAACATATCAAATATATTAATCCAAAAAATATAATTCAAAAAAATTTTAGTCATTAGATGTTAATTGTAAGACTTTGTAATTGCTTTTTAACTGCAAGGAATCCAAGTTCGTCCTGAGTATTGTTCGCTCTTTATTTATTATCATAAGAGGGAGAAATTTTTAATTTCTAAATTAAAAGGTAGGAATGTTAGTTTTGTTGTTTACAAGTATGTTAACCCGTGCATCTATGTTAACCCGTGCGATGCACGGGGGTAAGGTGTTTGTTTGTGTGGGTTGTGAAAATATATAATATATAATTTTAAAGGATAAAATTATCAATATTTTTAGTTCTAAATTGAATTTCAATATTTTTTAAAAAAATTTTATCAATAATTAAAAATTAACATTATATTACAATAATTGTTTATTATAAATTTAAATTATAATCTATATGTTTAAAAATATTTATTTATTACAAATTTTAATTATAATATGATTTATATATTCAGAAGTATTTATTAATTATAAATTTAAGTTATATAAAATAAATATTTATTCTGTGTAATGCATAAGTTAAAATACTAGTTATAAAGAATTGAAGAAACATAAAAATCAAAGCTGGGCAAAAAATGGCTATAGATGTTATATATTTGAATTTTAAAATGGTTTAGCAGTTATTAACGGTTACATAGAAAGTTGTCTATAAATATATGAAGGTGTAACCAAAACATAACAACAATTGCTTTGAAAAGGCACAAATACTCAAAAAATTTGATTAGAACCTGCACGCATCTAAACTATGAGACCAAAAGGTTATTTGAGAAGGATTAGGTGTATGTTCTCTTTTTAATTTCATTTCATTTTGTTATTCTTTTGGTCTTTTGGAATAATTCTTATTCCTTGCATTATAAATCTTGGACCCCTTTAAAGAATCATTTTCCTTTTCACATTGTTTTTTCTTGGAAATTCCAAAACATTTTTTTATCTAACAGAAATGAGTATAAACACCCAAACATTTAAGTTTTGATCACTTGCTTAGGTTGGCTCCCAAGTTTTCCTAGAGCCTTGTCTAATGCTGTGTTGAAATTGTCAAAGGGAGCCAATTCCATTCTACAAATAGAACGACCATTATATGAAATTGGTATGCCTAATGAATGAGAAACAGAACTGTGAAACATTCAAACACAATTTGATCGTACTTAGTGAATATAACTCAATCCCCCTTTAAAAGACGGAATACAAAACATGCATTTTAACTTTCCTTCTTGTATAATTTTAAATAATTTAAAAGGCTTTGCATTTTCTATTAAATTTTCTAATTGTTTTAATAAAATTGTATCTAATAATCTCATTTGAATAAATGTCGTGATAAAATTACACAGTTCCTTGTCAAGGTTTTTTGTAATTTTGATGCTACTTAATTTTTTTTTAAATCACTTTTATCTTACTGCATAATACACATGATAAGGAAATATATAATTAGAGATATTTTAATAGCAGTTAATTTATTTTCTTAAAAAAATTGAAATGTCTGTGTTAATTTTTCTAAACATGAAATTTTTCTTAAAAAAATTGAATTGCAGTCAATCTAAACAGTTAATTTAACAATCAGGATTGAATATCAACTAGTTACAGTATTTCACATTTTGCATATTACTTTTTTCTTTAGCAAAGCCACAAAAAGAATTAAATTGGTTAAAGGCAAAAATAAAGGCAAGATACATGTAATGAAATTTAACCTTGAAAACTCCTAGCTTTTGTAAGCTAAAGGATAACTACGACATTTATTGCGTCCCCAAAACCAAGAAATGCATTGAACTCATCTATGATTCAAACAGAGTGCAATCTATCTTATAACTGTTATAACAAAAATAAAAGCATAAGGAATAAAAATATAAAAAAATAGAATTATGTAAAAGAATATATAGTTAGCAAAAACAATACTCATTAGCCTTTAATGCAATATAATTCCTTCTAGACTTCAAGCCATTTTTTTCATTTTCCTTTTCAATCCCATAGCTTGTTAGAATACCAATTACATATTAAAAAAATCATATAAAGAGGAAATAAAAGATTGAGATTCAAACATTAGGATAAAAATCAAGAACATGTAATTTAATTTCTAGGACTTACCAATCAAAACTTCAAAATCAATTCTACTACCACAAATCTAACTAACAGGAACAAATGAATACATATCTGCAGCCAATGGTCCATCATCAACTTTAGCAACCTTTGTTCTATATTGAAAGTTGATCTTGTACTTATGTGAGGTAGGTTTGAAATCCCCAATATTAGAAGTGACACTGAAAGAATGAATGAATGAATAGAGTAAACTGAATCCTCATCCATAATATTTTGAAATCGATAAATGAAAGCCTTACGAATAGAAACTTGAATATTACATCCTTGCAAAAAAATGATAAGAATAAATCATGGTATTTATATACATATACATATAAAATGATTCAATATATTAGAAAAAAACACACACAAAAATACATTTTCCTCCATTAAAACCAACTTTATAAAGCGACAATTGTTTGATCTATTCATATTCAATTTTGGAACCAACCAAAGTCAAATCAATCTTGCCTTGATGGTCCAGTTTTCCCTCAAGACAAAGATAAATGAAAGTCAATCATTTTCACAAAAGATGTCATTGCAAATGAAACAAAAAGTAGAATAATAGAAAGGAATGAAAGAGAAATATCAGAAAAACTGTGCAACAACTAACCATTTAAAGGAAAAAGATAAATCATTTGAAACAATAAAGATATTTCTATGTTTTCGTTATTATTTGAAATATTAAAAAAATAAATTTGAAATTAAAAAAGATAAATATTTGTATATCTTAATTTGTATATTGAAAGTTGAAAATGATAAATCGTTATCTTTTTCAAAAGATGAATAAATCATTATTTGAAATTTAAAAAAAAAATCAAATTTAACAAAGAAAAGAAACCTTAAAGTATATTATTATTGAAAGTTGAAAAAGATAAATCATTATCCTTTTTAATGAAAAAGATAAATATTTGTATATCCTAATTTGTATCATTACAAATTTGATAAATACATAAGTGACTTTATACATAAATTTAAATTTGATATCAATTTATATATATTTCTATATTTCCATTATTATTTGATTGTCATATTTTCATGTTTCCGTTATTATTTGAATTTGATAGAGTTGTTATTTTCCAATTATCAAATTAAAATTTATAAAGGTTATATATAGGCATATCTCTTGTACCCGAAAAATATGGAGTTACATTTAAATATTTTTTTCTTTAGAGTACATGTTTATTTAAATTTTCATGTTTCTATTATTATTTGAAATTTTAAAAAAATAAATTCAAATTTGACAAAGAAAATAAACATTAAAGTATATTATTATTCTTTTGCCTAATCACCTGATTGCTGAAAAAAGATAAATCATTATCTTTTTTGATGAAAAAGATGAATATTTATATATCCTAATTTGTATAATTACAAATTTGATAATATGTAAGTGGCTTTAAATGTAAATTTAAATTTGATATCAATTTGTATATATTTCTATACTTTCATTATTACTTGATTGTCATATTTTCATGTTTCCATTATTATTTGAATTTGATATGATTGTTATTTCTCAATTGTCAGATTAAAATTTATAAGGGTTATATATAAACATATCTCTTGTACTCGAAAAATATAGAGTTGCATTCAAATATTTTTTTAGAGTACATGTTTATTTAAATTTCCATGTTTTTGTTATTATTTGAAAATTTTAAAAAATAAGTTTGAATTTGACAAAGAAAAGAAACCTTAAAATGTATTATTATTCTTTTGTCTAATCATCTTATTAGTGGAAAAAGATAAATCATTATCTTTTTTAATATTTTTGTTATTATTTGAATTTGATATGGTTGTTATATCTATATCTATGTGGAGTTGAATTCCTGTTTTTAAGTGATAATTAATTTCTTTTTAGTTGTAAATATGTTTTAATATAGATTTTTTTTAACAAGGTGTAAAGAAGATTGGGAGGCATTACACCATGTGAGGACATGTGATAATACTTTTCTTCAAAATGAGTTACAAATGTATAGTATATAGATGTAGATATATATGTAATTTAAAAAAAAATACATTCTTAAAAAATAAAAGTGTTATTTTTTTAGAAATATTTTTTTATCCATGTTTTTATAAAATTGTTTCTGTGAAGAGAGGTGAAAATTCAATTTTTCTAAATTGAGAGGAAATTTTTAACTATGTGAAAATACTATAATACTCTTGTTAGTTCAACCATCACATTTATATAAAATTTTGAAACATTTTCTTATTACATATGACAAATAATTAAATTTAAGGATAAAAATGCTAATAAATATTCTCAGTATACTTATTATAATTTTATAAATAAATATTATTTCATAAAATATATAGTTTTAACTTTTTAAAATATTTCAAATATTATAACTTTTAAATACTTTTTTATTTTTAATTCTTTAAACATCGTCAAGGTACAAATATGTTCATATCACAACATTCAATAAATGTTTTATTAGAAGCCGTACAAATACAAATAGAGAAAATGAAAACAATTCGTGATGTTAAAAGCTAAATAAAGAAATGTGAATGATTACATCAACATATTTTACTATTTTAAAAATTATGAAAAATATTTTTCAATAAAACTTATCTAAACCTATAATTTGATTAAATTAATTTCTAAAATTTATTATGTATATGAAAATATTATAATTAATTATTTATAAATATTATTATTTCTATAGATCTTTTTTACGTATTATTCGTATAAATTATTTAGACTAGACTAATAATAATAGAATTTACATAATTTTCACAAGGAAAATGCTAAGTAATTTACATAAGAAATAAATATAAATTTTGCATAAATTTAATTACTTTTAAATTTAAATGTTCTAAAATAATTTAATTTTTATCTCATTAAAATTAAATATTTTTCAATAATGAGTTTTTAGTGATAACTATTTTAGATTTTTTTTTTCTTTAGTCATCGCAAAAACCTCATATATATTTATACATTTTGTATTTACTTCCTGTTTGGTTGTTGTGAAAATCTTATATTCTAAAGAACATTTGAGTCTTATTGACTTATTAATCCCTATTTTTTCAAAAATAAAATTGATGACTTTCTTTCATATTTTCAAAAAATAAAATTTTAATTAAAATTAATCAAAACACAAAAACTTTATAAAAAAACTATGTAATTTTGATTTTTCCATTGTACTTGAAAATACATAGGAGTAAGAAAATATCTTTATTAAGTTAAAAAATATTTTCATAATTTTATTTATTTTAAAAATAATAAATTTTGTTTTTGTTTTAATTCTTATATGATAAATAAACCATTAAAAAACTTAAACAATAACGCTTTAAAAAAGTGTATCGAATAAAGTTATTTTATTCAAAAGATATTTCTAGAAATAACACTTATATATTCACAAAAGTTTTATTTAAATCAAATATAATAATCTTTGATTCCTAAAAAATATGTATAAATATTTTTAAGAATGTTTATAGTTAAGAGTTTAATAAATATGCACTGTGAATGTAAAAAATTTTACATTATCAACCAATTAAAAATAATCCTTTGTTTGACTTTTAGGATTGTTATTATCAAAGTTAACAAACTTACTATATATGGTAGTTTGTAATTAGATGATAACGTAAAAAAAGCTTTGCACTATCAGTATATATACTTTTTGGGTAAAACTAGCTTATAAGCTAGTTGAAACTTATAAGCTATAAGTTAGGAGCTAAAAAGCTGAAAGCTTATTAGGTAGCTGATTAAATTAAAAGTGTTTGGTAAGATTAGCTTATTAATGTAAAATAACGTAAATGAACATATTTAATTATTTTATTTCTAAATTGATAAATAAAGGTAAAATAGATTTAAAAAGTTAGTAAGGATAAAAAAACAAAAAAACCTAGTAGTTTATAAGCTAGCTTATTTTCATAAGCTAGTTGAGAAACCAATCAAGAAATCAAGATACTAATTACGAAATAAAGACAACACTCAAGAAATAAAAAAAAACAACCATGAAATTAAACAAGATGCTTATTGATTTCTTTCTCAAATTCAATATGATTTCTTTATTGTAATCTTTTTTTGTTTTTGGACATCTTTACTTGAAGGCTTTCTTGATTGAGCATGCTTAACTTATTAAGCTTTCTTGATTTGAAGATGTTTTCTTGATTATTATTTTTTGCTTGCATGCAATTAATGAAGCAATCCAAAGAACAAGATACTTTCTTGATTGCTTATTTTGGAAAATAAGCTAGAAGTAGCTTATGAAGCAATCAAAAGAACAAGATGCTTTCTTGCAATTAGTGAAATAATCAAAAGAACAAGTTAGTTGAAGTAACTTATGAAAATAATCTAGAAACTACTAAAATAAGCTCGTATACCAAACAAACTTTTGGTCAAATTAGCATATAAGTTAGTCAAAATAATTTATAAGCTACTAGATTGGCTTACCAAACACACTCTATAGCAAAGTTAAATATATTTTAATCATTCCAAAAAATCAGGATATACATAATTCTTTTAAAAAATCATGATTTATAGAAATGAAAAAACTTTCTCCCTATTTAGTGTTCCCTAAAAAACAGTTTGGATTCGCTTCATAATTAGGGCCTATTTATTTAAACTTTTAAAAAATAATTTTAAAATTATATAAAAATGTATTTTCTTTGATTTTGCATAAAAGAAAATTTATTTTTATTCAGTTATAATCATAAAAGACATTTTTATAATGAAAGCTACTTATAATTTTTTCTTTCAAAAGTTACTTAAAATAGCTTCGTTATATTTAGAATTTTGATGTTTTATATTCTAATTTCTAAAAAAATTAAACAAACTAACTAAAAATTTTAAAATAATAAAAATAATAGTAATTTTCTTACAAAAAAATTCTCTCTTTATATAAATTATAATAATTATCTTGAATAAGAGCGTTTTTAGAAGCTATTCTTCAACAAGAATGTTTTTATAAGTTTTTCTTTAATAAAAACATTTTTAGGAATTATTTTTATACTTTTAATCTCTTTCGATCTTTTCTTTTCATTTTTATTTTTAAATTAAATTACAACATTTAAAAAAAGTTATCAATAGTTAACAATAATCTTATTTCATAATATAAACTGTTTATCATAAATTTAAAATATAATTTATATGTTCAAAAATATTTATTTATTACCAATTTTAATTATAATAATTTATATATTTAAAATTATTTGTTTATTATAAATTTTAGTTATGTAAAAATAAACATTTATCTCATGCATTGTATAGGCTAAAATACTAGTTATATTTAAGTTATAGACAGTTTTAATGTCAATGATGTCAGATTATTGAGTGAGCATTGACCAAAAAAACTCTTAATTATTTATTTTATATTTGTTTGAGTGTAAATAAAAAGAAAATGAAATAAAGATGAATAAAATAGGTTGAAAATACCGAATTTCCATTATTCATTTAAAAAGAAAAATAACAAGGAAATGATTTTTTTATAGGTCTCACGTATAAAAAATTTCCTCCCTAACTTCTTGTGAAAAGGATGAGAAATGTTTATTGCATTATATTTTTTTACTTTTTAAGATTAAATAATTTCTATAACATGAAAATAATAAATAAATTTATGTTAACAAAATAAAATAGTTAACAGTTTAAATTTAATTCTTTTAATTGATATAAAAAGTCTTTTATACAATTTATTTATTTTCACTCATTCAAGTTAGTAGAGAGAAAATTTTCCACCTTTTTCTTCTTATTTCTATCTAATTTCTCGAAATAAAAAACCGTAAAATCAACAGACTCAAAGGAATTAACAAATAATAAATAGTAGTTGTTTGTGAAACAAAAGTTGCTTTTTTTTTTTTTTTTTGGGTCATCAAAGTTGCAATTAAATTCAACCAAAAGTAGCTAGCAAAAAGCTAGATGGACTAACGTTTGACACAGCCTGGGCCCATAGAGCCTATTTTCCCTTAAAAAGGGACTGCGGGAGGAACATGGGGTGCCGTGGCATTTACAATTCATTCTAAAATGACTTTGTTGTTGTGTTGGTAGTTATAGGATTACTAATATGTGAAGCTATTTAGCTTCAAGTATGTATGTTTGAGTTTTTATTGTTAAAAAAAAAAAAAAAAGGCCACAAGTGTTTTTAATTGACTTTGAACCTTTAAACTGCATGTAAAATCATTTACCCAAAAAAATAATTACTGCATGTCTGCATGTAAAATCCAGCCACATACGTAAAGTTTAGTTTGGCAACTTAGCACACCAGCTTCGGGATTTTGTTGGATGCTCTTCGATCAAGACAATTGAAACTTCAAATTCCCTCTTTCTCTCTAAAGCTCATTGGGTCAAGCACACCCATTTGAAATATGTTCTTTCTATTTTTCAATCATGTTATTGTTTCCCAGCAATAGGTCAATAATAGCTCGGTCGTGGACATGGTCAATTCAATTCAATTCCTGCGTCTGCCCCTATATATCCTTTGTCCTTACAAGTTACCACTGCCTGTTGAACTTTGTTTCCTGTTGGTGGGACACTAGAGAATCGCTAACACCAAGACAGAAACCTCATCATTTTCACTAAGAACTCTAGGCAACTCATATTTCAAGAAGGGTACTCAATCCCACATGGATCATTGATGTAATGTGGGCAAAGATTCTTTTATTCAAACCAATCAGACCCCTAGAGCGGGAAGTTCCAACACATCTCTTAATCAAAGCTCATTTGCCAAGGTGTATGTGTGTGGTGGTCTCTGAAAACCAAACTCATGATCAATCACTGATGTTACAAGGTGAAAAAGTTTGCCCTCATTTAAGGACAAAAACTCATCATTATTTCCCTTCAAAGTTATCATGCTTCGAGTCTTTGACCGTGGATTTCAGGTACCTTAAGGCCATTTAGAAAGGGAATCTTAACACAAGAAAGTAACGTTGCAACAAAAATGATGTTTTGACAGACAAACAACTCAAGTGCTCACAAGAGCATCTGATAGAGGCCCTCTTTTTATTTAGCGTTTAGATGCCTTAACAAATATATGGGTCGACGCCTGATTTGAATTTCTTAAGCCTTAAATGACAACCTATGGTTGGTTAATTAAAATTTCACATCTTCCATCCTTGGTCTAATATGTAGCAGAAGATATTTATCTTTTAATTTACCTCGGTTGGGATGCCAAATTACTAAAAACATTTTTAATACAAGATTCTAAGTAGCTGTGTAAGACATTTGTTTTTTAAATTCACAAGTGGCGAGGCACAACGGCAGCACATGAGGCAGCATTCATCTGCAAAGACACAGAGATTCGGTTTTTTATTCCAATTATGGAATTGCTATGGCTTATGTTCTGTCCACTTTCAGTGACAAGGTTTTGATCTGCACTTGTTTAGAGAAGGAAGTACTCTCAAGAGAATGTACCTACAAGACAAGCAAATTATTAATACTATAAAGAATTGAAGACTGCTTCTGGACCACCATGCTGCCATACAAGTTCAAATATATGTATTGACATGGTGAGCCTGCATAGATCTCTAACAACCATAAAGGGCTGCCATTAAAATTGATAATACACGTGATTTGGTATGCGTTATAAAGTGTCCCATATATGGCCATATGGGGAATTTTTGGGAGACAACCCCATAGAAGAGGTGGATGGAAAGGTAGAGTATCTTATGAGAGAGAGGGCAAAAGAGGGAGCATCTCTAGGTGAAGAAAAAGGGTTAGGAATTTGTGTTGCTAAAGTTTGAAAAAGAAAGATTTTGCATCTTTTAGATTTCCATTTGAAAGTAATCTTCATGAAAGGGAGATTCAATTAGAGTAATAAGAATTAGTTTCAAGGTATCAATTGCCATAAATTTGGGTTCAATTAGAAGTTCATTTGAAAATCCTTTCCAATTAATAAGGAATCGATTTCGCCGTATCATTTGAACAGGAAGGTTTTGGAAGAAAACCAGTTTATCGAAGCACCTTTTTTTTTTTTTTTTTCCAGATATTTAAAACTACGAGGCAAAATGAATTGATTAACCAGGTAATAACCTTCCACTTTGAAATAGAATTGAAAAACATCAGCCTTTTTTTTATCAGATAAAATAAAAGACAATCACTTTGTAGTTTTTTTCTGTTTAATTTTGGTTTTGTCCGGTCAAATTTTTTTGCTAAACGATCAAGCTAATCCAATCATCTGACCAGGTTGATTACTGATTAATCTTTTCAATTATAGTTACAATTATCTATCCTTTGTTGTTGTCTTTTTTCAGTGACCATGATTCAGAGCGGGTGACATTTGCAAATTACGTATCTCATGGGACCATTATGGTTTGGAGAATGGTACATTTCGTCATACACTACTGTAGAAACCACTTTTTAAATCGGTTAAAAAAGGCCTTTTAAATCGGTTTTTGAACTAATTTAGATAAATTTGATATAGAAAGTGGAAGGTTTTTAAATCGGATTTTGAACTGATTTAAAAAATAAATTTTAACTTGGTTCATCTTGAAACCAATTTAAAATGTATGCATTTTTTAACACCATGGTGCGGCATCCCAATCTCGTCAAGGAGCACTGATCGCATCTTCTTCGTGGGGGCCTCAAAATCAAAACTCACCAGCACAAAATTCAACTCCTTCTCGCTCGGGAACTTCAACTAGATCAACTCCAATAGCTTGTAACTGTGAATTAGCACAAAACCCCCTATGATGGAGGGAGCCACGTCTGCGTGATACCCTAAAACCTTTTCTTCCGATTTTAAGGATGCCAAAACAAGCTATTGCAAAGGGGATACTCCATAAGCTGAGAACAATTTATGTGCTTTTGCAATGAAGCCATAACTCTCAATATAGATGTTCACATCACTGTACTAGCTTGTTAATTTCAATTGTCTCAATTGCTAAATGCTGATAGGAAGTGAGGGAAAAGTTGAACAATGAGGTTAGATAGTTGAATACTGAGTACAATATGATAAATAAAATAAAAATCATCCAAGAAAGAAGTAAGATAATCAACTTGACAAAGTCACAAACTTACCATGGTATGTGGATCTCATAAACAACAAAATGATTGATGCGGTACCACAAGTGTACGGTATCATTGAGTAATAAAATATCATTCTTTCCACAAAGACTGCGTGTTAGGTTTAGTGATTATCGCAATTTAATATAAATTAAATGAAGGGAATTGAATTAGGAATTTAGGTTTTTAAAGTAAAAGTGAGAAATCAAGAATTGGAGATTCAATTGAGAAAGCAAATAAAATTGATAATGATTTAGTAAGAGAAAACTTTTAGGATCGAGGTTTACCCTGTGACGTTTACTAAATTAATTCCCTTATCCTGTGCTTTTACTTGTTCTTCTTGAGGGTGAATTAACTAAGGTACCCTCCGTTCTCTTTCAAGATACGGAGGGATATCTAATCAAATTAGCTCCTTACTTTCGTGGTGGTTGTGTTTAATTAGACCCAATGAGCTCTCTGTCAATTCAATTAATCCCCAAAGGTTTCACCTGCTTTTGTGGTTTAGACCTAGGTTTCTTCTTTATAATTCCAGTATTTAAGTTCACCTTTCGGTACTTCCCTAAAACCTTAAGGTTATGTAAAACGTGGCCAATTCGTTTTGCAATAAGGAAAATCAATAAAGAAGAAATCAAGAGAGGAACAAGAATCACACAAAGATAAAAATAAATCAATTGATTAAATGTTCATAAGGTTACGCCCAATCCTAGAATAAATATGACTAGTCACACATAGCCATAAAAAACAAACAAGTAGAAAAGAGAAACATTCAAACTGGTAAAGAGAAAGAGGAGACGATCGTAATCTTAAGCTTTCACTCCCCATGGTCAATGCCAAGGTTCAAGATGACTAAACTAATCCTAAAAGGTCTATTTAAAACCTTGGACTAATGGGAGTCTAAGCCCAAACAAAAAAAAAAAGCAAAAATACTTAAAATAGTTCGCAGGTGACAGGTCACGAGCAAAAGGATTGTTCATAGGCTGCCTGTGATCCTTGCTGCCTTGACTCTAGTACACCCACAGATTGGTTCATGGGTTGAAAGGTCGATCACGGGCTGCCCGTGAACTTCGTTGTTTGATCCTAATGTGCTCAACAGATTGGTTCATGGGCAGCAGTGTGTTTCACGGGCTGCCCATGGCCTTTGCTGACAGATTTAATCTTCTTGGTTCTTTGCTACAACTCTTTTTAATTCAAGCTCCAACCAAACTTGACGCCATCATCGAGATTCAACATAAGAGCTTTCCAATCCTTACACATGCTCCATGCTCTAAATCAACGAAAAATTTATTCTTGAAACCACAATATGAATAAAACTATGACTAGTCCAACAAAAAGGAAAAATAACTAAAATAACTAGAAATAGAACCACAGAAGGCATAAATATGCAACATATCTTAATTATAATTCTATGCAAACATGGTATAGAATACGATGCATCAATGATCAATGAAAAGGAAACCCTTCATGAGTGAAAGACCCATCGATCGATGGCAGCAGCAATGCCAGCACAGTTCTAGAGAGGTTTTTGTTAAGCTTGTTAGAGGTGTGCCCGCTAATATCTAATATGCATATCTCAGCCGGGTGAACCTGTGGGTCCACCTTCACTGATACAATGTCTCCAAGTTTGTCCACCGCACACCCTAAGAAGTCAAACCCCAAACCTAGATAGCCACCGTCGCCGGAGCAAACACTTTCACCAACGTGGCTATAGGTTCCAACTCCCTTTGAGTATTTAGTGACACGCTACATCTGATTCTAAATCTTGCCATTGCCATAGCCATGTCAATGGCCCCTATGAAGAACAACACGAACACACTTTGGAGGCAAGCGCAAATGCGAAAATGAGTTTCAAAGAAGCTTTAGCTTCTTTTAAATCGATTCAAAAAGAAATCAATTTAAAAAGTAGGTTTCTAACTTGATTCATAGTGGAACCGATTTAGAAAAGGTTTTCTACAACATTTAAAACAAATTGATTTAAAAGAAGTTGCAATATATTACCAAATAGTCATCAAGCATGACACTTTTTAACTCAATTTACATAAAACTGATTTAGAAAACTCATTCTAAATTGGTTGAACAAGAACTGATTTAAAAAAGTTGCAAAATATTACAAAAACACCACCGCATTTTTCTTTTAAAATTGTTATCATATAACCAAGTTAGAATACATGATGTAAAAATGCGATTTTGCATTAGTGATGGGACAACAAGCATACAAGATCCATTTTAATTTTGCGGTTTTTTTTTTGTTAAAAAGAAAGAAATCATAAGGTAGTGGCATATATATAAGGTAAACTCTCACTTAGCTGTTAGCAAAGATACATTTAATTTTGTTGAGGACTCTTACTCTTCGTGTAACATGTGATTGACAGAGTTGAGAAGAAGAATTTAACCTATTGCATCAACTATCTAACTTGCAATTTTTAGTAGATTAAGTTGCTTATATCAATCTATAAATGTGTTGATTGTTTCATATAAATTATAGGCTTAATGACAAGTTATGGGTTTTATCCTAATACAAAAATATGAAAAAATCTTTATACAAATTAATTTAGATTATGTTTTTGTTCTAGACCCGTACTAGACCCAAAGTCCTAGCCCAAATCACAAAGACCTACGTTAGAGCCTCCAATTTAACATTCTTGTGATTGGGCTATCCCTACATCATCAAGTTAAACATCAACCTACCTTTTGGATGTCAGAACACACAATTTTTCAAGAGCTCTGCTAGTCATATGATTTCTCCTTGATTTGACACACATAATGACAATCCCTTTGTGCATAAAAGGAGACGTGCAAGCAATAGAAGGCTGAAAGGATTACCCAATCATCCATCTAAAGACACCTCCTCCATTTTTCTGTAAATACCCCTATAAAAAACACTTCACCATGTATATTTTCTCCAATCCAATACCAAAACTCTACTAGAATATACATTAACTTAAGTGTCATAGTGTTTGCAAGTGACTATCACTGTAAATAATCTTCTTTTTGTCATGAGTGACACTATTTGATATCACCTCCATCTGACCAATTATGAGTAGCATTGGCATGCTATATAACAATTTAGATTAAAGAAAAGGTCCCCTCAAAGCAAGATTAGAAAAGTGTTTATTTATGGGTTATACAAACATACATAAGTATGTATATACATACATACATACATATGTATGTATGTATGTATGTATGTATAAGAAGTACAAATAATGTATGTAGAATAAGGTTTATTCCAAAAAGGTACCTCAATTTGCATTATGTTAATCAATCCAGTTAACAACCTAATAGATGTTATATAATAGTAAGTCTGTGCTAATTTGGCTGTTAAGTTGCCATGGTGGCTTCCATGTGGAACATTAATGTGTATCCAAAGGCCAAATTGGCTTTCACATGTCCTTTCAATTGAGTTCCCTTTTATCTAGACTTATTTAAAGGTATAAGGTTTGAGAAAAATTTGAAACTTTTTGAGAAAGCAACTTTATTCCTTCTTTTGCCCACTTCTTCCCGCTATTCTCTTTCTCCTTGATGGAACTTCCTTTAATTCACCCTTTTCGTTGTTCATGAACAATGATGCATACGTTGGGCTTCATATACCTCTTGGGCATTTCAAGTGAGTTTGATTTCGTTTTGGGTTTTTGCAAAGGGTAGGTGTGGGTCTTTGTTTCTCAGTTCTTTGTTTTAGGTTTTTGCAAAAGGTGGGCATGGGTCTCTATTTAGTTGGTTATTTTTTGAATATGTTTTATTTTTCTAAAATGTGTCACTAATGTATAATTATTGCTGTGCCTTTGTTGTAGGATGACTTTCAAAATCACACTAGTACTAAACCACGATAACAAGTTTTGAAAGAATGAGGTTGGCGTTGTTGAGTATGTTGATGGAGAGATGGATATAAATACCATGAACTTCTTTTTATTGGTTGATTTGGTGAAGCTTTGCAAAGGGTACCATACAATCTCACATGTTTATTGGGTAGTGTCTGATAAAAATTTGGAAAATGGCTTGACTAATGTTGTTTCAGATGTTAACATACAAGACTTGGTAATTTGCACATGACATAATAATTATGAAATTGATATTTATTAAGAACCCTTAGTCCCAAAAGACCTTGAAATTGTGCTTGGACCACCTAATCGTATAATTAATCTTGATGTGGAAAGATAAGATATTGAGTAGGAGATGATGTAGAAGTAAAAGATATTGCACCAAATATTCAACAAGATGATATGAACTAGGAAGATAATGAATCGTTTGATGATTACAAAAGCATGGAGGAAGCCTATACAGGTCTCCTCCAATTGCTAGTGATGAGGATGAGGATGAATATATTGGTAATAATGGGAATGGGAATAATTTGAATTGTGATGGACAAAGGACAAGTAAAAGGTCAAAGAATGATGAAAACATAAGGAGAAAAGAAAAAGAAAGGGCTAAAAAAACCTGTAGGAAGAATGATTATTTCGAGGTTGGAGTAGAGTTTACTAACCTAAGTAGGTTTAAGATAGCTATGAAGGATTACACTATTTATTGGGGTAAAGAGATAAAATGAGTGAAAATAACAAGGTTAAGGTAAGAGCTAAATACAAACAAGAAGGATGCCATTGGGAAATCTTTTTATGAAAAGAGTAAGGTTAATAAAAACTTTTAGATTGATACACATTTGTTTCAAAACACGTGTGCAGTTGAGGCTTTAAAAACAAATAAGCTAACAAGAAATAGATGGTTAAGAGGCTTGAGGATAAGATTGGAACCCAGCTACTCTTACTCACCATGAAGCATTTGATTACCTAAAATGGGACTTTGTTTGATTCCAAGATTTTTCAAGTTATCAAGGAGGTGAAAGAATTAGTTGAAGGTAATGAAGGGTCCAATATGGTCAAATATAGGACTATGCTCATTAGTTAATGAGGAGTAACATTAAGTCTTGTGTGAAAATTGATTACATTCCTATTTTAGACTTCCCACCACAAAATTAGAGGATGTATGTAGGTTTGGAAGGGTGCAAAAGAGGGTTTAAGGATGGATGTAGGCCATTCATTGACCAAAATGAGTGTTTTTTGATAGGATATTACGGTAGACAATTACGGTTTGTAGTAGGCCAAGATGCCAATAATAACATATTTATGATTGCATATGTCATAGTTGATGTTAAGAATAAAGACAATTAGAAGTGGTTCTTGACCCTATTGCATGAATACTTAGGAAATTATAGGCAACATAGTTGGAACTTCATGTAGAACATGCAAAAGGTACCATGCATGCAATACATATTGATCTAAAGTGATTTTTTTATTACTACCTTCGTTGCTTTATATAAGCAACAAATAACTAAATTATCAAAACTAGTAAAAGTAGTTAGGTTAGTTAATTTTAATTAATAATTATATAAATTTAAATTTTGTTCCAAAAATACCCTTGGAATGAAAAGATTTAAGTGTTGGTTGTATTTAATGTCATTGCTCATAACTCAAGGATTGCTACAAAATTTAATTTAAACAAAATGGCAAAATTGCTAGGAACCATGATTTTCCACCAAAATTGCTAAAAAACAAAGCTGATGCATCCACTCATATGGGAAATTAGTGAATGTCTTATATATAGACTTCTTCATAAATTAAAGGCATAAAAGAAATTAAACAATTAATATATTTAAAAATGAGTCTTTGTTTCTTATAATTAGGACAAAAAAAAAATACCTCCACTTGTTGCTTATATAAAGGACCGGAGGGAGTATTTTTTAGGGTTCTACAATAAGTGTTTTAAATTAAGGACTGAAATGATACTAACTTTTGAAATTAATTTGAGAAGACTGATTCTTGCCATCCAAGAGGTGATTCCAGGCATATGCCAAAAATTGTGTGATGTGTATATGGAGAAACTTCACAAAATAGTGGAAGGATAAATAGTTGGACTTGTTTAGGCATGTGTCAAGTCCACAATAGTATTTGAATTTAACCACAAGATGGAATGAGTTAAGAGAAGGAACTAGAAGGCTTTAATGTATTCGGGGAAGTGGCCAAATGAGTCATGGTCTAAGGCATATTTTAGTGTGCGGTCAAAGGTTCATAACATCACTAATAACACTTGTGAAGTATTTAATGCAAAGATTATAGGGGGAAGCCATCTCGACAATGCTCGAAGAAATCTGATGCTACATAATAAAGACAATGAGAACAAACAAGATAAAGATAGCTGACCATAGTGGTCCCTTTACCCCCCAATGTAGCAAAGTAGACTTGAGAAAGAAAAGGTAGAAAGCAATAAATGGAATCCCATGTGGTCAGGTGATTAGGATAGAAATAGGTATGAAGTTTAAAAATTAGTAAGCCAAAGTGGATGCCAACTTAGTTGTGCATGTATGCATATGTAGATTTTGGCAACTAACAAGTAATTAATTTATACATTTTTTATGTCATGAACAATGTCCTTACATGGTAACATGTGTAACATAAATTTTCTGTGTGATAAGAAGCCTTGTAGGTATGCCTGTTCAATAAGAACATATAAGAACCATAAGCCTGAGGACTATTGTCATGGTTGGTTAACCATGGGTTCATACAACGCAGCTTATCAATTATTTATTCAATCTACTTAAAGGGAAGAATATTGGGTGAACACTGAACATGAACATGTACCACCACCAATTGGGAGACATGTAGGAAGACCAACAAAATAAAGAAGAAAAAATGGGAACAAGGACTTAGCTACCAACAATGGGTTGAAGAAGTCTTATGCTAAGTTCACCTGCACTAGGTGTGGATTAGTAAGGCATAATAGTAAGGCTACCACAATCAAGGGGTGCCACAATGAGCTAGAAAAAAAAATCATAACTAGAAAGTCAAGTAGAGATAAAAGTGTTACAACTTGCTCCATCTTCACAATTATTTCAATAAAAAGATGTTAATTTGCACAGTACAATTGCATTCTTGAACAATGAATGTGCATAATCAATATAAATCTCTTAATGATTATATATTTGATATGCAAATGTCACATGAAGCTGCTTAAAGGGTACACAATTAAATAATTTACAATTTGATGTTGTTGTTTTTTGTTTATCATAAATGTTCATAAGAAGAAATATTATTTATGATACAATATGGTACTAAATGTTAAGGATATTTAAGAATTGATCCAAAACATTCTAAATCACCAAATTGATATAAAAAATCAAAAACAAAAAAAGTTAAAATAAAAAATTACATTATTTTATTTGATTTGTTTGATGTTAAAAAATAATTCAAATAAAAAATAATTCAAATCAAACCAAAATGTTAATAGATTAAATTTATATTTATTATTTTATTTTTTAATAAACTCTAACTTATTACCTTATTATGAATTAGGGGTGAGCAAGTAAAAGTCGCCCGTTTGAAATTCGACAAATCCGATTTAAAATATGCATGTCGGACAGGTGAGTACGACTATCAGGTTAAGAAAAAATCGGTTTCATATGGATAGTTTTGAGTGTGTGGGTTGGAAAAAAAAAATCATCGAAACCCTCACTCGACTGAATGCAAAGCACATATAGTTGTTTCACACATTATTGCTTTGTTCAAAAATTACAATTTACAATAAGCTAGAAGTTTTAGGCTCTCAAAAGTTACCCCTTCAAACTCTCAAAAGTCATATTGGCTTTCCATTTTCCTATTTCCATTATGCGTACATGGTACAACTTTCTCTCTCACAAGTGCTCAAATGTCCTCAGAGTAGAGAGCTCTTCTCATCTTCTTCTTGCTTTCTCACCTAACCCCCCAAATTTTACTCTGTTTCCTTGTTGTAGATAGAGAGAGAAAAGAAGTCACAAAAGAAAAGAGGCTCTGCAAGACCATAACAAGATCATGGGTTTCTCGACCCACTTCATGAAACAGAACTATAATGTCCTTATTCATAGTATCTCCCACAATCTTCATGAAGAGAAGCATGTACACCACATGGGCTTCATCCTTGATGTCCCTGCCATCAACACCAACCACATTGAGGTTGATAAAGAAACGCTTTGCATGCTATTGAAACTTGGAAGGGTTGGTTGGGTATGGGGGGTTGTCCTTTTTGGTGATTTCTTGGTTCATTCTGTGTGTCTAGAAAAAAATGAAAGACGAAACGTTTCTTCTCTCTAGTTCACAATGACCCACACACACATACCCGTTCGACTTGTCACCCAACTTAACCGAGAGCACGAACGGACGACATCAGTTTGCAATAACACTCGCTTGGTTTGTGCTGGTTTTGAATTTTTTGGGCCAAATTTGATCGTAATCGACCAATTCTCACCCTTATTATGAACATATATTTCTATTTTTTTGAAAATTTAAAATTATCTTGACTTGTGATTTATAATTTACATTAAATTGTGACTTATGATTATATTTAATAGTTTGAACAAGTTTTTTAAAATTTACCATGTATTTGATTTTTATTTAATAAATATTGTTCTTTAAAAGAAAAATTAGCTTCTAACAAAATTAATCATGCATTGTTTGGGTCTCTACTTTTATTCTAGTTAATGAAATTTCACTTTTCTTTATTAACCAAAATAATAAAATGTTGTCCTTTTAAAAAAATGAGACAAAATCAAAATAATTATTACAGTCTAGTCTACAAAAGATAAAATTAGTTTTATTTTGATTTGATATTATTGTCAAACCAATACAAATTGAATCGTAAGATATTTTTTTGTGATCAGATTAAATACTTTTCTTTTATCTTAAAATTGATCTAAATCAGTGAGTCAATATCCATACTAAATATGAGCATCTCTTTTAACATGGACTTAGAGTTTCATTTATTTGCTATAAATTTTTTACGTGACTTTTAATATCCCAAAGTCACAATGAGTCTTAATTAAATTAAGTTGAACTCAGTAGACTCATTTAAAGAAATAAAACTCACACAAATCTTATTTAAAGAAAATTCAACTCTTTTGACAGTTAGATATTAGTATTCATTTGCCATAGATTATTAAAATTATTATTAATTGTCCCCCTGAAAAATACTTGAAGGTTGAGGTACAGAATGAAAAATTTGGAATTCATCCTAAAGACCTCATTTGTCATGCTTAATGTAATTTTGTCGCTGAACAGTTACTGTCAATGAGGCATCCAGGTTGTAGCTGAGACAAGTTTTGGTAAATATTACTTGTAAGTACCGACAGATAAGAAAATGAATAAAAGATTTGAAAATCTTTAATTGGCATGTTTAACTTTAATTGATACCAACTTAGCTTATGTTTGATTTTGCGTTAAAGACATCCAAATTCATGTTTGAACATGTTTACCTAACAGAGTGGAAAAAAACAAGAGGAAAAAGAAAAAGAAATTATTTTAATTTGAAAAAAATTGAAGAAAAAAAATTTAAATTTTATTTTTAAAGTCATTTTTCTTTGTTTTCTTTTACTTTTTTTAGTAAAATAAAAAAATATATCATTACTATATTTTTTTTGATATTTCCTTTCCTTCTATCTAAATGAGAGAATGAAAAAAATGTATTTTAACCATACAACTCAAATAATTAGTTAAAATTAGAATTAATTAAAAATAATTTTAACTGTTGTGTGTTAAAACCTAATTTCTTTCGCTTTTCACCCTGTACTAATCTAAATATGCTCATGTATGAGTGTGTGGAGAGGGGTGAAAGTTTCAACTAAAATTAATTTTTTTAAAATATGTTTGAGAAAAAAAGTAAAAAAAAATTATATTTTTTGTATTGTGTTGAAAATTTCTTACTAAACTTTATTATAAAAATACTTTTGATATACTTTAGATATAAATTATTTCAATCCATTAGGGTCGACCTAGTGGTGGGAGGTTTGAGTAGATTGCATGATGTCATAGGTTCCAACTTTAGTGTTGTCATTGTACATAAAAAAAATAAATTATTTCATTTCAAACTTATTTTTAATTAAAGTTAAATTTACAAAATCGTAATTATTTGAAATCAAGCTTACGCTATTCATCCAAATAAATGCTTAACCAATCAAAATTAATTGTAAGTATTGACAAACAAAATATAAGGGTAGAAGATTTGAAATATTTAATTGTCATGTTTGATGTTAATTAGTATTTTGGTCTATAGGCTGCATATGATAAATATATATTTTATATAATTAAAATTTATAATAAATAAATATTTATAAATTTATAAATTATGTTATAACAACAATTCATAATAAATAAATATTTTTAAATATATAAATTATATTTATATTTACAAAAAACAATTTAAACAATGATATAAAATTATTTTTAATTATTGATAATTTAAAAAAACTATTAAATTTTAATTTAAAAATAAAGATAAAGGATGATAAATTGAAAATGACAAATATGCAGATAAAAATAAAATGTAAGTAGTTTGAGATAATTGAGAGACATTTTTTGATTAGCTGCGAGAGTAATGTGTGAAATATATCTAAAAAAAAAAATGTCTAATTAAAAATATGTGTTGTGTATTATAATATAAGAGTAAATTAACTAATCAGTGTTAAAAAAAATTATTAAGTGTGGATTAAATTATCTATTTTTCTTTTTTAGATTAGAGAAAATGGAATAGAAAATTTGTAACTCATCTTTAATTTCCGTGTTTAGCATAAATTGTTACCAAGTCAAGCCAATCAGTATCACTAACTAGGTACGTTGTTTGAAGAAAATGATGAAATGCCAGGCTCTTATTGCAGAGTATGGTTAATCAAATACATTTTCAATATTATTGCTTAATCACACTTTTATTATTTATTTAATCTTTTGCTCAAGAATTAAATTACTTATCACCATGTAAGATAAATAAATAGCATAATATTTTATTGACATAAAGTTAAGGATGAAATAAAGGTTATCTCATTTCAAGATCAAGATAAAACAATAACATTAATAATGAAAATTTGTAAAAAAATTAATACCACTTATTTAATCATTGAGAGCATGGATAAACTGAAATGAGGTTATTTTAGTTTAATATGTGGTCTTCAGTATGAGTTCTAGGTATGTAGTTGTATCAAATATTTGAAGGAAAAACTTCACCTTCCATATTAATCTTACCCAACTTGAACATGATTATTTCCAATGGAGAATACATGTGATTTCAAACCAAAAAATAATATTGCTTATTTACATAAAATTTTAAATTTAAATTCAAGTTATGATTGTCATGGGCATTAAGTCAATTAAGCAATTGTTTATTTCTAATATTATAAATACACACATGTGTGGGTGTGGGGTGTACATGTGCGTGCGTGCTTATGTGCGTATGTAACCAAAATAAAAAAGAATCACTTTGGGTTGAGTTATTTCACTCAATAATTCTTTGTATTAAATTTCAATTATTCAACCATTAAATTAAAAATTGTTATTGAATAGATCAAATTTACAAATTTTCATAAAATTTTAAAATTATTTGACAATTCATTAAATAAATAAAATTTAACATATAATGTACTTTTTTAAAATATAAGTAAATATTGACTATAAGTTTCCTAATTACAAAGGTCAAACTGTTGAATTATGTGATATTACTTTTATAATCATGTATATCAAATTTCATGTAATTTGGACTTTTCTGCATGTGTTATCTAACAACGAATATTTATATATATTTTAATATCATATTATACGTTAAAATAAAGTGATGTGAGGAACTATTAAATAATTTTGAAAATATATGAAATTTTGTATACTTAATCTAATTTATAGGAACATCAAATTCAACAGCTAGATCAATTAAATTTACATTATACAAAGAATTATTGAATGTATAATTTAACCAAATTTAATACCTAATGTCAACAGATCCTGACCCATATATGTAAATCTTAATATAAAACTCTAAGAAGATCTTCAATTTGCCTTCTTTTAAATGATACTTCATAACTTTAATTTATCTTTATTATTTGACTTATGTATAAATACAGTAATTTCAATTAATCGTCTTGACTGACTATTTTAAAATATTTAGCAGAAAATATTTTAAACATGAGATTAAGGAATGGCAATTAGAGTGTATTTATGTTTGTACAAAAATGTGAAGCTAAAAAAAGTAGAAAAGTTAGGACCGTTTATGCATTTGAGGAAAGTTATTTGTACTCCATTAATTCATCCTTTGATACAACCCAAGAAAAATTATTTACCAAAATTAGAAAAAGTCAAACTACTTTTTAAACACATTCTGAGAAATTAAAATTTCCAACGATTTTTATATATATATTTTAAAATCTTTTAAATAAATCCCCACTTAATAGTAATCGTTAAAAATTTGTTGATTTTTATTAAATTATAAAACCTTATTTAAATATATTTTTTTGACAGCACCTTATTTAAATATTTAAACTAAACCTTGAATAAATTCATATAATTCAATAAAACTCAATGACAGCTAAAAAGAATTGTGTTAAAAACATTTAAATCACAAAATTATTTTAAGAGCAACAAACTATATAAACATATTAAATAATGCAATTTTGAAAAAAAGCATCAAGACCAGAAAAGGTTATACACTTATAAGAAAAGAGGAATCCCCATTACATTTTGTTTTCCCCACATTCATCATTTGGATGGAATTCTTTCCATCTTGACAAAATTACGCCCCTATTTGTTTTTGTACCCACCATGACATAAAATCTTTTTATTTTCCTTTGTTTTTTGGGTTTTGGTGTATCCATGGAAACCACCAATACCATTGCCCCCTCCTCTTTCTTGCCCCATCCCATCTCTTTCTCTATCTTTTGCCCTAAAAGCACAACCCCGCTTCCTACATAAAGCTCACTCGTTTCCCCACTCTCCCACTCCATTCTCCACTCTGCACTTCCATGCTCCAACACTCTCACATGGGTTTTCCATCTCACCCCAAAAAAACGCCCCACAAACTTGTTCTGTTCCCTTAACCCCACCCGTTTCATGACGCTTCTGTTCTTGTAGCATCAATGTCTCAGAACACAGACAGCGCCACCTCTAACCTTCTCTGTTCGGAGAACAGTAGCACCTGCTTCAATGATGATTTGGAATGTGATGGCGCAGATGGGTCTAGAATCTCGCATGTCTGGGACCTCGGGTACCTTAACTCTGGACACGAGGGCAGTGGATCGGAGTCCTTAGCGTGTTTTGTGGCGCAGAGTGAGGAAACTGTGAGGGCTATGGTTGAGAGAGAGAGGGAGCATTTGCCGAGGGAGGATTACCTGAAGAGGCTGAGGAATGGGGAGTTAGACTTGAGTGTCAGGAGGGAGGCTCTTGATTGGATTTGGAAGGTAATGGGGTTTGGTGTGTTTTGGTGTTTGATTTGTTGGTTGGTGCTTCAAGTTGCCATTGAATGAAAAGGGGCATGGAAAAATAAATCATTTAATGATATTTTTTTTTTGTCTTTGTTGATTTATGTGGATTCTTGCCTTGGTGGGTCAGGTGTTTTTAATGGGATTTTAGTCATTTAAAAGAGTTGGTTTTACTTTGTTATCTGATTTCTTCTGCCTTCTAACACCAGTTTTGTGCAATGCCGGGCTTTCTCATTGGGTCTCAATTGGCTTTTGTAGTTTTTTTAATTTATTTTTACCCCCTTCAATTATTGATTTTCCGAGTTGGTTATGGAGTAGCTAGGTTTCGCCCCTGGCAACTTGTTGAAGTTCGTAGGTTGATTTGGATTTTCCTTTCCTTTGTGGAATTGAATTTTTGTTTCATGCTGTTTTATTTAATTGGGATGATTGTGTTAGTGACTTTTGCTTTTATAATGTGATCAACAGGCTCATGCTTATTTTGGCTTTGGACCCTTGAGTTTTTGTTTAGCTGTGAACTACCTGGATCGCTTCCTATCGGTTTTTGAGTTACTGGTAAGATCAAATGTCTGAAAGTTTTATGGGTGTGTTTTACTAGGTTTGTTTCTCTGTGATCTCTTTTTGATTGTCTAATTGGTGTTTTTGGCCTCTTGGTATGTTTAGAGAGGTGCCAGTTGGACTGTGCAATTGTTAGCTGTAGCTTGCCTGTCAATTGCAGCTAAAATGGAAGAGATTAAAGTGCCTCAATCTGTAGATTTACAGGTATAGTAGAATCTTGTAACCTTGTAAGATAGTTAAATATGATTTTGTTATTATATTTCCTTCTAATTTTCTCATTGGAATTGATAATGGGCAGGTTGGAGAACCAAAGTTTGTATTTGAAGCTAAAACCATTCAAAAAATGGAACTGCTGCTATTAAGCACATTGAGATGGAAAATGCGCGCATTAACTCCTTGTTCCTTCATAGACTACTTCCTTGGCAAGATCACTTGTGAGCAGCATCCAGCCAAGTCATCCATTTCAAGATCAGTGCAGCTCATCCTTGGCATAATCAGAGGTATTCTCATTACTGTGTTTTAATATTTGGTCCTTCTGTACTCTGTTTTCCTTGAGGAGTAATGAGTTCGAAAAATGCTTTTTGGGAAATCAACTGTAGGTATTGACTTACTGGAATTCCGGCCATCTGAAATTGCTGCTGCGGTGGCAATTTCTGTATTAAGCGAATCGCAAGCAAAAGAGATTGATAAGGGCATAACTGATTTCTTAATAGTAGAGAAGGTGAGGTTGTTGTTCCCACATAGAGCATGACTTTTGTCCTTATTGAATTGATAATGGTGTTTAATATCAACTTAGTGAACTGTTCTGACTATTACGTTATGGGATTTTCATTTTGCAGGGGAGAGTTCTAAATTGTGTTGAATTGATAAGAGATTTGTCCTTGATCAATGTTGCTGCTAATTTAGGCAGTAAGGTGCCATTTGTGCCCCAAAGTCCTGTTGGGGTGCTGGATGCTGGGTGTTTAAGTTATAAGAGTGATGAATTAACAGTTGGGTCATGTCCAAAGTCTTCACATAATAGTCCAAATCCAAACACTACTAAGAGGAGCAAGCCAGATGGACCTTCTAATGGAACTTTCAACTCATGAAATGTGAATTTTCTTCCTTCACCAAAGGTCATTTAGCTTGGTTGAATGGGAGTTTGGTGTGGTCTTGGAGGTCCTTCGAAACATCCTCAATGAGAGTGTGCTATGGATGAATAAGATAGGAATTTAAGTGGTTTCGTGCCAGAAGCATGGACAAGGATAGGAGGTGTTGATAGTTTTGTTTTATAGTCAGACTACAGAAACAGCTACAAATACTTAGGACATGCGGTTGGTGGAGAAAATTTTGATGAATCAATGTTGTAGAGGCACTGGCACTGCATGTCAAGTATGAATGTAATATTTGGAGAGGAGAGATTGTTGTCCATGTGAGAATGTCCTAACTTCTCATTTTAGAAGAGAATTAATATATAAAGCAATTTTTTATGGGTTGTTTCAGAATTTTGAAGGAAAAACATAAATAAATGTCTCTTTCAATTTAAAACAAAAAAGAGGTATCCCATGTCTAAAAATAATCCAAAATTTCAAAAGGACTAACATGTCTCGTAATATGGTTGAATTGGTGCGTGTAATATATATCCAAGTAGCAAGAAGTAAAGTAACCAACGTCAATGGTTTGTTGGGTCATTGTCAGTATTTGCGACCAAGATCTACCCAGGAAACCCAAAATTCGTCTTAGCTGTATTTTGGGATTGGAAACCTCTATCTCTATGAATTATGATGAAGGCCTACCTTAGCTTTTGTTTCGAGCCATTGACCAGTCAACATTGAAGTATTGGCTTCACAGCCGAACAACACTAAACAAAACAAAAACTCACATCTGTTTAGTGGGGCACTTCTGACAAAACAATACAAAAAGAAGGATACAAGACACATTCCTAGATTCGAGAAAATTATATTGATATCCAGAAAATTTAATTACTTTTATATTTTTTTGAGAAAATATAATAATCTTTTATAAAAAAATTTGATGTTTTTTTTTCCTGTTTCTCTCTATTATAATAATTATTTTATTATACATTTCTTTCTCTTTCCTTCTTTTTGTTGTGCAATTTTTCATACAAAGAGTTGTAGAAATACAATTCTTATATATATATATATATATATATATATATATAGTTTCCTTTATATTTTAAATGCTTACCAGATAAACGTTTTTTGTTTCTTAATCTTAAAGGACATAATTTCTTTGCAATTTTTTATACGTCACAAATATACTTAAAATCAATCTTTTGAAAGCCGTTACCCGTCTAAAAGAAGCATATAGTATGGATTTAGTTTCTTTAAAATCACATAATATATAATGAAAAAAGTAAGAATGCATTCATTCTTTATCAGCAATGTATTCTGTCATTTTCTTTATTCTAACAACACCCCCCCCCCCCCCCCCCCCCCCCTTCTTTTGCAAATTTTTCTGTGGAAATTCTTAGGACTTTCCAGCATAAAATAAATAAATATTATTTTAAAAATTAAATAAAATGTCAGTGTAATTATGTCAAAAAAGAATTTTCACAAAAAATACCCATTTTCTATAAAAGTTGTAAAATAAACCGCAACTTGATATATATATATATATATATATATATATAGGGTTTGTTAATATACATACACTTGTTTTTTAGTTAAAGTACGTTAGCAAATTATAACTGTATCTTAAAATACATTGGTGTAGTTTGCTAATGTACTTTAACTAAAAAATATGTGTATGTTAGCAAATGCTTGTGGATTTTGCTAATATATACGTACTTATTTTTTAGTTAGAGTACGTTAGCAAGTTACAACTACAATGTATCTTAAGATACACCTACGGTATAACTTACTAACGTATTCTAACTAAAAAAAAGTATGTGTACATTAGCAAACCTTATATATATATATACACACACACACACACGATGCAAACTTTTAATCCAATTTTAATTTTTAAGAATTTCAGCATCCATAAATTTATTCATTATTCTTTGATATTAGTTTTAATATTGATTTCAATAATTGAAACTACCCCGAATTCGTGAAGTTACTATCGCTATAATCAGTATAAAATAATTTAGTCTAAGGAAAAATTAAGAACCGATAGAAATTATAAGTGTGTATTATTTTTGTATAGACTTTTTGATGATATTTGAGCCGATCAAAAGAAAAGGCAAAGAATTCAGTTACACAATTACAAACTATTAAATGATATGAATTATTTTTCATAAAGGGAAGTACAAAATGAATTGGCATTCATATTTTTCTTTTCAGTTATATTTGAAAGTTTGAATATCCATCCATCCATGTATGATCTTCAAAGAACCTAATTAATCACAATTACTTGGTAAACCATTTCGTAAAGTTTTGTTTCACACTAAACAATCTTATCATAAATTACATAGCCGGATTTAAGACAATCAAGCATGGTCAATTATCCATGTATGATCTTCAAAGAACCTAATTAATCACAATTACATCGTAAACCATCTCGTGAAATTCTGTTTCACACTAGACAAACTTGACATAAATTGCATAGCCAGATTTAAGATCAAGCATCACCAACTGAACCTAAACCTTTTTTTTTTGGACCAATATATCTTTACCAGTATTATTACCAAACTAGTTTCTTAAACATTGTTATAACTAAAAGGTTCTTCAATAATTGTCGTTTTTAGAATTTGAACCTTGATTCTCTAAATTATCACATCCAACCCTTTTAATTTTGTACCTAATCCCAACACATCCCTGGGGTAATGATTAACAAATTTAATAAATAAATTTTCATTAAAAAATTATTGTAAAATTGTATTAATAATACATTTTTATAAAAAAATTATGACTTTTGATTTCTATACTATTTGCTCTTAAGATAATCATTAGCCAAACGTATGCTAAACCATTACAATTGACTATGCACAAAATGAACATAATTATAAAAAGTAACAACAAAACTTAAATGCAGTTTTGTAGATGTTTTTGGTATTTTTTTCAATCAAAATTAGAGCTTCACATCAGTAATTTACATAATAAAAGTTTGTATTAAAGGTTGACATAGATTACTGAAATAAAATTCTTCTGATCGGAGAACAACATCAAAAATAGCTATGCAACTATATCCAAGTTTTGTCCTAAAAGTAAATGTACAATTTGGTCTATGAAAGTCACATTCTCTATGTTTTTGGTCATCAAAAGTATTGTTGTGTATAATTTAGTCTTGTGTCAACTTATTTACAATTTTATTCTTCTAACAATGATCATTAATAAAATGTGACATATTTGTTGATGTGGCATTCACAAATATTTAAGTATTATGTAGTTAGATAATTTAATAACTGAAAGTGGCACTGTGTGTAGATTGGTCTTTGAAATTATTGGTGTGTACAAACTAGTCCTTAAATATGTCAACTCTTTTACACTTCCATCATTTCATCTATGATTGTTAATCAAGTGTAGCAGAATAATAAAATTATATAATTGTCATTTTTATGTAAATTTACGTCACTTTTTGATGTTATTGTTGTTGTTATATTGCATATGGAATAAACCTACATCAATTTTTATTGAACAAAGAGGGCTAAAATGTGACTCTAAACTAGAACATAAAATAAGAGTGATATACCACAAAATTTTACATGAGATCGAAAATTGTCATAACCCATATGTGAAGTGTCTAATAAATACAAACATAGATCAAAAGTATGAAAAAGGCAAACAATTAATCTACAACTTGGTTTTCTTTCCTAGAGCTATAAAAAATCTTAGCTTCGTAATCTTTTTTTAAGGAAATCATGGATTGATCTAACTATAGGTGAACATGAGTGAGGCATGGTACTTCCCTTTGTAATAAGATGAACAACTAAAATGAAGTCATGTTTAATCCATAACTTGGACAATTTTTTGTCTTAAGCAATAGACTAAGCTAATAGAGTCCTTTGTGGCTAGATATAACGATGCTTGTGGATCCAAGTTCCTAAAACCTACGATTTTAGCTGTCTTCTTATCATTCAAAGGATGTTGAAACTTAGAGGATTTTACACTTCTCTGAACAGACACAACACATAGGGAGTTAAAATATGTATTGAATCATTTGAATCCTCTATAAGACCATTAAAGAATGTCTTTTGACCTATCACAAAAAAAATTGGATACATCACCTAAGTCCTTTATATTAAAAGGACTACTCAACAAATGCTTAGGCTTAGTCAAAAGCTCAATCAATTGCTAGTAAGGAAGTTATTATCAATATGCAAGATAAGAATTATGAACTTGCTTCCAGTATCCTTAAATAAATTTTCTTTTAGAAAAATTGTCTTAACATCGGTCTAGCATAACTCCAAATCAAAGTAAGCCAACAATTCACACCATCTAAATTACGCTTAGTCTTGAAGATGTCTATTAGACCTCACACACTTGATAACTTCTTACCCATTTTCAACTCAATGACAGCCTTAAACGACTTGAAGGCATCCAAAGAAGATCAATCCAACCATAACCAGAGAAGTCACATATGAATTAGTTGATAAAAATACTTACATCCATGTCTATGCCCAACAATAAATTTGACAAAACATGTCACTTAGATTCAAAATATATAAACATTACAAAAAAGCCCCCGAGACAACAACAATAGAACAAATATCAAGCTTTCCAATTATAAACTCAAAATTGTAACTACAATTATTTAAAGCTACAAATGAAATCAAATTTCTCATTATTATCTTTCTTCACATCCTTAATTAATACTAAACATAGAAGCAACAAACTTATCATTATAGGGCTTAGTAATAAACAGAACAATATAGGACCTAACTCTTCTTCATAGACTCCTTTTCTTGAGTAACAATAGTAATAGTCTCATCAATGGTTCATTCATGATTCCGAATGTTAAAAATTGTCTTCAGAATATCAAATTGAGAAGGTAATAACTTTAGCATCTTATAGATCAAGTAACTATCATTAATTTCGAGCTTCACGGAATTCACTTATTACAATTGTACACCATCTTCAACATATGCTCATGAATGCCACCAACACCATAATACATGACGTTATCAAATAAGAAGAAATAATGACATTTTTTAGCCATATCAAAAGTCATAAATTTTTCACTAATGTACTTCAGAAAAATCTTAGCATAATGATTTTCTGGATTAATGCTTTGCCTAATGGACTTTTTCATAGTGTATTTTGTTACAATCAAACAAACTCTATTAGAGTTTTCCCATCTTTCACAAAACTTCCTCAAAGCAGCAGTAGACTTAGTAGTAAGAGTTAGAGACCTTTTTTCCCTCAAAGCTAAGTCTATGCTGGCAATGACCAAGTACAAATCGAGAGATTCTTTTCACTCTTCATAATTGGTCTTACTCGAAGTTATTACAAAAGTGAACATAGTAATTAGTGGGAAAATAACAAAATTATTTTAATATGCACAATACAATACGAACAACATGCGAAATTGCTTATCCATTGTGGTCTAGCATAAAGGTCTCGAACCACAATGACAAGAAAAATAACAAAAAAAAAATTATATACAAACTCATGCCATAAAAAATCCCTGCTTGCACCGATAAGGTACCAAAATAAAATTGACACAAACAAAACAAAATACATCATATCAATCACACAATCACATTATTAATAATATATAGATAGGATATAATTATTATTAATACAATATTAATCACAAATAAATAATTTAAATTACACAAATTTTGTATAATCGTTCCCACAATAAGTGAGCTGATAATCATACAAAATATTAACAGTCAAGTTTAAAAAAATTAATTAATATACATATGAAGTATGGAATATAATAAAAAAGGCACAAAAATAGCAATTATAAAGGTCAAATAATCATACTAATTAATTTCACATGCAAAATGCCTTAACAAAGAAAGTACATTATTTTAGAATTTATTTAATATTATTATAATGATGCACATAAGTTCTTTGGCCCAAAATCTAGAGTACAATATTAAAAGACAAATAATGCTATTATATAAATTAATATAAATTATTTCTAGGTGATAAAGATTTTGGAAAAAATTAAAAGAATTCAAAAATAATACCTAAAAATGTTGGACTCAAGAAACATCTAAAGTGGGCCCATAATGCGTTGCATTTTATACTATAATTGACGTATTAATTTATGAAGATTTACATGCATTTTTAGCTTATTAGGAGTATTTTTAGTATTAATTTCCTTTATTTCCTTCAATCAATCACTTAGAATGCTTGATGTGTGTTTTTGTGTTGTTGGTGGATTTTAAGGAAAGATTTGGCATGTATCGAGTTGGCTTTGGAACTTAAAGATTTAAACTGGAAGTAATTTGAAGCCAAAGAAAGCAATGAAGATATTATTGAAGAAAAATGAAGAGAAGAGTAAATCTCACAACCAGAGAGCACCACAGGTTGACAGTGGCAATTGCCACAGGTGTGGCAGAATTCAGCAAATTGCCACAAGAGCAACTAGAGAGCACCACGGCCTGCTCGTGGTAAATGCCACAAGGGCTGCCAGAGAGCACCACGGCCTGCCGGTGGCAAACGCCACGCTCGTGGCACGCTATTGACATTAATAAATATTTATTTTCCTGTTTCTTTTTAGTTTAGGCTTGGACCCTTTTGTACTTTGGGACTTATATAGACTTCTTAGGCTTAGGAAAAAAGGTCCAAACCTTGGTTCTTGACAGCTTAGAGCAAGAGCTTTGGATTTGAATCTTCTCTTCTTTTCTTTTTCGGTTTGGAATGCTTTTCCTCTTTTATTATTGTTTGTTTTTTTATCGCTATGTGTGAGTAGTCATCCTTGTTCTAGGATTGGGCGTAGCCTTATGAGTGTTTAATGAATTGATTTCTTTTATCCTTGTGTAATTCTTGTTTCTCTCTTGATTTCTTCTTTATCGATTTTCTTTATTGCAAAACGAATTGGCCACATTTTACATAATCTTAGGGATTTGGGGAAGAATCGAGAGGTGAACTTAAATACCAGAACTATAGGGAAGAAACCTAGTTCTAAACCACAAAAGTAGGTGAAACCTTTGGGAATTAATTGAATTAAAAAAGAATTCATTGAGTCTAATTAAACACAATCACCACAAAAGTAGGGAGCCAATTTGATTAGACACCCCTTCGTATCTCAAAAGAGAACAGAGAGTACATTAGGTTAATTCACCCTCAAGAAGGACAATTAAGAGTATGGGATAAAAGAATTAATTTAGTAAGCGTTATAAGGTGAACCTCAATGCTAGAAGTTTTTTTTACTGAATCATTATCAATCTTATTTGCTCGCTTAATTGAATTCCCCAATTTCTAATTCTTTTACTTTAAACTTAAATTCTCAAATTGAACTCTCTTTGTTTAATTTTTATTAAATTGCGATAATTACAAAGTTGAACACACAATCCCTGTGAATTTGATATTCTATTACTTGGCGACAACCGTATACTTGCGGTTTTTCCACACCAGCCCACATGCAACTGCACTCACTAGGCTTGCTAGTGAGCATTGTAAAAGAACCACAAAATGTAATTTGGAAATGAGCTGAGCAAACCCAGGACAAGACCCATTTAATTCTCCTATGATAGCACATAATTTTTCACGATTTCTTCACGGATTGGGGTGAAAATCAACATCAAACATAAGCCCTTAATTAATTTTGCTAACTAATTCCACACAATAGTTGAAGATCATGGAGATTAGATAAAAAAGGAGAGATAACATGAAAAAACAGATTTCACTAACTCGCGATGAAGATTCCTCAAATTCTCCCAAAATGATGCAAATTTGTGTGTGATTTTTCAAGGATAGATTCACATGATAATTCTAAACAAAAGCCCTCCATCAACTTTGTAACCTGTTTGATGATTTTCGAGGAATAGAGAGGATCAAAATTGCGACGTGAGATTGGGTTCAAAATTGGAGTTTTCCAAAGTTATCTTCAATTACTTAAAATTTCTATACAACATTTACATGGTTTCGAACAACTTTGGATTCTAATCAAAGCTCTCAATCAATTTTGGAAAACATCGAGCTTGTGCTTCAAATTAAATCATAAACGAAAATAATGTTAGTAAGTTTGGAAAAAAAAAGGTTAAATAAAAAAATTATCAAAAGAGGTTAAATAAAAAAATTCTCTTAATTAGATGGATGAAATCAAATGAGATGAACACGTTTATGATGTAGATTTAAGACTGAACAATAACCTCATATCAATTTTGGAAACCATACATAAAATATAATAAGGACCAAAGAATTGCAAAGAAAAAGGTTCGAATTTCAAGTTTGATCCTTTGAACACAAATCAAATAATTTTTGGGATATTTTCTTAAATATATATTTTTTAATTCAAGATACACATAAATTTACAAACACTCTACGATCAAAAAATCCTAAATTATTTTACCCAATTTTGGCCAAGAATTAAAATAAGAAAAATAAAATAAAATGGTGTAATGGGATCTAAAATTTAACCAACATGATGTGGTATAGTTGGCACGTAACTATACTCTTTAAGCATACAGTCAAGGCTTCGATCCTAGATCCGTGCGTATAGAAGAGCATTAGTCTCTGGCTCTTTGCCAGGGATGCCCTGGGCATCCAAAAAAAAAAAAAAAACAATTAGATCTAAAATTTCAATGTTATTATAATATAAAATAGCCATTACATGTATCAATTTAAGCTGTTGATGTAATTTTAATGGCAGAATGATGCATAATTATAGCGTGATAATAACAAAAAATAACAATTATAAAGCTTAGAAAGCATGTACTTGAAGAAGATATGAAATTCATGCTTATTATCTCAATTGGAATTACAAAATATAGAATACATGTTCATAACTTATCATAAACTCACTCACATCATAAGGTCAAATAACTAATATCCATCAATTAAAATATCATAATTTTTTGTTATAACTGATAATAATAAGATATAATTTAATCCAATAAAAATACTAATTCACAAAATTCCAATATATCAAATTTGGCTGGTTTTCCATCGTTAAACTTTTTTTAATTATAAGCTAATTGACAATGAAATTTTTTTATGCTTTTTTTTTTCTTTCTTATTTCTATTAAGTGATATCCAAATTATATAGCTTGCGTGTATTTCAATAAATCTTTCCAGTCGGGAGTCAAAAGTAATTTATGGCCATATTAATTTGTAGATTCTAGTTCAGTAGTTCTACAAAAAGTTCGAAACCATTAACAAATATTTCGTGTATTTTTTAATTTATTCAAAATTAAAATATTTAAAATTGCAAAAATATGCATAGTTAATTTAAAAAATATAAATATAAATAACTTAGATTTAAGAGGTGAAAAAATAAAAAAGGAAAATTAACTTAAAATATAAATAGACGAAATTTGTGATTTAAGATAAAAAAATTAATATACAAAAGAATTTAATATTCAATAAAAAGTTGAGATTTTAAAGGAAATTTGGCATAAAAGGAAAATTTTAAAAATAATAATTTGAGAATTAAAATAATATAGAAATAAAATTTCAATAAAAATAAATTAATGTCACGTGTCATACAAAATTATAGTAAAAAATATCTTCACATTTAAATAAAGATTTAAATTTATAATATAAATGTTGGTAAATAAATCTAACAATAAGTTAAAGTACATGTCATAATACTAGAATAGTAACAAAAAAATTGTTGACGCTAGTATTTAGGTTCCTTACCTGCCACCAGAATTTTTATTTTTTTTTGTGTAACCACAATATATTTCTAGCATATAACTAAACTAATTATTTAATTTAATTTTTAGTTGATTATTATAAATTAAAAGGACACATAAAATAAAACTACAACTAAGATATAAAAGCAGTGTATTAACCTGATGTGTCAACAAGATAGTTTAACAATTTATTTTTTAACTTTACTAAACTGTTATACTATCTTGTTGACACATCAAGATAGTACCAATTTAGTAAAGTTAACTTTATTAAGGTAGAATTTCTCTAGAAACTAAATACACACAATGCACGAAATAATTAATATAAATTTACATTAATATATAAATATATTTTCATAAAAATTTATAAATACGCACAACAATTTTAATTTAGATTAAATAATGATGATTTTTATTATTTAAATAACTTCAAACATTTTATTTATTAAAAGGTAAGTGTTAATTTTAAATATTAAAATAAACACAAAGATTAAAATATGATAGCAAATATTGAGTACAAAAAATAATTTTGCTATTGATGAAAAGTATGATATCGATGTTCGTTATTATTTTGTTAGTTTCAAACTATAAAGGAGGTTGGATCCAGCGAAACATGTTAGTTTCTGACACAAGGACGAATTACAATTTGTATTCTTATTAAAAGAGATATCCATACACGTTGGTATAGAATCGAAAGTATAGGGACTTCAGACTGTAACTTAAACTACATTGTTTACTATGAAAGATATATGTCCAGGAAAAAAAGTTAATTAGTTTCTAAATGCTTTACTTATATATTTACCAAAAAAATGCTTTACTTATTGATATGCTTGGGATTTTTCACCCTAATATTCCCTAAAACACACGACACAGTTGAACATGTCATCTTTTACACTAATTTATAAATAGAAAAGTGTTAACAACATATTCTCTAAAAGCATATCCAATGGTGTATTCTTTCTTTGATTCTTAACTCACTCTAAGTAGGTCCTATTATTTCATGCCATAGATTTAAGAATTTCAATAATTTTTTACTTCAATAATGAAACTCCTTAAGAACTTGAAATATTGATCCTTACATAAGAATTGTTCTTACACCATGACTTCTAATTCAACCTCTTCCCATGGTGAACCAAGATAAGAACCTATTATTGTACATAACCCTACGAACTAGTGCCGAAGATGGTCCAATACAGTTTTTATTATTAGTTGAAATTTATTAAAAATCACAATTTTTGTGAGTCTCAATCCTTATTTAATTAGTTTTCACTCATGATTTTGGAGTTTTTAATAAAATTTAATCAATAATAAAAAATATGTTAGAGAGTATTTTATTTTCATTTCCATATGTTTTTTTTTTCCCTCTTGTTAATATTAGAAGTTATCACGCATATTTCAGATAATAACTTCAGTTTTCACTTTCAATTTTTTCTTCTATCATTTGAATTTTGAAAAATTGTTTTCATAAATGTTGATCAACTTTACTAAATACGTTTTTTAATAATATTGCTACGAGGGTTATTCTCGAGAATATAATTTGTAACGAACATTATGTTAGCAAATTTATAACTATGAAATTGAAATATTTGAAAATTTGTAATAGAAAGAAAGAAAGAAGGACGGGGTTAGCAAAACTTGTAACGAGAATAATTCTCTTTTCGATCATTCTGTGTATGTCAGTTTTCTGGTCTATCTTCTGTGTTTCACTCACTCCATGCATGTGTATTTCTGTGCAGTGTTAGGTGGTGGGGACCCAAACTATGGTCAATGCCACTGCCATACTGATCAAGGTTGGTGGAAGTTTTAACTTAAAGCTTTGAGTGAATGCAGTGACAGTGACGAAGTTTTTAAGTGCCCTTTCTGTCTCTCACGTATATCAAGCAACTCAAGCTCTTTACCTTCTTCCATTTCTTTTGTGTCTTCTAGTGGCCGTAGAAGATAAATAATTTTTTCACGATGCCAAACTAACTTTGGTTGGTTGCTGACATAGTGACTAATGCAAAATTGTTTTCACTCAGGAGCAGGTATTGAACTCACAAAACAATGAGCGAGACCCAAGATATATAGAGTTTTTTTTTTGTTTTTTTAAATTTATTTCATTCTTTTTTCAGGACTGTGAAAGAGAGAAGATATGAGTAAAAGCCCAAAAGGGTTGCTCAGACACATACATAAAAAGAATCAGAGTTTTAGAACCCATTTATCTGAATACCTTGCTTTAAATATGTTCACGGGTGGTGGATTCCTGCTTGTTATCGCACGCAGGAATCTACCATTAATTAAAATTGGTTGATTATAAGATTGAGAGCTTTGACTTTTCAAAAGGCATAAAAGGAGAGAGAAAAAGGAAAATAAAGAAAAAGAAAAGATGGACGAAGGATGAATGAACGTATAAAAGATCACTATTCTGTAGGGCTGACCTGGGTTGATTCCCCTTGCCAGAAAAGTACTTTTACATAACTTCTTTCGCAATATTTATGTTCCTCATACGGGGCAGTAACAGAGAGGTATATTCGTACACTTTTATCTTTGACTGAAAGACTGTATTATTGACTCTAATGTACAAGTACAACAAGTAAAAGGTAAAGATCGATATTCCGATTCCATTATTATTTAGCAACTCTCAGAAGAAAATGTACTTTTATAAGGCTACAAAAACGTTAACATTACCTCAATTTTTAATATGGTTATAGGAAGGGGATGGCTTTTGTTTTGGCCCCCACACCAAGGGTATTGATCATTGATTATTAGAGATTAATTTTTTAAGCTTTAAATATTATCAGAGTGAATTTTGTCTCTCTAAAGCCCTTTTGATACACAGAGAAGCATGAGTATTGATAGTATTGATTCATGGACATTTAAACGATCTAAATACCTAATTAATACTCTCAATTTTTTTTATCTTTCATTTTTGTCACATTATATCACCAATCATGTTAATCACTTATCTCTTTTATCTTTCTATTTCTCTCTTGGTGTTTACATCAAAATAGGCATCTATAAACCTTTACTGGAGAAAAATACAATTCCATTATGGGAATAATTTTGTGGTGGCAAGTTAGATTTTTGTGTCGTTAAAAGTGTTTATGACTTGATTTGTCCTATTAATTTGTCTTGATTAGAAATTAATTTTGATGAATTTGAGTTTTAAAAGTTAAACACACACGCACATGCATATTTTTAAAATATATATATTTTAATAATTATATATTAATAATAAAACTTATAGACTTATTTTGAAATACATTCTATAAAATATATCTTAATTTTAGTTTTATGTTTCTTTAATTCTATAATTTAGTTATACATAATGCTAATATCGATATATTATGTAGACAAAATGAGTTAAATTGATCTCATATATGTTTTCAATATTGATCAGGTTAGACTAACCAAACAAATAATACTATTGAAATTTCAGGTTAGTTAGAGCTTTAGATAAACCAATCTCAACTCATCACTCTTAGGTATTGCCCTAACATATGATTTAGTTAGTAAGTAGTGTATGAAATATTTAACTCATATTTTTCTTATATTTTAAATTTTACTTTGGCCTTAAATTTTTGAATAATGGTTGCATTAGTATTATATTTATGGGTATAACTAATTAAAAAACTTAAGATGCATCAAATAACAATAAAGAAGAAAATAAAATTTGCGCTAATTTTTTTAATGTTATCTTGATATTTTGGTTAATTGTATTTAGAATAAATTACATTCACACTTCCTAAAATTTCGTTAAATTTCGCCCAATATTCTTCTTTTTTTACTCCTGCACTGACTCCTTAATTGTTTGATAAACATTGTATTGACACTCCTTATACATTACTTTAACCCCCTTTAATTGTTTGAAAAACATTATATCGTGTACTACTATAAAGAAGGTTATTGTAAATATTAAAAAAAAAAGAAATTATGTACAATCTCAAGAAGTGTCAATATAATTTAGTCTTGTATTTATAACTACTATACTCATATAATAATTACTCTAATTTATATATATATAATTAAGCAAATAACTATTTTAATTTACAAAAAAAAATAGTCTGTAGAATTATAGGATCCTATGTCTGGATTAGTTTACTTTGACAACCTTTTAATAGAATTTCCAAAAAGTGATTATTTTTTAAAATAATATCTTACCAAACATGCTGTCTATATAATTACAATAGTGGCTTATATTTTTTTATTAATTATTTGACTAATGAAAAATAGAATTTATAATTTCAAAAAAATATTAACTATAATTTGGTCATATCAAGTCATATAAAATATGCAAGACTAAACCACAACAAAAGCCATTTGTAACAAAAGGAACAGTTTTTTCATACCATTTTTTTTTAATCCTTTGATCTTAAAATCTTAACCTGCATTGATGTGATGTTAATTTATGCAAAAAATCAGTTTATATATAGATTCTAAAATTTGCAAACATTTTTTAATTAAAAGAAACAATTTAATAACGAGAAAAGATAACCTAATTAAGATGATAGAAGGAATAAATAAAGAGAAAATAGATTATATATTGACAGTATAAAACAGTTTTACACTGTCATCTAATCACAACCAATCATGTATGATAAGATTGTTGATTTTTATAATACCTACTTTAAGAGTCATACCAATGATGATATTTAATTAGTTGACAGTGTAAAATTTTTTACACTGACAGTACATATCTATTAAACTCATAAATAAATAATTTGATATTCTTAAAATTTAGGCATTGTATTATAGATATTTTTAATTATATATTAATATTTAAATCCTTAATCCTCCCTTAATTCATGTAACACGGCTTAAATTAAACATAATAGTAGTGACTTTCAGCTATGCTGAAAGTCCAAATGGTTCATCAAGAAGCAGAGGAATAAAAATGGATAAAAAACACAATATTATCTTCATCACACGTTCTCATTTTATTTCACATCCCCATTGTTCCTTTCGGTCTTCCAATCAAAATGCAAAGAGATCAAGGTAAAAGGGTAACTATTAAACTCTAATTCGCACGATTGTTTTCAAAGAAACTTACTATACTAAAGACGTAATTCAGAAAGAAGAAATGGAAACACTACAGATAACAGAAACACAATATGAATAGTACTGAATGCAATTATTGGCGTCAGAGTCTTGAAACACATATTCAATAGACTTCCACTAGGGAATGTTGTTAGAATACTCTATGCACAACTTAACCACAAAATTTATCTCCAGGAATGCAAATATGAACAGGCAATCCAATAACCAAGGCACAAGCCGAGACACAGAGCATCAGTTAAATCAGCTATGTACCCTCACTAAGTTTGGCCTTATAGGTTACAACAAATGTCACAACCATCAAAATCAAGCAAACAATACTAGGCTATTCCTCTCAAATTTATTTTTGAGTTCAATTGGAAGGACTATGAGTTTGCCATGCTGTACAGATAAAATAATAATTTGAATAAGGAGGAAATGTCATCCTCTGTATTATTTCCACTTATGATGTTGGGTAGATTAACCAAAAATATTTTTTGAAGCTATCTTCCTACGATATAATCTATGGAAGCCTGAATTCCCAAGCCTCTTGAATTTGAATATATTAAAATGGGAAAATAATCAAATGAAGTCGGGTTGGCCTGTTGAAGTTAAGCATCGATGCCACATTCGACTGTTAGAGTCCACCAACCTGGGATGAGATATCACTTCGGGGATGGGAAAGTAAGCATAGTGTGTGTTACAAGTGCCTACTGTGATGCCACTATACCCAGCAAATGCACCATGAACCTGCAATACAAAAGCTGTGAATCAATATCAAGTGACAAATGTACAGTACTAGACATGGACGTACTTTTGGAGATGCCGTAGTATGCATTTTGTGCTTGAGAAATAGTACTTAAATTCAAGGTCATATATAACCAATAATCATAAACTAAAGAAAGAACCAAAATGTAGTTGACTCCCATAATCTCAAAAAAACATGTATTGAGTATATTCTCGAGCTGGTCCTCCAAAAATTTGTCATCAAATAAATTTATAAAAGATTTATAACATCACCATATTAATCCTTCAAAAAATTTCCACCAAATTAGTCCTACAAAAATATAATTTGTCACTGAATTAGTCTCTTAAAGATTTCTTCGAGACTAATTTGGTGACAAGTTTTCCGGAGCACTAATATGATAACATTTTTAGATCTTTGAGAGACTTAATTAGTGACCAATTTTTTTGAGAATTAATATGGCGAAGAGTGTAACCTTGAATGATCAAATAGATTTTTTACTCCACATACTTTTAGTCTTTAAAGCAGCAAACACATGTAGAACGAAGAATCAAAAACGATGAGTGGAGGCAATATGACTACAGGGTAACTTAATCCCTCTCTTATGTCAGGTCTTGTTATCCACATTTTATGGGACTGAAACTCCAAATGAATCTGATATTTCCTTAATATTCATAGTTTATATCTTTCTCTAAAAGAAAGTAGATCAATAGGACCATAGTAACTTAGATTGAAATCTAGATTCTCCATGCTTATAGTTGGGTGCAGTATAAAGTATAAACATAATCTAGAAGTGCCTAGATGTATTGATAAGAAATTGAGAATAAAAGGCCGATAAACTGCCTTATGAGAACCAACAACAAAAGTAAAATCATATATATGCAACAGGAAGAAGATAGAGGAGAGGGACTAACAGCATTTTGTCCAAGTACAGTGCATAAAATTCCATCAGAAGCATTAGCTCGACAAGCACGGATCATGTATGTTGGATCGATATATTTCACGTCAGCATGAACACCAATTTCCTTGAAGTATTTTTTTGTCTGAAATAAAACGGTTGTTGGCACAAAACACTTAGATTTAAAAAATCTAAATGAAGACAGATATCTGCATTACAAAATAACAATATGCCATATTCAAATTGTTAGGCATACAACGATATGCAACAGAAACCATACTCAAATACAATGCTTGACATTGTACCTCAAAAAAATGCAGTTGAGTTGTAGTTTTAACAGAATAAAGTTGGAAAGCAGCTCAAGATCTTAACTAAGTTCAAAATTGCTTCATGTATCGCTCGTTTCAAAGAGTATCCATACATTAACTTAGTTATTTTGCCCAAAGCATATTATTCAGTATTTAAGAAAGGAAAAAACTTTATCATAAACGTTTCATATTAACACACATGATCCAAGCTTTGACAAGATGTGTTTGTGAGGAAACTTTTTCCTTTTTTGCCAAAAATTATTCTGCCTGTAAGAGCAAATAGATGCTTTTTCCAAAATAATAACTTGTAAGTGATTGCAATAAGCAACTTACCCATGATCTTTATCATTAGAAAAGAGGAAGCTATAATCAAAGTTTCAATTTGTGGCATGATTACCCTGGACATATATATAGTAATGTAGGCAACTGGAAGAAGGATATTAAGCTGCCAGTGTTTCTTGGGGAACTAAAACCCCTCCTTTGATAGACGGCATGGGGCTTCTTTTCAAGGATTTCACTTCTTAAAGTGGGAGAAGGGATTTGAACACAAAATGAATATTTAAAAAATCAACTTTCCTTTTCAATTCATTTAGAGACCAAAACCACATGTAAATTTGACACAACAGTCAGTTGCTAAATGATAGGCATAGACCAAAAATTTAAAATACATATTGGTTAAGTTTGGGGAGAAACAAGCTTAGATTTTCTTTCTTATATTTGATTTGACATTTATTCATGCAAAAAAAAAAAAAAAAAACCAACAACATATATCCATTTTTGATCAAGTTTCAACCCATTTAGATTATTGCAAGCATCATAAACAAGTAATAACAAACCTCTTGTTGGGTATATACACCAATGTCTCTAAATACAGTATTTCCAGAAGCATCAGTAGCATTAGTTTTTTGAAGCAAATTCTGCATCAAGAAGATATATCAGTTAGCAAGTTTAAATTTATAATTCTGTCAGAATGTAGCAATCTTCAAATAAATTAATTAAAAAAATAGCAATACTTATTTTTTTTACTGATTGCCACACCATAAGAGCAGAACTTTAATAATACAAGTGTTGCTGATTTAGTATTTGTGAAAATAATTACATAATCCAAATCACCTGTCCAGCTCCCTCTGCCACACAGACTACAGCTGATCCCTTTGTTTCTATAAGGTACTTGAGATGACTCAACACTCCACGAGGTCCATGTAAATTGAAAGGAACCTTTGAACCGCAGCAAGAACTTGCATCAGTTTATCAATATGGCAAAGAAAAAAGAGTTCCAACCAATTTTTATTATATACCTCAGGAATCAGACATATGTCAATCTGTCCACTAGCTAAGGAAGCATGCATTGCTATGAATCCGCTGTCCCGACCCATTAATTTCACAATACCAATTCCATGATATGCACTATGTGCCTAATAAAATGAGGGGAGAGAAGAAAATATCGTAATATTTACCAACTTGAAAATAATACTGGGTTTAGTCAAATTAAGTAATTCACCTCAATGTATGCAGAATTTATTGCTCTTTGTGCTTCTTCAACCGCAGTATCGAAGCCAAAAGTTTTGTCCATCAATAGAATATCATTGTCTATAGTTTTAGGCACTCCAATTACAGATACCTTAAGCCGTCTTTTACAGCACTGAAAGAACATAAAAATAAATCATTAAGCACTCAGGATCAGGACAAGCTTGGATATTCTAACAGCATGCAAAATATAAGTGAAGATCCGTCAATGTCACACATAATGCATATCTCAAACAACTGTCTAATATACAGTTTAATGTCAACATTAAGTAATCAGAAAAGAAAAGGCACAGCGAGTCAAACCAAATAGAAAATCAACTTCTTTGTAAATTTGAATGAATCTGTTTCCAAGATATGGTTTTCTCATAAAGAACTCATCATAGATCACAAAATGATCCAACTCAATGCAATCAATTAAGACATAGATAAAAAATTAACAACCTCATTGTGAATTGCATTTGCACCAGCATGTGTACCATTTCCGCCCAACACAAAGAGCATGTTGATCCCTCTTTCCTGAAATCCATAACATGTGCGTCAAACAAATCACAGTAAATATATATAGTACCCAGTATAAAAAGTAAAAACTTCTCTGTGAAATCATCAATTATGTTAATAGAATGGATCAATGGACCACCTGCAAACTGTCCACAATTTCACTGACTCCACGTCCTCCACGTGAAACTCCTAATAGGCTTCCACCTGAAAGATGAATATTCTGAACCACTTTCCTTGACAGCTGCAAATGAAATCCCAATATCGCAAACAGTCATTAGCAAGAAGAAAAGTCCAATAGATTTACAACAGATCTTTAGTTAAATCAAATGATATTTAGACCAAAATCAGCAAGGAGGGAAGCATGAGATTACTGGAACTTCTGTCAGCTCTTTGTCAGAAAATCCACGATAACCAAAAGGAATACCCACAATCTTTGTTGCACCATATATTTCGAGTGTGATTACAATCTGCAGCACATTCATTATTGAATCAAACATTGAGAAACAAATTAATGACTATCAAAACGAGAGCTGGTTTACAAAGAAAGCCAAACTAGGAAAATCCTAAATTACTAGATATGAAATAATTTTACAATTTTAAACCTAAATGCAAAGGACATGGAGTTGCATAAAGCGTACTTAAGACAGTTACGTGAAAAGCAAGGAATATATTTCAGGTTTGCTAATAACTCAGGCACAAGAACAGTTCACTGCCCAGAGAATTTGGTGACAACCTATTGTTGAGATGGTACTGTCGATGCAAATTAAAATGTTACATTTCTCTAATATTTTTTTCTTCCTTAACTTTAAGAGAACTTGCAAAGCTTTAATATTTTATCTAAATTTTGTCAAAGCTAAATGAGAGACAATATTAAACTAACCTGTCTGATGACATCATTAAGACCAGGGCAGAGCCCTCCACAAGTAACAATTGCGGCCTTTACTTCTTCTGGTTTAAAGTATATCTTTTCCCGAGGTCCAGCTCGATGAACCCTAAAAAGGATTTCAAAACCTTTTACCAAATATGATAATCTTAGAAATAAAATTATATACATTAAAAAGACTAGAAAGAAAGACATAACTATTTGATAACTCAAGAAATATTAATAGTAACTATTATCATAATTTTCAGGAACATCTCTCTCAATCTCACTTTCCCACCCTGTCATAAAAAGAAGCAACATGATAATTGTGATATTCACATCCTATTGTCCAGTAAATTTGTGAATGCTTTGCAACCTTTTTCTGATCGTTAAAAATTGTGCATCAGAATTGCAGCGCATCAATGCTAGGTTCTGTTATTTCACTCGGCCACTTCATTTTATAGTATACAACGACAACAGGAAGCCTAGCCAAATATTGACTTTAGATAACTGGGAAGAGATGAATGATATATCAGCCAAATTTTACAATAAAATAAAATAAATTGCAGTTTAAATGATAAAATATAACGAGTAAATTCAATGGAAATTGGAAGTCAGATAGATAAGGATTTAATCATTGAAATTATGGTGCTGTTATCTAGCTAGGGAGGGGCACTGAATTCTCAAAGTTCCAAACTTCCACTTAAATTCCTTACAAGAAAAAGATTGGTTAAGAAACATTTTTGTTTGAGGAGCTTTTAGTGCCACTTATTGAAAAAATACATCCTCTGTCCATCACAAATTTCAAACCAACCTCCCAAGTCCCAATAAAATAATACACACCATTGTTTTGAATATAGCAACATTACTATCTTTTTGACAGGCATATGCATAATCAGTCACTATATTCCACATCTGAATTGTGAAATCAAATATGTACCATTGTTCCACCCAATTACAACCAGGATCAATGCACTCAGCGCCGGCAGATGTAGGTGATGAATAGTATATTGTCTGAGAGATCAAAGCAAACGGAAATTATCATTTAGAATTGTCAACACTTGTATCATAAACTTAATAGAATAAGATCATCAATTGATATCCAACACAAGCATTTCCCTGCTCTTCAATTGTATTTACAAAAGACATTCCAATACAAGAATTAGTGAAAAAGGCAAAAACTGTTCTCTCTTACAAGACAAATATTGGCCTAAGTGCAAGAATAAACATGTAATGTGTTGACAACAGAGAGATAGCTTTTCAACCATCTAACCAGGAACACATTCCAACTTAAGGTGTCAATTCATATTAGTCAATTAGTATTAAAAAGTGCCCACAAAGAGAACTAGTTTGATTCAAAATCAGTGAAGGCAACAATAAAAGTCCAAATATCACGGCTAAAGAAAATATACAACACAATGACAACAAAGGAAACCAGAAATTGTTGACACATGTGGCGGCAGTGTCCGCAACCGCATCACGCCGCAATTAAACTGTTTTTGAAAATCACAGGAAAATCTGCAACACAATGCCGCAACACAGCAGGTGAAACGGCTGCATCGGACTTCAACGTGCTTCATAGTTCTCACACAATTAATTTTTTATTCTTCCTCTTTCTTTATTTTGTAGATTTATTGGGAATTTTGAGGTGTTAGAAATATAGTAAAATGATAATGAACTAGTAATGAGGGAGAGGTGATGAATTATATTTGGTGCAAACATAAAATTCATTCACACCGCAACAGCCACAATAAACATTGCAACAGCCGCAATGCCTGCAATTGTAGTGGCCGCAATTGCGATGGCATTCAACCGCAATTTGAAACAAGAATACAATAATGATCCAAGGGAAACAGTATCAATGGTAATAACATCTATCAAGCTAAATATCTCTTCATAATCAACTTAAATTCAAACAACATGAAGGGTGAATGAGACACACACCTTAAGAAGCACTCTGTCATTGTCATTAATATATCCATGCCAATCCCCATCCAAAGGATAATTACCAAGAAAGTCGCTAGTCCTTGGAGTTCTGTCACAGTCATAGTAGAGATGACCAAAAAGAAGAAAAAAATTGCAGACAAAACCACATCAACAAAGCAAAAAAGAAAAAAGTTAGATGCAACTCTTACGTGTTTTTAGTATTGTTGTCTAATTAAAATTAGAGTTTTACCCTAATAACTTATGCTAACATTTAATATAAATTTTTATTACACAAATTACCATCATCATTGTAGGATATGATCTAACCTATTCCAAATAAAAATAAGGTTAAATAATCCTATCAAAAATGATTAGTATAATTTTTTATACTGTACTAATTATCTTTAAGTGTTAAAAAATTACATTAATCATCTTTAATAAAATTATTTAATTCCATTTTTATTTAGGATAAGTTAAACAAGCCTAAGAGAATAACACAAAAGCCTATGTATTTGTGTCCAAAAAGAAAAAAGAAAACAGAGTTAATGCAGTCAGAGACTAAAGTGCACAGGAAGCGAAGACCAACGAACCTCATTTTGAGACAGAACGTAGAGGGCATAGAAGCAGCTTCTGGGAAGAAATCAGTGATATGGGGGAGTCTGAAACGGTCTTCAAAGTCGTCCTTGAACTTGGTTTTCCAATCAGGGTCGCTGAAATCAATTGTGGTGGTGGAGTTGGAAGTGGCGCTTTGGCTCTTAACCTTGGCAAAGACGGGAGCGACTCTGGTAGGTACCAACGTCTTGAAACGAGGGTTGGAGTGAGAGAACCCATAGGAGCAACGGGTAGAGGTTGTTGTTAGGCCATGAAGAGTGATCAAGTGCGATATGGTACCCATCAAACAGGGGTGATCGATCAAATTCAATGCAGGAACAGAACCGGAGGGAGCGAGGGGAGAGGTTTGGTTTGGGTGTGGCTTATGGAACCGAAGAAGGTTTCAAGTTTCAGGTTCAATAGTTGTTGTTGTAGCGGGTTCTTCTTTGTGCCATGCGGTCACGTTAATGACATCACGTGAAACAAACAAGAGAGACAACCTTTGTAGTGGTAACAATGGCAATTTGCTATGTACATTTGCCACGGTGCCGGCGCCTGCTGTTGTGTAGTGTAGAATGTTCAACCTTTTCAAACGGAAAATTAGTTACTTCCTTTATTTTCATTTGCCCCAAACATTTCAACAAAAACAACAGCAAAAAAAAGTTGAATTGTTATGCAATGTAAAATTTTTTACACTATTAACTAATTGAAAATTAGTTTTAATGTAACTTTTAGGGTAATTATTATCAGATTTAACAAAATTATCATTTATAGTAGGTTGTAATTAGATAACAATGTAAATTTATTTTACATTGTTAGTGCATGGCCTATTTTCTCAAAAAATAAATAAATGCCCCAAACATTTAATTTTCAAGCTCTACCTGCTGCCTTCTTTATTTATTTATTTATGGAAAATGGTAACAAGTGTCCCTTAGGGCTCGTTTGGTAGCCAGAATATAATAGGATAAAATAAGATAATTATCCTATCTTGTTTGTTGTAATCTGTTGTTTATTGGGCTAGTAGGATATGATAATGTTATCCTATCCTTTATTCTATTCTGTTGTTCTAGTGTATTTTTTATTTTAAGAGAAGAGCTAGATTAGGAAGTAACATGATAAGATAAGCTCTTTATATATATAGTAATATATATTAATTTATATATAATAATAATAATTTTTACATGTAAATTTAAAGTATATTATTAATTAAAATATTAAAAATTAAATAATTACTATTCAAATATTTTTTAAATAAAATTATTTGAATAATAATTATAATTTTAAAAATCTTATAATTTTTTTATAATTTTTAAAAAAGTAACTACATAAATACAAAATAATATAATATAGTTTAGTTAAAATTGTAATTTTTTGTAAAAAAATAAAAATTAAATTAAAATTTATTTTTAGATAATTATATGTAATTTTATGAAATAGTAATTTTTTCATTTGAACAAAATTTACTATTTTATCCTATCGTTATTTGGTGTGTATCAAACATTATATAAGATTATAGTTTATCCTACTCTTATCTATCATGTTCTTATTCTGCTCTCATATCCTATCCTATCTTAACCACCAAATGAGACCCTAGTGTATTGGTTAAGAAATTAAAAATAGAAAATTTTATTGAAAAGTGTAGCATTGCACTCTGTATGATTTTCAATGTAACACTTTCAATAAAATTTTCTATTTATTAATTCCTTAAACAATGTCCTAAGGGCATTGATTAGCAATACCCTTTATTTATTTATTTATTTATTTTACTTTTCATGCTAAATAATTAATTTTAAAAGACTTTAATGGCATTGTATTGTTAGTGTAAAACTGTCAGTATAAAAAGTTTTACACTATCAATTAATCGAAAATTATTGTTGATATGACTTTTAAAGTAATTATTGTGAAAGTCAACAAACTTATCATACATACTAGTTTGTGATTAGATGATAGTGTAAAATTGTTTTACATGGTCAGTGCATGACTTATTTTCTCATTTTAAATACCTTTAAATCTCTATATCCTTTATATATTCTTGATATAAATTAAAATAACTATTTTTAATTAGAGTGTTTTAAAAACTATTTTTCAATGATAATATTTTTAGGATTTTTTTTTATACAAAGTGTTTTTAAATTTTTTTTTTAATATCTTATCTCTTTTAATCTATCATGTTCATCTTTATTTTCAAATTGAATTTTTATATTTTTTTAAACTATTATCAATAGTTAAAAATAATCTTGTATTACAATATAAATTGTTTATTATAAATCTAAAATATAATTTATATAGTTAAAAATATTTGTTTATTGAAAATTTTAATTATAATATAGTTTATATATTCAAAAATATTTATTTATTATAAATTTAATTATATAAAATAAACATTTATCCTGTGCATTGCACAAGCTAAAATATTGATTTTAACAAGAAATAACTCTAAGATGTTCATGCATCCACTTGCTTTTAGAGGAAACATAATTCAAATCAATCAAAATTAATTAATAAAGAACTTAATTTTTTTTAAGAGAATTAAGAATTTAACTAGAATGTATTAAAAGTGTAAAAAAATTGTACTATCATTTAATTATGAATTAGCATATAAAAGATTGTTATTTTTTATTATAATTATTTTCACTTTTTAAAATTATACCTAGAGCAATTTTAATTGTTTGATGTGTAAAAACATTTATACCAACAAAGTATCAAGATTAAACTCATGAATTAATTTAGTTTGGTTTGAAAAATTTTAAACAAATCTAAATCAAACTAACTTGATAAAAAAATGTGTCAATTCCGTTTGAGTCATCATATTGCTAATCTATAGATATTTTAGAATTAAAAAATAAAAAAATTCATACATTTTTCACAAAAAAATATAACCATAAAAAACTAAAAAAAAATAGGCTATACACTAATGGTATAAAACAACTTTACATTGTCATTCAATCACAAATTATCCTGTACAATAAGTTTGTTGACTTTTTATATTAATTACCTTAAAAGTCATATTAATAATGGTTTCTAATTGGTTGATAGTATATAACATATTACATTGATAATACATAACCATTAAACTCAAAAAATTAATAATCAACTTTGAATATTAATTAAAATATATTTGTCCAGAAGACACTCACAAAATATGAGTTAGACTTGATTATGTAAAAACAAAAATGTAACAAACTTAAAATCATGAAAAAACTATTTAAACTTCTTACCATTAGATCGACCTTAGGGATTATTTTAAACAAAATACTGGGTCGAGTACATATAAACAACTCGATCATGAATATTTATATATTACATAAGGCAATTGTTAAATTGCAAGAGATAGAAGTAGGAAAAAATTATTGAAAATATATTTATTATATTAAAAATTAAAATATTAATATTTTTAAATAATTAGAAATATTTAGTGAAATATATTAAATGTTTTTTGAATTTTAATTAATATCATCAAAATACTCATTAGAAAGACGAATATAAGATAATAAGAAAATCCCACTTATTATTAATGGCCTTTGGGAAAAGATGAGAGAGTAGCACACTGGATAGATACTTAGCATTTTTCTCATGTAATTTACCTTATATTGCTAAATGTACAGAGGACTTTTTACAATTAGAGAATCTCAAGATCAGATTCGAATCTTTATTGGATGTTTCCAAGCAGGTAAATATTTCTATAAGGCTACTAATGACAGTTACATCTGACGCCGTAAGACAATGATCCAACAGAACACCTTTCAATTATTGGTTTGGTCATTATTTGAAGAGAGCAGCCATGCGGTTTGAGTCCAGCCTCACCTACCAACCACAACTCTACCAGAGACTCAACTTTAATTTGGAAGATACCTCGTATGGTAAGTTGTTGAACAAGCCCGTAAAGGAGGCCAACTAGTCAACTTTTTTTTTTTTTTTTTTTTGGTGAATCTAGATGTGGGGAACTCATTAACCTGCAACTCAGATCGTACAGATAGTTAAATTCAAAATTATTCAGTTCGCAATTTAATCTCCTTATTTTTTTAGAAACAAATAAATGTATTAATATAGAATACTAAGGATATTCTAATCCAAGATACAAAGTAAAAAATATCGTCCCCATAAATACATTAGGACCCTATACATTCCAACAGATTAATGCACCAGTTTGAGAATAAAAAGTGTATACCTCCTATCTTAGATCAGAATTAGGGCCAAGATCCCATAATTTCTCTAATTTTGATTGAATTGTTTATATTGGGATAATTGGATTATTTCTTGACATTAATTGATTCAATTGGTTATATTGGTATTGGAATTGGTTATTGTTTGTTATTAGTCATTGAACCAATCAATGCACTAGTTCAAGATTCAATAATTCAACCGTAATTGAACCAGTATTAATAAAATAATAATAATAATTAAATAATACATAAAATAATATTAAAGAAAAATAATATCATAACTTTATAATATTAAAAATTAAAAATGAAACATAATTTTATAGATTCTTAACATTTATAGTACCTGCAAAAGTTCAAATCAAATATGTCATAATACTTAAGTCTAAGTTTTAACAATACACATTAATATTTATTAGTAAAAACAAGTTTATATTTAAAATAAAAAGAAAATGACAAAAACTTTAGGTTGATTTCCATTTGTTTAAGAAAAAAAATCAACATGATGTTTTATTAAGCATTTTTTATTGATTACCTGTGAATCAGTTTTTTGCCGATTTTACTGGTTTTCTAGTTCTTTGACCGATTTTTTTTCAAGCTAATTCTGTGTTTTATTTAAACTAGTTAGGTGACCGGTTCACCGTTTTTCGGTCTGACCGACCAATTCGGTCCAATTTTTAAAACACAGGTTGTTATCTTGATTAATTCATTAATCTTATCATTCATCAATTCACTGTATATCATCATATTAGAGGTCTTTACATTTGGAGTAAGTTAACATACATTAGTTTTGCATTAGAACTATCATTAAAAGTTAAAAGCTATCATTTGAGTAACTATTCCATAACCTCAAAGAAAGTTTTTATTACTGATCCATTAAAAAGAAAAAGAGAATCTTCTATCAGTGTTTGTTATTTTGTGTTTACTTAGTTTGCTCTTCTTTTTGTTGGGTAGTTCTTTTTTGTTTCTTTGTTATTTTCTTTCGTAAGCCTATCTATATAGGGCATTTCTCCCCTTCTGTATTCGACAGACTTCTTAATAGCAAAATTAAGTTCTCTTCCTTTTATCTGTTTTCCCTTGCTTTCTTAAGTTTTCTTCAACTTCCTTTAAAGTTTTCAAAAGAAGAATTGAAAATTGTTTTTGAACAAGTCTAAAGTGCTCAATTCATTTCTCTCATGAGCATACATATGGTCCCTTTTTATCCACCAACATATGTAAGATATTGGTTCTAGTCAATGACAAATTAATGTAGAAAGGGCAGAGATGGACATCCACAAACATATTGTTTTAAGGGATATTTAAATGACATTATCCTTAATTTGTGCTTATTTTTAAATAGGCTTAATTGAACTTTTGGTTTCTTAAGTATTGCAATTGTGCAATTTTGGTCCTCCAGCTTTTAATTGTGCAAATTGGGTCCTCTAGATATTGTTATTGTGCGATTTTGGTCTATCCATCATGTTTCGTTAAATATTTAACATATTTTACCGACGTGATATTGGATGATGACGTGTCGATGACTAACATGTCGCCTGATAGATTTGTTGACATGGCTTAATTGCACTTTTGGTTTCTCAAAAATCGCAATTATGCAATTTTGGTCCCCATATTTCAATTGTAATATTATTAGTATATATTTATTAATTTGTTATTATTAGTATATATAATTAATTTATTATTAGTAGTACATATTATTAGTATATTTTTATTAATGTTAATTTTAATATTATTAATATCCAATAAATATATACTAATTTATATTTATTAATTTATTATTTTTATTTTTTAATATTATTAGTATGTATAGTATTAATATTGCTTATTTAGTAGTAGTAAATATATGTGCAAAAGATAAGATAGTATCAAATGTTTTGGTAAATTTTTTATTTTTTCATATTATTTTTTTGTCTTTATAGATATATTTATAAAATATTGATAAATATAAATTAACAAATATATACTAATAATATTAAAATTAATATTAAGAAATATAAATTAATAAATTAAATTAGTATATATTTCTTGGATATTAATAATATTAAAATCAATATTAATAAGTATATATACTAATAATATACTACTAATAATAATTATAAATTAATTAATATATATTAATAATATTAAAATTAATATCAATAAATATAAATTAGTATATATTTATTGGATATTCATAATATTAAATATATTTATTGGTTATCATAAATATTAATTAATAAATTTATAAATTAGTAAATATAAATTAGTTTAAATTTGTAATGTCTTTCGTATTAATATTAATTTATAGTTATTAATATTAGCTTTAATATTATTAGTATATATTATTAATTTAATATTAAAAAATCGCATAATTGCGATAGCTGAAGGACTCAATTCACACAATTGGAACCTAAAAGATCAAAATTACACAACTATGATACTTGAGGGTCAAAAGTGTAATTAAGTCTTGTCAGTATATGTATCAAGTAACACATCAACTACCACATCGTCATCCAATGTCACATCAACAAAATCTGTTAAATATTTAACCAAAGACTAATGGAGGAAACAAAGTCGCACAATTGCAATACTTGAAAGACCCAATTAATTCACAAAATTAGAATTTATGGAACCAAAATCGCATAATTACAATATGTGAGGAACCAAAAGTATAATTAAGCTTTTAAAATATCACACTCATCCATTTTGAGAGATTAATATGTGATACAATTAGTCTATTTTAATCTAAGTAAACCTGTTAAGTTTTTTTCTCTTTTATGTTTTTTTTTTTTTGTACAATTTCTCTTTTTATGTGATGCAACATTTTTGACAACTAGTTTTGTTTTGAATATCTATTATATAAACATTGGGAGTTCAGAATAAAATAAAGATTTTGTGCGAAATTTTAAAGTCGAAAATATGAATGTTCTAAACATTGATTAATCTACTGAATTTCGAAAATTAATAATACGATATTCAAAATTAGATGCTAATTGGTACTCTTAGAAGTTGGAGAGAGAAAAAAAAACTTTTAAGAGGTTTATTCATAATTACTCATCATCACTAACAAATTCGTTTACATTAAAATGAATTAAAATATTACATATATTGATAATCCCCGCGAGAAAGGGAATGTTATTTCTAAAATAAGGGGGGGAGGAAGGACAATATAGTTTAAGCGTCTCTTAAAAAAGAAGAGTAGAGTATATTTACTCTAATTTTATGAAAAAGAAAATAAAAGAGGCTAAACATAACTTGAATTTGATTTATAGATTGATTAAATCAAACTTTTGCTTCTTTTTTTTTATTCTATTTTATAACGTGTCATTATATTGTTACTCATACCTCATTATTTGTATTTTTATATATTAATAATAAATTTATCAGGATGTAATTTCAATTGTATATATTTGGTTGCATTTCAATTGTATATATGCACACATATTATTTGAAAAACATTATTGTTATGTAATTTTAGCCAATTGTTTTCACATGGGTAGAGTTTTATCAGGTGGAACGCTAGCGACGTGTTTTTATTTTTTTTCTTATTCCTTAATTTGATATAGAAAGGGACATCGAACCAAATCTCATAACCATTAGCATTATATGAATGTATTAAATATTTTCATCCACAGCAAAATTTCTTGTTATATATATATATATATATGGGTGATGATCAAGTTATTCCAAGAATAACTTTTGATAAAGTTATTCTTCTCAATAACTCTTGATATATATTAAATTTCAACAATCCAACCGTTGATTTGATATTATGCTAACAATCATGCCCATCAAATTTTAGATTAATTGGACATTTGTAGCTAATTAATATTACAGTCGACATTTACTTATAATTTATAAAAGTATATTATATATCCATTTGAATTTATGTAATGAAGTATCAAATACTTTTCAAACTTTGTAAAAATTTGCATACTTGATCTACTTAATGAAATCTTTTAACTTAATGGTTGGATCGTTGAAATTTAATCTATACCAAGAGTTATTGAGTAGAGTAACTTTACCAATAGTTACTTTTGGAGTAACTTGATCCCTACCTTATATATATATGTGTGTGTGTGTGGTTTAAATATTATTTTGTCCCTGTACTTAAGTGCTTTCTCATTTTTCATCCCTGTAAATTTTTTTTTTTCAAAATCGTCCCTAAACTTTAGCGCTTTTTCATTTTAGTCCTTGCCATCCAACTCTGTTACAAAAATGTTAAATTGCTAGCGTCAGCACATGACACATCAGCAAATTACATCATGATGACGTCATCATATGAAACATAAGCACAAGTGACATGTCAGCACTGCCAATGTTAGTAATAATGCCTTGTCATTGTTACGGTAGAGGGACTAAAAATGAAAAAAAAAATTACATGGGCTAAAAATGAAAAAAAAAAAGAATGTACAGGGACAAAAAAAGAAAAAAAAATAACACTGACTAAGAAAAAAAAAGACATATTGCAGGGAAGAAAATAATTAGGCCTTAAATATAATGTATAAATTTAATTTATATTTAATATAAAATAAAATTCTTAATGATAAAAACACTACAGCCAAAGAGTTAAGTACTTCAAGATAAAAACATTATCATATAATCAAAATTGTTTGGCCAATCCTATGCTCATGTGCCAACCTGATCTAATGATATAACAAAAACATAACTACAGCACCGATTGACTCATCATCATCAATCTAAATATCCAATTGAATAGGAAAATAATACATATATATGAAATGTGGCTAGTTAGACCTGTTGTTATGATTGACATAATTATCTAAATGGCTTGACAGCAAAGGATGACTAAAGTGTATCAGGTGCACTTTTTCGTTTTCGTGTGTTGTTGCTTGTGTTTTGTATAGAGAGCTACATCTGATTTTAAGGATTTGGTCTCATTCACACACTCTTCTAAAGTAAATTTTAGTTCTTATCATTATTTTTGTAATTTTCTTATTTGTATGTTGAGGATGTTGTTGATCTCGGATTAGCCTAACACAGATGGCCAAATTTGGTTCGACAGTTTGTTCATCTCTTTCAAGTTTTATACTTCTCTTAATCAATCTTGTTTCGTTGGTTACTTCAGGTTGTGTCTTAGTTTTATGATTTATCATATGTAGATGTCTTATTACTATTCTTACATGTGTTCTTTTTAGTCTTCTCTACTTCCCCTTCTGCTTAAACTTCTAATTTTAATTAGCTTGTTTGGACTTCTCTGAATTTTGAATGCCATAAATAATTGTTGTGCTAGTGCTTGTGGTTTTTTTAAAAAAAATAAAATATGGGTTGTGGCTACTATGAAATATAAGTGCTCTTTTTGGCAACTTCAGGTGTGATGTGAAGGTTGCTAGAGTAAATGAAAATAGATAATAAATGGAACATATGATTGGTTAATTTGTAGCAAAGGATTGTGGAAATTGTTGCTAAAATATTTGGAAGATGTAACGAAGGATTGGTTAATTTTTGTGTGCCTGTAAATATGTCCTTTTTTCTTCTTTTAGTTAATGTAATTTTTTTCATTTTTCGTCCCTATACACTCCTTTTTTTTTTCATTTTTAGTCCCTCTACAGTAATGATGACATGGCACTTTTTATTGACGTGTTTTTTTTTGCTGATGTGACAGTGATGATGTGTCGCTTGCACTGACATGTCACATGATGTGTCATCATGATATCATTTGCTGACGTGTCACATGCTTAAGTCAGCATGTCGTCAGCAATTTAACTTTTTTGTAAAAGGGTTGGACGATAGGGACTAAAAATGAAAAAACACTAAATTTCAGGGACAATTTAAAAAAAAAATTATAGGGACGAAAAATGAAAAAGTATTAAAATACAAGGACGAAAATCATATTTAAACCTATATATATATATATATATTGTAAATTACAATATATAATGTGGAGAGTGGTGTCTCTCTCCTCACTTTTTTAATTAGATATTTTTAATATTTTTTTTGGATGTATATTTCATACACTACCTTTAACTAGGTAGACAAAAAAAATTGGGTAATTTATAAATATACACTTCATTATTTTACAACTTACTTTCACATCCCCCCCTCCCCCCCTTTCCCTTGCAACACATATCACATCTATTATTTTATCTCTACTTTTTTCCCCTCTTTGTCTCTCTCCTCCCTCCACCCCAAAATGGGGCAAACATTTACAATTATTCAAAAGTTTCTCTTTCAACGACTTCAGATTACTATCATTTTATCTTTATCTATATATTTAATATCCTTTTCAATCTATCATCTTTTATTTCATCTCTAAATTAAATTTTAATATATTTTTTTAAAAAAATTTCAATAGCTGAAACTTAAAAATAAGCTTATACTATAATTTATATAAATTATTGTTATAAATCTAAAATATAATTTATATATTGAAAGATATTTATTTATTACGAATTTTAATTATATAAAAAAAAACATGTATCTAATTCATGATAAATTAGTTTGCCAGGAGTGGTAAAAATGGAATTCGCAAGGAAGCCCTGCATATTATTACACCATTACACGGTGAATGGCTTGAATAGGTTCCTTTTAACTAACCTTAAAAGCCCGAGGGAAAGGTACACATCCAAGGGAGACACATCAAACATGTGGGTATTGCACCCTATTATTGATTGTGCTTTAAGGGCAACCCAACTAGTGCCTTATTCCTTCCACGTAAAGCAGAATTTGTCTCTCGTTATCGTTCATGCGAAGCCCAAATCAAATCACATACTAAAACGGTTAGAGCTATTTGGCGCCTAAATTTGCATGAGCCAACTGAAATACCGTCTCTTACATTCATATTTTCTCTAAGCACCCCAATGAGTGTCCTATTCCTTACAAATTGTCACAGGCCCCCTCTCAGCAGGGTCCAAATCACATTGCTGGCATATAAATTTCACATATTCGATGCTGCTAGTGCAAGCACCAAAACTACACAACATGGGTCACGAAGGAGAGTACACCAGGGCAGATATCCTAGGTTCAGTGATTGCACTCTATTCAAATCAAAGTCTTTATTTTCATTCCTCAAACTTCTGCTGACAAAACTATTAGCCTTGCAGATTTATCAGAGAATTGCCAAGATTTTGAGTTCGATAGCAGTACTTGGCTTAGTTCAACGCTGGACTCACAAAAAGTTTAACTTCTTTAATTTCTAGTTTCAAAAGTTACATATTGATTTAGCATAGTTTTTTCTGATTATTCCATCGTTGATTTAAACTGCAGGTGAAAATTGAAGACCACAAAAGGGAGTGCCATGAGGTGCAGAACAATTGTAACATCCTCGGATTTCCTGTTTCGGCAGAGGAGTTGAAGATACGAAGTGAGTTAGGAATGGAGATTGAAAGGGACTTAGAAGAAGAGATCAAGGAGGGTATATACCACCTTGCTCTTCAGTTGCACCGGATTTACCAGGAGAGGAAGGAAAGAAGTGCAAAAGGAGCATCTGAACTTGACAACAACCGAGCTACAGCAGTTTCTGAAGTGAACATAATTAGCATAAGAATGGAAGGGACAACTAAAGTTGAAATTAAAGAGGTCAACAAAGGAGCATCTGAAAAGGGTTGTCCTTATAATCCTCAGAATTATAGATCACAAAATATGAAGGAAGTGAAAAAGGTTGATTGGGTGAAGACCCTGCGAACAGGTTCAAGTCCTGTTTGTGCTAGCAGATCATCGTGTGTCGGCTCAAAGCACAAGGAGAAAAAGCTAAGCACTGACCCTAGTGTTTTCTCCGGTCGGAAAGTTCATGGTGGGAGGGGAAAGAATGCTGGTTACTCCGGGCTTGTAAAACGGAATGCAAGTGCGGACAAGAAGATACTTCAATTGGGGTGGAAGGTCTGAAATGGATTGAAGGTGTTGCTTTGATTCGTGAATTTTATTTTGCTTTGTTTGCATGGATAATAGTATTTAGTTTGGGACGATATTCCTTAATAACAAATGATGGAGGGAGTGGATTGAAGGCGTGAAAGTTGTTGTAAGGAAATAAAGTATCAATTTGATGTGATGTCTGCTTATTGAAGTTAATTTGGATTCCTCCTCTTCTTTTTGTTTTAACTTCATTCTGTTGAAGTGGATCAATTTAAAGGATAATGGAGGTTAAAATGATCGAGTCATGTCATATTACACTTTATCTCAAATAGATATACCTTATTTCTTAAATTCTACGTCTGAACATGACTTGTTTACGTGATATAGGTATTTTTTAAGATCTCATCCAACATTTTTACAGTTTGACTTATGCTCTGATACAACAAAAATGTTTCACATCATATAGAAATGGAGGCTAAGAGTGGTTTATAAACTTTAAACACTTTCCTTTCTTAATCTATCAAGACGTATTTTGAGGACAAAGCTATAAAACCTCCACAAATGTCAAAGTAGACTGTACTTTAAATGTGATAATTCTGACAATGTAACAGACTTGGAACAACTTAATTGATTTTTTTTAAGAAAAAACTTACTTTGTAATAAAAATTTTTAAATTGATTAACAAAATTATTTTAAATTGACCTTAAACTTTTATCTACCCGAAAAAAAAGTAAAGATAATTGACCTAAGTCCTTTTTGTAAGTTAATGGGCCAAGCCTTTAAATAAACTAACAACTATATAATTTCAAAATTTTATAACAAAAATTTATTAACAATAATAATGTTATTATATTATTTGTATTTAATTAAATAATCTTGTTTTTTTTTTTTTGAATAGTCTTAAATCTGATTTTTTTTATTAATAATTTAAAAAAAAATTCATAATCTAACTTATTTAGCAAATTGGTCTGATATGACGTAGGCATGATGTGGACTAAAGACACCCCCGATAAGTTGTTTAACTTATTTTTATCCTTAATGGACAATTGCAAATATAGCTCAAAAAAATATTAGTTAAATTCATAAAATGATAAAATATTAATTTTGCACAAAAATTTGGTGTAGTACAACCCATACTGAGGGAGCTCATATTCGTGGTAGAGCATACACTTCATATAGTATGTATAAAATATTTATATCTAAATTATCAACAGTAAAGGCCTTTGGTAATAAATGCGATATCTTAGTCTCTGGTGTAAATTAACTTAGCAACAACTTCATTTTAGCAGTTAAAAAGGGTCAAAACTTAGTTACAGTTTCTTATATGCTTTTGGTACTGTTCTTTAATTAAAATTAGAGTTTATTTCAGTAATCTTCATACATTAAATATCAATGCAGATTATCAAGGTAAAACTCTAATTTTAATTGAAAAATAACACTAAAAGTATCCAACGAACTATATTTAAGTTTTTTCCTTAAAAAGAAAATTCTGACACACTTAATTATTTTCAATAAAGTTTTGTTCGTCCGTAAAATCTAAAATGTCAATAATTCTTCGTTACCAATAGCTTTTGACCGTCAGTGTGTCGTGTGTAGAATAATATATCGTGAAGAGATTGTTATTGTCTTCCATGAATAGTGGAATAATACCATATTTTATATCTTTAGGATCAAGACGGTGAATTTGTCTTCATCGATGGGCATGAAGTGTTACAGCCGTTGAGATGTACTTTAAAAATCCAATAGTCCTTACATATTACCGGCAACTTGTAGGAGGCATTAATAAGTCAAATTTTTATATTTATTGTATAGGGTCTAGTTTTGAAACAATTTATAAACTTAGCCAAATATATATATATATATTATATTATTTATTTATATATTTTATTTTTTTTTTGATTGATAAATGAGCCAGGAAAGGGAACAAAGCTACAGCACAACACAGAGTGAATAACGGGCCATGATTTAACTGGTATTACATCTGATGGACCTCTGTTATAAAGTGAATCCCCGGCCATTGATGGTAACATAATCTGATTTAGTACCTATAGCAATAGTCTAACATTGGCCCTTGTCACATTTGCCACATCACGCATACCATTGTTCTCATCGGCGAGTGGTTATTTTCCACTGATAGTAAAGATGCAAGCCAATATTGAGCTGTCATCCTAGAGGCTTAATGTGTGTCACTATATTATGCAGCAAAAATGGAGAGATTAACGAATACGTATGCTAGCAGTCCTTCCCTAAGGCATTAGCCTTCCTAAACCCATCCTCCAAAATCTTCTCTTTTCGAACCGACTTCCTGTCCTATTTAATATTGATTATTAATAATAATTTTATGTTTCTTGAGTCATGAACTTCAACTCAGAAGGTGTATGAATAAGGAAGGGTGCCTTATATTTTGAAAAAAGTTTACAGCAATTTAATGTGTATTTTGTCTTTGTTGGTGCTTTACCAATTAGGAAGCCTCAAATTTCCTGCACACAATTAAACTAAAAAGCAGCAAGCATGCACAGCAAAATGCACAATAGAGATTGCACACAAATGACATAAAACTGAACACACAATTATGCACAGAGGATCAAGAAACGCAGCAGCAAATAAAAACAATGGTGCAAAAAAAACGCAAAAGAGAAAGACAACATAACAAACAAAAATTGTTGTGTGGCGAACACGAGGATGCGTCTCCGGTGAGCTCCCACGGTAATTGCCAGCATCTCCGGTGGTGGCACCTGCAAGGACTCTGATGCTTAAGTCAGTATAAGTCTGAATATGAGAGAGTATGAGAGAGCGTATGTACCTAATGGGTGTAGAGTCCTTTATATAAGGCATTTTGGAGAGAAATTCTGTTAGAGTTAGGTGCCACGTGGCAGTATGTATTTGGGTGCCCAACTACACGCGTTCTTTGCTACCAGGTGTGTTCGTTGCCGAACCGGGGTTGAAGTAGAATTGATCCAGGATAACAGGGAATCATGAGCCGGGATACACTAGCGATGTTAAGACCGAAATAGGTGGCATGGGACCAGCTTAGAGCCATAGGTCCGACTAACCTCCAGAACAGTTGCCCCCAAGCCGGTGATGCTTAGGGAAGCATTGTCGGCTTAAGAGACTACGTCGGTCAGAGTGACCTCCAGAACAAAAATTAACAAGAAAGAGGGGAGAAGAAAACAACACACAAGATTTACGTGGTTTAATCAATGTGACCTATATCCATGGGAGAGAGCAGCTCCACTATGAATCAAGAATCCAAATCAAGATACAAAAGAGACCCATTGATTCTTGTCCTTTTTACCTTCAAGAAGAATACACAGCAATACCCAAGCATTTGCCTCTAATGCATCAAACCCTTGATCTCACCCTCTTGATTCTCTTTTGGTTTTCGCTCTTCTTCTCACTCAATTCTCATGATCGAGCTTCTTTCTAGTTCCCACTTTGTTTTTCATGATTTCAGATAATAATGAAGAAAAAGAAACCAGCAAAAACTAAAGAAATCCTCTCAACCCTTATATTTTTAAAGCCCAAGACAAAAAAATAGAAAAGGCCCAAAACATATTAGGCCCAAAAAAAAATTTAAGAGGCACTAGTTCACAGTCTTGATTAGTTAATAATGTGTATTTTGATGATAAATTGACAATGTATATTTTGGACTATTCTGTCTTACAACTATAGGTATATCGCGTGTAATGAATATACGTATTGTGCGTTATTATTTATAATCTATTTTTGATATTGTCATAATCCATAGCTATTTGAGTGTGTTACTTAGCATTATTGAGATTTATAAAGAACATTACAAATAAACATGAAAAAACATATAACAAAGGTCCATAAAGATTGATTACAAGACAACAACTATTTGGCCACAAGCCAAGAAATGTAGAAAATAAGCAAACATCCCACTATCTAACAACAAAAATGTCTTCCTAAACAAACCAAGAAAAAGAGCTAACACAAAATTGTCTTTTGTAGTTTGAACTTGAACAGGAAGCTCTTGCTTCCCCCCATCATTACTCCCCTCTTCAGTTCAGCAGTAAGTTAGTAGAAGGTGGGAAGCGTATTAGTGGAATTCAGGGTTGAGAAACCTAGTAAGTACCTCGCCAACACAACAAATCTGCAAAACTTTGGTCTTCTTTTCAGATTCACTACTCTAAAACTCGTGTAGCAGAGCAACTCGTGGGATCTGGACGGAAAACTTGTGGGGTATTGTATTTATTTATGGGGTAATAATAATATTTTAAATTTATTTGGTGTCAAAATATAAATAAAAGGCTTAAATATACTTTTGGTCATTTATCTTTTTACTAAAATTCGTTTTGATCCTTTATCTTTTAAAAGATTCATTTTGGCCATTTAACTCTCAAATTTGAGTCAATATTGTCCTTTTGTTAACAATGATCATTTTTTATTTTGAGACATAATTTTGAACTTTTTTTTGATTGATTTAAGACCTGAAACTTGTCCCATTAGATTCACGTACATGAAAACTATAGAACTCAACTAATGTTTGAACCAAAAAGGGCCATAAACATGGTAAACATGGTGAAAAACGCATGAAAAGTGAGTCTCACGAGCAACTGGAAAACTAAAAAAAATCTAATATCATATGCTTTTGTGGTTGTTCATGAGATTCACTTTTCACTGTTTTTCACCATGTTGATGGCCCTTTTTGGTTCAAACATTAATTGGATTCCATAATTTTCATGTAGGTGAATCTAATGGGACAAGTTTCAAGTCTTGAATCAATCAAAAAAGGGTTCAAAATCGAGTTCCAAAATTGAAAACGATCACTGTTAACGAAAGAACAATATTGACTCAAAATTTGAGAGTTAAAGAACCAAAATTAATCTTTTAAAAGATAAATGACCAAAACAAATTCTAGTAAAAAGATAAAGAACCAAAAATATATTTAAGTCTAAATAAAACAATTTGTAACTTACTGTAGTGGGTAATTTGTTGTCTCTGTGGATGGAGAAATTTAACAAGTCTTTATGTTAAAACTCACCTATAGGATAAAGGTTCACTATTCCCATCCTTTTTTTTTTCACCTCTAACTTTTATAAAAAAGTGTAAAATATTCATTTTGTTCTCACTCTCTTTTACTCTTTCTCTCTCTTCTTCCCACCCCTATTTTATTAACAGAAACGCATTTTCGTTGGGTTAATTTTTTAGAAAAAATTAATTAAAATATTAATTATGATATAATTTATCCCTTTTAATATTAATTGAATCAATTATGATATAAATTACTCTTTTTAATTGAAATTAAATTAATTACAATACAATTTATCATTTTTAATAGTAATCGAAAAAATTCTAATGCAATTTTTTTAATAGTAATCAAATTAATTATAATACAATTTTAAAAATATATAATACAAGTTACCATTTTTAATAAGAATCGAATTAACTATGATGTAAATTACCTTTTTTAATAGTAATCGAATTAATTATAATGTAAATTATCCTTTTTAATAGTATCGTAAATTGAATCATAATTAATTTAATTACTATTAAAAGGAGTAATTTATATCATAATTATTTCGATTCTTATTAAAAATGGTATCTTGTATTGTATATTTTTTAAAATTGTATCATAATTAATTTGATTACTATTAAAAAGAAAAATTTGCACAATAATTATTTTGATTATTCTTAAAAATGGTAACTTATCGTAATTAATTAATATTTCAATTAATTTTTAAAAAAATTAACACAGTAGAAACATATTTTCGTCAAATGTTATTTTTGGGAAAAAAAATAACAAATAAATTTTAGGGTAAAAGAGTGAAAGTTGGGATGATAATAGCAGGCCCTAGAACAAAATGCAGCGTAAGGAGTCCTTATGATGATTTTAATATGGGCTCAGATGTGGGACAACCTAACGGGGCCTTGAACACACCTTGAAGTCTTGAACTTCTTGTCTGCCAAAACAAAATGGGTATCTGATATTGCAAAAGAAAGCCCAAGTAATCACCAACCTTGGATATGAAAAGGTCAGGGAGCCGCGTTTGGAAGATTGGATTTTTTTTTTTTTTACTATATTATAGATGTAAAGTATCTATCAACTTTATTGATGACTAATTTTCAGGGTCACTTTTAGTGGAATATCTTCTCTTAACTACATTTTTTCTATCAACAAAACTCAAACTTGAAACTTTATTTAAAAGAAATTATTAGGTGATTTGGAATCATCATGGTCCCAATTAATCTCCATATAACATATAATTAAGTATTATTAATTATTTCTTGTAAATTGAAAAACTTTAATACATGTTACATAAATATTGGTTGAGACCATGAGCACTTGATAGTGTGAGACTATCTAATAATTTTTTCTTATTTAAGAGATCCAAATCCAATTTCACTTGGAACTACATAATATATAGTTTAAATTCTAATTAATAGGAAGCATTGAATGTTTTTTTTTAAAAATAAATAAAAGAAAAGATTGAGTTAATTTATGACAGTGTGGGGGCATTGGGCACCCCAAACATTGCTCTTGGAATCATTGTGAAAGCTAAATGTCATTGTTTGGATATTGGGAACCAGTAGGGACGGCAAATTTGAAGGTCAGCTGCCTCTAGTTGGTAAGCCAGAGCCAGCCCAGCAGGGATTCTCCATAAGGGACACAGGGTAAGGTGACAAAGCCAAGTTCCTTGGAAACTTTCTCCTTTTTCATTTCGAATCATCAAATTTTGCTTTGGGAAAAGTTTGTAATCCAAAGGAATCTATGGACGGTCCCTCCTCTTCTTACTTCTCTGCACCTTTCAGTTGACTCTCGTGGACTACCATATATAATATTCTGCTGTTTTCCCCACCTTTTATTTTCTTCACCATTCATTTTCCTTAACAAATTAAACTTTTATTTACTCGAAGAATTAATAATACTTTTTTGGTTTAAGCGTTACAACTGGCTGGCATACGTTTTGACCCTAATTGTATACTACACATAGCATAATAGCAAAACATATAACAATTGATTTTTTAGTTATTTATTAGTTATGGTAAATAACCTAAGTCGACATCTTATGGCCTGTTTGTTTAGCTTTCTTTTAACATAATATGTTTTCACGATTCTAAACACATTTTCACTTGACGTTCAGTTCTTTTTCTTCGCTCAAATTCTGGTTTGTGTTGAAAGAAACAATAACATCGGGTAATTAGTCAATGATATAATAATTGCTTTTCCATTCTTCTTGAACCAGCAAGTGACAAGACGAATGATTTCATGCCAACTGCATAATCTAATACTACTATGCTAGTGTAAATATGCACTATGAAAAAGAATAATAAATTCTTATTAATTGAACAAGTTCACTTTGATTATATTCACAAGTCATCATATAAAAATAGAAATTAAACTAGAAAATTTGTATTCAAAGAAGTACATAATTTTATGATTTTACAATCCGCAAAGATGACATCTTTACTATTATATTTTATAAGGTATGCTAACAAGTGTTTTAAACACATTTATGAAGAAATTAATAAATAAAAAATTATTGAAATTCAGTGGGATAAAATTCAAAATTACAATAAAAATGTATTAATAACACTTTTTTCCTAAAGTTTTAATTTTAATTTCTTAACTAATGCTTAAGAGTAGTTATTAATACTATCCTTTATAATATGTTTTAAATAATTTCTTTTATTTGAAAAATATTCTATTGATTAGTGAACTTTCACGTTGCTTCTTTTGGTCTGCTCTAGTTGTACAAAGCAATGATATTTACGTATGGAAATCTTCACATCATGTTTATACACTTTACCCTTTCAAAAAGAAAAACATATAAATGACGTACCGATATTTTATCATTTAATAATAATAATAGTGTAAATTTAATAAACTTTTTCTACCAAAAGAAAATTAACTAATCACTCTTGGCAAACAACCACAGAGAGAAACTGAATTTGTTTGCAACTTATATGTTCATCCTCTTTCGTAGCAATAGAAATTGCATGGAACTTATATTCACAAATTCTTCTTCCATGTTTAACATTTAACATTACGATTGTGTTGGTACTATTAGAATAATGTTATTATCACTCATAATTTTTATAATATTTTTTCTATTTTTTTCCTTTACGTTACGTCATTTGACTTATTTTATATTTCACTCTCACACTTTTTATCTCTCGCTTGGTAAAATTTGTTGTGAAAAAATATTTTCGAAATAACATTCCTCATAGTACTACTAGGCTTATTGTCTATAAGGCCATTAAAATTTTGAATTTAATGCTTATATATTTTTAATGTAAAAACTTTTACATTATCAACCAATGAGAAATAACCGTTGATATGACTTTTAAGGTAGTTACCATAAAAGTTAACAAACATACTATAAATAGTAGTTTGTAATTAGATGATAGTGTAAAACTGTTTTATATTGTCAGTGCATAGCTTATTTTTTTCTAAATTTTTGAAACTTATTTTTTTCTGGGGGCATAGTAAATGATTTCCCTTTTCATTATGTTAGTTATATGCGTGTCCAATATAATTGTATTTACAGGAATCTGCTTATTAAATTTAACCAAATTTCTTCTGCCTATTTGATTGTATGATAATGGAAATATAAACCCACCCACATCAATGTCGTTCCAGATCTTTAAACATGCTACGTCGTCAAGTTATCAATTATTTATTTACCTCACCCATGCCCTATAATGCTATCTAACTGCTTGATGAAAGAACCTATAAAGTATTTTTTTTACAGCTTAGTAAGTGATAGGAGTTCTTATAACCGTCCCATTTCACTAATTCGCTCTGATACAAAGCTAATTTTGATGTGTTTGAGTAAATTAGACTTGATATATTTTAACAACAAACTCTTATTATATTTTAGATTATTTTCACACGATCTAATATTTTATATTCTTTTAAAAAGTATAATTTTTTAAATAATTATATATTAATACTAACTTTTTAATTTAATAGATAATATTTTATATAATCTGATATTATATTTATATTGACATTATTTATCTTAAAATATAAATTATAAAATATATTTTAATTATAATTTTATACTTCTTTAATTTTATAATTTAATTATATAATATTAAGATTAATATATCATGTCAACAAATTGAATTAACCTAATTTTACCTCATATTGTTGAATCTTAATTAAAATTCAAATTAATAGTCCTATCAAAATTTTGTATCAAGATAAAGATTAATTTGTCCTCACCCATCACGCGAGTACTCGTTATTATTAACGAACATGATCACTATGTTTTCACATAGAAAAGCATAATTGCACCAAGGCTGCTTAGCAGTTCAACACATCCCAAGTAATGCGTTGATAGAGATGGGGAGGACAAAGAAATATTAGATGAATTGATGGTACTTCAGCAACTGAAAAAGCGTGGTTTCTCCTGAGAGTTCTAGCAGGAATGCGCTGATTTGACACGGTTGCAGGTTTTTGGAAGAGATCTAGAGTGAGAAATCATGTTTTAATTTTCTTGCAATTGAATGATCGAAGGGAGCATATAGACAATATCCGTTAAGTCATGGACATGTTTGTAGGAGAGATACGGGTACGTAGGCCTTTGTACCGGACTGATCAACCAAAACTTGCACCAAAGGATTACATTATATTGGGTGGACCACAGTTGAAGCACGCAGCTTTAACTGATGCTGAAGACCCCCCAAACAAGCAAAGCATCTTAAACCTGTATCGGTAATGGGCAAGGTTTGGACTACCTAAGAAGCAAGCTGTCCATAAAAGCATATTATCCTGCTACTATAATTGAAACATCAGAACCCCTAGATTTTGAATTAGGAAGGTTACAAAGTAGCACGGTTCTCCATCTTTCCCCAAGTAATCAACCAGGTCCCCCCTTTAGCATGCATATTAAAGCTGAGCCATAAAGCTAGCAACAAGCCAGTTACATTCATTAACTAACTTGTATATGTATACTGCTTAAGTTTTTTAAGTACTCCACCTTCTTAAATGCAACAAGTCAACAGTTTCAACCATGATTGTGAAGGAGGGAACGGACGTGACAGAGATTCTAGGGATCCAAATAGATTCTCTCTCCATGCCTCCCCAAACCACATTGATGGTAGTAGTTGGAGAGCTGCAGGAATAAAAAGGTTGGGTAACCCGTGTCCCTAATTTAATAGTTTCTTCTATGTGCTTATAACTTGGTTGCTAACTTAATAGAAAGGAAAAGTTGGTCAAAATTAAACAATGGAAAATATTATTTTCCAAGTGAAAAACAGAGATAATATGGAAGGAAAGGGGGGAGAAAAATCAACCAAACATAAATTATTTCTCCAACATGAATTTACCCCACATCTGGATTTGAGTCTTCTAAATTTTCTTCCCCAACACTAAAGAAAACATGACAAATACTTCCCAAATTTCACATAACTCGCATGCAATAAAATGAAACATTAATTACAACAGTCCCTTTCCTCGCTCAGACTCAGGTCATGATGAAGAAAGACCCACCCACTAACACAAACAAATCTGGTTCCGACTCGACCTCTTCCACAATGAATTGAACATATAACAACTTAAGAAAGTGTAACTGATTTCTAGCTCGTTTGGGAAGATAACGAGCAAAGAAATTGAATATACATTCTACTTCTACCCCATCAAATAATTAATGCCCTATACAGTCTAAATCAACTTATATCTAAAAATATATATATTTGCTTTACATAAATTAAAATACGTCGAAAACTATGTAGAAGGAAAAATGATTTAACAAAAGCTAGTGAGACTGTGAGAATGAAGGAGGAGAAAAGAACGGATTCTGAAAAATTGCAAATGCAAGACGGAGATGCTGAAATGAGACACATGGACGAAGATTTTCCCCTACTTTTTTACAGTTAGCGGGATGAGCCAAAAAGGTTTGCCGTTAGCGAAGAAGTAAAAGAAAGAGACGAACAAAGACGAATTGAAAGACATGAACAACGGAAAATGCAGGTGAGTGAGTGAGTGAGAACGCATTGAAGCTACCGAGAAAGTTCCTGCTTCCTAGTTCCCCCAACTGTCTTAGGATAAAGTATCGTATCAGTATAGACAAACAAAAACTAGATGCCATCTTAACCCTCCTCGTCATCACCTTCATCTTTATATCTGATATCATCCACCCGAAAAAAAAGGTTCCAAACGCGTCACCAGCGCTGTAACAAACTGCAAAATAATGCTAGCACTAGAACATGTCGTACCATGAGAAACCAAAAAAAGTGATATAATTAATCAAAGACTAATTTTGGCAGTGAAATAAAAATTAAATTAGTCCACCAGCAATAATTGGCTTGGCTCTAATTAATTAATGGGGGTAGAACTAGAACGTTACCTACATCCTCAAACACCAACACAACCAGAAATTAAATATAGCCCCACCCCTTTTCTCAAATGAGAATAATAAAAAAGAGAAAGAAACCCTAACAATTTCGGTGAGCTAGTGATGATATACTAAGCTTTTACCACAGTCAGCAGCACAATTTCCCCACCGTCCAACTTGAACCCCACGTGCGTCGAGAGGCACACGAATTTGTTCCATTTCCTAGGGCTTCTTACCGAGGGTGTGCTTGTTGTTATGCATCCAAACCTTGAGCACGTGACGCTTCACCCCGGTTTCGTTGCAAAAAGCTTGAACCACAGCTTCATCGTGTTTCTGAATCCTCCAACCTAGTTTTTCGGCCAATTCGAGCATCTTGTCCTTCTGTTCCAGCGTGAACTTGGTCCTGAACCTCTTCTTGGACCCTGTCCCTCCTGCACTCGGGTTCGAAACGTCCTCCTGGTCCTCCCTCGTGCTCTGCGTCCCGCCGCCGCCGGACGTCGACGGCAGCGCCAGCGTCCCCGCCGCCCGCTGCTGCCCCCCCACGTGCAGGTACCCAGCCGGCGTCCGGTAGTACGCCGCGAACTGCGGCGGCGGCGCGGGGTGGTGGTGGTGGTGCGCGGGGTGCGTCAGCAGGTACGGCTCGCCCGCGACCGCCACGGCGTCCGTCTCCTTGCGGTGGAAGTTCCGGTGGCAGCTGCAGGCGGCGCATTTCAGCGCGTCCAGCGTGCCCTCCGTCCCCGCCGCCATGAACTCGCCGCACCCGTCGAGCGCGTGGCCGCCGATGCCGACGGCGTGGTTCTTGAGACACTCCCTGTACCTCGCCTTCCCGGCGCTGCCGTTGGTGCTGCTCCTCACCGGCGTCGCCGCCATGACGGCCTCCGCCCCGACCGGAACCTTCATCCGGGTCGGGTTCGCAAGCGGGTCGTAGCTCGCGCCACCCATACACAGCTCTTCCTCTTGGTCCTCGAATTCCATTTCGCAAAAATTCGCCAAATCGCGAACTTAACGACACTGTTGTGAGTAAGTAATATTGGGGAATTCGAACAGAAGAAGGAGACGTGAGATTGGAGAACGAAGAAGGGGGGGGTGTGTCTCGCTACTCTCTCAGTGTTTCTCTCTCTTTGTTCTCTCGTCTTCGTGCTTTCTTTGTCCAAAGGTATTCGTTCATATACTTTTGCGGTTCTCTGTTTTCTGAGGACGCGACAATTAGAGCATATACAATACAGCTCTCTCAATTTGTCTTAAGATCGTCACCTTCCACCGGCTATGTCCGGTCACTCGGTAATCTTTCCAGTTTTTTTTTTTTCACCGCTTGTGCAGATGAATGAATACGGAAAATTAACCGCGAAAAGTTTTCACTTTCGGTGCGAGTAGTACTCTGCCTGAGGAACATGGGGCGAGGACAAATGACAAAAAGGATGGACATAAACATTAGACAGAATTTTAATTTAACTCACTACCAAGGATCCGGATCAATGACACCGGCTGTTCCGGTTTAATCCGTAATTTTAAGTTTGAATTTTGAATATATAATTGTCCTAAATATTCAAAAGAGAGAATTTTATCTGTAATTGTATTCATTTTATATTGAATTACTATATTCTTTAATTATTTTTTAAATTATCTACTACTTTATCATTTAACTATTTTTTAAACTATTTATTATATCCTTTTTCTTTTTTTTTATTTTTATTTTTAAAAAAAATAAATAAAGACACGAAGTATTTCTCTTTTCCCTAATCACTCGTAAGTCTTGTTTAATTCAAACAAAGTAATTTCTACCAAAAAAAAATTTGCAAAATTTGTCATTTGCACATATTTATTTATTATTTTTTTAGTTGGACAAAATGAAAATAAAAAGTGCGATAATAAATATAATGATATTATTGAAATTGGTGTATAAATAATGTTGATGTTATATCGTTAGACAAAAAATAAAAGAATGTTTTAAAATGGAATGTGTATCTGTCTTATGGATTTTGCTAATATTGATATACTCTGTTAAAAAATTATAAAAGATAAATATTAGAATCTTTGAAATTAAAAAAAAATTAAGTAATTAATGAAAAATATAAATTTTACTTTTTAACATTTACATTAAAAATAAAGTTTAATGGTTATGCATTGCTAGTGTAAAATATTTTATACTGTTAACCAATCAAAAATCATTGTTAGTATGACTTTTAAGATAATTATTATAAAAGTCAACAAACTTATCTTACATTGTAATTTTTAATTAGATGACAAAGTAAAATTACTTTACATTGTCAGTATATTACCTTTTTTTTTTTTTAAATACAGGTTACAAAAATTCTTTCCTTCACACATTATTAAGAGAGTTAAATTATTCTTTTGATCCTTTTATTTTATTTTTTATTTGTTCAATCTGATCTCTCTATTATTGAAATATTCAACGTGGTCTTCTATTTGTTAAAATATATACAGATATGGTCTCTCGTGTATTTTCTTATTAACAACATTAGTCTAGTCTTACGTGACAGTCAATGTGTCTATTTCTTATCAAATTAGGCTAACGTCGTTAGTGAAAAAAAGACAAAAAAGACTACATTACATGTATTTTGGTAATTAGATGATTAAAGAGATCAAATTAAATAAATTAAAAAAATGGAAGAACCAAAAGAATAATTCAACCTTATTAAAAGCAAGTTATGTAAAAATAATTTAATGATGCAATAAAAATAAAGAAAAAATAATATTATAAAAACTATTATACGGATAATATAACTAAAAAATAATCCAAGACCAAGTAACAAAAAACGGAGACAGAACAAAATCATGCCACGCGCTTCACCAAATCGAATGACAAGCACTGAAACTGAAACCCTACGGGTTAATTTTAGGGTGTTCCAGAGTGCACGCATTCCAGTGCCTGAAACGAACTGATGTCGTATGGGACCCGCGCAAGGAGGCGCGTGGAGTAAACGGAGCAGAAGTAGAAGAGATTGGTTTTTGTTTGTTCCCACATAGGAGGGATCAAGCTGGGGCGGGGCCAGGGGGAACGCGTGTTGTTAATGTTGTAGCTGTAGGCTTGTTTGTAGGAGTGCTTTTCGGAGAGAAAGAAGAACAACAATTGTACTATTTCACGCATTTGGATAATATCTTTATAATTTTCCTTTATTTTTTATCTCTCTCATTTGTCATTTTTTTTTACTTTCTTTTTTTAATCTCTCTCTTTCTTTTATTTCTTAGACTAAAAATTAAAGTCTAGATGTATCATTTTTCCAAAGAACAGATAGAATTTGAGTGATAGATACTCATGCTAGGGTAGTAGTAGTATGAGTGTAAAGCGTAGCGGAGGAAGACAGAGACATGAGAATTATTACATAGGAAAATAAAAATGTAAGTTGTCGGCATTAAAGGCAGCTGTTGCTACGTGCGGACGTGCGGTCTTCTCCGACATGGGTGACGAGCTTTTGGCGTCAACATTCACATGCACATCGCTAAACTAATGACAATCAGAGAATGTTAAAGAATTAAAACTATAAAATATTTTATAAAAAGAATATAACACTAAACATTATTAATATATTTTTATATATTATTTTTAATAAATATTTGTATATACTAGTCATGATTTAAAAGTGTATTTCAAAAATCACTCTAATAACTTATAAATTAATTTTATGAAAATAAATTTATTTGATATACGAATTTATGTTAGTAGTTTTTAATTTATTTTTATAAGTTATTTTAACTAACTTTTAAGCTATTAGTTTTTTTTTTATCCACACTAGCTAATTTACTTGAAATATCTTTTTATTATTTTTTATGAAAGGGAAGGAAATATATAACAAAAAACAAAATAACTATGACTGTTAATTACCATTTTTTATAATATAAATTTTAAAATTTATTATTATATACACACACAAGTAACTGAATATGTTCTTTTATGTATTTTATATTTATTAGTAAATTTATTAGTTAATCTTACCAAATATTTTTAATTCAATTAGTTAGCTTTAAACTTTCAACTTTTTAATTCCTAACTAGCTTCTAATTTATAGGCTTCCAGCTAACTTAAAAGAGCTAGTTTTGTCATAAACGAATATTAGTTTAACAAATTGAGGTGAAATGAATAGTAAGATTGGATGGACTTTGGGCATGTTGATACGAAACGCTGTATCATTTTGAGATGTAGGAACCAAACGACGGGAGTTTAGAGGGGAACGATGTTATGGGGTCAGCATCTCTTCACCAACTAAAGGCACACCCTTGACTGGCGTGTGAAACTGAATATAAATGCAAAGGAGGCATATCGCAATCCAGAGAAAGCGTTATGGAAAATAAGAAGCCATTGTCTTTCCCAATCTCTGGAAAAGACCACCCAAGCTTACTCATTACTCAAGCATACCAAGCACGCATGTTTCTCCTCTTGTGCATAGACAACATGTACGGATTTTTCATGGTTCGTCTTGATTTGATTATTCTAGAATTTTAATTAAACGAGTTCATTTTTATAAAATTTAATTTTAAGCTTTAGAATACTGACTTTCTTGTGTAGATACAAAAAAGTTTAGACAATATATAATTGTTGTGAGGTAGATCCAACTATGACATCTACATTATATGATGATTGCTTTCCTATTTGCGGCTAATGAGCATGGTGGGATGCTTGCAAAAATTGTGATGCTAAAATCAGTAACGGATTAAGTAACTGTTACATTAGAACAAGGAAATAGGTGAGAAATGTCTGTAAGGCGTAAAGGCAATCACTCAAACTCTCCTACCATGTGCTTTTAAGTTCAAGCAATAAGACTACTTGCTAAACGAAAGACAACACATAATAAGAGTCGCGACCTTTCCTTTGTATCTTCTGTGTCAAGGCTCAAGAAAAAACCAATGCAACTTCTACAAATGTTTATATTGAACTTATGATGTACTTAACATTAAGTTTCAGCATGTTTGGATCTATGTTTTGGGAGAATGGATCTATGTTATGTCGAGAAGCTACTTAGAGTAGCTTCTACGTCTTTTTGTCATTTAACATGAAAATTTTGAAATACGTGAGTCGAGAACAAGTCTCTAAACATGCACTTTGATGGTTGATTCTACTATCTTCCTAGTGTGATTACAAGCTTGATTGTACACAAAATATACTCACTCGCCTTAACATGGCATTGGTTTCATCTTTCTCCTATTTTCAACTAATACTTCCAAGACTTTTGTTTTATGTAGTCACCGGTATGTCGTCACATTATTGCGTGAATGCAATTAGTCCTTGGATGTTTACAGCTTTGTCCTTGAATGCACAATCAAGGTTGAGCTTGCCATGTTTCGAGACACATAATGTGATGGAGAAAAAAAGATGTTAGCAAGTGATGCATTATGACATGTATAAAGGTGTACATTAACCATTTGCAATGGTGATTAGACTAATTTTAGGATGTGTGTTTCACCTAAAAGATTGTTGAGTGGATCCAAATCATTTGAAGCATCTTTAATCAAGGTCAAGTTGCCTTAAAGGACTTTACATGAATTGAAGTGTCTTAATCAAACACACACAAACATGATAATATTATACAATTCAATTATTGGATGGATGAAATTTAGTTGAATTTTTTTTCACAAAAGTTGAAATTTAGTTATACGTACTGACAATGTAAATATTTTTTACATTTTCATCCATTATGGATTTTCATGTATAGTAATTAAAATCATTGACATTTATAATTATTACTTTAAAAGCTATATTAATGGTAATTTTAATTTTGATTGATAATATAAAAAAAAATATACTAATAGTGCATCAAAATTAAACTCATTTACTTTTAATTATTACAAGTATTGTTTTACTAATTTTTTACACTTGATGTCATTTAATTCTCTTCTCTCTCTCTCTATCTCTATGTATATATAGAGAGAGAGAGAAAGAGATTTACTAATATACATTCATTATTTTTTTAAAATGGTATTTTAGCAAGTTAAACCTAATTTAGGTGTATTTTAATTAAGAACATACAAATTATAACTTACTAAAATTCTCCCATTTATCATAAATACATAGATAGTAAGACACAAGAATGAGAAGATTGTTGATTATAAGTCAACAATGTACTAGACCTAATTATAATTAGAGTCAAATTAAACCGTATCGTTTCTTAAATAGCCTTAATTGAAAGAGTTGCTCTACAGTTTTGTTTTTTGTTTTGGCATATGAAGGGGCTAAAAGCTCAGACTAAAAACCATAAAAGGAAACTACAACTGAGACATCAACAAGCAATTGGATCTTAACCCATGTTAGAATCTCTTCAAACACATGAACTCTTTCTTCCCATGATAGACCCCTCTTAGCAAGCATATCAACAACTTGATTCGCCTCACGATACATGTGCTTACAATCCTTCACCCTAATCTGATTTGAAACAACAACAATGCGATTTAGCAGACTAAAACATGGATGCCTCCTTTGAACTCCCTTACTAAGCATTTTCATAGCCATAATTGAGTCCATCTCAACATGAACAACATACATCTTGAAACCCCCTATTGGTCAGAATCTTCAAACTATGAAAGATCTCTCGTAACTCAACTTGAAAGAATTACTCTCTCTCTCTCTCTCTCTCTCTCTCTCTATCTATCTATCTATCTATCTATCTATCTATCTATCTATCTATATATATATATATATATATAATATAATATAATTTTATATTGAACATCCATATCTATCTATGTATCTATATCTATATATAGTAAAGGAAACTTGAACTTTGTAAGTCGTTCATAGATATTAAAACTTTATAATAATCATTAGATCTAATAAAATTTAATAGAATTAATTTTATTTAATGATGAATTAAATTGTTCACATTGATGATATTTATTACATAGGTATGAATGTAGCACTTAATGTTTTAATGTAGTATTTTTATAAATATATAAACAAACATTTATTTAAATAGTATTAAACATTATATTATTAAATATAATATATTTATTAAACTTAATAATTAAAATATAAATTAATTAAATGTATGACTTTTCATCAAAATCTATCTATCTATCTCTCTCTCTCTCTCTCTCTCTCTCTCTCTCTCTATATATATATATATATATATATATATATTTAAAACCAAAAGATGATAGAAAAAGTTACATATATAAATAATATAATAATAACATCAAATTTTATATTAATAGTTATGCTCAAATTTATTTTTTTAAATTAGTTTCTTTAAAATATATTTTAATTTTTTTTTCTTAAAACATAATAATAACATTAAATATTATGATATTATAAAAATTTAGATATATTTCAAAACTAATGATTTTATAAATATGTAGTTAAATTTAAAATGATTCATAACATTTTATCTTAATTAATAATTAAGTATATAAATAAAAAAATAAACTATTGTCTATATACATTAGTCTAGATTTTAATGTTTTAATGTAGTATTTTTATAAATATATAAATAAATATTTTATTTAAAAATTTATTAAATATATTTCGTTAACAAGAATAATTAATGATTTTTAAATATGTAGTTAAATTTAAAATGACTATATATCTATGAAAAATAGACTTGAATTAATGTGAGTCATTGACAAATACTTGAATTTTATGATAGTTGTTAATTGGATATAATCAAATTTAAATGACCTAATTATATTTCACGAATTTATTTATATTAATGAGTACGTAGTCATTGACCTAATTATATTTAATGAATTTAATTATATTAAATTAGTATTTAATGTTATTAAACAATGAATGAAACTGATTTTAAATTCAATACTATTTATAGCTATTAATTAAAATTAAAATTATATTATTGTTTCTAACTTTTGACCATTAGATTGATAGATTGCATTATCTATATAAGCTTGAACAAAATTCCATGAAAATAAGCATTTTGGTCCTTCTTATTCTAATTTTAGTAGTTTCTGGTTTCTTTTTCTACTTTAGTGGTTTACTTATCGTTATCTCTTATTTAAGCTTGATCAGTAAGCATTTGATCGGTAAGCATTTGGTCATATCATTGCACAATTTTATTCTATTGATTAACCTTTTTTATAAAAATTTAAAATGATTTTCTTGGTATTGATTCATTAGTCTTTTACTTAATATATTTTTTTATGCTATATTTTTTACATTGTTTGTTTTATAGTAATTATTTGTATGTTTTTATAGGGAGAAATATTGCACGAAAGTTCAAGACAATTTTGTAAAAAAAAAGAAGTATACATGATTAAGAATTTTGTGATGTTAAAGATTAACGACAGATTTAGGTAAAACGTACTTTGAGACGATAAATATGAGATGTGATCTTTATTTTTGAAATAATTTTATTTTTAGGTTGCAACCGGATGAAGAAAAATCATGTGATAAGGAGCAAAATGAGTTTTTGAAGTTCTAGATGTGTAAACAAAAAAGATTAATTTATAGCAACTTTTTCAATGTTGTTCAATTAATTGATAGTGATAAACACGTTTATGTTCACGCAACCAAATTCATTGTCCAATTAGTAACTTGTTTTACATAATCAAACTCAACTCAATTTGCTTGACACTAATCATAAATTTAGTCTAAATAAAATCGACAAAAATAATTAGTAAATCAATTTTATATATCAATTAAAAAAATATAAAAAATATTTTAGCAATGATAATTAGTATACGACCTACCAATTTTGACTTTTGCAATACCCTAATTTGATAAAATGTTGAACTTTTTTGCAAATTTTTTTCAATAGATATGAATTTGAATTTTGCAATATGAGACTTTTGCATAATTGTATTAAATTGAATTATTAATTGCATTAAGAATGAAGTTGAATTTTTATGTTGATCTAAATGAGAGTTCATAAAATTTATTTCAAAATTTAGTCGTTGAATAAAAATATCAAAACATATAAATTAATATAAAAAAATTAAATATTTATAAATAAATTAAAAATATGAAAAAATGTTACATAAATATGAATTAATATTTACTAATAAAAAAATCATAAGAACTATTTACAAAACAAATAACGACCAAATAATTAATATTAAAATTCATAAATAATAAAATATATCTTTAGTTGTTATTGTTCATAAAACATATATTAAAGTAATAAAATTAAAACTGTAAAATAAACTTAAGAAAAAATAATATATAGTTTTTAATGCTTTTAATGTAGTATTTTTGTAAATATGTAAATAAATAGTTTTTTTTTCGTTCTATATTATTATTAATTATTGTATGTATTTATTAAGTGTAATACATAATTACTTTTTGAATAAAAAATATTTTTCTATTATAAGAATAAAAATATTCTATTATTGTATGTGTCACTATCAATGTCTATATTATTTTATATGTATTTTTTCATATTTTCTGTTATTTTTACAATAAATATAGTTAAAAAAATTTAATTATAAAAACATAAAAATACATGTTAATATAATATCCATAATAACAAAAATGCATACTCAACTTTATATACTATTGAGGTTTACTTTTAATAAAGAATTAACTTGATTACATTAATGATGATTATTACTCAATTTTGATGATTGAAAGTAATAATAATAACAATAAAGAAAAGAGAGAAAACAGGTCATGCATTGACAGTGTAAAATAGTTTTACATTGTCATCCATTCACAAACCGTCATTTATTGTAAGTTTGTTGACTTTTATAATAAATACTTTAAAAATCACACTAACGGTGAATTCTAATTGATTGACAGTATAAAACTTTTTATACTGACAGTGTATCATTATTAAACTCATAGTAAAAATAACAATAAATAGAGTCCTTTCACATTTGTAAAGGTCAATAATAGTATAATTTTTTATTCTTATAAATTCATACCTTAACAATAATAATAGTAATAGTGCATTAAATCAATCAATTAAATAGTGCACAATCTACAACATTGATTAAATTTAATATAAAATTAATTTATAAATAAGACAACAACAACAACAATAATAATAGAGTTCTTTTATAACAATCCATTATGGGACATTATGATTTTCAATTCTTATATATTCAGACCTTAAAAAATAACAAATACTCAGTACATATCATAAATATAAAACAGTTGTAAAGTATGCAATAATAGTAAAGTTATTTTTATTAATAGCATTGTCTTTTTGAATTTATTTAGAATGATAAATAAAAATAGTAACATGTGAAAAATAGCATGTAATAATATTAAAAAAATTAGTAACACATAAATAATAATTCTTATAGATAAATAATTTTAAAAAGTAGCAAGTAATGAAATTAAAATCAAAGAACATATAATAATAATAGTAGTAGTAGTAGTAGTAGCAGTCGTAGTAATAGTAATAGTAGTAGTAATGATAAAGAAAAAAACCTCATTACGTTGATTAGGAACGCTCAGTCAATGTCAACAAAATCACATAATTATAATTAATATCTTCACAATGATTAAAAATATAATTGTAAAATAATTAACAACTATATCTATTTAATAAAAATCGCAATATTTCAACAAATTCAAAATAAATTTTAATTTTTAAAACATTTAAAAATTATTAATTATGCACAAAAACAAAAATGGACACTCAAATTTAAATAATTATATGCTATACATTCATATTTATTATATTTACATTCTTTTTGAATTTATACATTTCATATATATTATACATTTATATTTATTACTTGGAGAAAGAACAAATCATAATAAATTTCATTGGGCTTAGTATTTTAAAAACAATATTTGTTCAATTAAAAATATAATCAATCATCTTTTTAAATTTTAATATAATTATATTTAATATAATACTAGATATTTAAAAAACAATACTTTTATTTATATACATATATGAAAAAAATACTAAATACAAATATAAAAAACATATAATTTAAACAAGCACGTGCAAGGCAGGAGGTTTAAAATCTAGTTTATAGTAAAGGAGAGTTGAACAAATGTCAACCGTTAATCAAAAATTGAAGTTATAATAACAATCAGATCTAATCAAATTTAATCGGCTTAGTTGCAATTAATGAAGAATTTAATGCTCACATTAATGTTATTTATTATGTAATTTTGATAATTCTATGTTAATAATTTATATTTCAAAACTAAAAGATGATAAAAACAAGTTAGAGATATAAATACTATAATTATAATATTTTTCTTGAAACATAATAATAACATTAAATATTATAATATTACAAAAAGTTAGATATATTAAATAAAAATAGTATGATGCTATTTTTCCAAAACCTATGATATTATGCATATTTAACTCAAAAAATATGGTGTAGCTTTTCCAGTAAATAAATTGTTATATATATACATAAGTATATTTTACTTTTTAATTTAGTTACTTGAAAATATATTTTATGAACAATAATAATTATAAATAAAGATTTTATAGATATTTATTTAAAATAATAATTAAAGATAAAAATATATATATATATATATAATATATATATATATATATATATATATATTTACAACTTTCTCAATTTTAATATAATTAAAAACTCTTAATTTTATTCATGTACACAAATTTAAAATTTAATTATAAATATTACAAATATATAATATTAATAAACCTGTGCAAAGCACAAGTATAAATTCTAGTATATATATAGGGTACGTATCATATGAGAATGACTTTGTTAAGTGAGAATAAGAATGACTAATCTCAACCGTCAAATTAAAATTGAATACCTAGATTAAAATACTTAAAAATTCAAATTAAAACCCCATGTAACTATCAAGTATCTAAAAGATTCCCCAAACAAATATTAAGTATCTAAAAGATATCAACTACCATGTCCTAAAATATCTCAATTATCATGTCAATTTTCTTCAAGATTATTGCTAACCCATCACCATCACTAGCATGACCTCCACCACCACCACCATCATGATTGTCACTACCACTGCCACCGTTGCCATGATTGCCACCACATCCACCATCGCTATCTCCACCACCACTATGATCATCACTGCTTCTAGTACAGCCACCATGACCGACAATAGTGACGGTGACGGTAGCAATGGTCACGATATTAACACATCACCACCATCCTCATGACCTTTGCCGCCATCATCGTTGCTATCACCACCACTCCAGCGTTCATGACAGTGGGTGGCAGCAGTGGTCATCGTGATAAGTTAACGATAATTTTAAAAAAGAGTAGTGATAATTAAGATATTTTAGTACGTGATAATTGAGATATTTTGAGATTTGATTTTTGTATGATACGCTCACTATATATATATATATTATAACTTTGGATATCTAACGATAAGCTCTCAATTCCAACATAATATTTAAACATAAACTAAATCATATTATGAAGTGAAAGAAAATAATAAGTCAATTGCTTTAATTAGTTGAACGGTTTGAGAATCGGTTTTATGATCTCTAATTCAAATTTTTTAATCAATATAACGTATACTCTTAACGGTCTTTTTCTTTTTTGTTTTTAGAAAGAATAAATCATCAATTTAGTCCCTAAAATTATAATGGTTAGTCAAATTAGTCCCTAAAATTAATAAAATGACAAAATAGTTCCTAAAATTGTAAATTATCAATCAATTTAGTTCCTAAAATTGTAATGGACAGTCTAATTGATCCTTGAAAATAAATAAAATGACAAAATGCTTGCTGAAATTATGATAACTAGTCAAAATAGTCCTTAAAATTAAAAATGTTTAATTACACTTTTGTCCTTAATTTTCAAAATTTCACGAATTATACCCTTAAAGTTTTTTTTCTGTGCATTTTGATCTCGAACTTATATAACTTCACAAAGCCACCGAGTCATTTAGCTTATTTAGTTCATATGTAAACATATATTATATATATCATTACTGCATTTGTTAATTGTACTTTTGATCCCCTAAGCATATATTTATATTTGTATAAAGAAATATTAAAAGTTAAGAAGATAATTTATTTATTAAATATTTTTATTTTAATTCTAATTATACAAATTTATAATTTAGTTAGTTATATAATATTATTTAGGGACTAAATTGATTGATAGTGTATAATTTCTAGGATTATTTTAGCGTTTTATTAATTTTAAGGACTAATTTGACTAACCATTATAATTTCAAGAATTAAATTGATGATTCACTCGTTTAGAAATGTATTTCATACTCCTGATCTGTGTAACTAGTAAAAAAAAAATCACTCTCGACCATATTAAATTACCGTCATTTTATCTTCGTGTATACTTTATCTTTAACTGCATGTCCGTTTAATTTAAAAATAATCATTGAGATACTTTAATCTTGACTTAACATAAGTTAGTTTTCTTTACGTTTTTTCTTTTGTCCTTACGAGATTCATTTTATTTACATTTTTCCCTGTCTAATATTTACTGGCTTCATTATATTATACCAAGCATTCAAGTGACAACTATCGTAAGTAAATCTAACTGTGTATATTATATTATAAAAATTAACTTGATTATAATGACAACTATGATCAAATTTTTCGTTTAAGTTGCAATGAAGAAATTAAATGATAAAAATAACAATTAAAGTTAAATCGTTAATTTACCAGGTGTATAAAGTTTTAATCTGTGACTGGAACTGTCATGCTTGAAGTTGCTGCTTCTACCTTGACACATGAGCCTTTTTCCAATTTAACTACAATCCCAGTCAAGAAAAAGGGTGTGTGTGTGGTGGGTTACAAAATACAAATTTTTACTATTCCAACAACAAGCACACAATATTGGGTCATGCTTATAAAAACAAGTATATGATATCAAATCGTTATTTTTTTCTTTTTCTTAATTTAATTAAACTTGATTCAAAAGAAGCTCAATACTTCAAGAATATGTCCTTACACGCAGATAATTGATATCATTAAACAAAATAAGCTACTTTTAAAAAAAATATAATAGATGTTAGGTCACTATCATATATAAAACAAAATATATATAACATTAAAGAGTATCAATATTACATTAGGTATAACAAGCCCAGAATGAAAAAAAAAAAAAAGCTTACATTTATGTTATGTTTAGATGAGAAGAAATAAAATAAATAAAAAATATGAATGATGATACTTTTATTTAATTAAAAAATAGAAAATTTCTTTTCTTTCCTTTTTTACTTCAATTCAAATTTCAATTTTTTTTTTATCTCCGTAATTTTCTTTTCGCTATACCACTCACACGGTTGAATTTGAAATCAGATTCACTAGAAACTTACGTCAACATCAGATGGATTTTACTAAAGATGAATGGGTTACATACTGTATGCATGAACAAAAAAAAAAAAAAAAACTGAGCACATATAAAAAATATAGCAGAATAAAATAAAATAAAATGAGAACATACAGTTTCCACCCCAAAAATTATTGTGTACTCTAGACAGATCTCTGACTTATCTATTTTTGTTTGAAAAGTTATTTGTATACAATTTTTTTAAATTCACAAGAGATAAAAAAAAGCAAAAAAATGGAATAAAACAGATAATAAGATCTTACTAGCTAATGTTTTAAAATAATAATTAAAGAATCAATAACAAAAAACATCATTAAAACTCATATTAAAAAAGTATTAAAAATTACGGTGAAATACGTTAATAATATTATTTTATTTTTTTAGTTCCTTAACCAATATTTTTAAACAGTAATTAATATTTAAAAAATAATATTATAAAAAATTATTGTATAAATAATATAATATTTTTATTTCTCCTTTCCTGTCTCTTTCAATTATCCAATTTTGTAATTCTGTTAGTAAGGTTGTAAGAAAAAGAAAGGAAAAGAAAAGAAGATAAAAAACTGTTTTGGAAATGGGAGGTGATGGGCAGTCTAATCACATCAAAATCTGAGAACGGCCCCCAATAATTGATACAGAAAGGGGCTTCATGACTCCTTACTGTGTTACACAAAGTCTTCAACAGCCACTTATGACCCCTGCCCTTGGATCAAATGGTCATCAATCATCCAATGACATTGTCATACATATCCTTCTCCCATACCTTTAATTTTATTTTATTCTCTTTTAAAACAATTTTTAATTTCATTATATAATAGACCAGGCAGTGCATTTTGGACGCATTAAGGGGAGAGATACTATTCAGTCCGAAAGGTCTTTCGTTAAGATAATTGTTATCCCCTCACCTCAAGGGCTTATGTCACTAAACTGTGTCCATTGTCGCTTCGTATAATCGCAAACAAATTAAAATAGTCAAGCATTTGAACTTTCAATTCATCGAGTCAGAGAGACTTTTGCCAAAATAAGTTAAAAGAATAAAGCATTCAACTATCGATGATAATTACTACACGGGGATGGTACTTCGTTCTAATCCTCTTACAAGATTCAAATAACTAATCTATTAAAAAACGGAGTGCTTTGTGTCATCTCCTTATTAGGGAAATCTGACCCTTAAGAAGAATGTTATACTAAAAAAGTGATAAGGCTAAGTAAGCCATATCGTGAGGGGAAATTTTTTCCCCAAAACAAAAAATTATTATTTCAGAAAAGATTCACATGGATTTAACGTTTCACTTATAAAAGTAGAGTGAGAAATTAAGTGACCCGCTCGTTTCAAATTAGATCCTTCAAAGCGTGGTAAGCAGCCTTTTTTTTTACGGAATTAATTTTAAAATTAGCATGAAAAGAAATGAAAAACAAAAAGGAAAAAGTTTGGGTTGGATGTTACAGGCATTGGTGAAGTGGTGGATGGAGTTCATCATGTGATGCTCCAAAAACAGCCAAAACGAACGGATGGACGTCTGATGGGACGTTCTGACACACGCACACAGAGAGAGTACTCAATCTCTTTGTCGTGTTCGTGTAGGTGTATTTGTGATTTTAAATTTAATTATATATATATATATATTAACATATAACAAAATATTATTTATTAAAAAAATAAACTAATTTTTATTAGTATAATTTTAAAAAATTTATATTAATAGTACGATATATTATATATTAATATTTAATATATTAATAATGTTTTATTTATACCATTGAATTTGTTTTGTTAATATAATTTCTTATTGTTCATATAAATTCACAATTAATAATTTAATTTGTATTAAATAAAATTTGTATCAATAAAGACTATTTTAATGTTAAATCGTTAATAAGAGATAATTTTTCAGTAAGATAATGACTTTTTATGCTAAACTAAAGACATATATAATTACATTATGTTTACAACAATTTTTATATACGCACTACATATAAATTAGTTGAATTAATTTTAAATTCTACACATTTTTATCATATATTTCAAATGTGAGTAAACCTTTGTGTCAGTAATGTGCGAGAATTCAATATTAGCTTTTAATTTCCTCTTTTAACAATCTTAATTAAAAGTAAAAAAATTGTAACGTAATCTATAAAACTAATTTTATAACTGATTTACATACATGTATTGTTTTCATTTTAATTGCAAGAGTTAAGATACTAGTGTTTGACGAGTAAGGGTAAGTTCAGAAATTCAATTGATTGATCTGTGAACTCGATAAACCCAACAAGTTGGATCGGGTCGGGTCATTAGATTAGTTTGGGTTCATTTTGGTTGACTTAATTATAATTGGGTTAGGTATTAGGCTAATAAAATATGGTCTTATTATGCATGTTTATTATTTAGCTAGCTTTTGGCCTTTTGTATACATTGAAAAGCCTTGATTCTGAATAAGTTGAATTAATTAGACACTTTATTTTTTTTGATTTTTTAACTTACAAAATATATTAATATTTTAATCAATTGACCTAACTACCCAACAATTAAAGTTGGGTTAATTTGGGTTAAGTTGCTTAACCAAAAACAACAACCCCAACCCCAACGTAACCTAATTATGTTTCATTGAGTTGGGCCTCAAATTAGATCAAACCCCGACCAAACTTGACCAGGCTCACTTAAACTTAGTTTCAATGTACAAACGTTAAAAGAAAGGGAAAGATGGATTAAAGTTAAGTTCAATCGGAGAGATTTCCAAACACTCTAATTTGTGCATGGCTATTTCATGCACTTTGTTGATAGAATATTATTGGTATGATAAATTTTTTCTACAATTTTTATATATTCACTTTTCTCTCTTATGCCTATAAATCATTGGAAGAATATTTTGTGTAAATAACATTTCTTTTATCATTATGTCTCAAAAAAACCATATATCGTATGTCATTAGAATTTTTTTATATACATACAATTAGCTAGCTTGTTTGCAATTTTTTTAATGTTTTGATAAAAGTGTAACTTTTGATTTATTTTAATATATATATATAAACTTATCCAGAGACATTCATGCGCAATCTAATCTTCAACTAATAAATCAATTGACCCTGAATGTGGTCGTCGAGACTTATCACCATGCTCCATTACATTTTATTTTTATTACATGAATATATAATGTAGTTTACATTTTTTTTCTCAAACGAATCATCACTGTACGATAAAAACCAGAAGAAATTAATTATCACATACGCATACATTCATAAATTTCAGAGAAACACTTGTAATTGTACGTTATATTTACACTTCAAACATTTTTTTTTCTTAAAAATTATCGTTTCCTTGCTTACTTACCAGTTGCTGTTTTATGATGTCGTGTCAGCTGGCGGGAAACCGCAGATACAAGAAGACAGAAGGAGAAACAAGCAACCTTTTATATGTACTGTATGTGTCACCAACCACAACCATGAATGAAACCAACGACGATGCATCCCTCTCTCTCTCTCTCTCTCTCTCTATTCTCTTCCTTGCACGCCAAAACACCGTGACGGCACCAAGGCCTTTCTCTTCTCTCTCAAAAAATTCACACAGAGACTCAGAATGTGTAAACGGGAGATGCAATGAAATTAACTTGAATGATGAATAATCAAAGGCCAAATTACGGGACGGAAAAGTTCTCTCCGTTGAGGTTTGCAAGACAGTGAGAGAGAGAGAGAGAGAATTGCGGGGAAAAGGGAAGTGGATAGTGACAAGACAAGAAAAAGAATGGGACGACCGTGATTTGCATTTCTATATTCTTTTGCAGCTTTTCTCTCTCACATGCACAGTGGCTCATGTACTAATAACACAAACACACATACACATACGTATACACTGAAAACTGTGGCCCGCATACCAGAACCCCAGCTTGCTTGTCGCACCACCATCACGTCCATTCATCCACCAACAATTCAATCAAAATCACTCTCTTTTCTTCACTTTTCCCTGCCGTTTCTACTGTTTATTATTTACATGATTACATAAAATATAATGTTGGATTTTTAGTTCATGTATGAATGTTTGAAAGTCAGATTCTCAGCTTATATGGTGAGCTTACTACGCAAACACACAGTCCTGAACACACACGTTCTTTCCCTTTCCTCTCTGCATCTTTTTCACGAAATTGGGTTTTGTATCCTATGCATATGTCCGCAAGCAAACTAGAAAAACACAAACAAGTTAAGAATCATCATGCACATGACTCTGATTTCATCTCGTCATCACAGAGCCATAATTAGGACCACTTTTTTAGTTTTATTTTTTTTGGCTAAACATAAGGGCCTGTGTATTGTTTATTTTTTATTTGGTGAAAGATAATGGCGTGTGTGTTTGCAAGATACATAATGCACAGAAAGAAAGGGAGTAATGATCTTAGGCACATATAACGTTTTGCTATCACCCACCGCTGTTAATTTGGCATGAGCTTAGGTACATAAAAATGAAGGCTGTTCCATTAATTATTCTCTCAAAAGTTCAAATTATAATACTGCTATTCATCATTACTTTTAATTAGCATGTCTTCATATATATACATTTTTAAATCAAATTATCAACAACTGAATGTAACGTTTTCTGAATCCTTCTAACTCTTAAGAAGGAATTGGAGAAAAAATCCAGCGTCTCAGTCAAAAACCCTAGCAACTAGCAATTAGCAGTACAGAGTGAGATGGGAAGACAGTCCCAATAAAATAAGCTTTTCAAACAAAGTGGGGCACGGAAGGTGAAATATCGAAGAGCGATTCTCTGTAAGCCTTATTTATAATAAACTTCTATATAAATGTTTATGGTGAAAATTATTCCAAAAAAGGCCATAATATGAAAGAGTACCTGTAACACTCAATCTCAAAGAGCATTTCTAATGTAAACTCAATTTGGATTCTTAAATATTTTTAGTGATCCCTTATTGTCACATAGAATTTAAGAATATTAATTAATTTTTACTCTAATGGTAAAACTTAACTTGAGCTTTTAATTTATTTTTAGTGAGTCTCATTTTATATATCTACTCACACAAAAATTTTCGTTTTGACTTGAAAAATTGTTTTTGTAACGGTTGAGAAATATTAATTGTAGTCGTTAATGTAAGCACTTTTTATAAGAATTCTATGAGAACTCAATTGCTACAATAATATTTTTAAGTTGCTTAACTTTAAAAACCAACATAAGCAATTATATGGAAGTTCTTCTAATACACTCATTTTAACATATTTTTTACTATTGGTTAAAATTTATTAAAAATTATAAAATTATGAGTAAAACTCATCAAATAATAGGTGACATCCATAAAATTTATTCTCCCATTATATCATTTATCACATTTATCAATTTCTTCTTGTTCGTTTATATTTTTTTCCCCTATCTTTCTCTTCTTTACAACCATACTCCAATAACATCTACATGTTTTTTACCATTCAGCATTTCTGAATATACAATATTGTTGTTGCAGATAGTGCTTGAGAGGGAGCGAAAAGGGTAGTGGAACAACAAGAAGAGGTTATTAAATGGGATGTATGATTTCGCGTTGGGGGGGCGGCCGCGGGGGGAGTGGCCCTCTCTATCTTGCCACTTCGTTTGTTACTTTTTGTTTTGAGAGGGAATTTGAATATTTGATTAAAAGAGATATTTTTATTATAAGAAATTCTTATAATATTTTTTATAATTATTTATTTTTATCATATAATTTATTTTATCTCATGTTTCTCTTTCTTCTCATTTTAGCTCTCTATTATTAATAAAAAAATGTATAAAATTGATGTCCAGATGTAATTTATTTTTTGTTGAAGACTAAATTCTGAAGAAAGCAATATGCTGCTATATTTGGGCTGACAGTGTCAAATGCTGACTCCACTTGGATCCAGCTTGCACCAAAATGGAAGATATTCCCCCAGTGACTCTTCACCTGTTCATGCGTGCCCTCACCCATCCCTCAATGCATCATGACCATCATGTGTGAATTTATGACAACAGCATCATCATGTCCCTAAATTCTTAAATATATACTTATCTACATTCCATTTCTTTTTATTTATTTTCCCAAATTCTATTTTTCATTATTTGATACAAATTCTACCTTGTCATTCCTACCAATAAGATAGGTGGAGTTCCTTTTGAGACATAAATATAATCCATACAATTTTTTCCATATCTTTGTTTTTGTCATTAATACGCATCCAATTATAGCTCGGCGAACATATACAAATAATGTTTATTAACATATCATTAAATTTGAAAAAAAGAAAGAAAGAAGAAGTCTGATTTATATGTTTCTTTCTCACACATATACATAAATTACCATAATTAATATATTGCCATCATTTTACACGCTTGTATAACATTATCTAAAATCAAATAAGGGAATTTATGAGTCGATTTTGATTTAGTATATTTTAGAACATTAGAATCTTTTCCTAAAAATTTATGGTCAACGTAGATACCAATTTTTATTGTAAGTTCATAAAAGCTTTTTGGTGACGTGAGAAATTGATGATTGATATTTGTCATTTTTTTTAATATTTAATTTTTTTTATCTATAAATATATTTCTATCAATATTTTCATTGATTACTAATGTAATTAATGTTTAAAAATACATAATTATGAATATTTTGTATAAAATTTAATATGTATATATTTTTTGGATGAATTTAATTTCTTTATGATTTGGCTCCGTCCATGCTCCTCTTGATGGATCGAATCATTGGATTTCAAGTAATTTAAATGGGAGGCTCCTTATGTTACAGTGAAAAGAATTTGAAGTTGCATATAAGAACTTACCAGCCACGTTAATCTCAATCAAATTACTTTTATGGAAATTGACTTTAATTAAGACTAAAAACATGTTCGAAACATCTAAGGACAGTTTTTATAGCTCACAAGTTACTTATATGTTATTTATTTTTATTCATTCATTTACTGCAACTATTTGTTTCCTTCATTTATGTTCATAATTGTGGTAATAAAATCCTGCATCATTTCTTACTTACTGTAAATTTGTCAATTCCAACAAATCAAGTATTCAATGCACTGTTCTCCACCCTTTGAATAAACTCTTTTTCACAAATTAAAAAGAAGCAAACTAGCACTCAAACTTTTGTTTTACCTTTGTTTTACGCTCTATTTATCAGAGAAAGAAAACATCATTTCCTCTTTTATATATAAGGGTAATTTGATCATTAAACTATTTAGGTAGTCTAGAGCAATTTTTTTCAATCAAAATAAAGGTAATTTGGTCATTAAACTATTTAGGTAATTAAGGATATTATATTTATATGTTATTTATTTTTATTCCTTCATTTACTGTAGCTATTTATTTTCTTTATTTATGTTCATAATTTTAGTAATAAAATCGTGCACCATTTCCTACTTACTGCAAATTTGTCAATTCCAACAAATCAAGTATTTAATGCACCGCCATCCACCTTTTGAATAGACTCTTTTTCATAAATTAAAAAAGAAACAAATTAGCACCTAAATCTTTGTTCTACGCTCTATTTCTCAGAGAAAGAAAAACATTATTTCCTTTGCCTTCATAGCAAGGTTTAAGTCTTTCTCCCCTTAGGTAAGAAAAAAAATACTATTTTTTTAAAAAATTATGAACATTATCTAAACACTATTTTTTTTTATCTTTCTCTAAAAATTATTTTAAATTTCTCTAGAGAGACTTAAAAAGAGGTTGATTTATCATTTGTTTTGTTTGTCCAAAATTTTTTGTTTAATCTTACTATTTAATGTTGTAGTTTATGTTTTTTGTACAAAGTACGGTGATTTGCAACAACAAAGGTGGGCAAGAGGTGAGAAGGACACCTTTTTAACTTATACTAATTACCAAACTCCATTTCCCTACCTTCTTGAAGCTCTGAAAATGATAAAAACAAGAGTGAGAAAGGTAAATGATTACTCACCTATTTATAGTAATCTCTTATACTTTTTGTTTATAATTTAAATTTTTGCAATACAATTTCAATATCTGATGTTGGATTATTGACTCTGTTACATTTTAGTTTATAATTATAGACTAGAATTTTGTTTTGTTTATCTTTTTGAAGATATCACTCGTTATTATTCTTGGTAAGAGTGTATCTATAACTCTAAAATATAATAGAATTTCTTAAGTTGACTTACTTTTTTTTTTTAAGTAACAATTGTTTGTGAAAATAATTGTATTTCAAATTTACTTACCTTCTCATGACTCTCTAACAATAGAATCAAGGTGTTTTGAGAGAGATAATTGCTATAAGATTTTCTACGTCATATTTCTAAAATAGCTGTAACATGATTCTTTAGTCTTTACTGTGAACTACATTTATGTATTGTCTTTATATTTTTCTATCTTGAATGCAGGTCGTTGAATTGATAAAAATTATATAATATCTGAAAAATTACCTATTTGCTCCTGATCTGCTTACTCATGTCATTGGTGATGAAAAGCTGCTCATGCAAACTCTTTTGAATGTTGTGGGTAATACTGTTAAATATTGGGTCGGCCTTCTTTAACAACCTTGAATCAAAGGCATTCTTTGTGAGCTTCGTCAGTCACTTTTAAGTTGTGATTGTGATCTAAACAATAATATATATGGGAAATAGTAAACATTTGTTTAATTTTGTGGTAAATTTGGGTGGAGGAAAAAGAGAGATAGAAAGAAAAAAAGGATAGAAAAAGAAATTAATAGATGTGATAAATAATGTAATAAAAAATGAAATGAAACTGAAATAAAAACAAAAGTAAGTATATATTTATATACAAATTGCTAGCCGTGTGAAATGGAATTGAGGAAGATCAGGTGAGAGACATCGGCAAGATTTTGCCTGGGTTTAAGTTCGCAGTTATCCATATGTCTCTCTCCCACGTACAGACTGAGTGAAGTTACTCTCCTTCGCTCAATTTTCTTAATTACTTCTAGATTTTAAGTATTATTTTGGGTCACGTGTTATAAGTGCAAAGTATCTATTAATTTTGTTATTGGCTAAATTTTGTCAGAAAACCTAAATAACCACTTTCGGTGAGATTTTCCTTTCTAACCATATTTCATCAACAAAACTTGAACCCAAGACCTTAATTAAAGAATTCGGGTCCAATTTCACTTGGACAAACGAAATGTTAATTCTTGACCTCTAGTATAATACACCAAACGAAATCTATGACTATAAATGTTATTATAAAATTAATTATCATTGGTTCAATATATAATTTATTTATTTTTATTAAAAGTATCTTCAAATCAAAATTTTGAGCCACAAAAATCACCAAGATAAATTTTACAGTGAACAGAAATTTTATTTTTTAAATTAATTCCTTTAATATGATCATCATAAAGTTAATTCTGTCAAAATTTAAAACAAATAAAAAAACCATGACTTATTTGAATGTATTTTATTTTAATCTATTTTGTAAAATAATTTTATAATACGCTTTTTAAAAAGAAAAAAATTGCTTGATTAAAAATTGTTTTTTCAACTAACTCGTGTTAGTACCCCACTTCATAAATAGTTTTGTATAATTATTTTAAATCATGTGATTATTTTCCCCAAGTCATCCCCAGACATGGAGAGAAATAATCGGGAAAAAGTGTAAAAGGAGTCATTTTTACAAACTGACACCCATTCTGAAAACGAATTGGCAAAATAAATAAATAAATAAAAGCTAGCACATCCACCCTTAGGCTGCCATCTACCTTCCACCAAATGCAATAAATAATTACGAGGCAATGAGAACAAATACTAGGCAACTCTCAAAAGTCCTCTTAATAAAAAACTATATCAATATTAATTTATTTAATGGGCCCAGAAATGATAGCAAGTTTAGACATAATATACCGAGGCTAAAACTGAAGACACATAATGCCCTACAAAGTTAAGGTCCATAGAGCGCGCACCGACATTCACTTACCACGGACTTGTTAGAAATTTGATAGGGAAGCAAACTACCAAATCATTTAACGGGAGAACTTTGAGAAGAAAAGCAATGATTTAATGGAACAGTGGAATTGCATACTTTTGTGGTATGACAGTGCCATAATAAACTGGTTTAAATGGTTGTGGCCACTGTTGTGGTACGATAAAAACACTATCACACTGTTCCACTTAAAATTAGATAGTATCCATTGATGGTAGAGGTACTCATATATTCCCTTGCAGCACTTATTCCATCTACTACTAATTGGAAAAAAATAATATAAAAACCAAATAAAGGAAAAGCAGGGAGATTATATAAAGAGGATGTGTAGTATTTTTTTTTTATAATCTATAACTATACAGCTATTTAATTTACAGTCTATAAAGTATGATTTTAAGTTGAACCTGTGAAGATCATACCAAAGGCAATGGGCCAAGTATTGGACACGAAGTCAGATGGTAAAATAATTTTTCAACACTGAACAATTTTCAGTGTTTACTTGAGGCTAATTATTTGTACGACACATCATTAACTTAAACCCATTGTAAAGCAACGTCGGAAGGTAATCATTCATAGGCCCATTTTAAGAAATGTGGAAAATATATTAATAACTTGAGTCATCCTGTTCATGAATTGACTTTTTATCTACTGATTCAATAGTAACTGCGAGCTGAAGATCAATTTTCTTTCAATTATGTTTATGGGCAGTTGAGCATAAGCTTAAATGGTTACTTTGCATGCTTTTCCTAAAATAATTGCTTTGCTTTGGTTTCACTTTTTGCTTGCAGCTTTAATTTTACTTAAAGATGGAACTGTAAAGCGTAATCTTACGAAATGACATTCCCGCGTGCAAATGAAAGATATAAGTGGGTCATCTAGACCTGCTTTATGCACAGTTAACTGGATTCCTTGATTAAGACATTAAATGTTTAATAATTAAGAACAATAGTTATATAACATTTGATAAGAGCATCTTTATCAATGTTACTAATGTCAATTGCTATATATAATATTTTATAATTTTTCATATTTCTCCATAATATTATATCATTTTTATTACTTTAAACCACTCAAGCAATTTTTTTCTCTAATTCAACAACTCTATAAAGTTTTTCAAATAAATCCCACAATTTATCAATAAAAAGCATTTCATATAACATTAAAGTACAAGTGGGATTTAGAAAATAGAAAGCAACGATTACTGCATTAAACAACTAATTATTTTCTCAATTTTTCTCCAATAATTTGTGAGTCACTACATAAGTTTCTGGTCTTACAAAAAGTAGGAGGACAACTCCCACTGGAGTTACCCTAAGGTAAACAACATGATTTACACGATATTACTCAATTCAATAAACAAAAAATCAAATTCTTAAAAGATATTATTTATTATAAAATTCCTTTTGATTTCTATCTCTTTTCACATGCTAGAAGCAGTTTACTTTTCTCATTAGTGCCTCAAACAATCTTCTCTGCACGTATATAAATTACTCTGATTGATTTTCTATTATCTTCTTTTTCAATAAATATCATATCAATATCTCTTCATATATAAATATTTTATATTTTATCCTTTTTTATATGATCACATATTCATTTTAATATTTTCATTTATAATAGTTTTACTTCTTTTTTTTCTGCAATTATCCCTTTAAAACCCAAACATTACCTTATCTTATTCCCTCTCATATCAATATAAGATTTATTAAAGCATTGCATAGATGCCAGAAGAGCGAAATGGGATGACCTGCCGCCAGCTCCTGCAGTGTCAGAGAGGGGGTTGAATTAAAACCACAACAAAGCATGCATTACGGGCCTGTCAATTAATCTAAGGCCATAGTAGATGATGGCCCACCTTTGGCATAGGCCATGACCCAAACATGCCCCAACTTACTTAGATCATAAATTGCTATTAAGTTGTAATGACACCGCACCGCCAGGCCCTAAACACCGGCCTAGATGTGGTTTTTCCACACTGAGTACGACTTCAAAGACTAGCAAATGATCTCTAGCCATAAGGCAAAGTCATTATTCATTTAACAAAAGAAGATTGAACTAATTAAGAAGCTTCAGCCAAGCTTGTAGGAGAGGAAATAAACCAAAAAAGGAAATGGGTTAGTATGAGTTTGTAATGATTAATCACTGCCCCACTAGGAAAAATTTGAAGGATTCTTCTTAGTGAATGTCTCACTCTTAATTAAACATCTTTTTGACATTGTGAACTAATTATACTGATAATTAATAGTACACGGTGCATGGTGCTTCTACACGTCAGATCCACAAGAGCACTTTTAATGTTCTTGGACTAAGTTCATGGAGTTCATATGATAATTGCATGTTCTTGAAAATTAAGAAATGTTGGTTTTACTTTGGGACTTGCCACTCTGTTCTCCATTATTCACCTTTCAGAAGAGGATAGCTGTAGAGCAAGAGAGACCTTTCTTACCATTGGAATTTGGAGAACACATGGGCTTAATTTAGTGACAAGGCCTTTGGTGTAGAGAATTTAGTGATTGATAGTAGGGGGAGTGTGGGGAAGACTCACCCTTTAGGAAGTCCAACTTCCTTTTATTTTCACGCATCTTGTTGACTTTAATCAGCAAGTTTTTACAATCGTTGGAATCATTGAGACCAAGTTTGAAAACAAACCGATAATCAAGATGATTACGAGTCAGATACATGACTTGTGCAACGACGATTATGGCATCCGCTGTTCGGAATATAAAAAGATCAGATGAGAGGTGATAAATTCACAGGTACGCATTGAGTAGAACTTGCTGGTCCAAATTATTATGACCAATTGTATTTACACAATTTTATTGTATAAAAATTTATACAACTAAAAAAGAAGAAGAAGAGAAGTGTTGGATAAAATAATCGATGTGATAGATAAAGAGATATTGAACAAAATAATAATAATAATATAATGTGGTAGAAAATGTAAAAATTTGTTATATATGAATATGAATGATATAACTCAATTGATAGGGTTATTATATTGTCAAAAAATACATTATATACCTTTAATGACTCTTACAAATATTAAATTTTATCAACTCAATTATAACATTAAAAGTTTTCATGAAATAGATTAAGTTTGTGAAATATCATGCATACTATGTAAAACTAATTAATGCTTCATTATAGTACACTTAATGTGTAATACGTTATTTAAAATATAACTAAATTTTTACTATTAAATCATATAACTACAAATGTGTAGATTATAAAAAGTTGATATAAATGATCGTTAGAATAATATCACAATAGTTAAATTGATAAAATTTAACATTTATAAAAAGTTAGAGTAAATTACACTCCACTCCTCTAAGAGATGTGAGTATTATATTGACCTCTTTTATATATGTTGAAGAGAAATGCAACACACTCTTTGACACATTCTTTTGAACTCACCATTTTTTATTGGTTGAAATTTCTTAGAAATTACAAAAATTTGTAGGTCTCATATCTTATTTAATGATTCTCTCTCATAATTTTGTAGTTTATAATAAATTTCAACTAATAATATAGTGTGTTAGGAAGAGTGTGTTCTTAGCACTCCATATATGTTAAAATATATAGTTTAGTCTATTTAACTTAACACCATTGAAGTAAATTACACTCTTCTTCCCTGAGAGATGTGATTTTTTTATAACCCAAAATTTTATTAAGAGATATGATATACATACAACAATTCATATAACAATTTGTACAACTCTACTTTTTGTATCTCTCTCTCTCCATCATTATAAGATATAATAAATGATGTGCAAGTGCAAGAGAAATATAAACACAAAATATTATTGTACAAACTATTGTATGAGTTGTTTTATAAATAATATTTCTCTTTTATTAATGGGGAAGAAACTTAAAACACGAGGTGTGCCTAAGTTTCTATACAAACATAAAGTTGAGAACAACCAGCACACCAAATGCAAGACCCAGCCACCCATCACAATTGAACCCCAATTAGGGATGACAATTGTGCCCGGACCCTACGGGTACCCGCAAAAAATATTCGCAATGGGAAAGAAAATTACCTGCTTAATGGGTGTAGGTTTGGGGGCGGGTAATTACCCGCAAAATTTAGCGATGATGGGTGTAGGTATGGGTACTATAGTATCCACCTCGTCCCATACCCGCACATATTAATATATATAAATATTTAATTATAATATTACATGTATATAATTATAATTTTATTCTGTTTTGATTTATTAATTTAATTAATAAAATATAACAATTGAAGTTACTGAACCCTAAAAAATAAAATTCTCTTTTCCCCCATTCTTTGCATCTGTTACGCTGCACTGTTGTTCTTCACGTTTGATGCGTGCCACTTGCTTCTGTTCTCCACATCATCAACTCATCTCCTTCCTATTGCTTGTTGCCCTTTTAGATGACTATTGTTTTGTTGTGACTTATTTTTGAATGATGTAAGGTTATGTTTAAATGTATTTAATTTTACGTTTGGATACTTTTAATGTTATATTTGGATGATTTAAGGATAAGTTTAGATAATTTAAAATTAAGTTTGAATGATTTAAGAGTGAATTTTTAATTTAGTTATAGAAATTTTTCTAATTACTATTTTTTATTAATTTTTTGACTTTATACATAGGTAAAGTGCAGGTTGCGAGTACGGGTATGAGTATATAGGTACCTAGTGGTTACAGAGATGAGGATTAAAGTTGTTATCCGGACGGGTGTGAGGCCGAGTACAGGTATTTTTTTCAAACGCAAGTATGAGGACAGGTACTATAATACCCTATTCAAACCCTACCTATTACCATCCCTAATCCCAATGTCTATGCTAAAACCCAAAACAACCACCACATGTACAACCATAACATTAAAGTAAATTATAATTTAGTCTATTTAACTTAACATTATTAAAGTAAATACTACTCTACTTTTTTTTTAGAGATTTAAATATTACGTTGTCCTTTCATTTTATGTTGAAATATACAATTTCATATTTAACTCAACATTATTAAAGAATAATCTTTAAAGTATTTTAAAATATGTTTTTTTATTAAATTATACTAAAATATTTATAATTTACCATTTATCCTTAACTCATTTGATGCTCTAATATTGTTTCTTGTTCATGCATTATCATTGCTTCTCTTTATAAGGTGCTGTAGGCAAAGTTAATGCTTTGAAAATGACAAAACATATAACCAATATATTGTTAGTAGTATATAAAAGGCTAAAAATGGTGATTAATGGAGAAAGAATTTATAATCAAAAATATATTAATAAAATCAAATAATTTTTGTAAATAAGTGCACAAATATATTAACAAATAATTTTTTGATAAAAATTGTTCTTTTAAAGAAATTAATTGATTTTTTATAGAAAACAAAAAAAAAATGAAAAAGTGTGGTGTATTTTCATCTATTAAAAGAAAAAACTGTATATTTTAAAATGAGAAAAGAGAAATGTGCAATACTTAAATCTCTTAGGGTAAAAGAGTATAAAAGGTATTTCAGCCATACAATTATTTTTGATGAACAATTTAAAAATAGAGTGAAGTGTAATATATTTGCATCTGACAGGGAAGAATGTATATTGTACACAAGAGGAAAGGGTAGTGCAATACTTGCATCTCTTAAAGGATAATATATAGTATAAATGATATTTTGGTAATAATTTTGTTTCAACGAAAGCGAATTGAACTTTAACAGAAAATTTAAAACTGTAGTTAAGTGTTATATATTCTACTTTGTTAGGGGGAGGAGAGTGTATATTTTAACACAAAAGGAAAGACATTGTAATACTTGCATATCTTAGAAAAAATAAATGTAATTTACTCAAAAAGTTATTAAGAATATCATTTCAACATGTTTGACACGTGTCAATTAATTTTATCCATAATTATAATATAATGATATTTAACAAATTTGTAATACAATTTATAAAGTTAAGGTTTAATTATTCATTTGGTCTTTATACCTGCACAATCTTTACGTTTTAGTCCCTATACAAGCAAAATCTTTACGTTTTTGTCCCTACCATCAAATAGCATTTAATTTTGTTAACCGTGAGCTAACATGGTGTTAACGTGTTTACGTTTTATGTTTTAGTCCCTATACTGACACTATTTTTACGTTTTGGTCTATATACTTGCACAAACTTTAGGTTTTAGTCCCTATACAAGCAATTTTTTTATATTTTAGTCCTTGTCAATACCTCTCCCCTTTCTTATTTTTACTCCATCTTCGTCTCTCTCCTTTTTGCTTTTTTTTCTTTTTTTTTTCTTATCAACACTTCCCTCCTCCTTTTATTTTGTAGGTTCTATCTCTTCTAAATCCTCTTACATCAACTAATTCTCATTGACACTAAATTGGAGAGTCTTGAGGTTGCAGAGTTTAGATGCACTTCTTGGACAAGACGAGGTAGCCTGTGAGTAACGAATTTGTGTGGGCACTCCCTGCAGTGGCAGTGACTTGCTACATCATTTTAATCTTGTTGCATAAAACGCTTGGAGATACCACGTTGAAAGACCAATGTTTAGAGACATAAAATGCATTAAACCCTTGCTACATCATTTTAATCTTGTTACATCAAATGCTTGCTTATCTGTGCCACTGTTATATGAGTAATTTTTTTATGTTTTAGTCTTTGCCGTTAGTGGCCATGTAACTTTGTTAACTCTAGGTTCTCTAATACAACCACAAAATTGAAACAGGTGGTGTAAAATTGCCATAAATTTTCTAACGGTTGTTCAACAACAAAAAATTTGAAAACAAAAATGCTTTTGCCATGCATCGTCACTAAATGCGATCTTTCGCAATAAAGCCCCTTTCTCTATTCCTTCCTTTTCTTTTCTTCTATTTTCTTTTTCTTTTTTTTTCTCCTCTATTCTCTTCTTCCTCCTTCTTCTTCCCTTTTTTTCTCTCTCCATAAAACCAACCAATCTACAGCTGAAGCATTTCATTCATTGTTTCATGTTGATGAGCATACATCTTCCTTTTGCTAATATGTGATCTAGAAAATGAATTAAATGCCAACTTCCATGTTTTTGTTTGATGCAACAAGATTAAAACGATGTAGTAAGTCATTACCCGTGCAAGGAGTGCCCACACAAATCACTATTTGTAAGCTACCTTGTCTTGTTCAAGAAGTGCGTTAAAACTCTATTATGTCGAGACTCTCCAATTTATGGTTAATGAGAATTAGTTGATGCAAGAGGATTTAAAAGAGGCAAAACCTTCAAAATAAAAAGAGGAGGAGGTGTTGATAAGGAAAAAAGAAGAAAAGAATATTACGAAGGGAAAATGGCAGAAAGAGGTGAAATAAGAGAGGGGAAAGGTGTTGACATAGACTAAAACATAAAGTTTATGCAGGTATGGGGATCAAAATGTAAAAATTGTACCACGTAAAGCGTAAACACGTCAATGCCATATCAGCACCATGTCAGTACATGGTTAATAGCATTAGAAGGTATTTGATGGTACGAACTAAAATGTAAGATTTGGCTCATATAGGGATTAAAACAAGTAGTTTATATTGGTATAGGGACTAAAACGTAAAGATTATGTAGGTATAGGGACAAAATGAGTAATTAAACCTAAATTTACTAGTATGTTAACAACTGCGTTACATGTTATACTCATTGGGTCGACCTAGTGGTGGGAGAATCGGATAGTTTGCATGGAGTTTTAGGTTCAACCTCCATTATCATCATTGTACACACACAAAAAACCATGCAATACATGTTCATTTATAGGTATATTATATTTCTCTCCTTGGAAGATAGTTATGGGGCAGGATCCGTTGATACCAGGTGTAAGATTTACTCAAATTACACATTTAATAACTTTTTGTATAATGCAAATTTAACCAATATCCAACCGTTGAATTTCATGTTCTTATTAATTAGATTAAGTATACAAAATTTCATACAATTCTAAAATTATTTAATAGTTCATTAAATCACTTATTTTAACGTATAATATGATATTAAAATATATGTAAATATTCAATATTAGATTACATATTTAGAAAAGTCCAAATGATGTGAAATTTGATATACATAATCATAAAGATAATATCATCAAATTCAATGGTTGGATTGGTTAAATTTGTATTATACAAAAAGTTATTGAAGGTGTAATTTGACTAACTCTTATACCTAGTGTCAATGGATCCTGCCCCATATATATATATATATATATATAAGGGATCAAATTATACTGATGTAACTTATACCAACTATTATACTATTAATCACTTGATATAGAATGTGATTTTTATCGATCTATCCATTGAATTATAATTACATATTACCAAGATTGTTTGTGTTAATTTTTGTCAAAATTGAATAACAATAAGAAGGCAATCAAACAATTCATATTTTAGTATATATTGAAAAGTATATATTACGTCCATTTTGATTGATATGAATAAGGTATCAAATAATTTTGGATTAATATAAAATTTTATACGTATGATTTATGTTAAAGGAACTTTCAATTCAATGTGAGTTTTGAGATAAAATTATCCAATTAAAAGTTATTAAATGATATAATAATTATTGTAAGTTACACCGAGGAGAACCAGTGCGTAAGTTATCAACCAAAATTTAAAAGATTTGGGAGTTCCTACAATTTTTATCCATTAAAAATGGGATGATGAAATTGGACACTTTAACCTATGTTTTAGTATTCATGCTTGGTGATTGGTTACAATTAGAGAAAGTATTCACACCTTAAATTATCCATTTTATGAATGACTACCTATTAATCTAATCTTATTTCTAATAAATAAATAAATATCGTCCTTTATAAACAAAATATTTATTATTTTATTTCTTTTAAATGTCTTATTTTATATTGCATATTATCAAGAATGACAAACAATTATGACGACAAATGAATAAATATATAACCATCAATTTATGAAACAAATTTAATCTTCACAATATCTTATGAGACATTGAAGTTTTTAAGAAAATCTTGAGAAAATATTAAGTGAAATATCAAGGGATTGGCTTTAGAGGCGCTTCCCACTCATCATCACCTAAAAAGCACTACCTTGAATAAGAGTCTTATAAGTAAGCCTAACACACTTTAGCTAAAGAACTCTCTCTAAATAAATAAAAAATACTTTAATTTCTCCTACAAACATTGAGTATCAGAATCCTTAAGGGCATGTTTGGTAGTCAGGATATGATAATATATAAGAGTAAGGTAAGAACATGATAGGATAAGAGTAGGATAAGCTTTAATCTTATCCAATATTTGGTGAACACCAGATAACATTATTGTGTTATTTTATCCTATATTGGACATAGACTAGATAATAAACGATGGTGGTGGTGGTGGTGGCGGCAACGACAACGGTAGTGGCAACGATGACAGCGGTGGTGGTGACAATAGCAAGGGTGAGGGTATCATTGACAATGGTGGTAGTGGTGGCAACAATGGTGGCAGTGGCAGTGGTGGAGACGATGGTAACAGAGATGGTGGTAGCGAGACAGTGACAGAAGCGGTGGTGACAATGGCGACAATGGTGGTGGTGGTTGTTGCGCTGGCAACAGTGGTGACAACAAAAATGGTGACGATGGTGGCAATGACAATGATTATGAGGGTGCTAGCAGCAGTGGTAGTGGTGGTGGCGACAATGGTAGTGATTGTTATTGTGGCAATGACGATGGCGATGGTGGTGGCAACGGTGGTGGAGTTGGCAGTGGCAGTGGTGGTGACGGTGGTGGTAGTGGCAGGGGTGGCAGCGGCAATGGTGTGGTGGTGGTGGTGGTGGTGGCGACAATGGTGGTGATAGTGGCAATGCTAGTGATAGGGGTGGTGAGAGGAAGTGAAGGAGGGAGAGAAAGACTATCCTATCATGTTACTTTTTAACCCATCTCTCCCTTCAGGGTAAGAAATACACTACTCCAATAGGATATCATAGGAAGTAGGATAAGCAAATCATATCCTATTGAAAGTACCAAACAATTGATTAGAACAGGATAAGATAGTTATCATATCATATATATCTTAGCCACCAAATGGACACTTAAAAGTACTCTACTGAAGTTTGGCTCGTAGAAGATCATTAGAGATCCCTGATCCTACTCAAATATTCCCCACCTTGAGTTGGTGGTGAACAGAAAATAATGATACTATTAATTATATATGATAATCTTTATAAAAAAAATATTTAAAATATTTCTCAAAATAAAATCTCGATTTGTCGTAATTGTGAGAATATATGGATTTGTTTACATTCATTATTGTTATTAATTTTTAGAAAGAAATTATGTAGGGAATATATTCGTGGAATTAGCTAAGGCCGACACAGCTGACGATTTTAAAAGGGTTCGGTTAATTTGGACCTTCAACCTTTCTTAATTTTTTGAAATCAACCATATTTGAATTTTAATGTTTACGTGTATTGTGATATTTGAATTTCAAAGTATATCAATTAAATAAAAGATAATAATATCAAAATCTTGAGAAATAGACTTCTGAAGGTGATTTTTTAAAGTTCGTCAACACACTTGCCACAGTACTAAAGAATTTCTCCTCATTTTCAAAATGTCAAACGTTGCATATGAATAGCTTTAATTATTTCAGGTGACATAGTGGTTCATTTTTTCATAAGGGGTGTTTGGTAGAAAGATTCTTTTAAGTTTCTTTAGAATTTTAGGTGGGGAGAATGTTAAATTCTCATATTTAGTATAACAAACCTTACCAAAAAAAAATATATTTAGTATAACAAATTTAAAATTCATTATAAAAAATTTAAAATTTCTAGGAATTAGTTTTAATTATGTTTCCTACCAAAACATTTTCATAGATATATATATATATATATATATATATATATATATATATATAATGTCTCTCATTCCTAAAAATATTTTAGACATACCATATGATATTCCCAAGAAACATGGTTCCAAGTAATATAAATTTCAAAAAAATGACTTCCCAAGAATGAAAATAGATTTCCTACACCATGTTCCCTAAGTGATGAATTTTTAGTAGGGTTAGAGAGTTAGAGATTTTTGGGTTTTCCTGTAAAGGCTTTGTTGTTTACAGTTGAGATTTGTTTATGGGTTTTGATATTGGTTAATATGAGTTTCTAAATTATTATTATTGTTGTTGTTGATAAATAGATAAACTAGAAACAACATCTCTTATCTCAATGACACCAAAGATAGGGATACTAAATGAATGGAATTAGTTTATGGATGTAATATAATGAAATAGAGCCACTTTTGAGATTCCCTATGAAATGAGGCATGGAACGGAACCACTGCAAAGAAGCTTTATGAGTTATGAAGGAAACTTCGAGCTCATATTGGTCATGGGTTGAGAACGAGAATTGAATTCTATAAGATCGAATTTCTCATTGTTCCTCAGTAGCTCAGTGGGAGAGCGGTCGACTGTTAATTGACTAGTTGTAGGTTCGAATCCTACTTGGGAAGATTTTATTGATTCAGAAATCTGTAATTCAAAATGAATGAAAGGGTTTGGTTTAACCATTAAGAGTAGATAACCCATATCCAGAAGTTTTTGCAACTCAATCGTATATGATGGAATCATCAAAGATTTGACCTTTTTGAATTCTATCTATAACTCACTATAGACTTGAGAAACAAAGAGAAGATGTGTACGAACGAGATATCTAGCAACAAGAAGAAGGAAGAGGATTGAATAGAGAAACTCCTAAACATTTGTTATTGTTGTTATTGGATATATTCTCTAATACTTTTTCTAACACTTTTTTTATTGGATAAAATTCTGTAAATCTCACTAAATATGTGAATTTTATTTCCAAACTAGTGAAACTCATAAATTTAACTAATAAGAGATAATATTTTAGAAAGAATACTCTTCCTTAGGTAGTGGTCATTAATTTTCCTACTCAAATTGTCAATTGGACTATCATGTGACTCTTGTCCGTGTGGGTGCGCTCATAGAATTGAGTCATTACCTTTTGGCAGGGAAAAATTAAAAATTATAGTCTAAGTTGTCTTTAAAATTATGCATTAACCTTAATTACCACTTAAATTACAGTCATGACCTTAATGATATTGAACGTTTAAGGTCCACTTTCTGTCAAGATGTACACTCCATTTTGAGGTGAATGAAATAAATGGATAGAAAGAAAAAGAAAAGGAATAAATAATAATGTATAATAAATAATAAATATTATAAGTAATGTGATATAAAAAGTAAAGAGAAATAAAAGAAAAAGTGAGTTTATGTTAACTCATTCGTATAACACTAAGGAAGCTTTTACCCATTCCAAAATTATTCATTTACTCAAATAAAAACCATTTTCAAAAAATATAGAAAGGTGAAATGCATAATTTAGTCCATATGTGTGTCTCGGATTGTTAATTTAGTCTCTATACGTAAAAACTTATTAAATCAGTCCCTATACTTGCAAAACGTTACCAGTTTAGTCCTTGCCGTTATGACATTGTTTACATGTTCTTAATTTGGTTTCCATACATGTAGCGCATCCTTAATTTGGTCCCTATAGGTGCAACACATTCTTAATTTGGTCTTTATTTATGTAGCACATTATTAATTCTTATAAGGATCAAATTAAGAATGCGCTACACGTATAGAGAACAAATTAAAGACGCGCTACATGTATGGAGACTAAATTAAGAATACGTAAAAGGTATCATGACGGCAAGAATCAAATGATTATGTTTGCACATATAGGGACTAATTTAATAAATTTTTACGTATAGGGACTAAATAAGAATTCGCGACACATAGAAAATGACTAAATTATGTGTTTAACCAAATAGAAAAAACCATTAATAACTTCTTTAGCAAATTAAAAATAAAAAATCATTCATCTCTTAACTTCGTATTACTTTCCTATTTTGTCTAAAGAAAGTTGATAGCATATACGACAATTGTCACCATTGCTCTCATAAAAGGAAAGAAAAAGTACTAATTAACGTGTAGCATAATTGATACTTGTATTACATTCTCACATCTTATAAAATAAATAAATAAATAAACCATAAATTACATTCTAATATTTTTAAAAAGTTTAAATATGTTTATATCCCTATAATATATCTCTTTTTTGGTTTGGTTCTTGTAAAATTATCTTTTTTAAAAAAGGTCCTTATAAAATTTATATTTTTTATTTTGGCCTGTCCTTGTTACTTTATTTTAATTATTGCAATATATCTACTTTTTAGTTTTAGTCCCTATAATATTTTGTTCATTTGAGTTAATTCCTTTAAAAAAATGATAGAGACTGAAAACAAATCATTCATATATTACAAGGATAAAAACAAAAAAATTAGTATATTATAAAGACTAAAACAAAATAATAGAAAAATTTTACAAGAACCATTTTTAAAAAAATTATTGTATAAGGATCAAAACTAAAAAAAAGTAATATATTATAAGCACTAAAAATATATTTAATCTTTTTTAAAAAATAATAAAAATTGTGTTAACGTTAGGCCCTTATTTTTAAAAAATTAAAATAAAATCCCTACACATGTAACTCTTGCGTTTTATTGGACATTGCATCCAATTAAAAAAAAAATCCCACTTATCTATATGTTAGAATGATATTGTGCATCCTATCTGAAAAGAGAATTTCTACTCATACTCATATTTTTTATATATTTCTTTTTACAACTAGAAAGGTATAGGAAAAAAATATAAGATATGATGAATGACATAATAATAAAAAAAAGATATAAAATAATATAGAAATATATAAAATAGAATAATTATTGTTCTCCTGACATATAAAACGATAATTCATAAGGCATTTCTTTGTGTTACTGATAGTAAATGCATTTATATAATAAATTATTCACATCAAACTATATAAAACGAACTCAAATTTAACCATTGATTGATGCTGGTTTTGTTTTTTCGAATTTATTACGTGAATTACGATGATTCACTTCTTATTATAGATGACTTCAGCTCAGTGAAGTTTCATAGTTTTACAAGATGATAAAATGGGAAAAGGTCTTCATGAAGATTCAAGTCTTGACTTGACCATAATAGCGTGTTTGGAAACACGTTGAAAAACAAGATATTACATTTAGGATGTGAAAACTATAATTACTTAAGCATTTAATGTAAAATCACATTTGAGATGTGAAACCGAGCACATTATAGATCATTCTCTGAATTGTGTCAATGAAACCGAGCACAGTTTCAAGACTCTTGTCATCTGCAACAAAGAAGCAACAAATCAAAATCTCAAATTTCAATGACATTATATGCACAAAACCAATATTTAAATGCGTCCTGGCAACAGTCGTAGTTACAATGAACAAAGGAGGAGATACCACTAACCAAGTTTGGGAACTGTATGCCCTTCAGGGTGGAAAATTACAACAGGATCCTTGAATGCTTCCAACATAGCAATGTGCTCTGGCTTCGCTTTATCCGTCTCCCCTTTACCACATAACACAGACGACGTATATTAATTAATTAGTTCAGCAATATAATAACAATATATAGAATATACAAAGGAAAATTAATTGAAACAAAGAATCGTAAGGGACTTGGGTTTCTTGAAACTACCTATAAAGTGAAGGGACGGGATATCTATTATTTTTGAATATGCATCTTTAGCCAGTTCAGGCATTCCAAACTTCTTTCCACCAAACTTGCCTCCAGATATCACAATCAAGAACTTGATCTTGTCTACCTTCCCGAGTGCTACGCCCTAAAGTCATCCATCACTCACTTTAATAAAATCAAATGTAATCTTAACTTGGGATAAATTACCTATTTCATCCCTGAAAGTGTTAGACATTGTCACCTTAGTTTCTAAAACTAATGAAATTTAAAAAAAAGAAAAAAAAGTCCTAGACTACAATTCGTCAATCATGTTAGTCTAATTGTTAAATGCAATGTACAACTTAAGTGATAATATTAACATATGTTTAGAAAATAAAATAATAGTAAATGGTTATAGTTTACGCTCAAATAAAACAACTAACAATTTCAAGAATTTATTCAAAATTTTCTTAATTTCAAGGACCTATGTCACAACCTTAACACTTTCAGGGATCCAAAGTGATTTACCCTTTAACTTATTTAGCCTCCTTGCAAATTTAAGCATTCATTATTTTACCAAAAGAGCATTTCATCACAACATGGGGGAAGAGGGTCAACTTAATTGTGCAATCTGAAAACAGGAAGTGTAGACAGTAAATAAGATGAATTTCTTTTTAGTACCTGTGCTTGCATTCCTGGCATCGCAGCCGCTAAAAGTGCTCCCGGTGAGACATTAATTCCTGATTAGTCAGAAATGGAAAAACAGAAGATACCAAAAGTTGAGTGGTAATAACATAACCGCACGCACGGTCCGCACCTGAGAAAAACCCAAGGTACCATCGAACGGACCATTTTTCACCATGTAATGTTGTGATGGTGAAACGGGCCATCGAGGAAGACAAGGTCCAGCTTTTGTATTACAGATTCTGGCCACTTAAAGACTAATTGTTTGAGCCTTTCAGCAGTGCTCCCGTGCCCATGGAGGCAGAGGATTCTGGGTTTTCTCTGGCTTTGGTTTTCCATAACGCGCAAACGTGCGTGATTGCAGATTACCACGGTGGTTTTAATGAGCTCTAGTGATTGCTACTTTACCAAACAAACTACCAGTGATTTAATGAGGTGAGTTAATAAATATCGAGAGAAATTAAGAACATATTATTCATTTTTTTTAACTCCATCGTTTATTGGTATTTTATTTAATATTTAAAAATATTTTTTTGTACAGTATTTTAGATGTTTTGATGTTACTCTTCGGGGCTTATCTAACTAATTTCAAGTAAAAATAGAATTAAATAATTTCATCAAAGATGATTGGTATAATTTAAAAAACTCTATCAATTATCTCTAAGTATATAGAAAGTTATATCAATCAGCTTTGATAGAGTTGTTTAGCCCTATATTTTACTTAGGGTAAGTTAGACAATCTCTATCCTTTAATCAAAATTGGAGCCTTATTTTAATAACTTATACAACAACACTACGAGTTGGATGGTGAAGAGAAAACGAGAGAAAAAAAGGTTTGAAATTTGAATTAAAAAAATGAAAGAAAATAAAATTTTGAATTTTTGTTTGTATAAAACAATTTTTTTCTCCCTTTTTTTTCACTTCTTTCCAACCAAACAAAAAAATACATTTTTTTTTTCTAACACAAGATATCTTCCGATCGAGAGCCAGAGACTAATATCTCGAGATACTGAAATTTATTTAAGATGTTGACCTCTTCCAACAGATATTATCTATATTATCTTTCTTTTCTCTTTTTTCCCCTTCGATCCAAACATATTATAAAGGTTAACACTAATAGTGAGCACTAATTATTATAATGAAACATCAATTTTAATTGAAGAATAATATTAAAAATACTTAGTGTACGAGTAATTTTAAATCCTCCTATAAAACTAACATTACATTGATCTAAGTAAAATTAGACTTGGATCCCTAAGCAAAATCTCATGTTTGTATTCGATGGAGACAGTGGAGCCTATCATTTAAAGCTATATGGTATTTTATGGGATAATACATCCAGAAGTCCCTAAACTTTTTGCGTTTTTTAAATAGGTTCCTAAATTATAAAAAATTGTAATTGAGTTTTTAATTTTTTTCAATTTTTGTAATCAGGTCCCTGAGGTTAATAGGTCCGTTTACAAACTGTTAAATTACGCTCAAGGGCCTAATTACAAAAGTAGGAAAAGATTAAGGACCCAGTTAAAAAAAACTCAAAAATTATTTAATATGAAAATTTTGTGTGTTAAATTTTTTTTATTTTGAAATGTAGGGAATAATATTTTCTAAAATAATTACATATAGAAAAAAAAAAGTTATAACCCCTTCTAAAAACTAGAGTTGTCAAAATTAGTCTAGCCCAATGGCTTGGTGGGCTAAGCCAGGCTAAGCTGGACTCTTTATTTGAGGCTTGAAAAGAACAAACCCAATTTGGCCTGGCTCAATGGCCAAAGGTTGGGTCAAGTTATAAAAATGTTGGCTCGATAATTGACTCGATTTTTTTATTTTTTTCTTATAAAAATATATAAATTATGCAAAAAAAAAATAAAATGGGTTAATTTGACTCGACTATTAGGCCAAATAGGACAAAAATCTATGGCCTATATGACAACCGTCCCACTGGCCTGTTTTTCAACTTTGGCCTATCGAGTCGGTCCAAGCTGAGCGACCCGTTTGGACAACTCTACTAAAAACACAACTTTGTCCTTGAATACCAGCTAATCTTTCTATATAATTTGCTATATATGTGTTATTGTATAGGGTGACTCGATGGTCTTTTAAAATTTAGGACAAAGAAAAACCCTAAAAGCAAATTTATAAGGTGTACAAATTACAGGACATGTCTTTCATTACTAAGTTTTGTTTAGGGATAATACATTTGCAAGTCTCTGAACTTTTTGGGTTTTTTTTAAATAGGTCCCTAAATTATAAATTTTGTAATCGAATGTTTAATGTTTTCTAATTTTTGTAATGAGGTCCTTGGAATCAGGAGGGGAATAAAGACTATTCTATCAAAGGTAACAGTTTGTAAACTCCAGAGACCTTATTACAAAAAAAAATAAAAAATTAGGGACTTGATTCCAAATTTTTATAGTTTAGGGACCTATTTAAAAAAACTCAAAAAATTCAGGGACTTATCCCTATTTTTATTAGTTATTCACGAAGTGCTTCAACTTTGTCATACAGTTTAACAAAACATTCGGATGGGTAGATTGTCACAAAGAGTAGAAAGAAAAAAAACCAAATGATCGGTCAAGCACACAGTAATATTCTCTACTAATCCTAGGTTTTTTAACAATTCTAAAGGTATCAGATTGTTGTTAAATTCATAAATCGGTGTAGCCTTCACTTTGATGTCTTTCCATATTTTTATTTATTCAGTGTAAATATTTGGATAAAAAACAACGGTTTGTAACGTTGTAATAGTTTTTTGAAGTAGATGTTGTATTTACCTTTGAGGCTTTATTTCTTAGTTTTTACATTTTTAGTTACGTTTTTGTCAATTGTTAAAGTGGAGATATATTTCAAAGAAATTGGTAGAAAAAATATCAATTACTTTTTTTTGTTTCTTTAGTTAAAATTATATGTAATCTTGATATCATAAGTTTAATTAAATAAATCTGTTACTTTGAAATTAAATATTTGTACGATCATGTCGTCAAATTTTTTTTACTAAAACTTTTGAATTGTTATTTTCTTATCAAATTTAGGGATTTGAATTGTAAAGATAGTTAAAACTTTAGAAATTATAAATTTAGTGTAAATTAATAAAATTTAAAGTATTTTATAAGATGTGATATTAGAGTTTGAAGTGGAAAAAAATCATTTTTTATTTTGAGTTAAATTTGATATTTTAGTTAGTTTGAAACAAAAAGAAAGTTTAAATCATTTCAACTTAATCAATTAATCAAGAATATGAGTAAAAGAAATGTAAATTTAAAACTTTTAAGTAAACGGAAATTGACTGGTCTAAGTTTGGTTGATTTAAGGAAAAAAGGAATTAATATGGGTATAAAAAATTGTTCAAATTAAATAGATGAAGGCATAATTGTACACCAAAAACTATAATTTCCTAAGAGATGCAAGTATTACATTGTATTCTATTTTGTGTGCGTTAAAATACACACTGTCGTCTCTTAGCAAATGCAAATATATTATATCTTACTCTATTATATGTGAAAAAACATTAGATGCAATTTCATACGTGTTGTTGGTGCTGTTCTCTAATCAGAATTGGAATTTCACCTTGGTAATGTATGTGAAATCCTTTATTATGCAGATTATTGAGATGAAACTCCAATTCTGATTATAGAACAATACCAATAGTACATATAGAATTGCATCTAAGTTTTATCCATTATATATGTGTATGTGTGAAATAGAATGAAACACGAGTATTAAGCGAGGGGTGTGTAGTTTATTATATATTTTAATACAAGAGAGGAAAATCAATGTAATACTCTTATCTTTCAGAAAAGAGAAGTGTAATTTACTTTAACAATATTAAATTAAATTAACAAAATTGTATATTTTAACATAAGAGAAGAGGACAATGTAATACTTGTATATCTGAGAGGAGTGTAATTTACTCAATTAGTAATCTTTAAATAAGATTTTTTTAGTAAATATTTAAAAAGATAATATATAAGATTATAAAAATGTAATGCATAACATAGTAAGAAATTTGAAACTCTATTGATTTAAATATAAAATAAAATAAATATTTTACTATATGAAAATTAACCTTAATTCTAAATGATAATGATGATGTAATAATTGAATTATGATTAAAGAAATATTTTAGCTAACCATCAGTTATGGCATGTGGATTTTAATTAATCAGAAAAAAAGAATTTTTAATTTCCTTTTATGTACAAAAGTTAGACAAAAAATTCCTCTGAGATACTAATGATCACATGCAGTACACGGGTGTGACCAGTATTTTGTCATGGTTAATTATACGTTACAATTTCATGATTGAAGATTAAGTCAAATTTAAAATTTTTTATTTAAAATAAAGAAAATTAAAAAATATTAACTATTAAAAATATTGTATACAAGAAGCTTTTTTTTAAAAAAAAAAAGTCGTTTTAAATCATTAATTTTGTAAATAAGTTTATTTTTAATTTATGTATTAGTTTTTATTTTATGATAATACCAAATTATTGTTACTTATAATATTTAACGGTGGTAAAAAATTCCATTTATATTTTAAACACATAAAAAATTTTATATTTTTAATTAATTAATGCTCATGCGTTGCACTTCGACGGTCATCTTCCCACTTGTTTTTGGGATGTAACTTTTTTTTTTTATTTTTTGGAATGTATCTTTGGTAGTTGGCTACTCCTGCTTGCGGACATTGGTAGTTGGCAAATTTTATATTTTGGAATGAATCTTATTTGTAGTAGTTTTCTGTCGCTAGCATGCTATCAGAATCGAATTGATGATTATTAAAAGGACAGCGATAAATGCTTTTCAAACTCTGTACCCTGTAAAATACTTTTCCCATAAATGTTTTTAATAAGAATTATATTAGAAATTTTGTTCGATCTTTTTATAAAAAATAATCTAAATTATTTTTTATATTAATTTTTTTACAAAAATACTTTTAATTATAGGTTATTTCTCTAAATTCAATATTATAGGTTATTTCCCTAATTTCAATAAATAAGGAGTGAAATACATTAATGTTTTCGACTCTTTTCAGAATCAAAGTCTAACTTTGCCTTTTTGTATGCAAAACATTTTGAGAATCTTTGTCTCTTCATAAGTATAGTCAATAAAATTTAAAGCAATAAACATATTATTGATGAAAGAGATTAAAAGAATTAAAATTAATAAAAATATTAAAAAAATAAAAATATGTATCAATAATGTTAAGAGTAATTTTGGAAAAAACATATAAATTTATTACAAATTTAATGTTACTAACTAAATTAACTAATTTTTGTATACATTGTTTGGAATCTGCAATTCGAGAAAAAGAAAAGGGAGTGAAAGAAAATGTAATACAGTTATTCTTTTCTTTATTTGATACGGTCTAAAGACGGAAGAAAAGAATAAAAGATAATGTGGGACCTACCATTTTCCATTATGTTACTCTTGAATTGAAGATGAACAAAAGCATACGCAAAGTATGGAAATGATGAAAATATATTTATTTTGTATTTTTTTTATTAGAGATATTTATTTCATTTTATATGTATACTTTTTTTTAAACTTTTTTTCCTACCAAATAATTTGGAAATTATTTCACTTTTTACTCTTTTTTTCTCCACCTTTCTTTCTTTTATTTTTTTCTTAAACCAAACAAAAAAGTAATTCTTATAAATTAATTAATTGAGTCTTATAAAAACAGAAAAAAAGTAATTAAAAAAGGCGTGGCAAACAATACCATTACCATACTTAAAAATGCAGTTGATGCTGACTCATTGGATGACACACGAATTAATGGGCAATCATATCACAACCATCCCCTAAGGATTGGAGTAGCACCTTGTCCTCAAGGTAGAGGTTTTAGAAGAATTAAACCTGCATAATTGTATTAAAATGACAACCCCTTTTTATTTTCTTTTTCTTTTTATATTTTTATCGCAATTGCACTTCTCTCTCTTCCGATCTCTTACTAGATGTATATAGCATTTAGATGTATAACAATTAAGAACCATTTTCTGAAAATAATAGGTTGTAAGTTAATATTTTAACTTAATTGTAAGTTAAATACTACATTATATAATATTTTTGGTCCCTGCCTTGATACAATCGTCGGTGGAAGGTCCATTAAGAGGTTTTAGTAAATGGAAGATCTACATGTGGGAATATGTCAGTGTCAATCCAGCCAAACGTCAAGTCCACAATAAAAGTGATAACAAATGCTCTTATTCAAGGAAGTTATGTCTATATAAAGCACAAAAAAAGGAAAATATTTCTGTGGACAAAAAAAAAAGGAAGTCATTTCTATGCCCAATGTGAGGGAGTAAATAGATTAAAAAAGAGTAAGCTTAATCAAGATTTTTTAAGTTTATAAATTTTTCATTTGATTTTTTTTTTTTCAAATGAGTCTTTCTTGAAATATTTTGGCTAAATTGCATTTTTGGTCTCCTTATTTTTTTCAATCCTCAATTTTGGCCTCCCTATTTTTTTTAAAGACATTTAGTCTCTTTATGTTTAAAAATTCGCAATTTTGGTCCCTCTGTCAAATCTCTTGCATTAACCTTTAGTAATTTAACATTAATTTTGATATATCAATACTTAAATGACATGTTAAAGTTAGAGTCAACATTGATACGTCAGAGTCAACGTTAAACCATTAACGAGCAATGTAAGAAATTTGACGAATGGATCAAAATTACGGATTTTTAAAAATAGGGAAATTAAATATCTCTAAAAAAATTAGAAAATTATGGGTTTTTAAAAATAGGAGGACTAAATGTCTCTAAAAAAAATAGGGGAGACTAAAATTGCAGATTGGAAAAAATAAGGGGACCAAAAATATAATTTAGCCAAACATTTTTCTTTATTAAAGATTCCTATGTTAGTTTTTCATTAACTTTTCAGTTAAGTGTAGTTTTTATTTCCTATTTATTTTCTCTAAATATCATAATTTTTCCATTTTATCTCTTTAAAATGGGGATCAAATGAAAAACTTATAATATTTAATGAAATCAAATAGAAAACCAAGTAAAGATATAAATCAAAAACTAATAGAAGAACTATTTGATAAAAAAAAGTGTTACGAGTGCATTAGAAAAGTTTAAAATAAAGGACTAAATGAAAAAAAATTATAAATGGAAGATATACATGTGGGAAATCAATGAATGTCAGTCCATGTCAACATCAATTCCGTAATAAGAGTGATGAAAAATGATCTTATTTAAGGAAGTTATTTCTATAAAAACCAAAAAAAGAAAAAAAAAGTTATTATGTATTAAAAAAAGAAAGTTTTTTTTGAGTAAATTACACTCTTTTGAGATTTTTTTAGATTGCGTATAATTTTTTTGCTTTTTTAACGTTTACAACAACCTCTCTTATAAGGGTACACGATATAATGTTTTTCAAACAAATAAAGAATTTAGTGCAATGTATAAGAGATGTCAGTATAATGTTTTTTAAACAATTAATGGGGTTAATGTAGGGATAGAAAAATAAAAAATATCATATGCAATATAAAAAATCTCAGAGGGTATGAGTGTAATTTACTCTTTTTTGTATGGACAAAAAAAAGTCATTTATATGTCTAATGTGAGGGAGTAAATAGATTAATGCAGTCGTATACTCATAACTCGAACTCAAAATCACTAATTAAGTGGAAACAACTCTGCGCAATTAATCCACATACTTGGTGATAGGAGTAAATAGATTAAAAAATAATAAACTTAATTAAATTTTTTAAGTTTATAATTTTTCATTTGTTTTTTTTTTAAATGAGTCTTTCATAAAACGTTTTTCTTTATTAAATGTGTGCTATGTTAGTTTTTCATTAATTTTTACATTAATAGCAATTTCCAGTTATTATTTATTTTCTTTAAATATCATGAATTTTTCATTTTATCCCTTTAAAATGGGGATCAAATGAAAAGCTTATAATATTTAATTGAATCAAATAGAAAAAAGAATAAAAATATAGATGAAAAACTCATAGAAGAACTATTTGACAAAAAAAATTGTTATGGGTGACTCATGAGTAAAGCTAAAAATAAAGGACTAATGAAAAAATTATAAATTTTTTAGGGACTAAAAATATAGTTAAACAAAAAAAAAATCAAATATAGATGTATATATGTTTCTCTTAATTTTTGTTAGGCATGGCAATGAGCAAGGGTAGGTTTGGTTATTCCTGTTTCTATCTTTGTAAAAGACATGACGAGTTTGGGATCTGGTTAAGGAGAGATCGGGACCAATAAACTTAAGGAGTGTTTGGTAAGGAGATTCTAAGTTTGCCAAGAATCTTAGGTTGAGAATGTTAAATTCCTTTTTTTTAAAGGTATAGACCACACGTATCTTCCACTGGAAGCAATCCTACTTGAGTTGAGTAGGACTACTATGGCCGGCAAAGCTCTCCCTCCGAGTATTTAACTTAGCTGCATACTCAGGACTCGAACTCGAGACCTCTGGTTAAGCTAAAACAATCCTGTGCCAGTTGATCTACATACTCCGTGATAGAATGTTAAATTCCTATATTTGGTATGAGAATTTTAAAATTCATTCTCAGGAATCTAACATTCCCAAGCATTGTTATTTAATTAAGGTTCCCACTAAAACTTTCCCATGGAAAGGGGTGGGAATCCAAGATTCCCATGAACGAGGAAAGTTTTTTTAACTTTATTATTTAATTATTATTATTATTATTTTAATTATTTAACTATTAAAATAAATAATTTATATTTTTAATAATTATAGAAAAGCAAAAGTATGAAAATATACATTCCCAAGAATCTTAGGTTGAAAATGTTAAATTCCTATGTTTGGTATGAGAATTTTAAAACTCATTCCTAGGAATCTAACATTTTCCAAGAATTTTTTTTAAAATTAAATTTCCTACTAAAACTTTCTTATGAGAGTGGATGGGAATCCAAGATTTCCACGAAGGAGGAAAGTTTTTTTATAATTATGTTTCGCATTTCAGAAAATATTTTAAACATACCAAATATATTTATGACATTCCCAAGAAACATTATTTTTAGAAAATATAATTCCTAAGAAACATGATTCCCCGAATTCAAAAAAGATTTCATATACCAAATGTCCCCTTAAATCCAACATCATCTATGTAGAGTATTTTCGGGTTCAAGAAACTCCACGAAATACCTGTCTCATATTTTTTAAAAAAATTAACTTCCTTGTATATTTTTAAATAAACCACATATTGAGTTATTATCTACGTATTAATTCAAACAATATATAAAAATTAATAAATAACAAAGATTTTAAAAATAAAAAACTTAAGAATTAAATTATATTTTTAGTTAAATATATAGTTTTAACTTTATTGTTTAATTATTATTATTATTTGAATTATTTAACTATTAAATAAATAATTTATATTTAATAATTATAGAAAAACAAAAGTATGAAAAGAAAATTCTAAATGAGACACACACACACATATATATATATATAATATAGTTTTAACTTTATTATTTAATTATTATTACTATTATTATTTAAATTATTTAACTATTAAAATAAATAATTTATATTTTTAATAATTATAGAAAAACAAAAGTATGAAAAGAAAATTCTAAATCATATATATATATATATATATATATATATTGCTCTAACGCCCACACTGGATGTGGACTGAACTGTCTCACGATATTCTAAACCCAGCTAAGTACCACTTTAATAGGCGAACAACCCAACCCTTAGAACATATTACAACCTCAGGTGGCGAAAAGCTGACATCGAGGTGCCAAACCTTTCCATCGATGTGAGCTATTGGGGAAGATTGGCCTATTATCCCTAGAGTAACTTTGATCTATTGAGCGATTTTGACACCATATTTAGAATGCCCTTGTTGATGATCCCTTGTTCCGATAGTATATAAGGTTCCTCGAACAATGTGATATCTCACACCAGGTAAATCCTTAACCCTTCCCCTCTTACTAAGACTACATACATACATATATATATGTGTGTGTGTGTGTGTGTGTGTTAAGACAAATGACGAATTTGTAACCCTCAAATATTTTGATAATAACAAACAATTAAAATATATATGTTTTTACGAAATCGTCTGATCATTTGCTCACAAGCTATCGGTTGATGTTTTTAAATGAATATTGTCTTTATCTTTTGATTAGATCGTAACTAAAAAATCTTTTAGACGATGAAAAACGTTCTAAAATGATTTGCACATCAATTAGACCATAAGCTACCTCGAGGAAAGTCGGTTTTTTTTTTAAGTGAAAAAGAAGGAATGTGTGTGTGGATGTCAGAACGGAAAAGTAGACGTGACAATTGCTACAAGATTGAGTACAAGAATGGAAAAGATAAACAGACTGCTTTATCTTATCATATGACAAGTTGGTGAAAGGCATTAAATGCAGCATTAAATGCAGCATTTAATGCTCCAACGACTCTCTTCATCAAACGAAGGCCGTCTCCTGCAAAGCACTCAACGGATACTTTTGGATAAGCTTATAAATAGAAGAAGAGACCTCTTTCGTGTTGTTGTTGCTGTAAAAACCATAACATCTTTAAGAAACGAAAAAGCTCTTCTGTTGTATACTTTGATTGTAAAAATCCCTTTGTGTACTTACTTGTATATTCATCTAATAAAACGTTAAGCCCAGTAAGGTAACTCGCGAGTAAACCTTTTTCAAAAAGAAATTGGTGGAAGCCTGAAGAGGCTTTGATTCAAAGAATACTTGGGTTATTGCTTGGAGAGGTAAGTAAAAGACTACTTAGGTTGAGCCTGAAGAAGCTTGTGGAAAGAATACTTGTAACTTGAAAAGTTAGTGGAACTTGGTTATTGCCAAGAACTGGACGCAGTCTTTGGGGTGAGACGAACCAGTATAAATCTTGTGTGCTTTCCAGCCTATAGTTCAGTTTTCGCCTGTCTTATAAAATATTTTTGAAAAACTCCTTAATCATATCTTTTAGAAGATACATCTTTAACAAAGGTTTTGTGAAAATTTGCTATAACACAATTCAACCCCCCTTCTTGTGTTATCTCTGTGCTTTACAATATATATATACATATATACATACATATGTATGTATATATGTATATATATGTATAGGCAGATTTAGGTTTAAGGGTGTGGGGTTACATCCTTAAACACACCTCTACCCCTGGTCGAAGTGAGTTTTTTCTGTCAAAATCAAAGTTAGATTGAATGGGTACTTACAGGTTTGGATTTAATTATCATGCCTATTTTTTATTACAAGAAGATGCTATCTTGCTGAAAATTAAAATCTATATTTAAATCTTTGTTTATGACAATAACATGAACTTGTAATTATTTTTTAAAGTTAATAAATAATTAATAATAACTGTTTCCAATAATAAGCAAGTTTTCATTCTCTTATTTGCTTGGTCATTATTTAGTTTCGACTTGAGGAAAAGAACTTAGGAATTAAATCATGACAGTATGTTTAATCCTTCAAGGAACAACTGAATTAACAAAGAGCGTAAAAAGGTCTAGTTGAATCTAACTACCACAAAAACAAGAATTAATTCAATTAGTTACAATAGGGAACGTAGAATAGCCTAGGTAAATTCACATTCACAAACTAGAACCAAACAGAGTATATAGTTAATGTGAATCAATCCATTAATCATTATTGAGTGAAACTCAATCCTAGAAATCGTTTGATATTTAAGGCTGTATTGATTAAAGTTTAGGTTTGTTTATGGGTTTTGATATAGGTTAATATAAGTTTTTATGGCTTGTTTTACTTAAATATTTATTATTATTGTTGTCGTTGTAATTCAATGACAGAGGGTTTTTTTTTCCTTAGGGGTTTTTTTTTGGTGAATTACAAGCTAGAGGAAAACTAAAAACCTCTAGGGAAATAGATACTAGCTAAATCAGCTCGTTAAGCATTACAAATAAAATTAGGAACAATATCAAAAACTTGTCTTTGAATATGCAACTCCAGGCCATGCTTAGCCATGAGATCCGCAAATTGGTTTGCTTCTCTCCACACATGAATCCAAACAATGTGCCCTTCATAAAGATGAAGACTATGGATACCTTCTATAAGATTAGCATACGTGTGAGTATAACAACACCCTCTCGTCAAAAGAGTAATTGTTGTTGAAGAATCAAAGTAGATTCTAATCCTATAAAAACCTCTCTCCCAAGCCAATTACGACCCGTGATCTATTCTCCAAAGCTCAGCAACAAGCATCGAACAAGAACCCAAGCTAACTAAATAACCACACAAAAACGCACCATTATTTTCCTTGGGGTTTTGGTTCTACAATTATTTGTTGTTGCTTGGGATAATGAATTCATTTTTGGGTGAAAGTCCATGTGTATGGGTAGAAAGGGAAAGTGAGATAAGGTGGGTGCAAAAATGGACCCTTCATTATACTTTTTGGGCTACTTAGTTAGGTTTTATATCAAAGCCTTTGAATATTATAAGACTAGCCCATTTACTATTTTAGGGTAAATAAGGAAGAAATAAAATAAAAATAGTAAATATTTACTATTTGTTTGAGAAGAAACAAAAATGAAAAAAAAAACTTTTTTGAGATCCACAAAAGAAATTATTTTTTAATTAGTATAAAAATATTTTTTTGTATAATTTATTTATTTTTTTATACTTTCATTCATCTAAATAAGCAAGGAAAAATTTCTATTTCTTTCCTTTTTATTTTTATCGATTTAAATAATACATTTTTTTTATTTTATTTCTCTTTACTTTTATCATTTCTATTTCTTTTCCTCTTATTTCCTATCTCTCTATTTCACTTTTAATCCAAACAAAGATTTTGACATGGTTTTGTGAAATTTAAAAGCTATTTGTTTGAAAAAAAATATTTTTATTTTTAATTTCAAAAATATCACATTGTTTCCTGTTTTTAAAATTTATATAAAAATAATAAAAAAGAAAAGAAAATAATAAAATATTTTCACTATTTCTAATATAAACTTTTGAAAACAAAAAACAAGATAAAAATAAAGTAACACTTTTATAATTAAAAAAAGTAAAAAAAAAATGTTTTCTGAAAGAAAACCACATGCTAAATCTTTCTAATAATCACCAATTTTCCTACTCAAACTGTCACTTGTGTGACATGAACAATTGAAATAGAATTGGGTCATTATCTTTTGGGCGGGGGCAGTTTTTATTTTATTTTATAAAGTTACACTTACCAGATGTCTAAGTTTGCTCTTAAAGCTATGCATTAATACAATGACCTTAATTATAATTACCACTTAAATTAGGTCATGACCATAAAAATACTTAAGTTTTAAGGTTTACCTTTCGCAAAACATGAAAAAAGAAGCTTTTCTTTACCCCTTTTCAAAATTATTCTTTTACTTATTAAAGCCATTTTCAAAAATAAAAATTGCCAGCTTTTTTAATACTTGTATAGTTGTATTACATTCTCACATCTAATAAAAATATAAAAGTAAAATTAAAAAGAGTTTAATGGTTATGCACTGACAGTGTAAAGTAATTTTACACTGTCATCCAATCACAAACTACCATTTATTGTAAGTTTGTTGACTTTTATAATAAATACTTTAAAGTCATATTAATGGTGATTTTTAATTGGATGACAGTATAAAACTTTTTACACTGACAGTGCATAACCATTAAATTCAATTAAAAAACCATACATTACATTTTAATATTTTTTTATAAACTAAGATTATCATTAATAAAGAAAAAGACCTTGAATTTGAAGAATCAAATACAGTTCATTACACAAACAGATATACCACACACTGGTTATTCACCCTATCCAATAAGAAATGTTAGTAATACACTCTCTAACACACTCTTTTGAACATACTCTCTACTATTAGCCAGAATATATTGAAAACTACAAAAAATTATGAATTCCACTTCTTATTTAATAAACTTCACTCATGATTTTGTAACTTTCAATAAATTTTAACCAATCCTAAAAAATGTGTTTAATAGTGTAGCTTGCACTCTTCTTTCCCAATTACGTACAAAGTTGTAAGATTAAAACTGATCACTAATACTAATAACAATAGACACCTGCTATAATTACACGGAAAACATGAAACACCAGCTATAATGATTTAACGCAATGGGCTATTGTAATGTGGCAACTAAGTCTGCTTCTGCACGCACCCTGCTATCATAATATTAATACCGAGCACCTAAGTAGAATGAATATGGCATCAAATACATCACCAGCAAATGAGAGAATATGACTCCAATTGTCCCAATTGCACAATGACATGACCACCAAGTACCACTTGACCGAGACAGTGGTATATAGGATCAGCATTAAAGTTCCAATTGAATTACTAATATTTAGTTTACTAAAACACCAATCAGCAACACTCCAACTGAAGAAATACTATCAGTACATACCAGGCAAATTTCCAAAGCACACTGAACCATCAAACAAGGTAGTCAACCACCAAAGCACCAATCACCAATAGGACCAATAATTTAAATCAACATATACTACCATATTGGACTGATTTTTCAAAAACAAAGTTGAATAACAACTGCATAACAAAAATAAATCATTTCCACTACATATAACAATAAATCCTTTCCACTGCATAGCAGCTGCAAAACATATCAGTTGCAGAATAAATCAAATCCACTGCATAACAAAATAAGTCCTTTCCAAAACATATCAGTTGCAATCTCCCTTATCTTCCACCTACTCAAGCCTAACACCATCTACTAAAATACTTCAAAACAAGCTCCTGGACTGTAAAACTTGTATGAAAGTGGATATTTAAAACTGCACCTAGTAGTAATTTAATGCCAAGTGTTCACTTTAAATATTTCAACCATTTCCCCCTCCCTCCAGGATGTTGAAAACATCAGAGAATTTAGGGCCAACCATATTGACCAAACATTAGAGAACTATACAACTTGCCACCTGATTCTATTAGCCGAATCACAATTAAGCAATCCCAAAATTTGACAGAAATTAGCTTGAACGTTATTATGTAATGCTGACCTAATGTCCCACTAGCACAAGTGCTCAGCCCACACCTTCGAAAAGAATTCACATTCAAAATACAAATGAACTAAAGCTTTGACTTCCCTAAGGCAACCTTTACACATGACTTCATTGGTTGGAATAATACCTCTATACGCTAAGTTCTTAAAGGAGGGAATCCAGTCTTGAACTAGCTTCCAAATACAAGATTGAATCTTCTGTAGTGTGCATATCATCCATATATTTTTTTTATATTTTTTTGAAGAATACATGTAAATCCAGCCTAATTTTCAACATTAGAACCTTATATGCCGATTTAACCGAATAAATGCATCTATGTAATAAATAAATTATTCACATGAAAATGTATAAAATGAACCCAAATTTAACCATTGATTGATGCCGACTTCATATATTCGAGTTTATTTTGCGGAAAATTCTTATCATATATGGCTTCAGTAAAGTTTCATAGTTTCACAAGATGGAATGACAAAATGTCTCCATAAGATTCAAGTCTTGACATGACCATCCTAAATCATCCTCTGAATCGTGTCAGTGAAATTGACCACAATTTCAAGATTTGTATCATCTGCAACAAAGAAGCACCAAACAAAATCCCAGATTTCAGACACATTTTATGCACAAAACCAATATTCAAATACATCCTGGCAATAGTCGTAGTTACAATGAACAAAATTGCTTATCAAAGGAGGAGATACCACTAACCAAGTTTGGGAACTGTATGCCCTTTAGGGTGATGAATCACAACAGGATCCTGGAATGCTTCCAACAAAGCAATGCTCTCTGGCTTCATGAAATCCTTCTCCCCTTCACCACATAACACGGACAAAGTATATCAACTAGTTCAGTAACATAATAACAACATAAGATGCAAAGGAAAATTTGTTGAAACAAAGAATCATAAGGGACTTGGGTTTCTTGAAACCACCTATAAAGTGAAGGGAAGGGCAATCAATTGGTTTTGAAAACGCATTGGAAGCCAGTTTAGGCATTCCAAACTTCTCTCCACCAAACTTGGCTCCTGATATCACAATCAGGAACTTGATCTTGTCTACCTTCCCAAGTGCCACACCCTATAGTCATCACTCACTTTAATCAAATCAATGTAATTTAACCTTAGACCCCTTGCAAACTTAAAGCTTCATTTTTTTACCAAAAGGGTCTACTACTCAACTTGCTATCTAAAAAGAGAAAGTGTAAGGAGTAAATAAGATGAGTTTCTTTCTTAGTACCTGCGCTTGCATTCCTGGCAATGCAGCCGCTAAAATTGCTCCCTGCGAGAAACCAAGTAAACCATCGAAAGGACCATTTTTCACCATGTAATCTTGAATGTATGCTAAACATTCTTCGAAGTTGCTATATTCCGTAAAATCCTGCACACAAATAAATAGAAGTTAGCACCATATGATTGACTATGGTGATGTCTTAGGTGGGGATCAACATTGATTGTCCCTACAACCTCATTGGCTTGGAACCATTCATAATAAGGAGGATCAAAAATGCCTTCCATGTCAGATCTTCCCTGTGCGGGAAACTGGCCATCGAGGAACACGAGGTCCAGCTTTTGTATTACAGGTTCTGGCCATCTTAAGACTAATTGCTTGAGGATTTCACCACTGGTCCTGAACCCGTGGAGGCAGAGGATTCTGGGTTTTCTCTGGCTTTGGTCTTCCATAACGCAGAAACTTGACCGCAAGTTACCACGGGGGTCGTGGTTTAATGAATTCTAGTAACTATTCCTTTCGGCTACCAAAACTACCGGTGGTTTAATGAAGTAGCTGAGTATTCGCTCTGCCCATCTTTGTTTTGGTGCACCGATGTTTAGGTGAGTTAGGTCTCGAGAGTTCACCAGGATCAAGCTAAGTCTCAAGGTTCAAAAAATACTTATAGAGATACTTGCAGATTATTCATTAACAAGGGTTAGGGTAAGCCTCAAGGCTCAAAGAACATTTACGAAAATACTTACAAATTATTCATTAATAAGGTCTTCACATTAGCAGTGAAATTTGAACCTACGTTCTTGTGAAATATGAGTTTGATTCCTTACTAACTAGACAAACCTTTGTTGGCCACTCCACCCAACTTTTTGTGTGTTTATATTTCCGTTACAAATCACATGAACGCTAATCCAAAAAAATTTTTAGTCACATTGAGGTACATCGAACGTGTGCATACGACTATCAAACATAGCCTAAGTCAAAATAAATACGAAGATAAAATTTTATGTACAGTATTTTAGATTTATTTTTAATCACAATTAGATTTATTTTATAACTTATACAGTAATGCTATGTTTGAAATGATAAAAAGAAAATAGGAAGGAAAGCAAAGTTTAAAATTTAAATTAAAAAAAATTAAAAAGTCAATATATTTCTCTTTTCTCTTTTTACTCTTTTAATTAAATAAAATAAAATACATTGTTATTCATATTGTTCCTTCTCTTTTTGTTCCTCCAATCTAATCTTATCATAAAGCTTAACATTAATAGTTGACATTGATTATTATGATAAAACATCAATTTTAATTAGAGGATAACATTAAAATACCTAAAAATGTATGAATAATTTTAAATTTCTTCTTACTAATCATCCAACTTACTAGATAAAGAAAGTATTGAATATTTTTAAAGTTTTCAAGAAATTAAATATATTTACTTTTTTAATTAATACTTTCTTTGTGAAAGATTAATGAGATTTATAAAAAGATATATCATTACTCCAAAAGTATATGCATTTTATCCATACTTAATTGGATTCACAGTCATGTTCTATTTTTTCTAATAAAAATATTTTTTGTTAAAAAAATAATTTTATTATAATAATTTGTATGACTAATATTTTTTTATAGAATTGTGCATAACTATAAGTACAAAACTTAGGAATAATTTTATAAGTTTTTAATACTACTTTTTAATTAAAATTAGTTTCATTTTCATAACTTTTACGAGAAATGTCTGAAAAAGTAAAATTTCAATTTCAATTAAATTTTATCTTTTCAATTGCTCAAATCTACTAATAACTTAATAACTTTTCAATTGCTTAAATCTACCGAAACTCTCTAATAATTAACCAAATACTAAATATCCCAAAATGTTCTGAGTTTTGAAACCTACAAGAATTCTTTGCAATTGGAGCATAGATAATGTGCAGTCAGTGCGGATACACTCTATATTTTTGTTGAAAATTAATTTCTTAAATTTATTATACTTAAAACATAATACACGAATAACTTTGACTATCGTCTCCACCACTTTTTTTTGGAAGGTCTTTCCAATGGGTAGTTGGCCGCTTCTGCTTGCCAACATTTAATTTTATGGAAAATATTTAACATATTCTCATCACCTTTTCTTTTATCTCACTTCTATCCCATTTTTCTTTTTATCTTTCTTTTTATTTTTTATTTCATCATTTATCATATTGATCATTTTTTTCCTCTTCTTTCCACTCATACACCTTAAAAAATAAAGTGTACATGCATTTATCATTACTCTAATTTTATTTGGAGTAGTTTTCTGTCCCCAACTCTCAATGTTATAACAATCCTAGTGATGATTTACCAAAAGTACAGCAATAAATACTTTTCAAAACTTGTACTATATAGAAAATAATGAAAAAAAAAAGGCATGACAAATTGGCCATATCATTACCATACTTAGAAACCTGTGAATTAGTGGGAAATTATATCATAACCATCCCCTGGGGCTGGGAGTAGCTCCTTGTCCTCCTCAAGGTAGAGCTCTAGAAGTATTAAACGTGCATAATTGTATTAAAACAACAATCATTAATTTTATGTTATTTTTCCTTCTGTTTTCTTTATTCTTATCACATTATTTTATCATTCACATGTTTCACTTCTCTCTTCCTATCTCTTACTAGATGTATATACCATTTAGATGTATAACAACCATTTTTCGAAAATAATAAGCTGTAAGTTAAATACTACATTATAATATTTTTAAAAGTTTGACACTGGGTCCGCACTGCCTTGCTGCAATCGTAGGTGGTAGCTCCATTACGAGGTTTTAGTAAATGTGGGAATTGATCGGTGTTGTTGCTACATTTGGGAATCTGTCAGTGTTATTCCAGCCCTGTGTCAAGTCTGTAATATAAGTGATGAAAGTGCTCTTGTTGAAGGAAGTTGTTAATTTCTATATAAACCGAGAAAAGGAAGTTATTTCTATGGACAAAAAGAGGAAGTCATTTTTATCCCTAATGCGAGGGAGTTAAGTATATTAAAAAAAGAATAAGCTTAATTAAATTTTTAAAGTTTATAATTTATTCATTTGAATTTTTTAAATTTATCATTTTTTCGAACGAGTCTCTCATAATAGCATGATTTTATTAAATGATTCCTTTGTTTATCACAATAACATGAGCTCGCATTAATTATTATGATCTTTTTAAATTTTAATAAATGATTAATAATAACTTTAGCACAGGAGAAATATAAGGATCGCCTAAAAATTGCTCAGAGTACAAGTATATGGAGAATGTTCTAAGAATTTAAGCTTAATAAAAACAAAAAATGTTGTCCACTATTTGTTCAACAAAATTGTTTTCTGTTGTTTATCTTCTCTTGAAACTTTTATGGGGAGTTTGAAAAAAAACCGTCGGAAGCTCTTTTTCATTCTTTGCAAATGTGAATATTGGTGCTATTAAATGTTGTATTAAGTGGGCTTACCAACTTGTCACTTTTAAGATGATAAAGTACCTTATCTTCTTTCATGGTACTTTTGCAACACCATGTTGCTTGTGTTTGGTAGAAAGGAGAGAAATAGATAAGAAAGAAATGAGTAAGAAATAAGCTAAGAAGTGATAAATAAATAAGAAATAATTTGAAATTTTAAGTTATTTGATAGGAAAAAATAGATAAGAAATAGATAAGACATAGGAGAGAGATAGAGAGGTGAATGAAAATAAGTGAGAAATAGAGTGAAAATAAATAGTGGGACCTACCAAAAAATTAAAAAAAATTCTCACTTATTTCCACTCAACCAAACCACCTAAATTTTTAAAAATTCAAAAAATTCTTCTCCTCTCCTCCTTTCTCCACTCAACCAAACAAAGCAATAGTTCTTTCTTCTTTTCTTGCTATAAGTATGTTGTTCTTACTGTTACATTATTGTCTTGTCACATTTGCTTTTAAGCTATTCATGCCTTTTGAGGTAGAAGAGCATGTAATCTTCTATATATTGTCTTGTTCTATTAAGGATGAAGCTTTGAAAGCCTCTTAATTATATAAGCTTCTCAGCTTATATACCCAAAAATAACACAAGAAGGGGGGGTTGAATTATGTTATAGTAAATTTTTGCAAAACATTTTTAAAGACGTATCGTCTGAAGGATTAGTCAAAAGATTTTTAAAATGATAACTAAGGAAAGATGAATGCATAAAGATAATCAGAGAAACACAAAGAGATTATAGTGGTTCGTCTCAACCTAGAGACTACGTCCAGTTCTTAGCAACAGTCAAGTCCCACTAACTTAATTATGTTACAAGTATTCTTTTAACCAAGCCTCTTCAGGCTCAACCCAAGTAGTCTTTACCTTTCCTCTCCAAGCATAAACCCAAGTATTCTTTGAATCAAAGCCTCTTCAAGCTTCTACCGATTTCTTAGAGAAAAAGGTTGAACGTGAGTTATCTCACTTAGTTTAACATCTTATCAGACGAATATACAATAAAGTTCAAAGGAAGCTTTTACAAGCAGCGTATATAAGAATATTACAAGATGAGAGCTTTTCAACAGTTAAAGATTTATTAATCGACCAGTATTTGAGACTGAGGTCTCTTATTTTATTTATAGGCTTCTCGAGAAAAGTATCCATTGTGAGTGTTTGCAGGAGACATCCTTCGTCTGTTGAAAAAGAGTCGTTGACATTAAATGCAACATTTAATGTCTATCACCAACTTGTCACTTTGATAAGATAAAGCAGTCTGCTTATCTTAGTCCGCTTATCCTAGCCATTCCAGTACTCAATCTTGTAGCAGTAGATATATCTGCTTTTCTGTACCAATATCTGCCCACACATTCCTTTTTTACGTGTAAAGTGGACTTTCTTGAAGAGTAAGTATGTAGACTTCATTTATTTCGAGGTTGTTTACGCTTTTACAAATGTGTAGTGTACAGATCATTAGAACTTTGTTTGAAAGCAGTTAGTTACTGAATCTTTTAAAGAAAGATAAAGATGCCACATGATCAGGTGATCAGACGATAGCGAACATGCAATATAACGAGTAACCAGATGATTGCTTAAAACTAACTGTTTATAATTGTTTGTTATTATCAAAATGTTTAAGGGTTACAAATTTATCATTTGTCTTAACAATCTCCTCCTTTTTTATGATGACAAACATCTTTAATTTTCATAGAACATCTTTATATGTAAAAGCGATTTTGCAGCGTAAGTTTTAATTTAGGAAACAGTTTTCATATAGAGAAAAACTTCATTCAATCAGATGCAATATCAGAAAGAAGTATAGCTAAGTTCAGTAAAAGAGATATAACTGAGTGACTACTAAATTCTTTGAAAAACTAATTATAAGTAATTGCACTAATATTGTCGCATAACACTAGAATGTTATGCTCAAGCTAAAGTAATCTTCAAGTTGATATTTTACCCATAGAAACTGTGAGCAGTAATTAGCAGCTGATACATATTCTGCTTCAGCTGTAGAAAGTGCAATTGAGTTTTACTTCTTGCTGGTCCAGGATATGAGACATAGTTCGATGAAATGACATCCACCACTTGTGCTTTTCCTTTCAATTCTGTCACTAGCATAGTTTGCATCACAATATCCTACTAACCTGAAATCTCTATTTTTCTCATAAAACAGGCTTAGGTTAGAGGTACCAATAAGATATTTAAAAATCCTTTTAACAACTTTCAAGTGAGACTCTCTAGGATCAAATTGAAATCTGGCACATAAGTATACACTATGCATAATGTTTGGTCTACTAGCAGTTAAATAGAGAAATGAGTCAATCATACCTCTATAGACAGTCTGGTTTACTAATTTCCCTGATTCGTCCTTTGTCAAGACAACAGACGGATGCATTGGTGTACTCATAGGCTTGGATTTATTCATCTTATACTTTTTGAGTAGTTCTTTGGTGTATTTTTGTTAATGAATGTATATACCTTCCTTCTCTTATTTTACTTACATGCCAAGAAAGAATTTTAATTCTCCCATCATGCTCATTTCAAATTCACTCTGCATTAAATCTAAGAAATCCTTACATAAAATTTCATTAGTAGCTCCAAAAATTATGTCATCTACATAAATTTGAACTTTTATGAAATCTTTGTTGGATTCCTTTCTAAAGAGAGTTGTGTCTACTTTGCCTCTCATAAAACCATTTGTAATGAGAAAACTGCTCAGTTTGTCATACAAAGCACGAGGTGCTTATTTAAGACTATACGGAGCCTTTTTGAGTTTTAAACACATGGTTTAAGAGGATTGGATCCTCAAAACCAGGAGATTGTCTAACATAGACTTCTTCCTTAATAAAACCTTTTTAAAGGGCACTTTTAACGTCTATTTGAAAAAAGCTTAATGTTTTTATGAGCAGTAAAGACAAGCATAATTCTAATAGCTTCTAATCTAGTTACAGGAGCAAAAGTTTCAGTGAAGTCAATATCTTCCTATTGATTGTAACCTTGTGCTACTAACCTTGCTTTATTTCTTATTACCTTTTCATTTTCATCAAGCTTATTACGAAACACTTATCTTGTTCCAATGATACTCTTATGTTCTGGTTTAGGAACAAGGATCTACACATCATTTCTCGTGAATTAATGTAGTTCCTCTTGCATAGCTATCACCCAATCATCGTCTGTTAGTGCTTTTTCAAGTAGTCTTAGGCTCGATTTCTGAGACTAGGGTACAAGATGGTTGATTCTTCAATGATGACCTTATCTTGACTCTTCAGTCCTGTTCTCTGATAATTTGATTTTGTGGATGATAGGTAACGAACTTCCAATCCTTGTGAGATTCTTTCGTTTGATCATCAGTCTTCTGTTGTTGAGGAATATCTTATGATTCTCGTACTTCATCTATTCTTATTGAAATAGAAAAAGAGCACAAGAAGGGGGGTTGAATTGTGCGTTTAAAACTTTTTTCGAAATAATGTAAATAAGTATAAAAAACATTTTCAAGCTTAAGGATAGAGAAAAAGATAACACAGAAAGTTTTTATACTAGTTCACTCAACCTGAGCTACGTCCAAGTCCCTTCACCCAAAAGGTATCCACTAACCAACCTTAAATTACAAGTATTGTTCGCGACCTCTTCATGCCTTACAAGGCAATCACCCTAAATTGCTTAACCTAAGAATTCTTTTACACTAAGTCTCTCCAGGTTTTCACAACACAACAAGTGTTTACACAAAGGCATCAACTTACGTAGTGAGGATTTGAAAGATTAAGCTCAAACACTCAGAATATTTTACAAAGCTTTTTCACTATCGTCCACTAGACGCTTCTAGCAAAATGTACAGAAGATTTTTGATGCTCGCTAAGATATTCACAAGTTAGCATGTATCGCAGTTGTCTCTATTTTTCGCTTCTTCCTTGGTGCATATATATAGTCTTCAGGGAAAAGATCCGTTGTGGAAGACTTGACTTCATTATACAAGGAGGGGCATGCAAACAATGCATTCAGAAGGATCAGCATGGCAGCTTTTAGACTTGCACTAAAACGGAAAGCATAGGACTGTGCTGGCAGTCTGCTTTTCTGAACATTCTTCATTAGGCATGTCAGCTTGATAAGTTGACTTGCTTTATCTATTTTGTTGCGTCTTTGCACTAGAATGATTCTGATGATATTTAATGCTTCAAACAATTTGAACATTAGATCATAAGAGTGGTAATATGTTAGTTTCGAGGAAAACAAACATAAGTAAATTGGACGTGCAAATAAAACTTAGCCATTTGAATATTTGTCGTTGGAAGCTTGCATCAGATATTTGAATTTGTTCTTCAGACGGTCATCTTTAGTTTGTGCACTGGACAGTCTTCTTTAGCGAGTCTTCTAGACGGTCTTCTCCTAGCACGTCTATTGGACAGTCTTCTTTAGTACGTCTATTGGACAGTCTACATAAAAGTAGTTTTGTTTGTTGTGATAAGATTAGTCCTTAGGCAGAAACTTGAACATTAATAAGTTTGTTATCTTTAAAACTTTGAGAGTTTAGACGCTTCTATGTCTTTGGTTCTAACACCTATTAGATCAAACAATTCTATCTACAAGTCTGCAAGATCATCTTCCAAATTTGATAGTCTCCTATCAGGAGTTAGCGTATCATTGAATTTAATATGAATGGATTCTTATACAATAGAAGTTCTAGAGTTAAATACTCTAAATGCCTTTTATGTATCAGAATATACTAGAAAAACACATTTATCAACCTTAGAGTCAAATTTTCCCAATTGGTCTCTAGTGTTAAGAATGTAACACTCACATCCAAAGGGATAAAAGTATGAAATGTTAGGTCTTCTACCTCTCCACAATTCATAAAGAGTCTTATTTATTAATGGTCTGATCAATATTATATTTTGAACATAACATGCTGTATTTACAAGCTTCTGCCCAGAAGTATTTTAGTAATTGAATTTTCACAGGGCATGGTTCTAGCCATCTCTTGTAGAGTTCTATTTTTCTTTCAACTATCTCATTTTGTTGAGGTGTTCTCGGTGAGAGAAGTTGTGGAAAATTCCATTCTTTTCACAAAAGAATTTGAACTCAACATTATCAAATTCAATTCCATGGTCACTTCTAATTGCAGTTATACAAAAACCTTTCTCATTTTGAACACATTTGCAGAATATTTCAAACACATTAAAAGATTCGTGTTTGTGAGTTAAGAAGTAAACCCATGTGTATCTAGAATAGTCATCAATAATAACAAAACCATACTTTTTTGCCGCCAAAACTAAGAGTCTTTGTAGAACCAAACAAATCCATATGCAACAGTTCTAATGGTCTAGAAGTGGAAACGACATCTTTGGATTTAAAAGAGATTTTAATTTGTTTTCCTTTCTGATATGCTTCACAAAGAAGATGAGTTTTCCAAGAAATCTTAGGCAATCCTTTCACTAAACCTTTTTTGTATAGTTTTGAAATGTGTTTCCAATTGATGTGCCCAAGCTTTTTATGTCAAATTCATTTTTCATCTTCTTTGGTCATTAAGCAAGTGACATTTTGTTTGTTTAGATCTTCAAACTCAATCTTATATAGATTATTATGTCTTTTAGCAGTAAAGGAATAAATTCATCATTTCTTTTGACTATGCATGATTACTTGTTAAAGGACACAACAAACCTACTATCACAAAATTGACTTATGCTAAGCAGGTTATACTTTAATCCTTCAACACACAACACATTATCTATAGATGGAAGAGGAGGCTTACCAACTTTACCTATACTAATGATTTTGCCTATTCCACTTCCTCCAAATGAGATCGTTCCTTCATGTGGTTGGAAGTCTAGGAACATAGACCTTTCTCCCATTATGTGACGTGAGCATCCACTGTCTAGGTACCAAAACAAATCCCTCCTTTTTCCTATTAAGGATATCTGTAACAAGAATTATTTGAGATTTTGGTACCCAAATACTTTTGGGTCCTTTTGTGTTAGTCCCAAAGGTCTTATTTGACCTTTGTTTCCTTTTATGGTGACACCTTTGAGATGGGTGTTCAGGTTTCCCACAAAAGTTACAAAAAGTTGAATAAGATTTAGAGGATGATGGTCTAGAGTCTGTCTTCTACAAAGCCTATCCCAGATTTATCAGATGGAGGTCTTCTATGTTTCAAAATTAATTATAGTTTTGAAGACCCATCCACAAATTTAGCCAGATCATGTTTCAGACTAATGACCTATTTCTTTAGTTTGTCGACTTCACAGAGAAGTATTGTCTTTTCAGATCTAAGCTTGACTCTTATGCATTCTCTTTAGATCTTTCTTGAGTATTTCGTTTTCTAAAATAGCTTCTTGATATTTTTCTTTGTATTTCTTATACTCAAGAACGATCATGTAAGAATTGGCAAGAAGAGTGTCAGATGACATATCTTCTTTATCATCAGACTAAGATTCACAACTATCAGACTCATGCAGATTATTTTTAGAGATAGAGTTTACCTCAGATGTTACTTCATCAGTATTTGCCATGAGACAGATGTTAAGGTTTTCATAATCTAAACTACTACTATTGTTGTCCATATCTTCCCATGTGGCTAGAAGATTCTTCTTCTTATTTCTTTTCTTTGAATTTCATCCTCTTTTCAATTTGGGGCACTCAGCCTTTATATGTCCAGGCTTTTTGCACTCAAAACATATAATTTCATTATTTTCTTCTTGAGGAGGCTTCTTGTATCTATTGTCTTTCTTTCTAAAGGATTGCTTGAATCTTCCTTTCTTTTTTAGCATCCTCTTGAATTTTTTGGTTATGAGAAAGATTTCATCGTCTATGGAGCAACTGGAGCTTTCGTCTAAGCTCTCAGATTCATCAAACTAAACCTTTAGGGCTTTGTTCCTGGCTTTCAGTCTTAGTCTTTTTGTCTACTCTTCAACTTGATTCTCTACTCTTTAGAGCTATAGAGTCATTATTTTTGATTTTATCTCTTTTAAAGAGATGAACTTCATGGACTCTCAAAGCTCCCAACAACTTATCCAAAGTTAAAGTCTTCATGTTCCTTGGCTTTAGCTATGGTTGTAACCTTGGGTTCCTATATTTTGAAAGACTATCCAAAATTTTGAGATTGTTCTAAGCTTTGGAAAACTCAACACCAAAACTCTGGAGTCCATTGAGAATTGTTTGAAATCTTCCAAACATCTCATCAATGGTTTCTGTCTCCTTCATGGTAAACAACTTATAGTGTTTTTGAAGAGTTACTGTTCTTTTGAGATGAAAATCTTCTGTGCCTTCATGTGTTATGCGTATAGCATCCCACGTCTCGTTTGCTGTTCTACAACTGCAAAATTTGTTATATTCAATTTTGGATATTTTGTTGTAGCATGTTGAAGTCATCTTGATTGTATTCATTTTCTAGCTTTACTACAATGAGATCTCCATAAGTTATGATTCTCCATATGCTATAATGAGTGGATTTGATGTATATTTCCATTCTGTCTCTCCAGTATGCATAGTCTTCTCCATTGAAGGCTAGAGGTCTTGACAATGAGGCTTCTTCAGGAATGAACTGTCCTTCAAGGTTTGTCATGCGAATCTTTTCCTCCATCACTTGTTAAGTGCTCAACCTTTAAAGGCTGAGCTCTAATACCAAACTGTAAAACACAGAAATAACACAGGAAAGGGGGTTGAATTGTGTTATTGCAAATTTTTGTAAAAACTTTTTACAGATGTATCGTCTGAAGGATTAGTCAAAAGATTTTTAAAACAATAATTAAGGAAAGATGAATGCATAAAGATAATCAAAGAAACACAAGGAGATTATACTGGTTTGTCTCAACTTAGAGATTACGTCTAGTTCTTGGCAACAGTCAAGTCCCACTAACTTAATCAAGTTACAAGTATTCTTTTAACCAAGCCTCTTTAAGCTCAACTCAAGTAGTCTTTAACTTGCCTCTCCAAGCAAAAACCCAAGTATTCTTTAAATCAAAGCCTCTTCAAACTTCTACCGATTTCTTAGAGAAAAAGGTTGAACGTGAGTTATCTCACTTAATTTAACTGTCTTATCAGACGAATATACAATAAAGTTCAAAGTAAGCTTTTACAAGCAGCGTATATAAGAATATTACAAGATGAGAGCTTTTCAACAGTTAAAGATTTATCAATCGACCAGCATTTGAGACTAAGGTCTCTTATTTTATTTATAGGCTTCTCTAGAAAAGTGTCTGTTATAAGTGTTTGCAGGAGACATCCTTCGTCTATTGAAAAAGAGTCGTTGAAGCATTAAATCACCACTACAGAAAAGGCTTTTTAAATCGGTTAAAAATGGCTTTTTAAATCAGTTTTACAATCGATTTAGATACAACCGATATAGAAGAAATTATCATTTTAAACCGTAAATTGAACCAATGTAAAAAAAAACTTTTTAAATCGGTTCTACATAGAACCAATTTAAAAATTAAACTTTTTAAATCGGTTCTACATAGAACCGATTTAAAAAATTAAACCTTTTAAATCGATTCTACACATAACTGATTTAAAAAGTATCTTTTTTAAATCGGTTCTAACCAAAACCGATTTAAAAACGAAACTTTTTAATCGGTTCTACCCAAAACCGATTTAAAATTAAACTTTTTAAATTGGTTAATGCACAACCGATTTAAAAGGTTACTTTTTTTTTTTTTAAATACCTTCATTGTTTTTACATATACAACCAAAACTTGATAGAGGACAGATACCACAGAAACAGTCAGAGAATTCATTTTATCTAAAGTTAGAGAATTCATTTATTAACCAACAAAACTTCATAATATATTTGAAACATATCAATTAAAAAACTACTATTGTTTTCTATCAAAAGTCATTCTAAGCAAACTATCTATTACTTATTTCAATGAAAAAATTTGCCCAACATCAGCGAATGTCTAGCAAGTCCTTATGCGGGAATGGTTCCCTATCAATAAATAACTGCAACATAAAAAAATAAGATAAATCATTACCCAACCATCTACAATAATAAGTATTATTGTAACTGAATAAAAATTATATTACCTCATCCCATGAATCCACAATATTTGTTGAAACTATGGTCAGCATATGTTTCATAACATAATATCCACACTCATAACTCCCTACTTATTGGCTAGCCTACCAATGAGAATATTTTTAGCAATGATTGTAAAAACAATTACAAATTGTAATTGAATATGTAGTTGTAAATTACTTACATAAGGGAAAAACCAATTAGGCTTCCTCCGTAGTGACACGTGCCTACCCGCTAATGTTTGATATCCAATCATGACTTTGATTAAAAAATAGATATACAAGACATGTTATAGGTTTCATAATTACAATATAAAGCGTGAATGAAATATATCATAAATAAAAAGTTACCTTTCTATTAGTTGTTTCAAATCTTTGTTAGGCTTCTTAAGCAACAAACACAATAAGGCCACAACATTGTCCCCTAGGACAAATAATTAGCAATTGTCAATGCGAGCTGCATTGCAAAAAGAACATATCTGATGAGATTCAAAAATCATTTAAAATCATTGGGTAAGAAATAACTTGTGCTTACCAATGCAAGTATGGTGCTAGGTAACATCGTTTTTGTCCATTATACATCCAATTCTGAATGTAGGCCTAAGAATCTTCATCCTTATTCCCTATCTTCTGAATAGGCAATGGGTCAATAAATCCATATACATTCTTCCGGTCCTTTAAGAGACAGAGACGATGCATGTATCTAAAATATACAAATGAATGTTAATATAATATTGAGATGCGTATTTAAGAGATTAAGAAAAATTTAAACTTACAGCAACCATAATTGAAGAACTGAGATATTTAGCATGTCATTGCCAGTACAAATTTCCAATTCATCCTTCTGGGTGATCCACAGGTTTACACTACTAGGCTTGCCAAGGAATGTCAGTTCCCAATCTATTTGAACAACATTCGTCCTCATACTAAATGCCACCTGTCACAAGCATGTTATTGGATCAACTTTAGGTTCTGATTTTTTAGGTGAAACATCTTTCTTAGACGGTTGAACATCCTATAAAAAAAGGTAAATATAAAATAAGGTAATAAAATACATTCAAGTTATTTTAATTTGTAATAGAAAAAAACTTATTTAAGATGACTTTCGAATATACCTTGACTGATATGACCTTTATAAGTCGTCTCAGCCATTGAATGAATTGTTTAGGTGCCTATCCAACAGTCTGAACCTCCTCAGTGGGTACAAGAACTTGAGCATATGCATCCCATATTTGTTCAACCACCACCTTCTCCATATCATCCTCAACGATCATGTGGTGTATAGTAGGCCCCAAATTATATACTCTCCCAAAGGCCACTAAACGAATAGGCTCTCCATCAACATATAACTGGCACTACTCATGGATATCAGTGTCAGTCTCCTCCCCACAAGGATCAGTAGCAGCACAGCTTCCTTTTGTGCTGACACGTACAGGAGTATGAGCTTGTTCTACTTGAACATTTGTATTTTGTTGTGAAAGACCCAAAAATGCCAGTTCCTCTCTAATCTCCCGTCTCAACTGTTCTTTAAGCTCATTTCTAATCTCCTGCCTAATTCGCTTCACCTCTTCCCTAGGTGACAATTCTGAAATTGGGCCCACTACATGAGTTGGGTCCGTAGTAATCACGAATGTCAACACCTCATCCAGCAACACGAACCCTAATAGGGTGCTCTGGTCTCCTAATAACCGTAGTTAATATATCCTCACGCTCATGAGGAACAAATGTTCCCTATAAGGTCTGCCCAACCAGTGAGTCCTACAACATTTAATTCAAGAAATATGTAAGAAATATGGCATATCAAGTTACAATCACAATTTGAAATCAAAAATGACTTATAATCTTTTCAGCAACAACGCGTGTCTCGTCTGATATATATTCACCCGATTGTAGCGTGCGAGCCACCTTCCATTTATCCCATCATTGCAGGTGGTGATGGAGGAGCAATATCTGTAGCTAGAACCAGATGCCAAGGCTTCCAGTTGACGTTGCCTCGCCTTCTTCGTCATCATCTTCTACTCAAGCAACTTATATCCCCTATGAGACAATCTATGGGGGTAGACATTCTTGGATGCAATTGCTTGTCCTTTTTTCTCTTCTTCTGCGAATAATAAGACACTGTTAAATTCAATCAAAATTAATCAAATATTGTTATATGATTAGAAATATGATTGCAACTAAACCTGGAAGACAGAATCCTCTCGGCTTTCAACAAACTTTGCCCACGTCTCCTCATCCAAAAATGCATACTTCTTACAAGGAGAAGTGTCTTTCAACTTTCCATATATGTATCTCGTGGTTAGTTATGTCTTAAATGCCCTTCAACGCTCAGCCGCAAGTGACAGCAATTTCTTTCTCAACATAGCATTATGTGAAACATCATAAATCAACTACAAAATAAAATTAAATAGTTAATGTGTGATAATAATATGGTTAAATATAATTTATATGTTTAAGATTGTAAAAGTAAAATACCGTGATAGTTTGCCATATTTGGTTCTTTACACTCTCCTCCACATGGTCCCAATCCTCATAAAGGGTAGAGACCTTACTCCAAGCAAGAACGCCCACAAAACTAATGAATTTTGTGGCGTGTACCTTAGCATGTACCTCATCTACCCTTTTTTTTGGTAGACTCATAAGATGAGTTACCAGAAGAATAAGCTATGTGCCTGTTTAGAAAAGAAAAAAAATTGTAAGTACCATCATTGGAGAAGTTTGAAATTTTGAAAGATAAACATAACGATAAAAAGAATTAAACAATATAATAAAAAATATATAATGTCAACAAGAATATACAACATAAACATAAGTTACTAACATTGTCAAGTATGAATATTTTCCCATATTCCTTTGTGATGATCATCACGTGTGGCATGTATGGCATATACATCATCCACTTCATTTTCATCAATAAAAGTCGACATCCATGATGAGAAAGAAGGAATCTTAATAAGATTGGCATTTAAGTCTTCTTTTTCATGACTAGCATGCACACTTCTTCCTTGGAGAACCACTGACCATCTCTTGTTAGAAGGATCACTAACATAAAAAACTTGTTTTGCTTAGTATGCCATAATAAAAGGCTCATCCTTATAACCTACCTTGCTAAGATCAACTAATGTGAATCCTAACTTATCGGTTTGCACCCCTAGTGTTACTGTCAACCCACTTACATTTAAAAATAGGCACTCTGAATTTTGTGTTGTCAACTTCACATACGTCTTCAATAACTCCAAAGTAACACATAATGCCATAACAGGGTTTTTATCTTTTGAACTAGAGAAGTGCATGGACTCAGCCACAACCATAACCCCGCTGTTTTGCACGGTACTCTTCTCATCCAACAACTTTGTATAGAAGGAGAAGTTGTTGATATTGTATCCAGTCCAACATATGACATCAAAGTTAGGTCCATATGCTAGCCATTTTAATTCCCCAGAAGCATTATCATCATTCAAAACTTGTTCTTTAAACCAGTTTAAGAATGTTTTGTTATGCTCAGTCAACTGCCATTTCTATGGCATTCTAGGATTATTTTTCTTAACAATGTTTTTATAAGCAGAAAAATAAGGCTCAACTTCATCAGTGTTATTCAATATGTAGAAATGTGCTTGCAGAACTTCCTCCCAACTCATTTGTTTAACGTTTACACCTCGAGTACCCTTACCAAAAAATCTTCCCTCATGACGAGATGTTGGAAGCCCTACAGGTTCAACTTGTGACAGGTATTCTGTACAAAACTCAATGGCTTCTTCAGCAATGTACCTCTCAACAATAGATGCTTTTGGACGGTATAGATTCTTACTATACCCTTTCAAGATCTTCATATATCGTTCAACAAGATACATCCACCTTAAATAAACCAAACCACAAATTCTAATCTTTCTCACTAGATGCACGATTAAGTGAACCCTAATGTCAAAAAATGAAGTAGGAAAATACATCTCTAACTGGCATAATATAATAGCAGCTTTCTTTTCCAACTCATCCAACTTCATAGGGTCAATGACTTTGCTACATATGGCATTAAAGAATAGGCACAGTCGTGTAATGGCTTGTCTAACTTTTTTAGGCAATATGTCACGAATAGCAACTGGTAGGAGTTGCTGCATCAAAACGTGGCAATCAAGTGATTTTAACCCAACTAATTTGAGATCTTTTAGTGACACAAGGCTCTTGATATTTGAATAGTATCCTTGTGGCACCTTGACTCCCTGTAGACACTTACAAAAATTAGTTTTCTCTTCTCTTAACAAGGTATGACATGCTAAAGGAAAATATGTCCACTTACCCACTGACTGTGGACCTAACTGGAGGCGTATACCCATCTCAGCCAGATCTTGACGAGCATTCAAACCATCCTTCATCTTGCCTTTAATGCTCAAAAGAGTGCCAATTACATTGTCACACACATTTTTCTCAACATGCATGACATCCACACAATGTCTAACATCTAGGTCGCACCAGTATGGAAGATCAAAGAATATCGACCTTTTCTTCCACAAGGTTTTTTCAGTAACTCTCTTTTGGGTCTTTCCAAATTAGACGTTGATGTCTTTTACCCGTTCATAAACCTACTCACCAGTTAAAATAGGTGGTGCAATACCATCCTCTTGACATCCATTGAAGGCTTTTTTAAGTCTACGATATGGGTGATTAGGCTTGAGAAATTTTTGATGCCCAGTAGTAAACTGTTTTCTTTCCATGTTTAAGTTGTACGTAACATGTGTCTTCTTCACAAATAGGGCAAGCGTGATGCCCCTTAACACTATATCCGCTCAAGTTCCTATATACTGGAAAGTCATTGATGGTACAAAATAACATTGCACGCAACATGAATTTTCATGACGATACTCGTCACACACATCAACACTTTCATCCCACACATAACATATTTTTGCTTCATGCACAACCAAGGAGGAAAATTATAAATAATTATAAGAACAGGCCATGACCTGTGCTTACTGGATAAGTTCCCATAAGGATTCATTCCGCCCGTAGCAAGTCCTAGCCTAAGGTTTCTTACCTCAGTCCCAAAGACTGGAAACAAACGATCAATTTTCTTCCATTATAGAGAATCTGCAAGATGACAAAGCTATCCATCACATTTTCTCCCATCTGTATGCCACGTAAGGTTCTTCGCGTCATTTACATTGACAAATAATCGCTTAAACCTTAGAATTATTAAAAGATACCATAATACCTTAGCAGAGGGACCCTCTTTTGTGCTCTCATCAATATCATTACCCTTCACTTTATACCGTGATACCCCACACCTGGGACACTTGTGCAACTTTTCAAACTCTTCTCTGTACAATATGCAATCATTAGGACACGCATGTATTTTCTTGTATTCCAATCCCATCGGACACAACACCTTCTTTACCTCATAGTTACGTCTTGGTAACGTATTACCTTCTAGAAGCATTTCATTTAACAGCTCAAGCAATTCAATGAAACTTTTATCACTCCACCCATTTCTTACCTTGACATTTACTAATCTTAACACCGCTGACAACCGTGTGAATTTAGTGCACCCCAGATATAGAGGCTTATTCGCATCACTGCACAAAGTGTCGTACACTTGAGCTCGCTGAAAAGACTCTGGTCCAATATCACGGATCATATCCTTTAATCGATCGTCCATAGGTACATCAAATTGATCTGTTTGAGACATACTCGACATGTCTAACAATTCACCATGCCATGTCCATGTTGTATAACTCTTGCAAAAGCCATCACAAAGGAGATGATCCCGTATTTGCTCAAGTTGCAATCGTCTCTCATTTAGACAATTAACACAAGGACAATAGAAGAACGCACCACTATTAGGAAGATTTCTTTCAGCAAATTGGATAAACTCTTCCACTCCATTCTGATACTCATCATTTGTGCGGCTAGAATTAATCCAACTATGATCCACAACTTCCTTCTGTGATCCACAAACCATATCTTAATGCATGCAAATCTCACTTTTTTAATACAAGGTGTGGTCCTATCCCATTCAGAAAGTCATTTTTTAAACTTGATTAATACGTATAGGTTTAGTCTCATATCTTAAATTTGACAAAATTTCGACAGCATTTCGCATTGGTCTCAAGTACACAAAATGAAAGTGGTGACATCAACTTTACCACAATCAAGTATGCACCCAGAAACATAACACAAAATGAGTAAACCGAAATTTAATCAAATTTATGATGAGATTTAACCATTACGTATTAATAAAGTATAAAAAAATGAATCTTTCCAAACTGTCCAACTAGATAATTCAATATTCAATACAACAATTACCACTTTAATCATTGTACTGAATCTCAAACGGGAAACTAAGGTTCGCTCATAATGCATAAATTCAATAGAAAAACAACACCCAATTAAGCACACAACATAATGCATATAATTTATACACAAAACCAAATTCAATAACAAAACAAATGTCAATTCCATGTAAGACAATCCAATCTACAACAAATTAAATCTAATACTCAAGAGTTCACTAATCTCATACAAAATTCGACAAAGTTTCCTCTGTTTTTGGCACTATATATCATACCTCACAAAGGGTATGGTCAACAACACAGTGGTAATCAATTCTCTATTTTTTACTTAATTTATCTTATGAATATATGGTAGTATTTTAACCACTTTAATTCTCTCTTTTTTGCTTACTTTATCTTGAGGATGTATCTAAGCATATATAAGTTGTCTTATCTTACAGTCATTTAATTTCCTAACTAGTGCCTAATCTACATAGCCAATTCTTTGATTCTTGTATTCTGCTAATGATAGAGCTTTGGGTTTAAACAAAATATAGTTACATTAATTATACTAGTATTATAGCCTATGCATTGTACAGGATAAATGTTTATTTTATATAATTAAAATTTATAATAAATAAATACTCATAAATATATAAATTATATTATAATTAAAATTTATAATAAATAAATGTTTTAGAACATATAAATTATATTTAAGATTTATGATAAATACTTTATATTATGATATAATATTATTTTTAATTATTGATAATTTCTTTTAAAAAATATTGAAATTCAAATTTAAACTAAAGATGTTAAAAATAATAGATTGAAAGATATAAGAGGTTAAGAAAAATTCCTAAAAATCCTCTTAATTGAAGAATGACAGCTAAAAATGTTTTCATTCAAGATAATTATCATAATTTGTATGTACAGAGGGATATCATATGTATGTTAAGAGTGTATTTTAATTTTGAAGATAATATATATATATATATATATATATATATATTCAAAATTGATTTATGATATTTAGTTATAGCTTGTTAAACCATTTGGTGACAATTAATTAATTCCTAACATATAATTAAATTACTTTCTTACTTTTATTCTTTTTCATTACTTACTAGCTTAGCTAAAATAATCAACTTTACTTAATTCTATCTTATGTAATCTAATCCTCAACACTTAAAATTCTTACCACATATTTATATAAGTTAATAACTAACTTAAACAATTTATCTTTTTCTTTAAAGATTTATAAATTTTTAAACATAAAGAGAATTAAATTTTTCTTATATATATTAATAAACATTTTCAACCATATATAACCTTTATTAATTAATTCCAGGTAACAATATAATTAACATAAAAGATTAATTTCAAATTAATATTAAAAATGTAACAACCATATTCACATAATGAACCAATGTAAACTAATGTAAACCACAATGAACCAATGTAAACCATAATGAACCAAATGAAATTAAAATGACTAACCTAGTGCGCGCGACCTCCAAACTAACCAATGGAGCACGTTCAACAACAATGGACCTCCACCAACAGCAATGACACGAGCTAGCTCCAACCAAAGCAAGCTTGGCACCAAGCTCGCTCTCCAACGACAGCAAATGGCGAAACGACACTCTCCAACAACGACAAATGGAGCTCTCCAACAACGGTAAACGGCGAAAATGGCGAAATGAGGGACGGATGGGGAAGAGAAAGCTTGCATGGAGGAAATGAGGGGCGGATGGGGAAGAAGAAAGCTTCAATGGAACAAATGAAGGGTGGATGGAGGAGAAGAAAGGTGGAAGGGAGGACATGGGGAAAAAGAAGGCTGCTAGAAATGAGAGGGAGAGGACGCGAAGTGATATAGAGGGGACTTTTAAAACCAGTTCAGCTTGAACCGATTTAAAAAGTGGGCAGGGGATATTATTTTAATTTTAAAAAAGACTTTTTAAATCGATTATATTTGAACCGATTTAAAAATTTTGTTATAATTTTGAAAATGTTACTGCATTTCTTTTTTAAACCGGTTTGATATTAACCGATTTAAATTCCTGCTTTAAAATCCGTTTTGTGTAGTAGTGAATGCAGTATTTAATGTCTATCACCAACTTGTCACTTTGATAAAACAAAGCAGTCCTCTTATCTTAGTCATTCCCGTACTCAATCTTATAGTAGTGGACATATTTGCTTTTTTGTATTGACATCCGCACACACATTCATCTTTTACGCGTAAAGTGGACTTTCCTCAAGAGTAGGTATATAGACTTTATTTATTTCGAGGTTGTTTACACTTTTACAAATGTGCAGTGTAAAGATCATTAGAATTTTGTCTGAAAGCAGTTAGTTACTGAATCTTTTAAAGAAAGATAAAGACGTCACATGATCAGGTGATCAAATGATAGCAAACATGCAATATAACGAGTAACCAAACGATTGCTTAAAACTAACTATTTATAACTGTTTGTTATTATCAAAATGTTTAAGGGTTATAAATTCGTCCTTTGTCTTAACACTGTTGTTGTTCTTCTTTGCAAAACCAAAAATCTTAGGATAAAGCTTGAAGGTTCCTTGACAGATGAACTTTTTAGCATTTTGTTGATTTAATTTCTTCGAATTAAGGATGGTATGCTAAGATAATAGTACAACCAAGAGTTTAGTCTTTAATTATCATAAATATACAGTCTTATATTTTTGTTTGTTATCATTAAAATTTAAGGGTTAGATCGTCTTAGATCCAACATAAAGTGTATACGCACATGCAATTGATTCTATATCCTCACCAAGTTGCACTTGTTTGATGCATGATTCATGACAATCATTTTTTTTAAATGTTCTAAAACAATTTTATTGCGCACATATTATGTGCCTTCAATTTTGTTTTTCTATGGAGGATATCTTATCCACCCTCCTAATTGCACCACCACCCCCCTCCCCAATGATACTTTTGTTTTCTTTCGTGAAAAAATTTATGTTATGCAACTTCCTGGTGTGCATCTTTGAATATGTACTATTTGCAACCGTGGGGACAAACTCTTCTAAGATGTAAAATTTGCCATTCAGGACCACCATTTTTTAACATTAATTTGTCAATGGCTATGGTTCAGTTCACTTTTTTTTTCTTCTAGAAAACCATTTTTATAACCTGTTCATAATATGGGAAAGTGTCTTTATTTTATTTTTGTGCTTTTTAGTTTTCTGAGTTTTTGCTTTTCAATATAACCTGTGACCTGAGTACTATTATTTCCTTTTTTTTCACAAAAATACGTGACAATATATTATTGATTAATGTGTTTGTTTTAATTTAATCATTTAAACGTACAGATGTTAAACTCTGTATCTTGTGTGTTTTACCATTATCATTCATATGAATATCACATACATGAGTTAAAGGTTGATACATGAAACTCGCATTCCATCATTGTCTATGTTGTGCTCTGACGGATGCTTAAAGAATCATATAAGATTCTGTCAGATGTGTAAGGGTAAAAAGAGGGATAATATAACCTATAATAAACTTGCATATGTGGCAACAAGTGCGGGAAGCATTGTGGTAAAGTTAGAGGCTGCATGGGATATAAGGGAAAAAATATTATAATAGAATAATTTTAGTTATACTGACATATAAAAGAATAATTCACATGACATTTCTATGCGTTACTGATAGTACAAGAAATTATATAATAACTAAATTGTTCATATGAAACTATATAAAATGAACCTGCAGATTTAACCATCAATTGATGCGAGCTGCATATATTCGAGTTTATTATTACATGAACATTCTTATTATATATGGCTTCAGTGAAGTTTCATAGTTTCACAAGAATGATAGAATGACGAAAGGTCCTCCACAAAGATTAAAGTCTTGACGTGGCCATCCTACTCTGAATTTTGTCAATGAAACCGAGCATAGTTTGAAGACTCTTATCATCTACAACAAAGAAGTACCAAATCAAATTCTCATATTTCAGAGACATTGTATGCACGAAAACCAATATTCATAGCAACAAAGCCAATATTCAAATATGTCCTAGCAACAATCGTAGTCGCAGTGAACAAAATTAATAATTGAAGGAGGAGATACCACTAACCAAGTCTAGGAACTGTGTGACCTTTAGAGTGGTGAATCACCACAGGATCCTCGAATGCTTCCAACAAAGCAATGCTGTCTGGCTTCAAGATATCCTTTTCCCCTTCGCCATGTAACACAGACAAGTGTATTAACTAATTCTATAATATAATAACAAAGCAAGAAACAATACAACTTTTAAAGTTAAATGTAAAGAAAAATTTGTTGAAACAAAGAATCATATATAAGGGACTTGTGTTTTTTTTTTTTTTAAACTACCTATGAAGTGAAGAGACAAGCAATCAATTGGTTTTGAATATGCATTAGAAGCCAGTTTAGGCATTCCAAACGCGTGTCCACCAAACTTGGCTCCTGATATCACAATCACGAACTTGATCTTGTTTACCTTCCCAAGTGCAACACCCTATAGTCATCACTGACTTTAATCAATCAAATGTAATTTAACTTTAGCCTCCTTACAAACATATTTTTTGCGTGAAGAAAAGTGATAGATGGGAAGACACTCTTAATACTATTGGACAAGGTGTCAATGACATGTTGAGGCTGCTAGTAGAGGCCCAAGCCCACCCATAGGATTCCTGCGCCTGTCTAAACCTCAAATAGTTTTATCCAGTTGCAGCTACTCAACTAATTCCTGGACACTAAGAGATCTGCATGAGAAAGGTTATCCACCCAAGGCCGTCTTTGAGGCAATGCCAATGAGGTTTTGCCTTAGGTTGTGGTTGAATTTTTTTTTTATATATTTTCCTAGAAAAATTAATTTAAATTTAAATTATTAAGTGATGTATTTTATTATATTATTTGTAGTTAATTAGTTAATATAGTTATATAATTTAAAAATTATATACATAGATATTGTTGTAAATTATTTGATAAGTTTTATTACTTATTTAAAAAGTTATAAAAATTTAGTTTATATTTATTTTGAATTCAAACAAAAAATTGGCACTAAAATGAGCATAAAGCTTAAATTTCATAAAAATAATATGATCCATATAAAATATTTTGATGAAAATGATAGCCATAAGATCACACATTTAATAAAAAAATAATTCTTTTGGTACTTATAAAAAATTGTTAATTATTATAATTTTTAATTATTTTTGTATACATATCAAATTAATTTAATTTTTATTCACAACTTATTTAAACAAATTTTAAAATATGAAATAACTTTGGACATTTTTTATCTAAACTGAAACAAGTTTAAGTTTTAGTGAAAATTAATTTGATATTAGTGGTCTTGACTCTTTTTTTTTCTTGAATTGATATGGTATTAAAAGAAATACTAATAAAAAAAATTAAATCCCTTTAGAAATATTAAATTATATTAAAAAATTGATTCTTTTTAAATGTATGTAATGTTATAAAATAGTATAAATAATACTTGTAAATATTGTCATTGTCAAAGAAATTTTTCAAAATTAAAAATTTTTAGATTGAATTTGAGATCAACTATGTTGCAAGATAGTTATTAAATGAATTACTAGTGAAATATTGGAATTGGTTAAAATTAAAGTTTAATTAACAATTTTGTACTTCAAAAGTTTATAAGAATAAAATGAAAATTAATAAATTATATTAGAGAATGAAAATTAACTCTGGATCCTTTACCACTTATACCAATCCACATTGGCCCCTCCTTTTAAACTTAAGCATTCATTCTTTTACCAAAGAGCATTTCATCACAACATGGGGGAAAAGGGTCAACTTGCTATCTAAAAAGAGAAAGCGTAAACAACAAATAAGACAGGTTAATTTCTTTATTAGTACCTTGCTTGAAATCCTGGCAATGCAGCTGTTAAAACTGCTCCCTGAAAGACATTCCTGATTAATAAAACATGGAAGAACCGAAGATGCCAGAGTAATAATATAAGCGCAAGGTCCACACCTGCGAGAAACCAAGTAAACCATCGAAAGGACCATTTTTCACCATGTAATCTTCAATGTGTGCTAAACATTCTTTGAAGTAGCTAGACTCCGAGAAGTCCTAAACACGAATAAATAAATGTTAGCAACATGACTATGGTGATGTCTTAGGTTAGGTGGGGATTAACATTGATTGTCCCTGTAACCTCATTCCAATGGAACCATTCATAATAAGGAGGGTCAAAAATGCCTTCAACGCCTGATCTTCCCTGTGCGGGAAACTGGGCATCAAGGAACACGAGGTCCAACTTTTGTATCACAGGTTTTGGCCACCTTAAAACTAATCGCTTGAGGATTTCACTGTTGGTCCTGAATTCGTGGAGGCAGAGGATTCTAAGTTTTCTTTGGCTTTGGTCTTCCATAACGCAGAAACGTGATTGTAGATTACATTTAATGTAACTCGTCCGGGATTTCTATTGCCTTGAGTAGTTACTCCTTTGGGCCACCAAAGCTACTGGTCTTTATTGATGGAGAGGAGTACTCCCTTTTTGACTCGGCCCAATTGTTTTTGTTTATGTCAAAATACTAAGAGAAATTTGCGTACTGTATTTTAACAATTTTTAATATTATTCTTTAATTAAGATTAGTTTTGACTTTGGTAACACATGTAATAAAAATTGACATTAATAGTTGGTAGTAGTTAATGTGATGAAACACTAAATTTAACCAGTGAATAACATTGAAAGTACCAAAGGAAGTGTATATGTTTATCTATATTTACTTAAATTTATTTACAATTACATTTTAATTATTTTGATAAGAATATTTTTGTTTAAAAAAATTGTTTTATCGTGGTGTGATTTATGTAATTAATATCCTGTTAAAAAAGTGTGTATAATTTTAGGTAAACACTTAGGTTCAATTATTTAAGTATTTTGAACAAGCACAGGACAAATGGTTTTGCGTTGTCCAGTCCCATGAAATTTAGCAAAACAAATGGACCCTTAGGTTCAACTATTTAAGTATTTTTTTATAGGGTTAAATATATTTTTAGTCCCCATAAAATGAGTGAATTTTGATTTTGGTCCCTCTAAAATTTTTTTCTTTGTTTTTGTTCTTTCTAAAATTTGAAATCATTATTTTTTTGTGCCTATAAAATAAGCAAATTTTGATTTAAGTTCCTATAAAATATTTTTCTTTGATTTTCATTCCTCTATAATCTGAAATAACTATTTTTGGTCCTTATCGTTCATTTTAAGGTAGATAAATAACATTTATTTTAATAATTAAGAAAAAAATTTAGAGGTATCACATGCTGCCATTATACTACAAACACTAGTGGGTATCACCTTGGATTGTCACTTAATCTTTCGTTAAACACATAAATAATTAACGATTGTCACATGATAACAAGGACCAAAAACAATGATTTTAATTTTTTTGAGGATGAAAACCAAAAAAAAAATTATAAAGACTAAAATCAAAACCCACTCATTTTATATGGACTAAAAACATATTTAAGCCTTTTATATTAATTTTTAATTAGAATCAAAGTTTCATTTTAATAACTATAAACACCCAATTTTATCTGGATAATTAAAAACAAAAATAAGAAAATGAAAAAAGGTATGAAAAATGAGAAAAATAAAAAAAAAGTAAAATTGAATAAAAATTTATATTTTTATTTTATGTTGTTTCTAAATTTGATTGGACCTTTTCTTCCTTTTTTGGAGTCCATAATCTAACCCAAAAAGAGAGAAAAACAAAAGAGAGAGAGTGAGGGACCAAATTAATGGAGAGCGAGTGTTATATACTGGTAAAACAAAAAGAGAAATGCTAATGATGCATTCTTTAACATCGTTTTTTTAATACACTTTTTGCTATTTGTTGAAATTTATTAAAAATTATAAATTTTGGTGGGTTCTATTTCTCATTTAGTGAACCTCTTTTCTAATTTTATAGTTTTTTATAAATTTTGACCAATTATAAAGTGTATATTAAAAAATGATAAATTCTAAGGAGACTATATATTTTAATGGGTACCAATACCTTTTTCGAGTAGAATAATAAATAATAAACACATAATAACATAGAATTGATAATATAGCTTATTGTTTAGGATCTTATTATTTTTTAATTACTAAATTATTCTTAAGATTATTTTTGTTGTCTATTCTATTTACACTTGCATATTTTTCATGTTTAATATTGAATTTTAAAATAATTGAAATAAATCTAGATTCAATGAAATTTTCTGCAGTTATAAAATTTAAAATACTATTAAAATTAAATTTTATCTCATTTATAATATAATTTTAATGTACAAATAATTGTTTTTTATTATTATTTCAATATAAAAAATTACCAATACCTTCTTCAAATAAAGATAATGAAGCGATCACCTCAAAAAAAATATGTTGCTTTTCAACTAACAAGGAGAAAAAGGAGGAATGTTCCAGGAATAAAAAAAAAAGGTGGGCCACTGTCTTTTTGTCCTTATCCTCCTTCTTAAATATCTCCAAGGTTTACCCAATGTTATCAAACTTGGACTAGTCCTTGACTTGGTCGAGGTATTGGGTCACTGGGTTATTGGTCGAACCAGTGGGTCACTAGTTGAACCGCATGACCCGGTTCATATTAAAAATTCTCAATATTTCATAACCTGTAAAGTTTTATACTTCAAAAAATCATAAAAAGAGTAAACTATACCTTAAAAATTCTCAAAAAATTCACAACACAAATTATCATAAATCCACAAGTTCATTCTCTAAATTCAAATCCATCACCAAGATATAAGTTCTACTTAAACAAACAAGGTCTTCACATAAAAGAAACTTACAAATAAGTTCTAAAACATAATAATTCACAACTCAAAGTCAACTAAAATAACAAAAACAATTACAATAACTAATAATCTATTTATGTCCAAGGAGTCAAAGTGGTGTCCAATTCGGGTCCTCGTTCTGCATTTAAGAAATCAGAAGCTTCACCAACATTGCTTTCATTTTGATTCACATTTTCCATGGTGTTCTCATGTGCATCATCATCATCTTCATCTTCATCCAAATTTTTATAAGTCTCTATACTATACACAGCCACACATATCAAAAATTGATAGATAATATACTTTCATAGAAGACATTTGTGACTACAATACAACTCTACAATTGCACAAGTATTTAGAAATTAGAAATTTAGAATTACTCTTACAAAATTGGAAGCCACAAGGGTTGCTGGTTTTTTGAAGTTCCATGTTCCAACAGTGAATGTGTTACTGTTCTTATTTGGATTGCACAACAGCACAAGCCACAAGCCGCCGGTGACGGAGCAGAATCGATGGAGGAAGCACTCGTGCTGCGTCATCACCGTTGAGCCGAGCATCTCAACGCTAGTGACGGAGGAGAAGCACGACGAGGAGGCGACAGTGACACAACCCGCAGGTGCTGCTGGAGCTTGGAGGATGACGAATAACGAGAGGGGCGAGCCTGGCGGAAGGAGAAGAACAGAGGCAAGGGCGTTGGGGTGTTGGGGACAACACAAAACAGAAACCCTTTCTGTTTTGTGCCCCCCAACCCCAACGACGTCGTCTTGGGTGCTAAGAAAAAAAAAAAAAACCCCAATCCCAAACAATGTCATTTTGGGACCCAGGAAAAAAAAAAAAGTAAGTGTGACCCAACTGGTTCGAATTAACTTGCTGAGTGGCCAGTTCGACCTCCAAACTGTCCGAGTCACACCGGTTCGAACCGATTCTGAAGCGTAATTGGTCTAACAAGTGGCTCAAATCGGTTGTATGGTCGGTTCCTGGCCGATCTGAACCAAGTCTTATTACACTGGTTTTACCCTAAAAAAAATTATAAAAAAAAAAGGTTAAAAAGGGGAAGAGGGAGGTCCTATAGAACCAAAAAGGTGGTTAAATTTATTTTACGGTAAAATATGTTTTTAGTCTCTCTAAAATTTGTCAAATCGATTTTAGTTTTTTTAAATTTTTTTGTCCTATTTTGGTCCCTCTAATTTAAAAATACACCACCTTTAGTCCTCAAAGTGATTTAGATAACGCTTTATAACCGTTATTAAATGTTATTTTGAGGACTAAAAATAGTATATTTTCAAATTAGAGGGACCAAAATAGGACAAAAAATTTTAAAGGGACTAAAATTGAATTTGACAAATTTTAGAGAGACCAAAAACATATTTTACCCTTTATTTTATTTAAAAGAATGCACTATGGGTTTGTTTATTTTTTTTGTTTTAAAATTTCTTTATGTTTTTAACACCAAACAACAAAATATTTGTTTGATGAGAGTAGCTTTTCACAAAATATTTTAAAAAATAATAATATCTCTTTTTCAATTTTAAAATTAAAATACCAAAATATCTCTAAATTGTTTTGATTTCTACTTTTAATTTTTTATTACTTATATTCTCCCTTAGATTCTCACTTCTCCCTCTCATACTTTTTAAAAATTAGTTTTTAAATTTTTTTTATAAAATAATTTTTAAAAGCTAAAACCTAAAAACACATCCTCTCTATCACTTGTTTTTGGAAGGTATACAATGGGTAGTTGGCTGCTCGTGCTTGCACGCGTTGAATTTGAGTTGGAGTAGTTTTTTATCTGTCTCAACTCCCATGTTCTGTTTAAATTACAAGTAAAATAACAGAAAAATGTGTGAAAATAAATAAATTGTAAGCATTCTCGTGATAATATTTATCTTAACAGTTTTTACTTCATTTTTACGGTCATTTTACACAACAAAAGAATTAAAGTAAATGACATTTTGTAAAATTAGGAATCTGAGTTCATGAGTTGAAGAAAACAGTTCATTAACTTATATATTTGAGCAAATTTGAGTTGAAAAAAATTGGTTTATATAAACAGTTCGTGTGTGCGTGTGTTGTAACATCCTTTTTTTTTCTAGTTTTTTTAATATGAAAATATAAGATTATTTTAATAATTATTAGTATTATTTGTGTTCGTAACTATTTTTGAAATTTTATTTTTAATCAAATATAAACTTAAATAAATTGAAAGTCGTATGTAAGATTAAAAATTTTAATAAAGTTTTAATAAAATTTTAATAAACTCGTATTAGTATGACATCCTCTATTTCTTATTTTCTTTATTTGCAAAAATAAATGAAGTTTATATTTTACTTTGCTTGTTAATTATCTTAATTAATGTTTTTAATTATGATGTTTGCAATTAATTGTGAAATTATATTTTAACTAAGCCCAAATAATTGAAGAACTTATAATAAATTAGTTTTGGAAAAATATCATAGATTTAGATAAATTAAAAATATTTGCGTAAGAATTAAAATAAAATTTAGTAAGCTCAATTATTAAGAAGGTTTTTTAATAAAAGATTTAGAAAATTTATTTATCTAAATTTTGTAGAAAATTTTATAAGGGTTAAAATGGTGTTTGTCTAATTTGTTTCTTGAGCTGGGTCGTAACTCATAACCTTTCTGAAGCCCAACCAGCCAACAACATTTTTTTTCTCTTTTCTGTTTCTTTCCATTGGATTGGGCTGGACGCCCAGAAGCCCAACAGTGGGTTAGGTGACAAAGAAATAGGATGGCTGGGATGCCTCCTTGCATGAGGACCATTGGATGGCTTTATAGACTTATAGTAGGATTCTCTTGAGGATTGGTAATGGATAGGATACTATACTTGATATTCTCTTGGTATTATACTTGCAAGTTGCAATACATGTTTTGCTGATTTCTGTTTGAATGTGCTGTTGATGAATGGCTTTGTGCGGTTGTTAATTTTTGCTTGTTCAAATTGATTGTTGATTTGTGATAAATTAATTGGAGTGGGAGTGTGTTAAATTGCAATTGGTGAAAATGCCTTGCATTCCGTGTATGATTTGATTGCTGCTGCTTGATCGAATGAGAGAGGGTTGGAGTTACTGTCTTGAATTTTTTTTAGTTTTTATTTCGTGCTTCTTCTTACCTCTGTGAACTATGGTGAGTGTGTGGGTTAAATTGAAATGAGTGGCCTCGCTGGAACGGACACGCGGTGGGAGAGGAAGACACGTTACAGTGAAATGTTGGGTGAGTTGAAGCTCACGGGACAGAAGGCAAAATAGTGTGAGTGTATTCCCAAAAATTTACTGTTGAACCAAAGGTATGCTGGGCCTAGTTCAGTGGGCCACAGTGATCTCATAAAACTTAAAATATTTCAAGGGTTCTGCTATTTTCACTTTTTTTCTCTCTCCAATTTTTACAAAAAAGTGTAAAATATTTATTTTGTCTTCATTTTTTTTTATTCTTTCTTCCTGTTCTTTTTACTCCTATTTTATCAACAAAAACATGTTTTCATTATAAATAATACATAATGGAAACTCATTTCCGTTATGTACAATATATAATAGAAATGTGTTTTCATTGCGTATTGAATTTGACATACAATAGAAATGCGTTTTCGTTGTGTTAATTTTTTTAATTGAAATATTAATTATAATATAATTTAATCTTTTTAATATTAATAGAATCAATTATAATATAAATTACTCTTTTTAATTGAAATTAAATTAAATACGATATAATTTATCATTTTTAATAGTAATCCAAATAATTATGATGCAAATTTTTCTTTTTAATAATAATCAAATTAATTATGGTACAATTTTAAAAAATATACGATACAAGTTACTATTTTTAATAATAATCGAATTAATTATGATGTAAATTATCCTTTTTAATAATAATCAAATGAATTATGATGCAAATAACCGTTTTTAATAGTATCACAAATTGCATCATAATTAATTCAATTACTATTAAAAAGGGTAATTTATATCATAATTAATTCGATTCTTATTAAAAATGGTAACTTGTATCGTATATTTTTAAAATTTTATCATAATTAATTTAATTATTATTAAAGAGAAAATTTTGCATCATAATTATTTTGATTATTGTTAAAAATGGTAACTTATAATAATTAATTAATATTTTAATTAATTTTTAAAAAAATTAATAAAACAGAAACGCATTTCTGTTATGTATCGAATTTGATATACAATGGAAACGCGATACGCATTTCTGTTGTGTATGGAGGGTACACCCCCTAACACAATGAAAACACTTTTTCATCAAAGAATATTTTTGAAAAAAAAATTAACAAACAAATCTTGGGATGAAAAAAGCAAAAATTTGGTTGGAAATAGGAAATAGAAGTACCAATATTTCAAAAATTGGGCTATAAAACACCTGACTAAAACTTATAAACAATAAGAAGAAGAAAATAATATGTAACAGATTAACAATTAAATAATAATAATACAAATAATAACAATATTGATAATCATGATAATAATATTAATAACCATAAAAATAATAATGAATATTGATATAAAAAAATAATGAATATGATAATTGTTACGATAACAAGTTTAACGTTATTTATGATAAATAGGGTCTATACTAAGGAATCGTGTAATTTAAATCATGGGATAAAATGCTAAACCTATTAGATAACTTTTTGTGTGTGTACAATGATTACTGAGATTAGAATTTATGACCTCATACTGACATGCATACTACCCAAACCTATTGGATAACTAAAACAACGTTTAGATATATCTTGGAGTTGAAAAAAAATCTAAAAATGCATCAATTATTAGAAGGACCCAAAGGATGCAAAATTATGTGAATTTTAATCTAAGACATCTAAAGAAAACAACTAATAACAACAACAACAATTTTAGAGGAACTAAGTGTAAGGTGAGGTATTCCATAAAATTAAAAAGAGATTGAAATTTAAAACTATTTAGTTAGAATAAAGCTTTGTTATAAAATTTAATAAAGTTGAGAATAAAACTATGAATTTCTAATCCTTAAGGATGAGTGATGGTAAGGAGGGAGGGAAGGATACGCGTAAAACTTGCCTTATATGTGATTTAATTATTCTCTTATTATTGTTGTGATCAATTATGAACAAATTGAGTCCACAACTGTTACCACCACCATTGTCGTTGCTGTCATCATTGTCACCACCACCAATATCAACGATGACAGTGCAGGCAACAACAGTGATGGTAGTGGTGGTGGCGGCAACGATGGTGGTGGAAGCAGCAACGATTATGGCAACAGGAAAAAGAAGTTACATGATACAAGATACATCTTATTATCCATTGTTAGATTTAAAAAAAATGAAGAGTGAGGATTAAGAGTAAATCTAAAGACTTACTAATGAATGAAAGAAGCTAAACAATTGATATTGGGTAACTATGTACTCCCTCTATTCCTAATCTTTGGTTGTTTTAACATTTTTTTTTTTTTTGGAACTTTGGTTGTTTTAAAAATCCAATGTGCAATTGTGCATTTTTTTTTTCTAATTATACCCTTACATATAGTGGAGTAATTAAGATTGTTTCTTAGTGGACTATTAATAAATTTGATTTTTACAAGGTACTTATAGTGTAACATAATGTAAAATAAACCCATTTAATGTGATTCTAAACCAACGGAGAGATATGACAAAATTTCTTAAGTATTGTAACTCCAGTGACTTCTAGAAGACAATTAGGAATCGAAGAATGCCTCCATTGAAAACAAGCAATCATATATGTGGTATATGTAATTTTTGCTAAAAAGAAAAATTCAAACAAAACATTTTCTCTATGAGGAACTTTTTCATATTAAAAGCAAGTTGTAAACAACTTCCAACTTTACGACATTATTCCAAAACAACAGTTCAATCAAGTGACAACGAGAAGATTTATTTGTAGTTGTGAAACAATGTCACCGAAAATGAAAATAATTTTCGGCTTGATGAAGAAGTTTTCTAGCGAGGCAGAGAAATTGGTGGGTGAAGAGAGAGAGAGAGAGGAGCGAAACGGAATCAAAAAGTTACCTGTAACTAAAGCCAAGAAAACAAAGAAAATGAGTTTGATAGAAAGTAAGAATAAAAGAAGTAGCGGGATTTTTTTTTCCTTCATGGTAGGTGGTATCACTTTAATACTATGTTAGAATTCATGGTTGAAATCAAGAGAGAAGAGAAAATCAATGAAAATGTATAGAACTGAAGATTATAATAATTAGAATAGAATGAAGTGTATACAAATAATGGTTTATATACTAAAAAGCTAACCAAAACTAACCAACCTCCAACTAATTAACTAATAGAGTAATCAATCTTTAACTAACTAATTCCACTAACTATAAATATAATACTAGTTCAGTCATTGGAAGCCTTAAGTGGACATTAGTACCCACTATAGTGGATCATTAATAATTTTTAGTAGATTTTGTAAAATAATAAATAGGGATAATTTAATTTAAATTTATATAAATTAAATATTTCTTAATTTATATGTAAAAACTTTAAACAACTAAAGAATAAAAACTAAGAGAATAAGTTAATTCAATTCAATATTAAAGGATGCTAGCGTGAACCATGCTTTCATGTGGTTTACAATGATTCACCTTCTTTTTACCGAATATAACAAGTGATTTAGTTTTTTTTTTTTTTTAAATATCAATTGACTTTTATGTCCTTTGTTGTTTCTTCTTTCCTAAAGAGTCCGATGACAACATCGCTACACCCTTCGCTCAAACCAACCCACTAATAACTCTCTACCACCTACGGTGGCCAAAAAAAAAAAAATTGCACACACAATCTCAATTGCCTGACACACACTCTCAATTCAAACAAACAAAACAAAGCACATGTTGGAGGAGCGGGGTCATTTTCGTGAACGAGAGTGAGGATGTGATGTTTGGGTTTGGGTAAGGTGTAAATCCAAGGGTGAACGAGAGTGAAGAAGCGGTGTTTGGGTTTGTGCGCAATGTAGATCCAGGGGTGAACGAGAGTGAGGATGCGATGTTTGGGTTTGGGCAAGGTGTAGATCCAGGGGCAAACAAGAGTAAGGATGCAATGTTTGGGTTTGGACACGGTGTAGATCTAGGGATGAACAAGAGCGAGGATGCGATGTTTGGGTTTGGACACGGTGTAGATCCAGGGGCATGTGTGTAGAATGCGGCCTCGTCGACATCGTTTGGTGAGTGAGGAGCAGGGTCATGGGGATTGTTTTGGTTTGGGCGCGATGCTTGATGGCTTCTCTGATAACGCTGGTTCACGAAACAATGATGTTGATGGCTCCTGAAACGGCGTCGGTGGTGGTTCCCAAAACGACGCATGCCCGTCAATGAGGATAACATTCATAGTATTTGAGATAAGGACAAATTGGGAAAGTTGATTTAATCCCTAAAAATAATTTTAAATAAAAAAACTAGAAGAAAAAAAAAGTTACAAGTAATTCCTCTCAACCCTTCAATGTTTTAATATTGGCTAAACATATAATTTAGTCTCTATACATGTCGCGGATTATTAATTTGGTTATTATACATAAAAACTTATTAAATCGGTCTCTATACGTGTAAATGTTACCGGTTTAGTCCCTGCCGTCATGACACCATTTATGGATTCTTAATTTGGTCATTATAGATATAGCGCATTCTTAATTTTGTTCTTGTATGTATAGTGCATTCTTAATTTGATTCTCATACATATAATACATTCTTAATTTGGTCTCTACAAGAATTAAGAGTACGCTACATGTATAAAAACTGAATTAAGAATGTGCTATACGTATATGGGCCAAATTAAGAATCCGCAATATCTATATAGACCAAATTAATAATTTATAAATGATGTCATAACAGTAATGACTAAATTAAGAATGTGCTATATATATAAAGACCAATTTAATAAATTTTATATATAAAAATCAAATTAAGAATTTAAAACTTATATAAAAATTAAATTTTTAGTTTAGCTTTTAATATTAAACCTAATGAATATAATTGCATTCACCACCATGAATCATATGAGACAGGAATTCCCTCTAACCACTCCCAAAATATTAGGTTCAAAGGTGCTTTTAGTATATTTATCTTCCTTGGGTTTGATAAGACAAGTATACTCTTTCAGTTACAATTCCAGATAGAATTTGGTTCAGTCACGGCAATTCCAAACTCGGCCAAAGTCATCGCCCCTTTATTTGAAGTGTTCATTCTGACTGCTAGCTGTCAGCTTCTCTCGTGCTTCTTTTTTTTTTTCCGGAGAAAGGATATGTATCGTGAGGGCCACTTTTACTAGATGTCTCTGTATTTTCCTGGTCTCAACGTAACACGAGGGTCACCTTGACCATGTCCAATTGTCAATCTCTCTGTGCTATTAAATGAGTATTGGAAGAAATTTTGTCGTTCTCGTCTGACACTCGATGATGCTTTGGAACGAACCATTCGTCCTGTAACACAGAGGAATCTGGAAGTCCGTGTCGAAAGCAAACAAGACGCCGTTTCGATTGGCTTCCTACGAATCAGAAACAGAAATTAGTATTACACAATGCCGTTTGTTGAACGGCGTTTGCCATTATGTTGACACTATAACGTCCAAATTTACGGTAGGAAAGGAAAGTTTATAATATAATACTACTATTCAGACGCGTTTATTGATTGATGTACCAAAAGTAAAACAATATATATATAAGGATATCAGATATCAAACTTTGTTAAATTACATATTTAATAATTTTAATAAAATATAAATTCGACTAATTCAATTATTAAATTTGATATTTTTATTAATTAAATTAAGTATATAAAATTTTATATAATTTTAAAGTTATTTAATAATTCATCAAATTACTTTATTTTAATATATAATATGTTATTAAAATATATATAAACATTTAATATTAGATGACATATTTAAAAAAATTTAAATAATATGAAATTTGATATATATGATTATGAAGATAATATCACAGTTAAATAGATTAAATTTACATTTAAAAAAAAATTATTGAAAATATAAGTTAACTAAATTTGACATCTAATTTCAATAGATCCTCTCTCTTTATATATATATATATATATATATATTGGTGGGTAACTTTGTATTGAAATTGGAGGTTCTGGGTTATCCACTTGCAGTGGTGTAATGACTTATGAGTAACAACTACTGGGATCAGCAAAACATTAATTAATAAATCTTCACGCATTTATCAATTTACGAGAAAAAAAAAACACAGAAACAAAATTAATATCTTATATAAATAGGAATAATGATAAATTTAACACCTTTATATATATATACAATCCTAAGTTAAAAAAGAACAATATGAAAAATAATAGATATAATAAATAATGTAATAAAAAAGAAAAAGAAATATAAAAAGTATAAGAATTTGAACGTGAAAAAAATTATAATTATGTAAAAGGTTAAATTGATATTTTTGTGTGCTTTTTATAACATAATACTATTTTATTAACATGAAAAAATCAAATTCATTAAAAACTACTTTATAAAATTTTCACCTCCATTTTTATCTCATAACATTTAAAAATAAAACGAAAGACGATTAATGGGGAAATGTCTTGATTAGCATATACTTTTATTCCACGGCTTTGGTGACCTAATAGGAAAACCTCAAACTACTGTCTTTCCATTTCTTGGGGACTAAGGCGAATGCCTTTCGGTGTGTACCTCTTTTTTTTTTGGAAAGGAGTCTTTATGTGTACTTTTCTACTTAGATATGTTTGATTTATGAAAGAATGTAAAAGAAAAGAAAGTAAAAAGAAAGAAAAGAAATGGAAAAAAATATATAAAGTAACATGATTTTTTAAATTGTTTGATAGGAAAAAAAATAAAAGAATTTTTTTTTAAAAATCCTTTACATGATTGTGTAAAATTAAATTATATATATATATATATATATATATATATATAATAACATAAATATCACTAAAAAGAAAAAAAAGGACAATTTAGGTTTTTTTATACAAAATAAACTCATTGCTTCACTTTCTCCCCATTTTTAGATGGATGGAATTTCAAGATGGGTCTCACAATTTATGTTCCTTTCTTCCATTTCATTGAACAAACCAAATGAGTGGAAAAATTTTGGTAAATGTGTTTTTCGTCTTTCTTCAATCATTACCCCCATAATCCATCCTATTGAACAAAGCATTAGTGAAAGTTTTTTACTTTTCTTTATGAGAAAACAGGCTATACACTGTTTTACACTGTCATTCAACTACAAACCATTATTTATTGTTTGTTAACTTTTCTAATAAATACTTTAAAAGTTATATCAATGGTAATTTGTAATTGATTGACAGTGTAAATTTTTTTATACTAATAGTACATAACCATTAAACTCTTTCTTTATTGGTTGTCTAAAAGCTAAAAAGGATTTATGAATAATAAATAGAAGAAAATTAAAAAAGAAATTAAGCAACCTTCTTAGAAAACATGTATTTTAGAGCACATCCTTGAAGAGAGAGGAAGAGTTTTAAGTGTAATTAAGTTTCAAATTAATAATTAGTCCAATCGCCAACTCCAAGGACCAAAGTTTGTAGGAAAATATCGGCTCTTATTAAAAAGTCAAAGGCTCTAAATATGATAATTAAAAAAAATAGTTTCTAAAATTAAAGGAAAACTCTGGAGTTATAAAAAAAATTATCCAAAAATATATGTGTATGCATTGGAAAATAGTCTACTATTAATTATTACAATCCATTTGTAAAGAAAAAAAATAAGTGTAGTACAATGTGAAAGTAAAAAAAAAAAAAATGTAGTACAATCCATTTCAGGAAAATAAAAATCGATCACATGTATATTTTTGGTTTTCTTCTTTTCGTAATTGTCCCTCACGTTACTTCAGCACAATCGAACATTCCACTTTTCATAAATTGTATGTAGATAATTCCACGAAATGGAAATGCGGGCATTTTATTAATAAATAAATAAATTAGCTTTCAATTCCATTCAAATTGAGGTATGGATGTAACATTCTACACATTGCTGGACATGCGAAACCTCCCTTTTTCCACATATTTTACAAGCAAATCGGACAAACATAAAGAATTGCAAAAGTCCAAAGAAACTTATATTATTAAGAACTTAATAGTTGCCAGCTTTTGCCAGCTCCCAGTTCATCATTAAAATTTAATTACAAACACACACACACACACTAGTGAAGACTTTGCCCCTTATAGTCCGAAAAATGACAACTGGATACATTGGAGTTCCACAATTTGTCACATGGTCATCTTATTCCTTTCCTGCCACGTGTATTGTTAAGTAGCAGTTCCCTCTGGTTCCAGCTGCGCATAGGTCCTCTAACTCTCGACTCCTCTATCATCATGTTCTCCACAGCACTGTAGCACTAGCACGACAACAAAACATGCATCATACAGTATTTTCTTTGCAAATATTATACTGTATATTATTTTATATTTGCAATTGAAAGATGAACACGCTAGTTGTTTTCCATTTGCAACGGCTAGCTTAAATTATTCTTTGTTTCTTTCTCCTCCATTATCAAATATGTATCTAACATAATGAAAGGGTAATGTATCCAATTTGTCAATCATATCATGCAAAATTACCTTAATAAATATGATGTTACCATTAAAAACAGAGAAAGGGTCAAAAGAAAAAATAAAGAGGACTTTTTCACCTGCTGCAGGGTTAGCAGTTCGTGTAAGAATAATTAGCATTGATCGTTTAACTATATTATTTTAGATTCTAAAATTCTTTATATACAATAATTAAAAAAAAAGTTGTTATCGGGCAAAGGACAAGAAACGAGTGGCCTCAACGCGGGTGAAGTACCCCGCGTTTTGACCTGATTCACTACTACACGACCGAACCCATCAACGGACTAAAAAGAATACACGTGTGAGCTCTAGATCATTGGTTAGAAAGTGAGGGTACTCTAGTAAAATGGTAGAACTACTTTATGAGTTGTTGAAAAGTTATGGTCTTTCGGAAGAAAGAAAAAGTACGAATAATGATATATTGCTTTACTTTAAAAAATTAAAAAAGTAATTTTTAAAAAATAAGAATTTTTTCTTTTATATTTTGTCTTCCATTTAAATTTTAATTCTTTTCCTTTTTTTTTCTTCTTAAACAAATAGAGTGTTAGAGTGAAAAAAAGTTTAACACGGAAGAGAGAGTGGGAAGTGTGGAGTTAGGATTAGGAAAATGGTTGAAAAAAAGGCCGTACACAGGGGTGGCGGAAGACAGCGACTGCTCACTGACCCTCGAAACCGACACGTGCCTGATCCAAAGTGGTGTTGAGGTAATATTGAGCAACCACAATGGACAAAAAGGCAAACTACGTACACACATTCACAAAAATCATAGTGCCCAATGTAAAATCCCCAATTTGGACACAGCATCCACATCTGCCAGCTAATAATTGCTACAATTACAACTACATAGCAAAAAAAAATTGTACCAGCCCTCGAAGAAAATTCAAACGAAGGTAAAAAAAAAAAGACATCGAGTGTTGCACATCACACCGCCCTGCGTTAGTCCACGATATAATGGAGAATGGCCAATGGCCAGCAAGGTACACATAAATATATAGCAGTGTTGCAAATTAAATTAAGACATTGGAGTTGGAGGAATCTTGGCGCATTATTGATGCATTAATCGCTGCTGTCCTTTAACCACAGCTTTGAAGCCCCCCACTTCGAAACTTGCCTCTTTTTATATATTCTGTTCCCTTATCGTCTTCCACTGCTCAACTCTCCTCTCTCTCTCTCTCGCCACACACGCACAAGCAGCAGTTCCTCTTTTTTTCCCCTTTCTCTAGTTATAATGGGTTCTGGTGCAGTACAATTGTTTCTGATCTTGGGGCTCTTGGCTACCTCGTGCATAGCACAAGCCCCAGGAGGTGCACCCTCACAGCCACCGACATCAACCCCACCACCACCACCCAAATCAGCACCAGCCCCATCACCCACCCCAAAAGCTCCAACACCGGCACCAACACGAACACCACCTACAGCTGCCCCCACACCTCCTCCAGCTTCTTCTCCTGCACCCTCTCCTCCTTCTCCACCAGCACCTGCCTCTTCCCCATCTCAGTCACCCACCCCTACCCCCTCTTCTACACCTCCACCTACACCTACACCTACACCTGGCTCATCAGCTTCACCTGGTGGCTCCGAGGCACCACCACCCTCTGCTGCATTCTCCCTCAGCAAGGCTTTCATTGCTGGCTCGGCTCTCGCGGGTACCTTCCTGGCCATGGTCATGGCTTAAGAAAGAGTTAATGATTTGGATTCGTCCACGTGGAGGCACTTCGGCCCTTGATCTTCTTTTTCACAGACGGATGGACGGGATCTATTTGATTTATTTATCCTCTGGTCTTGTTCAGTAGCGTTTCTTTTTTCTTTTTTTTTACTTTTTCGGGGTTTTTGTGTTTTCTCTAGTTTTGTTTTTCGTTTATGTGTTTGTTCATTCGAGATTTGGGAGGGGTGGCAGTTGATGATGATGATGATATTCATGATTATGATGATTGTTTGGTAATTCATTGTTTTGGTGTCACACGTGTATGTAGATGACCATGATGATTTCATTGTACATCTAATAATTGAAAGAATAAAACAGTTTGTCATTCTTTTTACTTACAAGCTTGTTATGTGCCAAATCCTCTTGTTCCCTTTGGCTGAACGAGACCCATTGCAGATGCAAAATTACTCACTTCCTTCTGATCCAGAAATCTCAGTGTGGAATACATGCGTAATTATCTGAATTTGTACACAATATACTCTAGTTTTCTTTTTCTTAAATGAGTGCTTTAAGTGGACGATAGATATCGTGGCACGTAATTACGAGGTTTTTTAAATTGAAAAGAAAAAGTAAATGATAAGATTTTTTTCCCCTTTCCATTCTGACCACAGATCCACGAGGAAGCATAAAAGAAGGGGGGGAGTGGGGAGGAAATTGCACTCATCATTTAACATTTTTTACGTACGTCTAAATAAATACTACTAAAGTTAAAATATATAAATGCAGAAATTTTAGTAAAATACATACACTGCGAATCGGTAACCCGTGTCAAGTTTATGATCGAGATGTTTTGAGGAAGAGTTTTTTTTTTTTTTAAAGTTATATCTGTTAATTACATCACATGTTTGTAAGGATGAGCTTTTAATTAAAAAGAAAAGTTCTCACAAAAATCTTAACAAAGAAGATTTACTTGGTATTCTTCACAGGGAATTAACTTTTTCGTCACAATCATGCTACATTTGTTAAATATATTTTAAACTCACAAGACTTTTTGGCATCATATAGGAAAGGAGACATTTTATCAGATGTGATCAAGTCATAAAAAGCTAAGTAAACCATTCGAGTATAAAAACAGTTTGATAATTAACCAATGTAATAACCCCTAATCAAAATATTTCCAGTGTTACAATTTGATCTAAGTTTCATATTAATTATAGGCCTCTAAAATATATAGCTCTCTGTATTTTCATACAACTGGCTCCCGTTTGCTTAAGATACGGAGTGGTTCATAAGTATAAGCTTTAGCTAATTAAAATTAACACTTCCATTATTTAAACATAAAAAATTATATACCACACCATATTCAATAATTTTTATTGTTTAGTTATTTTTTTATTATTTCCGTATATACATATCTGAAATATACACTCTACAGTACGAATTAAAAGTACAACTTTTTATCTATTTTTGATGTTAAAAAACATTTTTCCTAAAATTAGAATGCCATAATTTTTTCCATGTGACGTTAATAATGATGAAAGAGGCTTCTCAATGTCCGGCTTCTTTCTCAAGTAGAGAACGTGGCTTTCCTTGTCTTTTCCTTTCAACATTGTTGATATTAGTTTAATACCCGATCAATTCCATAGAAAATTGACATCCTGAGACCATATTTCCAAAATATAATACTATTATGTGAAAGTGGCAAGCACGTACTAAGCCAGTAGCCAGTAGCCAGATAGATGACTTCAACAAGAATTTGTATTATTGCAAGCAAGTTGGATCTGATTAGCGATTGGTTAAACTGCTAACCTGACTTTACTAGTGGATTAGATCGATGTGGTTAGCATATAATTTTCTGGGGTAAATGATTAAGAGTATATTTGATTTCATTCTCTTCTGTTTTGAAAAAAAAAGTTTTCTAAAACAATTTTATACCATTTAACAATCAATTTTTCATATAAAATCTATTAAGTTTTAAAATTATTTCTAAAATAAGTGTTTTAAAAACTAAAACAGAAACAATTAAAAAATGTTTTCACATTCTCCTATTTTCTTTAAGTGTGCTATTCAAGTAATCACAGAACAAAATTTTAGAAAACAAAAGGCTAAATTACATTTTTTGCCGTCTATTTTTTTCAACCTGCAATTTTGGTTCTTTATTTTTTAAAAGACATTTAGACTCCCTATTTTTAAAAATCTACAATTTTGGTTTCACCGTCAAATCTCTTGTATTGATCGTTAGTTATTTAACGTTAACTCAGACATGTTAGTACTTAAATGACATGTCAAAGTCAGAGTTAACGTTACAGTCAATGTTGACATGTTAGAGTCAATATTAAACCACTAGCAGTCAATATAAGAGATTTAACGGCGATGCCAAAATTACAAAATTTTAAAAATAAGATGACTAAATATCTCTTAAAAAGATAAAGAGACCAAAATTGCTAATTGAAAAAAATAAAAAAACCAAAAATGTAATTTAACCAAAACAAAAATATGCTCATATAACAAATACTTTCACATATGTTCAAGAAACAAATAAAATTTAAAAAGCAGAAAAATATTTTTGAAAACAATAATAAATAAACAAGGTTTAAGTTGTGCTTTTTCTCCTGTCCGTTCAGTGTATTAAACCATTTTTCCCATTGTATGTTAACAACATTATTTATGGCTTCTCAATCTTTCTTTTTTATACGATGCTTATCAAATAAGGGTGATTTTAATATAGACAAACTTTGTTAGTAAATATGCATGGTCCATATTTTTTACTTGTTATTTTGGGATATCTGATTATATTAAATTTTTTATTTTTGTTATACGTAAATAAATTATAACTTATTCGAACTCCCAAATTTTTGTAGATATCTTATTTTTGACTTAATTATGTTTTTAGTTCTCCAAATTTGAAAAATGTACTTTTTTATTTTTTAAATTAAAAATTAATCTTTTTAATCCTTTAAATTTTAAAAATTCTTGTTTTGGTCCTTTTGAACCACTTACAATATCATTTATAAGACAGATTGAGTTAGCTGTACAATATCAGTTGATTTCAGTGTGATGTTTTCACTGACAGAGACATTACTGGGTGAGTTTTGTATGGCAGATTCACTAACTACATTTAGACAAAAAGACCAAAATAGAAAATTTTAAAATTTGAGGATTAAAAAAATTAATTTTTAATTTAAGAGACTAAAAAAATACATTTTTTAAATTTGGGAGACTAAAAACATAATTAAGTCTTTTTTTTATTCCAAATTTTTTGTTGATTATTTTACATTTCAGTCCTTCACCTTTACTTTTTGCATTTCAGTTCTTCATCATTATCCGTGTGCTACATCTCCGTTGAGTGCAGACCAAAAGCAACTTGTTAATTACATGAAATCCATCTCTTTCCCATCCAATAAAATTAGAGGAGCGGTGACGACACATTTTTTAATACATTTTTTTTACTACATTTTATTATTAGTTAAAATTTATTAAAAATATAAAAATATGAGAGAAACATATTAAATAAGATATGGGTAACAAAAAATTATAATTTTCAATAAATTTTAATTAATAATAGAGAATGTATTTATAAGAGTGTTAGAAAATATGTTATTACTATAAAACGTGTGGATCAACTGAGGCAGAGTTGTTCCAGGGTCTCGAGTTTGAGCATTGTATATGTAGCTACATTAAATATTCAAAAGAAAAGTTTTGTCACCTATAGAGTGATTCTAATCGACTCAAGTAGGATTACCTCTAATTAAAAAAATACATATAATCTATACCAAAAAAAGAGAGTATGTTATTATTCCTCCCAGACTTGATTATAAGAAACCAAAAAAAGTTCGGTAAACTTAAATGTAAACAAATTTTAACTACTTTTATCCTATTTAATAATATCATTTCAAAAATATCTTTCAATTAATTAAAATTCTATTTCTAATAATTCTTTTTTATTTTTCGTATCAAGTTTTTTAATAAAAGACACTTTAGAAAAAAAATTATTTTTTAAATATGATTAATAGAATTAACTAATATTAGTTAACTTTCTTAATTAGCATAAATATTAGTTAATTTTGCTTATATTTAAATACGAAGAAAGTACTAGCTAGCATTTCTGGTAAAATTATCTATGTCTGTTGAGATAACAACGAAAACCAATTTCTTCCCTTTCTTGCTTTTGGTGGAGGAATTGGTTCATTTTCTTCCATGGCTTCTTGGTCCTCAATATCATTGGTGGAGGCATTGGTTCTACTCTTGATTCCCTTCTGCGGGAGTGTCTGTCTGTGGATCAGGGCAAGAAATCAAAGCTTGATTTCGCCACCGTCTACCCTTCTCTGAGTTTTGGTGGGTTTCAATGCTTTGCTCTACCTCTTTAAAATCAACCCCTTTGTTATTAATCTTGTTGTCCAATCAGATAAAATCAATGGGTCACATGAAGCTTCAGACGGTGGTGGTCTAACTGTGATCAAGGTGTGGTGGGGTGAATGTGAGGAAATAGGGTATTTTATCAATTTAAAAAAAAAAATTATCACGTAAATAGATATTATCTTTATATCCGTCAGTAATTAAAATTTTTTGCTTTCAAACATTTCAAATTATTTTTCTTTATCTTTGTATTTTTTATTTCTATCTTCAAATTAAATTTTAATATTTTTTTAAATATTAATAGTTAAAAATAATTTTATATCATAATTTAAATTACAGAAAACAGACTATGCACTAACAGTATAAAGTAGTTTCAGACTGTCATTCAATCACAAATCACCATTTATTGTAAATTTGTTAACTTTTATAATTAATACTTTAAAAGTCATATCAACGGTGATTTCTGATTGATTAACAGTGTAAAACTTTTTATACTGACAGTGCATGACATTAAACTCTTTAAATTATTTATTATAATTATTCTAAAATATAATTTGTATATTTAAAACATTTATTAATTATAAATTTTAATTATATCATAATTTATATATTAAAAAATATTTTTTTATCATGAATTTTAATTATATAAGAATAAACATTTATCATGTATAGTACACACAACTAATTTTAGTTTTACAATAAAATTTATTAAAATAAATTTAATAAAAAAATGCTCAATCAAATTATTTACTTAAATACATTCAAAATAAAATACACCTTTTATATAATTCGTTGATCTCTTACTCAGCATAAATGGGAGTTTAATTCTTTAGATCATCAATAATAATTAGATAAAGTCCTTTTTAAAATGATAATTTTGTTATGAAAATAATATGAAACTATAAAAATTTAAGAACTAGAGAAGATATAAAATAGAGAGAACAAGAGAATGGAGAGAATAGGGAGTTTCTTATAATCCAATAATGGAGTAGCCTATTTATACATACAAATTGTAACTACATGGTTACAAATGGTTTAATAGTATTAAGGCAAATATAAATAGTCATAATTTATAATAAATATGGACAGCCACGATTAAATATTCATAATACTCCCCCTTAGATGTCCATTATTTAAAAATGTGCCTCGTTAAAACCGTACTAGGAAAAATCCTGTGGGACAAAAACTTAGTGAAGGAAAAAGAGTACATCATTCTTTAATACGTTGTCATATACTGCCTCATTAAATACCTTGTCAGGAAAACCCAATGGGACAAAACCATGGCGAAGGGAAAAAGAGTGTAAAACATATTTATTTCTCCCCTTCATGCAAATAACTATCTTTAAGATGGTGAAGGCCAATCTTTTGTGCTCGTTACTCAAAATTTCGCTCACTTATTTTGGTTTGTTTCATATATTTTCAATAAATTGTTGTACCACCACATTCAAATGAATATCTTGTTTGTGATATATCGTTATGAAAATTTGACAAATAACTTCTAAGATAAGGAAGTATATGCTTGATTTTATTTCAATATCTTCATGCAGGTGAAGAATTATATCTTGTTAGTAAATTCACAACAAATGATATATTAAGACATGTATAATTAACAAGATACATTAGTGCCCCGATAGTATTAATATATGGTACTTCATAATCCAGTAATTCTCCATCACTTTCTTGAGGCCTAAAAGCATATCTATTCACATCTAGAAACCTTACAATCATTAGAGTGCACAACAAATGTGATTTGTCTATATATAATCCTTTAAGCACTCTTGCTATATAAGCTTCTCAACACACAAGAATTTCATTCTTTAAATATTCAATTTACAATCCTAGGCAAAAATTTATCTTTTATAAGTCATTTATCTCAATTTTTTCTTTAAGTAATCCATAGCTTTTGGAAGCTTTTCAGGAGTTCCGATAATAATTATGCCATCTATATAAATATCAATTATGACAAATTCATTTTCAGATTGTTTCATAAAAATACACAAGCAAATGGGATCCTTTTAATATCATTCTTTTATTAAATACTCATTGAGATGATCATACCACATACGCTCATATTGTTTTAGTCTATAAAGAGACTTATTCATTTTCATTGAGTAATCTTCTCAAGAACTTGCACTGTCGGCCAAATTAAATCCTTCAGAGAGTTTTATATAAATGTCATTATCAAGACAATCATATAAATATAGGCTGCAACAACATCCATTAGATGTAAATTGATCCTTTCATGCGCATCCCACTGATTAAGTATTGAAAAATATTTATATTCACTACAAGTGAATATGTCTCTTAAAAATCAATGTTAGGTCTTTGCAAAAATCTTTGAGCTAGAACTCATGTTTTATATCTCATAATTTCACCATAAAAACTCATTTGTATCTAATTGGTTTTACATCTTCAGGTGTATAAACCACATGTCCAAAAATCTAACTAGTTTTACATCGTCATGTGTATAAACTATGAGTCTGAAAACCTAACTAGTTGTACATCTTCAAGTGTATGGACTTCAGGTCAAAAAGTCTATTTGGTTTTACATTTTTTGGAAGGACTATAGGTCCAACAACCTTTCGCTTGGCAAGTAAGTCTAGTTTTGCCTCAATTGAATCTTTCTATATTGGTCAATTATTCTTTGTCTAAAATCTTTGATAGACTTTGGATCTTGATCCTCATTATCATTAATTACATTTTGCACTACAATCTTTGCAAACACATTGTCAATGTTGACTTTATTTTGGTTTCATTGTATTCCCTTCATGACATACTTTGAGATCTCTTCATTTTCACTAATTTCAGGTACCTGAGTTCTTCTAGAACTAAAATATTAATCATGTTAGAAGAATCTTTTGAAGTTTCCATATCCTCAATTTGACCATCTTGCCTTTTAGCTCATTTTCTTATTTGAGAATTTTTATCTTTGGAACCAACGGGTCTATAATGCTTCATGCTTGTTTGAGACTCGTTTTACCATATTAGATTATCAAACAGTGACATCAATTTTTATTGGAGTATTAACAGTTGGTAAATGAATTGTCTTTTAAGCTTCTGGTTCACATTATTTAGTTTGAGGATCAAGATGATAATTCATTCTAACTAATCTCTTTTTCCAACTGCTTATTCTCTCCCCCTAATGTTGGAAAAAATTATTTAAATGACAATTGACAAACTGAACCGTAAATAAACCTTTTGTTAATATTCAACATATTTTATTATAGATAGAGATTCATACTCAACATATATTCCCAACCTTCTTTGAGGACTTATCTTAGTGCATTGTGGTGTAAAAATTGAAAAACATACAACATATCTATAAACTTAAATAGAAAATATTAGATTGCTTACCAAAAATCAATTTCAAAAAGGAAGACTTATGATAACTTGTTGGTATGATGTCAATTAATACCATAATATGTAAGATTGCATGTCTCCAAATATAAATTAGAAGTTTTGATCTCTTGAGTGATGGTCTTGCAATTAATTTTAAACACTTAATAAATGATTTTGCAAGTCCATTTTATGCATATGAACATATGCTTCAGGATATTCAATATCGATTCCAATAAGCATATTAAGAGCCTTATATATAAAGTCACCAACATTATCAATATGTATTTTCTTAATTGGATAATCCGAAAAAAAAAGTTATAAGTCAGATTAGTTAAGTAAGTAATCTCGCAAACATCTAGTTATGAGTTGACAATAAACAAACATATGACCATTTTAGTTGATGCATCAATTAAAATCATAAAATATCTAAATGGTTCACATGGTGGGTGTATTGGTCCATAAATATCACCCTGTATATATTCTAAAAATGTGAGAGATTCATTCTCAATTTTGTTGGTGATGATCAAATTATCATCTTCCCTTGCAAACAAATAGTACATAAGAATTTATTGAATTGAAGAATGTTCTGGCTCTTTAATAAGTGTTCACATGAATTTTCAGTTATTCTTTGCATCATTATAGATCCGAGATGGCCCAAACAAGTTATGCTAAATAATAAACTTATTTAGATTTGTAAACTTCTGGTTTACAACATTATGTGTTTCAATTTGTACTAATATACATGTAGTACAAACCAGATGAAAAATGTGTAATTTTTCTAACACATTTCTTAGTCTAAGTTTTATGATATAAAAACATTTCTCACATTTGAAACTTAATAAGTTTCTATAAAACTTGAAAGAATATAATACAATAATAATGTGTAATTGTGTTTCTTTAAATAAAAATATATTAGCTTTTCCAAAGCTTTCAATTATCTTTTATTGCATAACTAAATAAGAGAAATATATTATTGGATCTTAGTTACAAAATATTGGAATGATTATATTAAAAATGAATTCAATTGTAATTAATTTAAAATTAAAATCATTTACCATTTAATAGCTATTAAATTATAATTTCAAATTAATTTAGAACATTCAAATCACAAATAATAAGTGTTAATCATATCTAATAAAAATGGTAAAATTGGCAATAATGATTAAAACCCATATATTAAAAATCAATTATTCAAATAATTATTTTATAAAAACACATATGTTGCTACATTCACTTCAGGGAATGGAACAGTGCCAATCGAATGAGTCTTATGATTTTACATAAAAATCATTATTTTGTTTCTCCACAAAGAGATAAGAAATCAACTCAGAATATATTTTAAATTCTTTTTTCTCAATATTGCTACTGCAGGAGCATATTTGATGCATGAAAAATAAGAATATATTTCTAACATATTTTATCGATATTTATTTTTCCATACAATTTCAAATTAATAAATGATTAATTCTAGAAATGACATCTTCTCAATCTATCTTTGGACACCAATATAATCCCCAAATTCACTATAATTTTATGCTATAAAGACATACATAATCTTTGGAGGAATAACATGATGTCCTATATATCTTTGGAGGGCTCGATTTGAGTATTTACTCTATTTTATTTCAGCCCTTTTAATCAATGTAATATAGTGGCAATTAAATTTTTGGTCGCATCATGTCCTATTAAAATTGCTTCATATGAAAATTAACCACATGTGAAGACATATCCTGACACAACTTTACTTTATCTTTTTAGAGAAGGAAGTAAGACACGCCAAAATAACAATCATTAGAGTCAACTATAAGCAACCGTGCAACTCAATCATATGTACTTTTGAAAGAATCACAATTTTTTTTTTGGTAGTGGTCATATTTTTTTTTAAATTGTTTCAAATAACAAGTGAATCTTTTACACTATAACTTATAATAATAAAATGATAAAAAATATCACTGAAAATTATCTTTAACAGTGGTATAACAATAGACATATAACGTTATGAAAACACATAATGTATTATAAACATTTAATATATTATAAATGATTATAAAAATAAATTGTAACATAACAATAAATTAAAAATTTAAATGTTATCAAATGGCCAAATATATTAACGTAATTAACCAACATGATATTAACTTAATTAATATTTATTAATTTTGATTTATAATGCAAACATATAAAAATATAATGTATTATTATCAAATATAATAAAATAATATAAATAAATGTGCTAACAATTTTTTTAATTACGTTAAAAGAATTTAATTCCTTTATATCTAATTTACATTATTTAGTAAATAATGTATAATGTACTGACCTATAATAAGTTTGTACTTGCAATTAAAACTATTTCAATGAAATAATTTTAACTTGCACAATACATTAATTTTTGCAATTGATAGAGTCATTATTGATAATAGATGAAATGTAACATATACAAACAAATTTCACTCAACAATATAACTATGAATAGACAAACTATAAAACCAACCACAAGTGTTTAATATATACAATTTATCACTTAATATATGTTTATTGCAATCTATTCATGTAATCATTAATAATGGAGAAACTTTTCAAATAAATGAAAATAAAGAGAAAAATCTCATATTAGCAACACATATGGATGGTATATAATATTACCCATAGAATCCTTATAAAAATTAGTAAAATATATGAAGTTACAAATTTACACATTATTAACACAACTCTTATTTCTCCAAATAGAATTTTGTTTTATTGTTTAAAGAAAATAAATCAAACACATCATAAGCAAAATATGATTCTATATTCCAATATATAAAAGTAACGTAAAATGATTTCAAATATTAACTTGATATAAAAATTAACATAATAATTGAGCAAACATTTGGTGCTCCTAACAATATTAAAGGAAAGATCAAACATAATATATTTTCATGTTCTTTGTCCATTGTTTTTCTTTTCACAATACTTTTTCACTTTTGGTGACAAAATTTCTTCTCTTTTTTTTTTTTGTACTATTTTTCAACTTCTAGTGATTTTTTTTTTACACTTTTGCATTATTTCCTCACTTCTGGTGAGAAAAAATATTTTTAAAATTTCATATTTTTTATAGTGTCTTCAAGACCCCTTGCAAAAAATATTCTTAGAATTTATTTATTTTTATAGAGTCTTCAAGACTCATTACATCTAAATGAATTTCACATTTACGTAAATAATACAATAAAACAAATATTCTACCAAACATATAATACAAATAATATGATTAGAGAGAGAAACTGACCTTAAAATATGAATTCAAATATATGACTTTTTCTTGCAGGTTGTAGTGCCAATAATGAATATGATCAATGGAGAAAAGACATTCGTGCTGATAATGTGTTATGAAAATAACATTAAACTATAAAAATTTTAGAAGTAGGGAAGATATAGAATAGAGAAAACAAGAGAATGGGGAGAGTAGGGAGTTCCTTGTAATATTTTTAGTAATAGAGTAGCCTATTTATATATACAAACTGTAACTGAATGGTTACAAATGGTTTAATAGTATTAAAGCAAAATATAAATAGTCATAATTTACAATGAATATGTACAGCCACTATTACATATTCATAATAAATTTTAAGATATAAACTCTAAATGCTATAATTAAAGTTCGTTTGAAATCATAACGTACTTCTAGTATAATCAATCCATGTTGAGTAATTACATCTTTTTTATATGTTTAGACTTATTATTTAACTTTGTATAAACTTGTATTGTATATATTTTTTACATAGAAGTGTATAAACTCTGACCACTTCACACATATTAATTATAGAGAAAAAAGGTTATACACTGATAGTGTAAAACTATTTTACACTGTCATCCAATCACAAAGCATTATGTATGATAAATTTGTTAACTTTTATAATAATAGCCTTAAAAGTCATACTAACGATGATTTTCAATTGGTTGACAATGTAAAACTTTTTACATTGACAGTGCATGATCATTAAACCCTTAATTATAATATTTACTTAACATTTGTTTACTTAATATTACTCTAGAATTTGCACAATAAAAGAAATATTTATACAAATAAAAAGCAATATACAAGGTCAAGTTTTAAATGAATAATCTTTAAAATTGAATTTGACTTTTGTTTATATATTACTATTCCTCTGTGACTTCACTCCAAATTCAAGAGGTGCATTTTTCTTTGATCGGCCAATTACCATCTTTTAATCAAGCATATATTTTTGGTTTCTTAACAAAAACATTTTAAGGTCAACACCTAACAGAATTGAAAAATGTCATAAATTAATGTATTAGCCTCGGACTATTTAACCCACACTATCTTATAGAAGGTATGCGCACAAATTGTTTTTACTAGAAATATTTTTATATTTAATTAGCTTATATATTGGAGATACACCATTAAGGTATACTAATAAAAATAAAAATAATTTTAAATTCTTCAAAATATTTTTAGTAATTCTTTTAATATTTTTTTTAAAAATTAAATGAATAAGTAAATATTTTAATATTTTAAAAACATAAAAATATTTATTTTTAATTTTAATATTTATTTTAGTATAAAACATTTAGTATTTTAATATATAGGCTAAAATTAAATGGTCCACGAGCCAATCCATTAGCCCACAAACCAAGCCCGTTTTACTTGCAAGTTATGCAGACTAGGCAGAAAAGGCTTGCATCTAATTGGGTTCAATATTTAGAGGTCATAGCTTGCACAGACCATGGGCTAAATGGGTCATTCGTCGACCTTGACTCATATACTCAGGTCTACAGTTTTTAGTTTTAATTTTTTCAATTTTTAGTTTGTAGTTTCAATTTTTTCTAGTTTTAAAAACTAATTGTCAATTTTATAATTTTTCTTTAAAATTTTAACTAAAACAATGTGAGTTTTTCACATGTGGCTGCCATGAAAGAATATGAAATGGAAGCATAATAGAAAAGAAAAAATTCAAGTTTTTTTTATGAGCTTTTGTGGGCTAAGCCCTAAGTGAGCCATGATGATATCATATTAAAAAGTTCAGATTTAATTTGTACTCAAAATTTAAAGTTTGAGTCCTACATTTCATAGGTGGGTTCAAGTTAAGCTAGTCACAGGCTTAATGTAGGTCGCAAACTATAACTAGTCAAAAAAAAAAAAAAAAAAAAACTCAGATTCAATTTGAACTTATAAATTGAGGCCTAAGCCTAGTTTGTATAGGTATTTTGCGAGTTAAGCCAAGATCTAACTATGGTGGGATTGGGTTAAAAGGCTTAGATTTAATTCATGCTCAAAATTTAAAGTCAAAGTTATACATTTCATTGGGTGGGTTTGGGTTGGGCCGATTGCAGGCTATAACAGGTTGGGCAAAAAAGTTCACCTTCAACGTAGACTTCTTAAATGATGCCCAAGCCATGTGAAGGCCCAATTTGTATAGGCTTTTTGCGGGCTAATCCTAAATTGGGCTAAAAAGGCCCAAATTTAACTTGGGCTCAATATTTAAAGCCCAAGCCCAACATTTCATCAAGCAAATTTAGGTTGAGCCAATCACAAACTCAATGTGGGTCACATTCTATAATGGGTTAGGCCAAAAAAATCAAGTTCAATTTAGATTTCTAAAATGATGCTCAAGCCCAATGAAAGCCCAATTTGTATGGACTTTTTACAGGCTAAGCCTAGATTTGGGGCATGCTCTGATTAGGCTAAAATGGTACAGATCTATTTTGTACTCAAAATTTAAAGTTCAAGTCCTATATTTCATTAACGCTATGTTTGGTAGAAAGGAAGAGAAATAAAGAAGAAATAGGAGAGGAATATGAAAGAGAAAAATTAAAATATTAAAAAAAAAAACATAATCGATTATTTTTTGCAACATAATCAATTATGTTGCATAGTTGTGTTCTACTTCCGTGCACTTCTGCTTGTTTTTGCAATGAAATAAAAACTAGCCATAGTTTCCTACACTTCCGCGCAACCAAACGATGCTTCAATCCTTCCTTCCACGCACTTCGTTGCTCTTCCTGCCCACCCCCCTTCACTTCTATGTTACCAAATAGGGCATAAGGGAGTTTGGGGTGGCACAAACTCAATGTGGGTCATGGGCTTATAGGCTAAGCCAAAAGAAACCCTTATTTAATTCAAACCTCTAAAATGAGGCTCAAGCCTAGTGAAGTCTCGATTTGTATGAGCTTTTGCAGGCTAAATCTAGATCAAGGCATGATCGAATTAGGCTAAAAATGCCTAGATTTAATTTGTGCACAATGTTTAAAGTTCAAACCTAACATTTTATCAATAGGTTCAGGTTGAGTTGATTAGGCCACCTTATCTTGCCACATTTAGCGATGATTGAACTAAAGGCAAAAAAGACTATGCACGAGATGAAGAAAGGTAGAGAAAAATATCAAAAATGACTAGACAATTACTAAAAACTTAAAATTAAAACTTTTTTTTTTCGTTTCCAAAAATGAGTTAAAAAAATTTTAAAATTTATTTTTAAAAAATTTCAACTCTCTTTTATTTAAACATGTTTTGTTTTTAAACTTAAGTTTAAAAACAAATAATTAGAAACTTACAACCACCCAAATAGTGGTAAGCTAAAATTCCTTTTAAAAACAATATAATAACGTCATGTTTAGATAACTTAAGAAATTTTCAAGAGACTTACAAGACAATGCACTAACATTTAAGATCAAATTGATTGACATTTATTAATTTCAAAACTAAATTAATTTTTCTTAATATAGAAAATCAAATTGATTAGTAATACTAAGAGAAAATAGATTATGCACTGACAATGTAAAACAATTTTATACTGTCATCCAATCACAACCCACCATGTATAGTAAGTTTGTTGAATTTGATAATAATCACCCTAAAAGTTACATTAAAGTTGATTTTCGATTGGTTGATAGTATAAAAATTTTTACATTGATAATGTATAGCAATTAAACTCTAATACTAATTGTAATAGTTAAATTGATTTCTTTATAATATTAAAGATTAGATTAAGTGTTTGTATCAAATTTATAAACCAAAGTAATATTTCGCTCATTCTCTAGCTGTTACTTAAATCAGAAATGCTCTTAGCAACCAACCCGTTTTCTTAGAAACCTTTACGAAACATTTGTTAGAGCCACGTATGAATTTTTGTTTGTTTTTTTTAAATATTTAATTGCAAGAACTGTGTTTGAGAAATAACTCCTTATTGCTACTTCTCCTCGTAATTGAAATTTATAAGCAGAATTTATATTATATTAATATCTATTGTGTATCGTATTATCATTTTTAAAGTTAAATTAAATTTAAAAATAAAATAATCAAATTATAAAAGCAAGTGTACATTATTTAAAAAGAAATTAAGTTTGATTTTAAAAAAAGTTAATAGTATCATGTATTAGTTTTAAGAGAGAATAAATAAAAAATAAATTAATAATACGAAAACACATTTTAATTTAATAAGCACAGAATTATGTTTTAATTTATTTTGTTTTTCTCTCGTGTGTTTGGTTAGAAATTGAAAGTTATGTAGACATTGATAGGGGTGTTTGTAGATCGATTTGGATTGGTTTTGAGCCAAAAAGTCATTCGATCCAAACAAGAAAAGAATATGCAGTTCGATTCAGTTAGGCTGACTTTCACAAAAAAATTCTATCTGATCCAATCCAATAAATGCAGTTTGGATTAGATTGGTTGATTCAATTTTTACCGATCTTTGACAATTCTTTAATTTCTTATTTGATGGTTACATTTATCTATTATAGTCATAATTTAAACACCTATATTTCTATTTTCTAAATCCATACATGACAAAAATAAGACATGTAAAGAAAAAATTAAGAAAACTAGCAAATACATTAACTCAACAAGTGCAGTAACTACGAAATAATTCATTACTTACCCGATTGTGTAGAGGGCCAACTGTTTGGCTGCCAATAAATTGTGGACGCTATCATCAAAGAACAACTGAAAAAAGCAAAAGTAATAAAAACAAAAGTAAATAAATAATGTCATTTGTCATAAATAATTTTAGATGTATTTTTTTAAAAGATTTCACTTTTGATCAACAGTCAACGCTTTAACTCCAAGGTTGCAGGTTGTTATAACACAGCATGGCTTAATTCTACTGCAACAACCATATAGCCACTCATCTTTTGAAGTCTGTAATCTATAAATAAAGGTATCATCATTTTGGTTTGGTTTGTTTGGTTTTAGAGTCACCAATCGAAAACCAAACCAAATTGATCAGTTGGTCTATAAAATTATTCAATAAAATCTAAAAAATTTTAGTTTGTTTTAGTTTTCAATTTTTTGGATCAGTTTTTGTTTTTATTTAGATCGATTTGGACATAAATACCCCTACACATTGATTTCTATTAAAACTGTAGTAGTATTATTGTGTATTATTATGGCTTGTTCTTACTTTGACTAGTTTTTTATATAAACAATATTCAATGCACTAACAAATCCTAACAACTTGGAAATGTCGGCGCTTTTTTTTTTTTTTTCTTCCACGAGGGAGTTGGAAATAGTAATATTAAAAGTCACTTTTAATTTATAATCCTTTTAAAATGTCCAACTATTAGAAAGATCATTATGCATGTATCCAGGATTATATATTCTGTATAAAGAGAAGAATTTTTCCGTCAAATGCAACTTTACTTTTCCTTTAATTTCTTTTTCAAAAGGGGATGGTTCGTCCAACTTTTATTGGGATTGGCCACAGATAAAATAAAAGAAATGTTATTAACACTGTATTTAACACATTTTTTTTAACAATCTTTAAAAATTACAAAATTTGTGAATCTTATTTCTTATTTAATGAATTTCACTCATAATTTTGTAGCCTTCAATAAATTTTAATCAATTACAATATGTTAAGAGGAGTGTGTCATAAAATATATTATTAACACTCAAAATAAAAATGTCACCCTAATAATATTTAGAAAGCATGCATTCCCGTTATCAGGAAAGAAAAAAAAAAAATACACTCCCGAGCCTGTTGAACGTGAATAATTATAAAATATACCAAATTTGTTGATATTTTTTAATTATATATATATATATATATATTGAAAGATATATTTTAGGATAAAGTCATTTTTATGTAAGAGTTAGATCATACAATTATATATAGACAATTAGAATTATTTTTTTAAAATTAAATGATTTTTTTAAAAACTTACACGACTTATGTATTTTAATTTTGACTATTTATGATAAAACTTAATTGTCAATATATATTTATTTCACTAACATAAAAAGTCCTCTCATATTTATTTGTTTTACTATTATATATGCGTGCATGGTTAAAAAAGTGATTTATTTTAAAGAAATTCTTATATTAGCAAAAACTAATTTGTTATTGGTTACATTTATAAAAAGTACTTTTATTAAAAAAATAAAGCTTTTTAACTTGTTTGGATAAGATAATATAGAAGTACTCTTTTTTTTCAAAATTATAATAAAGGACCTTAAAAGTACTTTTAAAGTAATATGTTTGTTTAGAAAAAGTACCCTTTGTACATATTATAAATTTAAAATAGATAATAGTAAAAAGACAAGTGGTAGCAACACTCTTTCAAATACTCTCTCTAACACTCTCTCAACTATTAGTTAAAATTTATTGAAAATCACAAATTTTGATGGATTCTACTTTTAAATCAGGTGGAACCCATCAAAATTTGTAATTTCTAATAAATTTTAGCTAATAATTGAAAGAGTATTAAAAAGAGAATGTTTGAAGGAGTGTTGCTAGCATTCCTCTAGTGAAAATACTCAATTATAATTATATATTTAAGTAAATTATACTTGACACTAAATACTTCTCCTTTTTCTACTACTATGTACTAACTCTCCTTAATTATTTGAAAAACATTTCTCCTTTTTTGACTAGTAATTACAGTGATTAAATGCCATTAACATTGAAAAGGCCAATTTCTCAACAAGTCAAAAAGTGAGATGACTTACCATATTTCCACCAATTTGATATGGTTGTCCATACATCGAAAATCTAATACTGATGTTAGATTAATTCTAGTCGAACAATGGTCAGCCTTGTATTAATCAAAAATCCAATACTGATGTTGGATTAATTCTAGTCGAATGATGGTTGGCCTTGTATTAATTGAAAATCCAATACTGATGTTGGATTAATTCTAGTCGAAAAGATTTTAGTATTTATCTTTTTCCTATTCAGTCAAAAGACAAACATTGGGGGCCTCTATTAATATCACCATTTTTCGAGAAGATCAAAAAATGGTCTTTTGAGGACATTTCGAGAAAATAAAAAAGAATGGTCTTTCGAGAAAACATTTCGACTAAGTGCTACAAATTGGTATTTCAGTATACTATTTTAATTAAGTGTCAAAATATAACCTTTTTACTGATCTCACTTTGACATGATGGTAACAAAAAAATTGAAGATCTGGAAAGCATCTAAGACCAAAAAAGTCATCAACGGTGAAGATTGAAGACAAAAGCCATCAACAATAAAGATTTAGTAGAAGTTTGTAGCGGTTATTAGTAGTTATGAATCCTTTGTCTATAAACACTGCTTTGTACCATGTAATAAAGGTTGGACATTGTAAACACTATATATCCTAAGTCCTCGATGTTCATAGATCGACGGTTTACTACAATGTTCTCAACCACCATTTTAATTCCAACAATTTACATGTATGCAAATTTACTTTTCCCCCTATTTATTCTCCAAACTTTAATCTCTTTACATTTTCTGCACTCTTTTTCTACCATTTTCTCTTGCTTGAAATTTCAATTCTTTTCACCTTTCTTCTTAATTCTTTTCTCTTTTATTTACAATTTGTTATCATGATTAATCATTGAAATTAATAAAAATTTAACTATAGACCTAGGGTAAATGGCCTACAGAGGAGGTTAAAAGGCCTCCAAAGAGAGTAAATGTCCCTTTACTCAAAATCTAGAACGGGGTTATGTTTGTTGACAAAAAAGACACAAAATTTCATTATCAACAGTACCCTTATAAAAGAGTTTATTTTAAACATTAAAAATTCAAAAAATTATGTGCAATCTCAAAAACTTGAGGAATATCAATGTAACTTACTTTATATATTTTTATTGAAAGATCCATGCTAGAAGGAAAATAAAAAAGGGAACAAGAATATGCTCATTGCAAGCAGGTAAATAAACTCCCAAACCTCATATCTTCAATCATCCATGTTTTACTAACCTTGTTTGACTGAAACTTTTCATTTTCATTTAATAATTTGCTTGATGAATGCATGATTTTTTTTTCCATTTTTTATTTTGTATGATTGTTCACCTTCTTTGTTCTTGAGTTTATGAGTGCGTTAAGAAAATAGAAGCTAATGAAAAAAAGAATAACTTCACAAAATAATAATTGCAAACAAAAACAAATAAGGACAATTCGATTTGACTCATCTTGCTCATCACTGGAATTGGTCGCTGAAATATTTGTTCCCTGAACCGGATCACATGTCGTGCTTGGGTGCACCATCAATAAGACCCGTGTAACACTAGTGTTTTCTTAATGTATGATTTAGTGGTTTAATAACTAAAAAGTGGAAATTAATATGTGATCATGGTGTTTAAAACAAATAAATAAATTATTGTTGTTGATCGTTGTTGTTGTGTGGTTTTAGTTTTATGTTGTTGTCTTGGAATTCCTGTCTGAGTTTAAGGAACTAAGAAAGTGTGCTTGAGCCAAATGAGAGTGTTGTTGGTGTTGTTTGAGTTTTTGAGGGAAAAATAGTAAAGTGGAGCCAATCGTTAGTTTTGGAGAGTGAATAGAAGGACCCTGAACTTTAGTAGGCCCAAAGCCTTTGTGAGGCCCAAGAGAATTTTAAGACCCCTTCCCCCTCTCATTCTCCCGTCTCCCTCTTTTTCTCGAACTCTCTCATCTCCCATTCTCTCAATTTCTCCCTAACACTTGCTGAAATCCTTGGAGTGTGAGACTTAAATCTAGTGAAGAATCCTATTTCTAGGTGTTGGAGAGCTGTCAGTGACTTGCTTCCACGGAGTTTAGCTTAAGTGTTGGCTTTTCCCACGTTTTCCTTTCCCCAAGCTAGGATTCGGAAGCTCCAAGAGGTAAGGGAATCTTACAAATTCGTTGTTCTGTGTTAGTGATTGTTGATATGCTGATTTCTTGCTTTGAAAACAGTTGAATCGTTGTGGATATTGCCATTTTCGTTGATTTTGGATGAAAAAGGGTTTTGAAGAGAAAAATCTAAGATTTGAATGAGAAACTATGATTTGTGTGATGAAATGTTGAATTTGTTGTGTAATCTGATGCGTATGAACTGGGTTGAGGTGGATTGATTTGTTGGAACCCCATTGATTCAAAAATTTAGGTTGTTTGGTTGAAAAGTTGGAGTTTTCTGCAGAAAAGCATGTTTTTTCGCAATCCTGTCGTAGATAATTGTTTATGGGAGCTTCATAATCAATTATCTGGAGTTTCAAAAACTGTTTTTGTGATTTTGGTTCTAGGAATAATTGATTATGGGATCTCATAATTAATTATCTTGGCTTCAGCAAAGAATTTTCTGACACTGGTTTTGGAATAATCGATTATGAGAATCCATAATTGATTATCCCTACTAGAAAATGAATTTTGGTGCATTTTTACTAAACTGATATAATCTGTTACTACAGTACTTAATATGTTATTTCAGAATTGAATGTACTATTTCAAATTTTTAAAGTTTTCGTGAGGCATTATACAACTATTGGGGAATGATGGAAAGTTGTCTAGTTTAAATATGATTTCTTTAAATTAAAGAAAGTGAATTATTTCGAAGGCTTTTGTGAATCTCAAGATTTACCAATCTTCTAATTGGTTTTCAAAGAGGGTCTTGGTTTTCAAATTTTGGTTGATTAATGGATTTGTTGTGAAGTGGAAGTTGCTTAGATAAGCCCTCCATTAGTCATGAACAAGTCGTTGTGTGAGATTTCTCTCGAGGTATGAGTTGCTTGGATATGGCCTTACCTGTGACTATGCTTGAGGCTGGAATGGGCCTGCATGGTGTTGATAATAGTTGTTGGACCACAGGTGGTGCTGAGTAGACCATGTGGTGTGCATATGTTGCCTTATATATGTATGCATGTGTTGACTTGGTGTTGTTGAGCTAATGTGGCATGTAGGTTATATATATACGCATATGTTGGCTTGTTGTTGTTGGGCTGATTTTGTGGTATGTTGCATGCATTCATGCATATGTTGTCGGTTGAGATTGTGCAGGCCTCATGCCGTGGTGCGGGCAGGCACATAAGTCGAATGGTGACCAGAGTTGCGGCTCAGTTGGGCCTCAAATCTAGTGCCTGGATAAGATGTGGGGTCTTAAAGCTGGGCCTTTGGGATGAGTGAATGGGCAATTACGTAAAAGGCCAAGATAGTGCAGGCCTTGTGTTGGGGTAAGCCAATACCCATATACACTTATCTTAATGAACCACTAAGCTTATTCGCATATCAAAGTTTTTGCAATCCTTGAATGGTGCTTGGATAGGCCACAGTAGGGGGTGAGACCTGGCTGATTGTCCAAGATGTTGTGAAATCTCTCGAGAGTTGTGTCATCATGCATTGACATAGTTGTGGTGGATTGGTTGTGATGTAAAGTTCTTGACTAAGAACTTTTGATATGTGAATGAATGATATATATATACATACATACATACATATACATATACATATATATATATGTGTGTGTGTGTGTGTGTGTGTGTGTGTGTGTGTGGTGGATTGGTTGTGATGTAAAGTTCTTGACTAAGAACTTTTGATATGTGAATGAATGATACTATACATACATACATACATACATACATATATATATATATATATATATATATATATATATATATATATATATACGTATAAGTGTGAATGTTGAGAATTTGTTGATGGTTTCAGAATTCATATGCTATGTTGTGTTTTTTCGTAAGCTTACCCTTACCTTGTTTTGTTGTTGTTGGATGTCTTGTTGCTATTGTTGTGTTGGTGTACCTGTGATGATCACGTCTTACGCCGTGGGAATAGATGGCGATGCTTTAGTAGACTTGGTTTCTCAGAGTTGAGGATGGAGCTGCGAGCTGGACACGTGTGGCTTGAAGAGTCAAGCTTTTGCTTCTTTTGTTGTATATTCAGTCTTATTCTTTTGATGGGTTTGTATAAAGTGACTAGCTATAGGGAGTGAGTTTTTGTATCCCTCTTCCCCAGTGATGTATATTTTGATATTGTTGATATGGGCTGGTGTTATTTCGTAGTTGTTATTGCATGATGCTGACAGTTGTATAGATATGTATGTATGGCAGTATGAGAGATAGATGAGTCTCTTGGTGATATGTAAAACTTTATATATTATTTTATGTTAGAGTTTTTATGCATTTGTTTAGAAGATAGATAGGTTGTTTGGTAGAGTGGTTTAGTGACACCCATATGTCATCAAATTGCCAAATGCTGAATTGAAACGCACCCTTCTTTTTTTCGCTCTTCGACAATGCCAATATGCATACTTGCAAGCCATTGTACCCTCCTAAACACCTTTTTCAGCTATTCCATTATCGGGCCACTGCGCCAGAAAGATCCATGCCAGAAGGAAAAAACGAAGACGGAGGATGGTAAGGATGAACGTGGACAATTTTGTCCAATATTACCACATTATCCTATTATAACTTTTGTGTTTTTAAATTCTCTTTGTCTCTCTTTTACATCATCTAATTCTTTAAGAAGTAGGTCTAGATGGCTTCTAAAAGAAGCGAAAAACTTTTTTGTTTCTTATTCTAATTCTTTAAAAAAGTTTACCAAAACATCCTATAAATTTTCTGTACGTGATTATTGTCACAAAAAAGTAATTTTTTTACAAATAATTTTAAATAAATATACTCATAATTGTCTAATTTGATGATAACTATAAGCGTAATCGTTAAGGATCTTCACCAAACCTTAACATTTCAATATTTTAGGTGTGATCATATCAGTTCTAAACTACTAATGCATCAGATGTTTGTAAACATGGTTGAGCTCAAGAAAGAAAAGAGAATTAGAGCAAAGTTACAGAACTAAAAAATAGAATTGCATTGAAATGAGAAAATGATTTTACAAGAGTACAATAAAGGTTATAAAGCAAATTAGAGTAAGTAATTTCCTAACTACTGTAACTAATTTTAACTAATTTTTGTATCTCTAACAGAGGAGGTGACAAAATGGGCCAACCCAACCCAACCCAACCCGCCCTCAACCTGCTAAAAAACAGGTTGGGTTGGGTTGAACCTATTTTTTAATTGGGTTGGAGATCCCAACCCAACCCAACTCGTGGTAGGCTCGGTTGGGTTGACCCGCCAACATATTACAAAAAATTATAAATCTTTTAATTATTTTTTTGCCTTAATTTCTTTTTCAAATTTTATGATCAAAAATAAAATTATAAAAGAGAAAAAAAGTTATAAAACTAGTAAATAAAAAAACATACTTAATACTTAAGAAATGATCAATTAATCAGAAACTTTAAGTTACAATTTATTTTTGTATATAACCCAATTCTTCCTTATTACGTGTATGTGTAGTAACTAGTTACCTACCCGTGCAACGCACGGATATAGAATAACATAATTAAAACATAACAAAATCCATATCAGCAATCAAACAAAATATAGAATAACATGAAAAAAAAATATAAAATGAAATAATATCACACTAACAAAATAAGCATTGAATTTAGGTATAACACAAAAAAATTAGAACCTAAAAAAATATATAATTTATAATTTTTTTTCCATCGAACCACACTGTTCACTGAAAACAATTAATTTTACGAATCGATTACTTATCCAATATATAATAATTACATTTAGCTAATCATGTACACTAAAATTATATAAAACCATTTATTATATAGAAATTTCAAATCAATAAAACTATAAAATATCATCACCATTATAGAACATCAGTTAAATGAAAGCAAAAAATTAAAAAGAAAAAATCTTGCTACCCTTTGGTGTATTTTGTTGGAGAAGCATACAATCTTGCTAGTATCTCTGCCTTGTTATGGATATGATAAGATGGTCATTCGTTTTGGTGTTTTCCCCTTTGCTGATTTTTTTCATGTTCTCTCATGCATTTGGTTTTTTCTGTTTGGGAAGATATCACATGCTCCTCATAGTTGTACTTTTACTTTTTTTTTATCATAAAATTACATGTTCAAAAAAAATGTTGAAATAGTTTGAGCTACCTAGTACAGTAAGTTCGCATGATTTTACTGTGATTTCAAAATATTAACTTAAAAAATATATACAAAATATAACCACCCTAAATAAATAAGATAAGATGAAACTAAATTGAATTTATCTTAAAACAATATATGGAAATAGTAGTGCAGAGAAATCCTGAGACATTGTAAAAGAAATAGGTTACGACATTAACACATAAGAACAAATATTTGATCAAACAATGACATAAACTACAGCAAAAACAAAAAATCATATCTTCTGGAAAACCTCTTTATAAACAATATTTTAGTTCTTGAACTCCTTCGACATTCTTCATCACATATCAAAATTTGCAAGCCTGATTTACTGTTTACTCTTGAAACCGCAACATATAGCTGGCCATGTGAAAATACTGGTTTAGGTAGATAAACACCAACATAAGACAAGGTTTGGCCTTGACTTTTATTTATAGTCATAGCAAAACAAACAATAAGAGGAAATTGACGTCTCTTAAATTTGAAAGGAATCAAACGATCAGATGGAACCAAATCCATTCTTGGAATACAAACTTTGGTTCCAACATTGCTTCCTGTAAGAATAACTGCATATATAATGTTTGCACCCAGCTCCTCAACAATCAATCTTGTTCCATTGCACAAACCAATTGACAAATCAATATTCCTTAAAAGCATTACTGGAACACCTTTCTTCAAAACTAACCGATGATCTGGAAGACCAGAACACTTGATGTCATTTAAAAATTCCACTGTAAACCAATCTGATTGAATGCCAACATCATGGTCAACTCTTAACATTGAATCAGAACTCAAATAAACCTTTTCATCTCCTGGCAATAATGACATTACATGCTCATTAACAGAATTAACTACATCCAATGTTGGTGCTAATATTGCTCTATCTTTAAAATACTCAACATTTCCAAAATTTCCTAACAAATTGGGATAAGTTGAAGACACTATATCCTCTACTGGAAATCCAACAGGTGGCACCAATAAACTTTTAGGAATTTCAATATGTGTTTCACCATCAGTATCCACACCCAGCTTACCATCACCCAAAGCAAGGATCCAATTTGCAAAATCCTGTTTCTCTTTTTCATCTCCAACATCAGAGCAACAATTCAAGTGCATGTTTTTTGATAACCTCAACACTTTACAATATTTCCATAGTCTTGAAGAATTAACAGTTGTCATCACAATTTCAGCTCTATTTGCATTAGGCACAACAGGTAAAATTTGTCTAAAATCACCACCAAGAACAATAACTTTTCCACCAAAAGGTTTTTCCATACTATTGTGAACTGTAAACCGCATAATATCCCTCAAAGTTCTGTCAAAAGCTTCAAATGCCAACCTACTAACCATTGGTGCTTCATCCCAAATAATCAAAGAAGCATGCTGCAACAATTCAGCCTTTAAGCTCCCTTGTTTAATAGCACAACATGAATCTTCATCCAAAGTCAATGGAATAGCAAACTGAGAATGAGCAGTTCTACCACCACGAAGTAAAAGAGAAGCAATACTACTCGATGCAACATTCAAAATAATTTTTTTTTCAGCACGTAATTTATATGTCAATGTTTTCCACAGAAAAGTCTTTCCAGTACCTCCATAACCATAAACGAAAAAAAAAACCACCACATCCTTTATTACATGCCTCACAAACTTCATCATAAACTTTCTTTGATCCTCATTAAGCAAAACAACATGCTCATCATGAAGGACTTGCATAACACCCACATCATAATTAAGCTCATTAAATAACAAAATGTTCCCAAATTGATTAACAGCACCACCATCAATAATAGGCATTGAATGAAAATCCTTTAATGACTTCCCATTTAAAGACAGCAAACCTTCAATATCTAATAGACACAACCTTCTCAATGCATCATCTTCAAGAATCAACCCTACAAAATAAAATAAGTATTACAACTAATTTTCTTAGAAACATGTAAAATAAAATAAATAAACAATCATTTAAAACATCATAAATTAACAATTACCTGGTGAATTAAGCCTCTTTCTTGTATTATACAATATATCATCAACCAACAACTCCCATATTTCATCCCAAACATTGACGGGTTTCGACATACAATTTGATAAAAGCAAGCTAACAAATAATCTTCTTAGATAACAACCAGATGCAAAATTAGCAGCCTCTTTTAACCCATCAATGAATTCTCGATCATTTGCTAGCAACCCTAATGCTTCACATGCTTCATGACAAGTTTTATAGATCACTCCATTTACAGTCTTTAAATCATTATATGTTGTGCATCCCCTTTGAACATTTAACAATAAGCGCATATAATACAACTCACCAGAGCCAGGGGGAAAATAACTTAATCTTCCAATTGAAAATCCTTTCTTCCTAGGATGCCATTCTTGCAAGTCTAAATCATATACAAAAAATTCTGGATATTGACCAAATGTTAAATGACGTCCTTCAGGATATTTAATGTTCGCATCCATCCAAGCAAGAAATATGGTATTTTTCTCATAATTTCTTGCAAGAACATTATCAATCCTTTCTGTATCATTAAATACCACAACCTGTTGTTTTGGTAAATGAAAATTCAACCTTTGAACAGAAGGCCACCTCACATGAATGTCAAATGCAAAAATTCGCCAAATAGACTCACAAGGAGATAAGTATCTACAATCATAGTATTGTTTGATTTCATCAATATTATCAACCATTGAATCTACCTTTTCAACACTGGAAATTGACATTGTGACTCTATCAACACCTTTATTTATATACTTGAAAAGGTACTTTATTGAGTTGCTTTTGTTACAAAACTCAATGTTAATATGTGCTTGGTACTTCATTAACAACATTGGATTATATGGAACAATATATCTGTTATCCAACTCAACACCCTTACGCACAATAGAAATTCCAGTGTCCCTTCGCCTGTATATAGCATAACCATCACTGTCAATTGATGTATGTGCACAAAATTTCTTTGGGAAAAATTTTGAACATTTACCATCTTTCATACATGGTGAATTTCTTCGATTCACTCCACATGGTCCATGCACCATGTATGTAGAGACAACTTCAAAAAGCTTAGGATATTTCATAGGATCTGGAAATTCAGCACATATAACTAAATCAATCATATTCGTACTTTCAATCTTATTTGTAGACTGCAACCAAAGTAAAATATGTGCATGGGGCAATCCTCTCTTTTGAAACTCAATAGTATACATGCCTACGCACAAAAAAAAATGTTAAAATAAGATAAATATTACACTAAAATGCATTGTAGATATATATAAATAATAAATAGTAAATAATACCTGCAATAGTTTTCCCAAAAAATTTGCCTTCCTTAAAATCTGACATCAATTGTTGCAATTTGATATGAAATAATCTGCATAATATATCTGGTCTCTCATATGCTTCCAACTTGTTTTGAACTAAATATCTTTGGATCTCAGGCCATTTTGGGTTACATGTGACAGTCAAGAATAAATCTGGATAACCAAAACGTCCACATATAGCCATTGCATCCTGACAATTATTAAACATATATCGATATCCACCAACAAAGGATGATGGTAAAACAACCCTAGAACCAATGGAAGCAGGATCAAGATCACCACGATTAACAGCTTCTTCTATTCCAGCCAAAAACTCTTTTCTAATGTTGCTTTGATTATGTCTAATGTAAGACAACCTTTGTGACTCAATCATTGAGTAACAATCTACAACAAACTGTTGGAATAATCTACAACTCTTCAATATAATACCTTCATCATTTACTCTATCTTGTATTCTAAATGAAATAAATTCACGCAAAGAAATACGCTTCCTTTTACCAATTCGACTACTTGCACAACCACTAGAAAAAGGAATATTTTGTTGGTATCCATCTTCCCCATATGGAAACAATAAGGGATATTGTAATGGAATAAATGCTGTATGAGTTTCATGTATTCTCTGTAATTGACCATCACCACCCTTAACAATTATATCACGACCACAATCAGAGTTATCAAAATCACCAATAATTAATGCTGCAACTTCATCAACACAAGGCAAATTATACATACGGGGATCATTTAGCCGCCTTCTAAACAATCTCAATGACAAATTTGGTAAAGAGCAAGCTGAAGCATAATCCCGAACTTGTCGAAATGACTTTGCCAACACATTATGTTCATCAATCATTTGTAACAAATCAGCAACCAACGAAGAATCAAGTTGTTGCATGGATAAGTTATTCCTGTAATTAGCAAATAATTATTAGAAATAGTAATTAAGCAATCAACTAACATACAAAAATATATAAACATAATTAATTCAATAAATATACATATATATTAATCTATTAATTACATGTATGTGTGTGTGTGTGTATACTTTAAAATTATATAATTTTATACCTTAAGCATCTCATTCTATTATCAACTTCATTCTGAGTATCATAAATATATAGTTGCGCAAACTTTGGGCTTTCTCCACTGATAGGAAATAAACTTCCAATCCTATGATAAATTTGCCCACTTATAACAAATTGAGGAGGACCTCCACCATCATTATATTCACTTTCCACCTTTCCACCAATTGATGTAAATGCAAACATAGAATTATAAGCTCTAATATTCTTCAAAAAATGAGAACTCCTAGGTTCATCACCATTTACCAATCTAACCAATAACATTGGAGGCTCCCTTAAATAAGGCAAATTGATTTTTCCTTTCATGCAGCACAATGAAAATTCAACAGAAGCACCTTTTACTGACTTCACAGAGCGCTCCTCAAACCAAAATTTAGAAGCACAAAACTTACAAACCATTAACATATCTCCAATATCCACATAGCCTACAAAAAAATTAAATTACGTATAAGAAAATTATATATATATATATATATATATATATGCAAGAAGCTTATTTTTAATCTATAATATAAAAATAATAAAGGATAACCAACCTTGACTTTCAGAAGATGAAAATAACACATGTTCAACAACTGTATAGCAAAAAAAATCATCAATATATTTATAGCAAATAACAATTCATTACCAAATCAAAATTTTAACATAAAAGATAATGTCATTCACTTGACCATACTCAAATATATTAAAATCGCTAGAATAATATATATATATATATATATATATATATATATATATATATATATATAAATAATAAAACTTCTTAATAAGTCAATTAAATAAAATAATTAACAATTAAAATAATGAATACAAAATTTTATGCCAAACATAGTTGAATTAAAAAATATATGGAATTTTATAGTACAAAATTAAATCATAAATACCTGGTTCAAAATTAAAGTGTTGACACTCAGAGCTCCCCACCGTCTCTAGTGCATCACAATCAACACCCAATGGAATCACTACAGCAAATTCAAATATTCATTGTTGTGAACAAAAACGACACACAACATATATTAAAATTTCAGAAAACACACCCAAAGAAGACAAAACTTAACTGTAATTAATTCGACTTCTTCTTGATCTAAAGACATTATCGCAACCCACTCCATTTCTGTTTTCTTTCGAAGCAGACATCTTTCGCTTACTCATTTCCTCTATTCAGTTCTTCTAAAAGATTAAGATAAAATACATCAACATCAACTGTAAAAAAAACAAAACAAAACAAAACAAAATACGTTTACTGACTCACAGATAAATGTCAAAAAATGTAATAAAGTTACCTGGAATAGATAAAATGAATGAAACATTCACTTGAGCAGAAGAAAGAAACAGCAAATAAACAATGGCTTCCTTCGAGAAGAGTTCAAATAGGGAAAAAACCATAGTTTTCAAAAATAAACAATGGTACAAGTACTTGACTGTCTGGGTGATTCAAAAGGACTACAGAGTATATAACGGTTTTCCAATGTTACTCTTTAATGCTATACACACTTTATAAACACGAAAAAAGTATCGATATTGACAAAATAGTACAAAATATATGTAATTAATTTATCAAACGAAATGTACTTAATAATCGATTTTAAATCATGTTTAATTAAGTAGTTTATTTATAAATATCCAAGGTAACATTCACTTTAAACATAAAGAATAACTTATGCGTTCTATAGCATAAAGCTAATAAAAATTAACTCCATTTAAAAGATTAAAATCACACATAATTCAAAATAAAAAAAAATAGCCCGAATAAAACAAATATAATTAAAAGAAATTAATAAATTTAATTGTATATATTGCCGCTTACAGGAATGTGTTGGTAGCTTTTCAATTTAAAATATATACTTTCACTTTAAAATATATTATTTTATTGTAAATTATATTTTTTTAAATTTAATTTCGATCATATCATCTTAATTTTGATATAGATATGACATATAATGCTATATAGTATAATATAATTAAATATTCTGAATGGAATATTTATTTAAATATTTGGATAAAAATAATACTGTATTATGTATTTAATACAATTAATATATTTTTATATGATTATCTAGAATCAGACAATCATCTTAAGGAGCTAAAATGCCTAAATTAGAAAACATAATAGTTAGATAATTTTCTTCTCATAAAAGCAAAAAATAATACTTATATAGGCATTATTGAATTATAAATTATCTAATCGACATTAAATTAATAAGTTATCTAATAAAAATAAAGAATAATGTACACATCATATAACGTAAAGTTAATAAAAAATGACTCAAATTAAAAGATTAAAATCACACACAATTGAAAATAAAAAAAACTAATAAACATAAAAATAAAAAAAATTAAAATTAAATAAAAAATATAATTAGTTTTATTCTACGTTTAAGGGAAAGTCTTGGTAGTTCTTACACATTAAAATATACACCTGCAACATTAAAATTAATCTATCAAATGAAATATACATAATCTATTTCATACAAATATATAATATTACATACATAAATGAATCTTACCTAATAATCGATTTTAAATCATGTTTAATTAAGTCGTTTATTTATAAATATCCAAGTTAACATTCACTTTAAACATAAAGAATAACTTATGCATCCTATAGCATAAAGCTAATAAAAATTACCTAATTTAAAAGATTAAAATCACACATAATTCAAAATAAAAAAAAATAGCACGAATAAAACAAATATAATTAAAACAAATTAATAAATATAATTGTGTATATTGCCGCTTATAGGAATGTGTTATTAGCTTTTCAATTTAAAATATATACTTTCACTTTAAAATATATTATTTTATTGTAAATTATTTTCTTTAAAATTTAATTTCAATCATATCATCTTGATTTTGATATAGATATGACATATAATGCTATATAGTATAATATAATTAAAAATTCCGAATGGAATATTTATTTAAATATTTGGATAAAAATATTACTGTATTATGTATTTAATACAATTAATATATTTTATATGATTATCTAGAATCAGACAATCATCTTAAGGACATAAAATGCCTAAATTAGTTTTCTTCTCATAAAAGCAAAAAATAATACTTATATAGGCATTATTGAATTATAAATTATCTAATCGACATTAAATTAATAAGTTAAATAATAGAAATAAAGAATAATATATACATCATATAACGTAAATTTAATAAAAAAATGGCTCAAATTAAAAGATTAAAATCACACACAATTGAAAATAAAAAGAAATTAATAAACATAAAAAAACAAATACAATGAAAACTAAATAAAAAATATAATTGGTTTTATTCTACGCTTTAGGGAATGTCTTGGTAGTTCTTACACATTAAAACATACACCTGCAACATTAAAATATATAATTTCATTATAAATTATATTCTTTAAAAATTTTATTTCAATCATATCATCTTAATTTGATAGAGATATGGCATATAATACTATATAAGTGCAAAAGCTATGGATATCAAAGAACGGATATTAAAGATATTTCAGAATAAACTGAATGTATTCACCACCAACGACGACAACACGAGCATGGGCAATCGCATAAGAGGGATTAAAACTAAATCAAGAAAAATGTCATAGACTTTAACGACTTGACTGCCTCCTTCCTACATCGTCTTCGTGTAATCCCTAAACCTTATGACAAAAAATCAACAAAATAGTTACCTATTATATTATTATTATAAGGTTCAATTTATAACTTATAATAAGGTATAAAATACAATTTTAATTTCTATTTCAAATAAACTTTAATACGTGAAAATTTTTGATTACATTAAAATAATGGATAGTTATTAACTAAATAGTAAAAATAACTCAAAACAAAATTTAAACCTGGCAAATTATAATATTTAATTAGGATTATAATTATAATTATAATTCTATACAACATATAACTACCAATACACAGTTATTAAATGTTAGATACAGAACGCGAAGAAAAAACAAACTTTAATTAATAATTAGTTTAAACATTTCAATTTTCAAAACACAACAGCACCTAAAATATCACTTAATTATAATATTCATTACACAAAACACGATATCATTACAACAAAAGTAGGTACCTAACATTAAATACAATATATAGCCAAACTTCCCAAAACAAACACAAACTGATTACACGATGAACCAAATAGTTAATACACAACTAAAACATCTTAAACATTAACATAATAATTCCAAACATTATTCTTCTTCCTCTATCTTCTTATTTCTTCCTCTTTGTCGAGGTACATTCTCCCTCAAATTCGATATTGAGATTCCTACGCAAAGGGTTGAATGCAGCAAATGACAGTGAGGCAGCTTGAATCACAGGAAAACCATTATAAACAAAACCTCCTCCACTAACAGTATTTTCAGGAATTTCCAAGTTTCCAACAGGCCCACATGATGCAGAAATCAATGGAAGAAACTCATAGAGCTCATTAACCTTAAAAATATAAACAATCAATTTTTCAGTACATTAAAATAAAAATTAATATAATTATAAAACACAAAAAAATTGTATACCTTTGTTGGTAAAACCAAGGTCTCTTCTTTCACAAACATAGAAATTACATCTCGATCATCACAAACTTTAGTAACTTTAAATTTATCAGATATGCTACCATTAGCACAAGAAACTCTTTCAAGTTTAAGAAGAACCTCTTTTCCAATGAGATTCTCAAGTATAGGTGGAATTTCATAACTAAAAGGGTCCTACAAAATTATAAATTAACATTAGTATTTACTATAAAGAACTAAATTAATTAAAAATAAAGTCGTGAAAGATAAGATAAAATTACCTGAATGTTCTTTAACAACTCCAAACATGATTTTCTTACTAAACACTGAACATCAGAATCAAGCAAACCAAAAGTTACAACCTTATGTCCATCAGAAACTTCAACACTGAGCCTATATCTACACAAAAAATATAAAACACAATAACAAAATATCGAACTTTTATTACGTAACGGACTTCTACTACATAATGTCAAATTATTATACAACATATATTTAACATAGTAATTAAAAAAAAATAGACCAGTAAAAAAAACCCACCGAGCCACTGGGCTACATTCAACTTTATGACAATCAGGACACATTAACACTCCTCTATCATATTTCAAGGATTTGAAACAGCAACATGAATAATACCACCATTTATCACCCCGAACAATAGATATAATTTTTACCCATACAATAGAAATGGAACCCTGCAAAATTGTAAATACAAAAAATGCATAAATAAATATTATATTCAAAACATATAAGATATATAACATATTCGTTAAAAAATAGCATATATATTAATACTATATTTTATTTAATATTACCTCTTCCACTGCATCCAGCTCAAATATTCTTCTTCTAGGATTCACAACAACAAACTCATCTTTGAGTGAATAATAAGTTTTATTGCCACCAACAACACCGATTTTAGAGTTCAAGTCAAAACCACCAACCACCATACTACAAAAAAGAACTATTATTACTACTGAAAGAAAAACTAATGACAGTGTCGTGAAAAAATAAATTAATATAAATAAAAATATATAATGATTATCACTGAAATAACCTTTTTCGCAATTCTTTAACTACGTCAATATCAGGATCAAATATAACCTTTGTAGCACTCATGTAATTATGAACCACTCGATCACCTACAAAAAAACAAAAAATCCTCGACATTTCACCTAATATTAAGTTCATATACTAATACACAAAATAGCAAGCATATGCAATTTCAAATGTTGATAATCATGATAAATACACATAAACATACCAAATATAAATGAACGGTGCGATGTCAACTTAACAAAGTATGCAACAACCATGGCATATCGCATCCCATTAGTAGCAAAATAACGTTCAACCAGACTAACATATTCATCAAATAAAACAATCTCAACTTTTCCACTGCAAAACAAAAATAAAAAATAAATAGAAATAATATAAAAAATAAATATCAAATTTGATAAAATATAATATTTTAAAACAAAAACGTACGTTAAATCTGTAATTTCCATGGTGATAAAACGTCTACCATCAAAACCTTTAAGGTACTCCCTTTCCGTTGACACTGCAGTAACCATGCCCATGACATCTAAAACAACAATAACAAATATATTAAATAAAAAAATTAACAACTTTAACAACGTCTATAATCACGAATCTTATATTATTAATTATACTATCACTAATCACTATCACTATCACTATCATTAACAAATACAAATAGATATAAATAATATATGTTGAAAGAAGATATAAAACATATCAGAAAACTAACCAACTAAATGGTTAACATTTGGAATTCTCTTCAAAACATCACAGCCTAAGCTTGTGTTGATCTCAATATGACGAGGTATGTCGTCTTCAGCAGATGATATCTGAGTCCTACGTTGGAACATGAGTCTATATCTATGGCTAGTTACTCTCAAGTCTCCATTATTGTCCACAACAGCAAAGTTCTTTATGTAATATGCTACACCTTCATTCATTTCAAACTTAAACAACCTTATCAGTTCTTTCGGTACAGTTCCTTGAATTTTTGACCCCTACATAAAATGTTCTTAAATATTAAGTATACTAACTATAAGAATAATAAAACCACAAAAAACTAAAACAACAATGGAAACTCATTTAGAAAATATTAAGCAAAATGGTATGTTATAAAAATTATTCAGACGAACACAATAGTCAGAAATAATGAATAACATGCATGAAACCTGAGAATCAATAAGCACAAACTCAATCGAGTCGATTTCATTAGAATTTTCTGAAGAAAATGTAGTCCAGGTCTTGATAACCCTACACTTAATCAACCACATCTCAGAACCAAACCTTATGTCTTTTAACATATGACATGTAGAAGTTGATAACACAGACAACAACAAAGACGACATCGACACAAAAGTGAACGTAAAACAGAGGAAAAGGGTATGAGCAAACTTCACATAACAACTGAGGAAGTCAATCCTATTCCTATCCTATTTATAAACCAAAAAATAAGGAACTAATATGTAATAAATAAATTAATTAATAAATAGTGAGTTTTTAACAGTTCTCCGGACATATTTCTTCTTTCTTTTTAATACATACATGTCAATACAAATGTATATTTATATTTCTACTTAATGATTTTTACTTATTACTTACTACTTGTACTTACTACTTTTTTATACTTTTACTCAACTTTCTAAATTACTACTTTTTCATAATTTTTTTCTATTTTCTCAATATAGTTAATTTTATGGCTTATATGATTAGATAAATAAATAAATTATATAGTTATATAATAGTAATAAATAATACATAAATAATATAAAAATTGTTTACTTATATACATGTAGTAAATAATTGTTATATAAATATGAAAAAGTAATAAAAAAGATATATTTGTACTTTTACTTATTAATTTCTACTTCCAGTTATTACTTATTACTTACTACTTGTACTTATTACTTTTTGATAGTTTAACTCTACTCACTCAATTACTTCTTTTTTATAGGTTTAGTCTACTCTCTCACAAAAATAATTATTATAATAATAATATTACAAATGTTATTATAAAATGGCATGTGAATATAGTAATATTTAATATTAATAATAAAATAATTGTATTTGTTTCTGACAAAAATATTCTTTAACGCGATGACATTGTACGCATATAACTTGAGCAACTTACGCATAACCTCAAATCAAAGGACTGTGGAATAATGTTATTCTGGCCATATAAAATAAACATTGAAAAACAAAAATAAGTAACTAAATATAATTTTATTCCATTTATCTAAATATAGAGAAGTAGTCTTCTTTCCATTTCCAGTAATCCTTTATATCCATTATCCCATTAAACAAATATTATAATCAAATTGAATCAAATATAATAATAATATTATATGTAATTATCTCCATAATAAAAAAATAACACTATAATTAACTTAAAACATTAATAGTAATATATAAATTAATAATATTAATTACTAAAAAAATTATTTACATTGATGACATCATATTCATATCACCTGAGTAACTTATACATCATTTGAAAGGGTTCAACAATGATATCATTCTAGGTATGTAAAGTCTATATTGAGAGGAAATAAAATAATAAAGAAATCTATTAACGTACTTGCAAAACAAATCCTTCACGTAAAATATCACAATGTATACTGTACATGACAATGCGGAAATAAAAGAAATTTATAATTGGCTCCAAAAAAATATAAAAAATTTCAGTAAACAAAATACACTCGAATAGGATCCTTAATTGACTCAAATCAAATTGCTAAACAAAAGTGAGGAAAACAAACGTGTTTTCCTTGCAAAATTGAACGTTGAATATGACACTTACATGCACTCAAATATTATAATAATTCCATATTCACAAAATATCTTACATGACACAAAAACACATTTATCAGAAATCCTTTTCTTCTTATATGGACAATAAACAAATAAAAAGTACATGTATATAGCAAACCAACATATTCATATATATAAAATATTTTTGGTTATGTAACCGTAATCCATTTTATAATAACATGTACACCGTAATAACCTAATAACACTCAAAACACACAATAAAGCAAACATATCAACTTATAAAATATTAAAATAGAATATTAATAGTAGCTGGGAGCGTAACTACAAATGAACGTTAACAAATAAATAGCATAACTTAGATAGTCATACGTGTCAACAGCCAATTGCAAAATACATGTATAAAAAATTAGCTCCTCCATATTAATAATAAATATAAAATTGATAAAAATGAACACTAACATCATTACCAAAACAGACGACCATACCTAGTCCACCTAACCAATACTACAAAAATCACGTCTTATTTATAAGTCAAATCAACAGCAAAACCTGTATTAATCAACACTAGGCAATTCTACAATCTACAAACAAAAAGTTACCCAAAAGCAAAGAGTCCTATTAAGTTAATTCATATATTAGATAAATTAAATCATAATTATATAATTTAAAACAATGTATAACACATTAATTACTTTAAAATTCACCATTTTAATTTTTCGTCTCCAACTATTATATAATTAAACTCTATATAAAAACCATACGATATTCACTTATGTACCCTAGAATTTATAAATGATCTAAAAAATCATATATACAAAAAATATATAAAAGAAAACAAATCCTTCACTGACTTCTGAATAGTAACTTGAGTACTGGTTTTTCACTTTTTAAATATCAAATTTACTCAACTCAAAATTAATTTTAAAAAGGAAAAAGATACCCAAACATAATTTAATATGAATAAAATCATTTTTTAATATTTAAACTTAATTGTTTTTCAACACCAACTATAAAATAAAATGAAACCAATGATTTTTTTGTTTACGTGGAAATAGAAAATGTGGCACTAAAAACATTTAACTTTACAATGATTTTAAAATTGAAAATTTATAAAATTATCAATAATTTTAATTTTAAATTCTTATTCTTTTGACATTGACTTTAAAGTAACTTTTACATAAACTCGATCTAAAATAGTCAAATTCCAAATAGTATCTAAATATCATTAATTTTTTGTTAACCGTTAACATTACCAAAAATTTAATTAATGATTCTATTTTTTAATTGCAATATCTATATAAATATAAATCCACCTATAATGCAAACAGTTATTTTTTCTTCCAAAATTTTAACTATCAACAATTTATTAATAATATATGTACAAAAGGTGAATGCATTTCCCAAAATTCTATTCCATAATATTATATTATATATGAAAAAAGTGACTGAATCACGTTAATGTTTTACGTATATGCACATACACAAGTTTCATTTTATCCTATGACAAAAAAATTCGTGTTTTTTCCAGAATAATATATATGTATTTTTTTATATTTTTATAAAATATATAATTAATTTAATAAAAAAATTAACTTTCTTATTCCTTGATAGATATGTAGTCACTGGTTGATAATTGTAATGGTAATTTTGTTGATGACTACAAAAAATGCCATCTAGAATCTATAATGTTAACTTCCCAAATCACCCAATTTTTGTCCTGTCATGGTTTTTCCTTTAACTAAACAATGTCTTCCTTTTTTTTTCTTATCTGTAAAGGGCTTCATATGCTCAACGGAAGAAAAATAAATGGATTGGCTTCTAAAGGCTTTGGCTTTTGAACGTGTGCCTATTGATAGTCAAAAATCTGCATTCATTAATATCTCAATAATTTTGTCTTTCTATCCCAACACTGGATTGTTATCCGTGCACTCCTTACTTGATGGTCCTGTAATAATGAGTCACATGTTTAACAATCTAAAACCGCTTAACAATCTCTATATATGAAAAGTCTTGAACCAACAACTCTACTGTCACTCCGCGAAATACGATTAACGTTAGCTAGTAGTCTTTTACAATGTGTAACTTAAACTTGATTTGCAATTACAAAAACGGGTAAATTCATGTCCCATTTATGTAACCTAGAATTTATAAATTATCTAAAAAAATCATATATTAAAAATATATATAAAAAAAAACAAATCCTTCACTGACTTCTGAATAGTAACTTACGTACTGGTTTTTCATTTAAAGTCAACCAAATTTAATGACCACTTTTACAAAATTGAAGAAATAAAGAAAGGACAATTATGAGCATTGTACACGCCAAAACCTTTAACAATAACAATGCAAAAAATTGCATCAAAATAAATTTTAAAACATTGATATGTTTATCCAAAGTGGGGTAATTTCATAATTAAATAAAAATGTAAATAATGATTAAAACAACATTAAATAAATGAACATTAACAATCATTGTAATATGTGTTAATAATATCTTAAGAAAAAATATATCTATAATTTCTTAATCTATATATTTAAAATATTTGTTAAGGTTTCTCTCCTTATATCAACTGGCTAATTGCATATTTTCCTCTCGAGAGCCGCTTTTTTCCATTGAATAAGTACTTAGTGACACAATGAAAGAGATATGATATAGCCTTCCATTTTTGTCATCTAATATGTTGCACTCATCACTCGCACAAGACAAACCCACCCCTTATTTAAATAACACATGTAGTTTGAAAAAAACAAACACATTATAATAAATTAAAAAACAATATATATATATATATATATATATATATATATGTATGTATGTATGAATAGGTATAGTACACAGAGTAGGTCCTGATTGAATCCATTAAATGGTTGAAAAGACTGAATAAATAAAAAATATTTGAAAGTACAATCACACTATTTACAAATTATGTTTCCACGTTTTGACATTACCATAAAAGATATTCCCCATAAATCCATTCGTCCTCTATCCGTCCTCCATCTTACCAAATCGATAAAACTTTCACTATTTAATTAAATGAGAAAACATTATTATCTAACCTCTAACATAATTACATAAAAAGTTTAATAAAATTACTTTTTCATTCTTAAGAAGGACATTTATTATAAAAATATATATGAAAAATCCTTAATAAATAATATAAAAGGTCTTTCAAATTTGAACAGCATAATTCCCATCTTTAACAATAAAAGAAATATAAAATTAGAACATGATAAAAAAACAAACTGGTGGTACTATAAGATAATTAGGACATGATAAACAAACATATTGTAAGTTCTGACTGAATCCATTAAATGGTTGAAAAGGCTAAATAAATAATAAATATTTGAAAGTACAATCACACTGTTCACAAATTATGTTTTCACGTTTTGACATTACATAAAAGATATTTCCCAGAAATCCATTTGTCCTCTATCCGTCCTCCATCTTACCAAATCGATAAAACTTTTGCTATTTAATTAAATGAGAAAACATTATTATCTAACCTCTAACATAATTACATAAAAAGTTTAATCGGCATCAATAAAATTACTTTTTTTCGTACTTAAGAAGGACATTTATTACAAAAAAATATACGAAAAATCCTTAATAAATAATATAAAAGATCTTTGACTTTCATTATTAAATAAAAATGTAAATAATGATTAAAACAACATTAAATAAATGAACATTAACAATCATCGTAATATGTGTTAATAATATCTTAAGAAAAAAAATATCTATAATTTCTTAATCTATATATTTAAAATATTTGTTAAGCTTTTTCTCCTTATATCAACTGGCTAATTGCACATTTTCCTCTCGAGAGCCGCTTTTTCCGTTGAATAAATACTTAGTGACACAATGAAAGAGATATGATATAGCTTTTCGTTTTTGTCATCTAATATGTTGCACTGATCACTCGCACAAGACAAACCCACCCCTTATTTAAATAACACGTGTAGTTTAAAAAAAACAACACATTATAATAAATTAAAAAAAAAATAAAAAAAATAAAAAAAATAAATATATATATATGAATAGGTATAGTACACAGAGTAGGTCCTGATTGAATCCATTAAATGGTTGAAAAGACTGAATAAATAAAAAATATTTGAAAGTACAATCACACTATTTACAAATTATGCTTCCACGTTTTGGCATTACCATAAAAGATATTCCCTATAAATCCATTCGTCCTCTATCTGTCTTCCATCTTACCAAATCGATAAAACTTTCGCTATTTAATTAAATGAGAAAACATTATTATCTAACCTCTAACATAATTACATAAAAAGTTTAATAAAATTACTTTTTCGTTCTTAAGAAGGACATTTATTATAAAAATATATATGAAAAATCCTTAATAAATAATATAAAAGGTCTTTCAAATTTGAACAGCATAATTCCCATCTTTAACAATAAAAGAAATATAAAATTAGAACATGATAAAAAACAAACTGGTGGTACCATAAGATAGTTAGGACATGATAAACAAACATATTGTAAGTTCTGACTGAATCCATTAAATGGTTGACAAACAAACAAACTGGTGGTTGAAAATCTTTTTATACACTTCTTCTACACAATTTTCTTTTTATACCACTCTTCTAATAAAATATTTTTCTCTTTAGCATACTTATTAACATTATTATTTTATACAATTATAGAAAACAATTAAAATGATATTTTAAAATAAATCTGTTTTATAATTATTTTAAATAATTTCTCATCTTATATAAAGCTATTTTTTCCTTAAAAAATATTAATAATCATATACACTATATGATTCTATATATTTATATAATGATAAAGTGGTAAACTCATTTAAAATTCTATGAATATTTATATAATCCATAATTAATATAAACCTCAAGTATAGAATATTTTTACTACGGAATACAAAATATATAATATTTAAATAATTAAAATAAACAAAAAATATTAATTTTAAATAACATCTAAGTATAATAAACTATTTTATTATCTCACTTTATCTTATCATATAACATCTATATGTTCTCATACTTCCATTTTACGGTGGTTGAAAATCCATGATATCATTATCCGATTGCTCCAACACTTGATAATCAATATCTTCTCCATTTAGAGAAAAAATTGAAATATACCATAGCAATTTGGTATAGACACACCAATCATAAACAACAAAAGGTGGAATTAGCTATATGCAAAAAAAAATTTGGTATATTTCTTTTTATACACTTATTCTACACAATTTTCTTTTTATACCACTCTTCTAACAAAATATTTTTCTTTTTAGCATACTTATTAACATTATTATTTTATACAATTATAGAAAACAATTAAAATGATATTTTAAAATAAATCTATTTTATAATTATTTTAAATAATTTCTCATCTTATATAAAGCTATTTTTTCCTTAAATATATTAACAATCATATACACTATATGATTCTATATATTCATATAATGTTAAAGTGGTAAACTCATTTAAAATTCTATGAATATTTATATAATACATAATTAATATAAACCTCAAGTATAGAATATTTTTTACTATGTAATACAAAATATATAATATTTAAATAATTAAAATAAACAGAAAATATTAATTTTATATAACATCTATGTATAATAAACTATTTTATTATCTCACTTCATGTTATCATATAACATCTATATATACTTCCATTTTACAGTGGTTGAAAATTCATGATATCATTATCCGATTACTCCAACACTTAAAATCAATATATTCTCCATTTAGAGAAAAAATTGAAATATACCATAGCAGCCCATTACGATACTTAAGGTGTGCATAGCCTTCACAACTCAACTCATAAAATCTTTCGATGCATTTACCCATTAACGAATTTTGCACCATATGAATTACTTTCAAATCTATTTAGTGAAGATTGGCTTCCTTGTACTTCAAGTTTGAAGGTATAGACCCTATAAATTTGTTCATGGACAAAATTAAGCCAGTGAGATGTCTGCAATTTCCCAAACTTGATGGAATTGCTCCATGGATTTTATTGTTGCTGATATCCATATATGTGAGATTTGGATTGACTCTAAATCAGTAGGAGGCCTAGTGAAATTATTTTGTTCAAAAATTAACCTTCTATGTGTTGTACACGTCCTAACATCAGGAGGTATGCTACCTTGAAGTTGATTGTTGCCCAAATTCAGGATGATTAACTTCTTGCCAAAACACAGATTTGGTGGAATGTTGCCAATGAATTTATTATTAGTGAAGTCCAACAGAACTAATTACAAATATATTATAAAACCACTTCCCCTCATTAAAAAAGATATATATCTTAAAACTATTTAATACTTAAATCAAACAACCAACACCATTACAATGATACCGCAGGAAAGAGATAATATCATTAAACCATAGTAACTCGAATAATATAAAATAAAAACGATTACAACTTAAACTCAAACATCAAATCATTTCAAAGACATTAAAACACAAAACATTACGACAGGAACTAAATATTACTTTTCCAGTTCATCTTCAACATTTATATAAATAGAAAGCCAAATACATAATAATGACATAGTTCAACTACTTCTCGCTCTTCACTTTCTTGAACTTCAGCTTCTTCTTGCATGAACTCAAAGATTCATCCCTCTCCTCAACATCACAAGTTTTGTCACCTCTCAAATTTACACCATCATTAGTTGAAATTGGAAGTATCTCGTCATCCCCAAGAGAAACATCTCCACATGCATAATCAATATTAGAATTAGATGGCCCAATGGCCTGCAATTTATCAAAACCAATTGGAAACTTTAACTGCATAAGAAAAATAATTAATTATATCAACAAAAAAAAATTGTTTTTTTTTACATTTTCACATAAATAAAACATAATTAAGCAAACAAAATCATAACTTATCCAAATTTATTCATTCCTTAGATAATAATAATGATAATCCACAAAAAACATAAATGAAAGCAAGTACTATACCTTTTCAGGTGTACAAATATATTTTTCAGACTTGAATAACTGAATGATAGAAGAATCATCACATATCCTTTTGATTTTATATGAATCATCGTACCGAAATGCATAATCAGCATCCTTCTCAACTTTAAATAAAAGCTCCATACCAATCAATTTGTTTAAAAGAGCTGGATGGTCGTTAACAATAGGATCCTATAGAAAATATAAATTTCTTTAACAAATCATTATTAATTAATAAAATATATATATAAAGACCAAATATATCATTACAAATATAGATATTTAATTGGGTATTTATATAATCACCTTTATTCCTTCGACAAGTGACGCACACGACTCCTGCAACAACCTAGCACAGTCAGCATCAAACATTGTGAACGCAGCAGTATCCTCTCCATCAAATACTTCTAACTTCAGTTTATACCTACATAATAAACATGTTAAAACTAACAATTTAAACAGTACCAGAATAAATTAACCCTTTAGACACTACAAAAAATTTATACCTGGGCATAACCTCAACAACATGACACTGGCAAGAGACACAGTAGTACATTCCATCTTGAGATGTCACTGCTTTATGACACTTGCAGGCATGATACCACCATTGATCAACATTCAAAATAGCAATAATAGTACCCAAAACAATAAAAAGTCCATCCTGAAACCAATCCCATAAATTATACAATTATATAGAATTATGCATATACCTAAATTGAAGATAATTGTATTACACTGGACAAATTATTCAAAAATAATAACCTCTTCAATTAAGTGCAATTGTAAGATTGTCTTCCTTGGATACATTTGTATAAAATCTTCCTTTAGGGGAACAAATCTCTTGCTATCCTCAATGAGACCAAGAGGTACTTTTACGTCAAAACCATCATTAATCAATCTACATTCATAAATTACACGTACAAAAATAATTTAAATTATAATACACACATATTTAATTATATAATATATGTACACCAAAAGACAAGCATATATTATATTAAAACAAATATATCAGTAACTATATTTATTCTTTATTGACTTTCTCACTTGTTCTTAATTTCAAATGCATCAAGACTTTGAGGGTCCCACAACAATCTAGAGGTATTCATAACGTTTTGCACGACAGTTTCCCCTGAAATAAATGTCACTTGAAAGTAAGAAATAAATATACAATAAATATATTAAATAGACTTTCAAAGTCATACCATTGTAAGTTTTCGCTTTAGCAAATTGCAGAACCAGAATTGGCAATTCATTGGATCCAACAGCTAAAAACTCATTCAAGTTGTCAACATATTTGCCAAAAAGGGCACATTGGATCTTACCCCTGCATCAATTTTTTAAAAACCATAATAAAAATAATCAATAACACATAAAGTGCAATCTAAAATAAAAATTAGTGAAGCACCAAACACTCTTACTTATCATCAACCAGTTCCAATAAAATAATCCTTGTTGTCTTTCCATCTTTAACCGAAATTCGCTCAGATGAAACAGCAGTCAATAATCCCATCACATCTAATTCACCAAATTATTGGTTAATAAAAGAATTCAATAAAACAACCACACTTTCGAATAATATCATAAAAAAATTACACCACTCCATTCACCAATGATATCAAGTAAAGATGAAGACATCAATACTCATTACCATCCAAACTCGACAATAAACACATGACCAGAAATTAACATCATTGGAAATAAGTACACAAGAACACCAAAACTTAATGTACCTATCAAATAATCACAATCACCATTGGTCCTCTTCACGTCATCAGATTTCATAATAGATAAACAATTCATAGGAATAACAGCATCTTCACATGCAATAATAGATGTTTTTGAATGAAATATAAGTTTATATTCATGCTTAGTAGCCCTATAGGAACCCTTATTAGCAACTACACCAAAATAGCACATTTTGTATACTTGTCCCTCAATAAGACAAGCACCAAACTTTCTCAACATTGGCTTACGGACGGTTGCTTGGATCTTCGTCCCCTACAATAAATAATAAAAATTAAAAGTAAACATACCAAAGTAGATATTCAGATAAAATAGTTATGACAATACCAACCTCATCATCAACCAGAACCATGTCCAATGCAAAGGGCTTGCTTGGTTCATTCACAGGACACATGTTCCATAGACGCATCACCCTCACCTTAAAACACCAGGTTTGTTTATCAGCAGAGACATCTTTCAATTTGTCAAACATCGTACTCCAACCAATGCTATAGATAAAACTCAACAGAAAAAACTTCAAAAACACAAACTACACTGCAGAGATTAAACAAAAAGAAGGGACTAAACAACGACTAAGTATATGCAACACAACAAATCCAAGCCCAATTTATAGAGCACGACCCACAACAGAATTACCTAACAAATTCTTGGCTCCAAGTTTCAAATTTTAAAAAATGTTCAGACACAGTGAATATGCTCATTAATAAAGGATCGAGTCATGATTCTATAGTCGGACACTACTACACAATTTAATATAGTAAGACAAACCTACTTATATAATAGTCAAAGAGCTTATAGGTATCCACATGCAAACCAAGTACGTTGGTACACTGAAGGATAGATAAAGTTATAGTACTTAAAATATCCACCAATGTCCACCTGTTAGAAGATCATCCGACCATCTACCAATTTCCTTGAAGGTTCTGTCTCGAAGTCTATTTCGTTACACAAAAGCCAATAAAACAAAATTGTAAAATCCATCTCTGAAGGCGGGCAAATGTGGGAACTCAGTTCTCTAGCAACATTCCAGTCTGTCTTCTAGAATGTAATCAAAGGCCAAATGTGGAAGCGCACTGCTGTTGCAACAGTCTATTTTGTCTTCTAGCTCTTATTCGAGTGTAAGTATTATAGATGTGTTACTTACTGAACCATGTCACGTTAATTCAACGAAGTCAAACAATCTGTTATGGCATTTTTCCTCTCTTTTCCCTCGCTAAGTCCAAGGGCATGTGGATTTAAGCCCATTTAACTTATTGCAATGGTTCCATTACTTACTCTTTAGTATGATATACTCGAATCCATTAAGGCCCCCAAAAATTAACCAACACCTGTTCACATGTAAATGTGCCACCGAAATTGGGTTCTTGTTCTGTGATAAATTTTTGTTTTATTTCAATTTTTGAATCATTAGCTGGTTGGTTAGGACTTCATTGAATGGTGGTGTGTGAAATTTGCATTTGACAAAAAAAAGAACATTTCTTTCCCCCGTGTGCGCCATTGCTTAATCGAGAGGGGAAAAGATGGGATTGTCAAAAATTTTATGCTTCAATGTGGGTGAGCATACGAAGTGTTGTTGCAATATAGTTCACGATTTTAGTAAAAAAGAAGTGAAAAAACAGAAAATGGATTAAGAGATAGAGCAGCAGGTAGTTTAAGTGCAAGCCCAGCCTAACCAATTGCACGGTGTACCCGCAAACTTCTGGCATCGTTTCCGGGGAGGAAGGAGAGTGCACCGTGCAATTGGCTTTGGCTGGACATCTTTTGAGCTGCAAGGTCGTGGTCGTGGGTGCTCTTCGGCCACTAGTGGGCTGGAAATATTTTAGAAGACTCAACCCAAACGTATGCATTAACACAAAAAATGTTCGGGCCTTTCCTTTCTTAGAACGGCCCAACGTCCTTGGGCCAGAGAGTATCCTTGCAATTCTAATTGATTACAAAAGAGTAGCAAACAAGCTACGATAGTAGTGATATTATGCAAAATAAAATATTATACACTAATAATAATAATAAGGAGGAGGAGGAAGATGATAAAAAGAAAAGGAAAAGAAAGGTTTAAGTAATTCTTGCCTTACATAGGATGCAATGTATGGAAATAAATATAACAACAATTAAAAGTAATAATGACACAAGTGAGCACAAATAAATAATTTGAGTCTTATCATAAAAATTAATAAAAGTGATAATAAATTATTAATATAGGATTGAACCTTATAAAAAAAAACCTAATAAGATGGAAAGGTGTAAATTTTCATAGTAAATTATATAAAACAATTAAACCTAATTAAGAAGGAAAAAGGGAAATCAAAGAAAAAATAAATCTTGTACTCTTAGTCTGGATTGTTAATTCAGTATGATCCTAACATAATAATAATAACTACAGAGAGGATAATAGTAATAATAGTAAAGTCTTTAATTGATTAATCATCAAAGTCTGAATTTAAAATCTTAAAACTCTAAAAAATATATATATAGATAGATTCACATTTGAATTTTGAGAGTGAGTCAAGCCTAACAAATCTTATAGGGATATGATACCCTCCTAAATATCAAAGATAACACCTTAAAAAAAACTATGTTAAGAGAAGTTAAGATGGAGGAAATTAACTGATCCTGAGAAAATATATAAATAAATAATAAAATTGAGAATAACAATAGTGACATATGGTTGAACCTTGACATAAAATTTAATAAGATAATTTTTTTAAAATAATATAATAAATTTTGTCAAATAATCTAATTTGAGTAAGAATATAGAGAAAGATAAAAGAAGATATAAACAGGAATGGAAGAAGTTTTGTTTATACCAATATTAAGCCAAAGTCCTAATACAATTAAAAATGCAGGTATTATAGAAAAATATAGAGGTGATGGAAATGTTTAATGGCACTGAAACCTAATAAAGAAGAATTATCCGATCTAAATTAGTGAAATATTCTCTTATTAAGTGTGTGATAAGTTACGTATTCTCAAATGTAATAGGAAAATCAAAGTTACATAGTTCTCACAAGGACTAAGTAGGAAGTAAATTCAAAATTATTTTGACTGACAACTTACTTTTTATAATTTGGAAAAGATAGGGATTATCAAGTTGTCACGACTTAAACATTCTCCAAAATATGATATTTTCACAATAATCAAATAGAAAGTGGATCTAAAATAGTTATTACTTTTTTTTGGGTACAATAGCAACAACAAAGTTAGAATTTATAACCTTGTGCATGTTACCTCAACCTCTACTATTAAGCCAACTCTATTGGGTTTCAAAACGGTTATCACTAACAACTTATTTTCGAGAAAATATTTAATTTTAATAAAATAATAATTAAATTATTTTATAAAATTTAAATTTAAGAATAATTAAATTTATGTAAAGTTTATTTTCATTTCTTATGTAAATTATTTAAATTTTGTTATTACTATTTTTGTCTAAATGATTATATAGACAACATGTTCAAAAATTATACTGATAATAACGTTTCTAAATAATTTATTATTAGTTTTTCATGTACATAAAATAATATAAATTTTGAAAATTAATTTAATAAGGATAAGTTTTATTGTAAAAATATTTTTATAATATTTTTAAATTATAAAATATGTTAGTATAATTATTACTATTTTTTAATTACTTTTTAACATCACAAAAATTTCCATTCTCTCTACCATGGATTTTTTTTTTTTTTACAATTTCTACTAAAATATTTTTTGAATATTGCAACAATAATATTCTTGAACAATTTGTTAAGTAGTTATTTGTAAAGAATTAAAAAATAGAAAGTTTTTTAAAAGCATAATATTTATATATTAAAAAAATAAACAATATAAAACTAATTCTTTATTTTTAGAATTATAATAAGTATATTGAGAATATTTATTAGTATTTTTATTCTTAAATTTAATTGTTTATTATATTTAATGAAAAATATTCAAAACTATATAAAAATATATTGGGTGAACTAATAAAGATATTGTATTCTTTTTGTATTATTAAAATTTTTTTCTCAACTCAAAAACATTGAATTCCTACCTCCCATAATGGGAATAGTTTTGTGAGCTAATAAGTATTCTTAAGAATCAATGTTTCCTAAGATTTATTTTTTAAAATTATGTACTAAACTTAGAAAACTAATATTTCTATCTTGAGATTTCTGGAAAAATTAAAAAAATTTCTCCTATCAAACACTCGTAAAATAAAATGAAAACAAAGTAAGCCGAAGACCCTTAAATGTCATTGTCCATTGAGGACAAACAAATTCCGAACCCTGAAAACAATTGAAGCCTAAAATTATTAGAATTTTCTTCTCAAATACCTAATTTTCTATCAACAAAAGCGTCCGTATTCTATTTCTTTTTTAATGATAACATATTTTAATACTGCTTCAAAAGAGTTTTATATAAATAGTACAACACACACAATTTCGAGGCAGACGAGGCACCCCCTTATCAGCAAGGAGCCTCCTGCCGATTTCTTACTTTATATTTGGTATAGTGGTAAGTGGTAACAAAGTAAGGGCTTGAACTTTTTGTTTGTGAGTTATTTTTTTATTTTCTTTTTAATTAAATAAAAAATCTATCGCTAATTGTATTTTTAATTTTTTTTCTTCTCATTTAAACACACCATACAAATTCATACACGGACTTGAAATGGTAAAAAAATTATAATAAATTAGAAAAACTTTTTAAAATAAAAAATAAATTTATACAACAATTTTAAATCTTTAACACATTTAACATCATAGGAAAATAAATTCATATTAAATCATATTAAAGAAAAGGTTGAAGTGTATTTATATATTTATTTTTAAGATAAAAGATTAAATAATTATTGATATATGCGTATTACGTATAATTTAAACATTTTGTTATTTTTTCAGCATTATTATTTGGAGTGGTAACTTTTGATAAAAAAAAAAAAAAACGAATCCCATTTATTCATTTTTTATTGGATAAGCATGTAATTTAAAAAAAAATTGATAGAAATCATGGCACCTTGTGTACATAAGATCCGGGCAATAAAATTAATAACAAACATCATTTTCCTTTTTATTCCGTCCCGTGATTGCATGGAAAATGTCTTGAAAGGTAGTTCCCACTTCTCACATTAATTTTCAGATGTCAGGGAATACTGTCATTCGTACTCCCGTGCTCTTCGCAAATAAATGTGAATAATTTTTCATTCAAAAAAGTGTTCATAATTTAACTAAAAATGCTAAAATGCCATCGAGTTAGAGAAATTAATCACAATGTGGACGAGCAAAGTATATTAAATAATTTTATTTTAATATAATTGACACCATACATTTATTCATACCAAATTGTTTTCATTAATTTCTTAACCGTCACAAGTTATCAAAATTAAATATGTAGTTTTTTTTTTTTTTTTTTATGAATGATATGTAGGTAATATATGGAACATATTAAATTCGCTTAAAATAAAATACACAAGTAATATATGGAAATATTAAATCCTTTTAAAATTTAGTTTTTTATTTCTTGTTTGAGTGATTATAGGTATTATTCTAGTTTTTGAAAATTTAATATTTTTAATAAGTTAAATATTTGAATAAATAAAATATTGTTATTTATAATGATTTTTTGTTTTACAATAAATATTAATAAATGTGATTATTAAAAGGAATTGACTATTTTAAACAGAGAGTGTATTTTAAATTAAAAATAAAAAACTATAACTATGAAAATTAGGAAAATAAACATTAACAATTTACGCATATATACCTATTTTCTTTATTGTAAAGTTCCCTCTCCATCAAGAAAATGATGCTTAGAAAGGATATATAACAAAAAAGTAAGATTGTCGTCGATCCATCAGGAAAAGATGCTTACAAAAATAAGATACGTAAGCAGTGACTCTATCCGCCATGCTTTTGTGGACACATCACACGGAGAACGACCGTCTCAGTTTTTATACCCCTGTCCTGACCTAGACATGAATATTCGTGGTTCTAGGAAAGGCATGTTCATGTTACTGTTCTGCATGCAACCGCAGATCATCGCCAGAACAATCAATCAACCTCTCCTCCCCTAGAAATCTCTGAACCATAAGAATGGAGTGTAATTTCTACCGTAGCGTATTTTTTGTTATCAAGGGTTAACCTCTGTTAGGTAATTGTTTCTTTATAATAAATTTATGGTGGTTTAACGACTGCCACAAAATAGATATTGACAATTATTTTCTGATGTTGTTAGTTTACAAAGTTAAGACATATCTAACAATAGATATTAAAATAAAATTAAAATACGTGTGTAAGGACTAAAATGTATAGTTTTTAAATATAGGGACTAAAACATAAAAATTGTACAAGTATAGAGATCAAACAAATAATTAAATCTTGTTTTTATTTTAGTCTTTTTTTTTTAAAAACCCTATTTTAATCTCTACAAATAAATTTTGTTTCATTTTAGTGTTTGATGCTATTGTTTCAGTTTTATAAGTAGTAACTTTTAATATAAGTTTCTATAATATTGAATTTTTTTTTTGAATTCCTATTATTTAAGAAACATCATACTTGTATTTTTAATTTCTTTCAGACACATGATCATTTAACAGAGATAAGGATCAAAATAAAACAAAAAAAAATTATAAAGGTAAAAACATGAAAGGAATTTAAGAATAACAAACAAAAACAATTATATATTATAAGGATTAAAATATTATTTAAGTCTTCTTAATATATTATCAACACGATAAGTCTTTAACCATGTAATGAAATCCTTCGTGTTTATTCTCAAGTATAAAAGTCTACCAAGTACCAACTATACGATAAGTTTGATAAAGATGAAGATTTTGTCGAATGAATAATGTAAATCGATATAATTAATATAGTTTAAAATATTTAATAAAAATAATAATGTTTTTAACCAATATATTACAATATTTGTTAGGAAGATCCTTCTTATATCCTATAAAACTAATAATTTATTGAAATAAAAAATAATAATTCATTTAATTAATAAATTAAGATGCGATTAAAGATTGGAGTATTTAGTACAAAACAATTTTATAAAAATGGAAACAATTTTATAAGAGCGTTTGATTTTGACCACACAATTTTAATTACTCATTAGCTTTCCACATTTCACAAACAGAATTTGTTTATTTATTTTTGTCATTTGTCAAATGCGACTCTTGGGTGTAATCATGTAAATCTCGACTTTTTTTTTTTTTTTTTAAATTACATAAGTTGTATATGCTAAACATGACTCGTAACACCACCAAATATGTTAATAAACTAGCGCATGATTGTTTTAACTTAAAAGTAGTCAGTCAAGTTTTTTGATAGAAATTAGTCATTTATGAAGTTGGTGGGTGTTTCCCACCTATAACATGGTACCAAAAAATAATAATTAAGAAGATAAATGAATTGAGCTTTTCTCATTAATTAAAATTAACTTGTATATTTTAATTTTTATAAAAGTTGGTTAATCTAACTTCTTCAAAAATTAAGGTGTATAAATTAATTTTAATTTATGAAAAAATTCAATTCATTTTTTTTTTCTTATAAATATTTATGAAAAAATTTACCTAAACGGAGCCTAAATTGGTAAATTAAGACTGGAATTTCACTATATTGGTAATTAGGCCGCTTAACAGAATTGTCTGGGTGGAATTGGCTTATTAAGTGTCGTGCTTAACAAGAATTGTACTTAATAAGAAATATTGGTCAATGGTCATGTATCAAGTGTACATCTAGGCATCGGTACCAAATTTTTTTTTGGAAAACGCACGGGTAAAAAATTTCAGGAAATTCAGTCAAGTCAAATGTCATGATTTTAAGTACGAAATAAAGTTGTCATATTATTTTTGGTTGTCCAAGTATTTCTCAACTAAGAGTTAAAGACTAATTTTTCAACAAGATGTAAAGGTTTATTTAAGGGGTTAATTTTTTTCAACAAATGCTTTTCCATATACACAAATTGGAGATCAATAAAATTGTCATATTTAACACGTACATTTTAATATAAATTCTGATTTTTTTTTCACCACTTTTAAATTTATTTCATACTTTTTATTTTTTTTCTTTTTTTCATTATATTACCTATTACATTTTTTCTATTTTTTTTCCTTCCTTTTAATCTCTCTTCTTTCTATCCATTTACACCACTTAATTGACTGTCAAACAATCATTATCTATTTTAATATATCTCTGGGTTATAAACTGAATGATAAAATTATGTATATTATAAAACGAATTTAATGGTTATGCACTGTCAGTATAAAATGTTATACATTGTCAACCAATCACAAATCATCGTTGTTATGACTTTTAAGATAATTATTGTAAAAGTCAACAAACTTATTATACATGGTGGTTTGTGATTAGATGACAGTATAAAACAGCTTTACACTATTAATGCATAACTTATTTTCTCTTATAAAATTATATACATATTTTTATTACTCATTTTAAAATTTTTATTGTTTAATATATAAATTTTAGACTTTATTATGTTGTTTTAATCCTTTCAAATTTCAAATTTTTGTTTAATTTTCATTTTTAAATTTTTAAATATTTTTCATAAAAAAATTTCTTTATCAAGTAGTCTTTCACTCTTTTGTTAGTCTTACATTAATTTTTCTATTAAGTATAACTTTTGTTTCTCATTTAGTCTCTCATATAATAAATTTTCATTTAATCTCATTAAATATAATGATTTTTTCATTTAATTTTTTAAAATGTAAAATCAAATAAAAGAACCATGCCATTTAAAAGGATTCAATGGAAAGAATAGTAAAAAAAGTAAAGAATTTAATGACTATGCACTGTCAATCAATCAAAAATCATCACTAATATGACTTCTAAGCTGGTTATTATAAAAATCAACAAATTTACCATACATAGTAATTTGTTTATAAAACTACTTTACACCGTCACTGTATTGCCTATTTTTTCAAAAGTATATGAAGTTTTAAGAAAAAAAACAACTATTTTATAAAACATATTTTATGAAGGATTTATTTAAAAAATTGAAAATGATACCTTTAAAGAAAAAAAAATATGATTTTTTAAAAGTTTAAAATAGTTATATCTAACTTTTAATATAATAGTTAGTTTATTAAACCAACATTGCTATATGCTAAGAATAATTTTAATTCAACAGGAATAACATAGAAAAAGAATTGTTCAATTCTAGAGAAATGAACAGTAGGAAATTTCTGTTCGTATTTCGTACCATTAAATTTTTTTTCTTAAAAAACTCTATTTTCATTACTCTATGACTCTCTTTTTTATTATTATTCATTCCTATTTACTTAAAAGAAATCAGACCAATTAGCCAACTCTGCTATAAAAACCTACTTTTGAACCTCTCGTCAGTCCAGTTTCTTTCCCTCTTTGTGTTCCTTCACTTCCGTGTTTTCACTTTTCAGAATCCACAGAAGCTCTAGCCTTACCAGTACCACTCATAGCTAGCGACTCTCAGATGCCAAGCAAGGAGGTTTCACCGTTAGGAGAAGCAAAGCTTCCATTATTGGAAGCTCATCCTTTAACCGATGAAATAGAACAAGACCAAAGTCTCTCACGAAGGGTTTGGACAGAGTCCAAGAAGCTTTGGCACATAGTAGGCCCTGCAATTTTTAGCCGAATCGCATCCTATTCCATGTTAGTCATCACGCAAGCTTTTGCTGGTCACCTTGGTGACCTCGAACTCGCTGCTATCTCCATTGCCAACAATGTTGTCGTGGGCTTCGACTTTGGCCTCTTGGTATATACTAATATTAATCATACTTAACGTTAATCAAAATTAGAGTTTTAACTCAATAATTTTTATAGTAAAAGTTTGCATTAAAGGTTAACATATAACGAGATAAAACTTTTTAGTTTTTATAGTTTACATTTTGGTGGCCATTTATTTATTTATAACTTATTTTTTTTAATTAGTTGGGTATGGCAAGTGCCTTAGAAACGCTATGTGGGCAAGCTTTTGGAGCCAAGAAGCACTACATGTTAGGCGTTTACATGCAGCGTTCGTGGATCGTGCTTTTCGTTTGTTGTATTTTGCTTTTGCCTTTGTACCTGTTTGCCTCGCCGGTGTTGAAGCTGTTGGGGCAACCTGATGAGTTGGCAGAGCTGTCTGGGGCGGTGTCCATTTGGATGCTACCGGTGCACTTCGCTTTCGCGTTTCAGTTTCCTCTGCAGAGGTTCTTGCAGTGCCAGCTGAAGACTGCGCCTATCGCGTGGGTGTCGCTGTTGGCGCTCTTGGTGCACGTGTTTGTTAGCTGGTTGTTCGTGTTCAAGCTTGAGCTTGGAGTTGTTGGTGCTGCTGCTACTATTAACTTCTCTTGGTGGGTGCTGACGTTGGGACTTTTCGGTTACACTGTTTGGGGTGGTTGCCCTCGCTCCTGGACTGGGTTCTCCGTTGAAGCATTCTCTGGTCTTTGGGAGTTTCTCAAACTCTCTGCTGCTTCTGGAGTCATGCTCTGGTACTCTCTCTCCACTTTTTTATTTTTTTTAAGATATTTTTCAGAGACAATTCTATTCGAAGTATGATTAAATACTAAATGTTGATACATCTCGTGGCCGAGATTCAAACCATCATTCACCACATTGTGGAGAATGCCTGTAATTTCTACCAAAATTTTTCCACATTGTGAGAGATAGATAGCTCTTTGTTAGACCCAACCAACCTCCATTGATCAACTTGTGTTGTTAATTTCACAGCATGTCTTCTTAAGTGATGGGACTTTTAAATTTTGCTTTTGCAGCTTGGAGAATTGGTATTACAAAATTCTGATAGTAATGACCGGGAATCTTGAGAACGCAGAGATTGCAGTGGATGCTTTATCCATATGGTAATTTTATTTTATGAGTAAATCTGCACTTTACGCCTAACAGTGATAGTTAATGCCTTTTATTTTAGTTATTGATTTTATAAAACTTTTAGTTTGATCTTTGATTTTGTATAATATCATAACATGTCATTTGTTTGATCCTTTTTACATGCTTTTTTTTTCCTGACTTTAAGAATGTAATGAACGGGATTTTACAATATTTTGTAGAGTGAAAAAGTTAAAATGAAAGTTTTGTATCAGGACCAAGATATCTCGAAGATTAAACTAGAGAAGACCGGTGCTTAATCATATACAAATTTAATTACCTATTAACTGACCGCAGTTTTTAGATTTTGCTTCCTTATACGTTTTGGGGGGTGACCGATATGTTGTGTTTTGTTTGGCAGTATGACCATAAATAGTTGGGAGCTGATGATTCCTCTGGCATTCTTTGCTGCAACAGGGTAATATACCTATTTTTAACTTCATATTAATTCTCCTTTTCTTTTTAAGTTTTCTCTCTGTGTTTTTGGTTTTATTTTGCTTACTCTTTAGTTTTTTGTTAAGTCAAAAATGTAAGCCACGCCGTAACCTTATATATGCCTGTCAGGTGAGGTCAGATCGATCGTCTAAGTTTATAAAAACCTGTAAACAAACACATCCATAAAAAAAATTTAATTAATTATAAATATAATTGATAAAAGTATACGATGTGACGGAGAACGCGGTTGGTTCATGAACTCTAGAGGACCCCATCAGCATCAAAAATATGACCTAGCTCAAAACATGATGAGATTAATTTAACCGCGTACTAGCACAATGTTCATAGGGTAGAGCAACACGACACACCAATGATTCTGTTTCAAAAAATATAACCTTTGATTAAATTGCGGTTGTGGTTGAGACTTTTGCAAATTGTGAAGTGGTACAAATAAACACGATGTGGTCCTTTTCTCCGCAGTCACCATTCCCCACCAAATTAATATCAATAACGATAAATAAATAATTAAGAAAAACATATATGTGGTAGCTGTAGAAAACATTTGGTACCTAGTCAAGCCAAACTTGTGCATTATTCATAGGTGAAGTTACTGTTTGTCGTTGACCTGGAAAGAGGGATCTCCTGAATGGTGATCTATAGATTTGGAAGTCTGTGGATTGTAGTAAATAAGGATAAGGATTAGTGTTGCCTCACCTTGCGAGTTTGATTTCCTTATTTTTTTTAATTCTTCATTCTTTCCCTAAGAATTTTTAATATTAAAAATTTGACACGGTCTTGGCCGAGATAGGGACAACCTCTGTATACTGTGTTTTGATTGCTCCATATGGAGGCTGTGACCATCCAGTTGCTCAGTTACACATATTTGTTCGACGATTCTACAATTATGATGAACAATAAAGTGTCCTCCAATTGTTAGCCACGCCGTTGCTTTTACAATGTTATTTTTGCTAATAATTTAATTCTCATTCATTATTTCTCTAAAGTACTAGTACTAGATATTAGTGGAGGGAGTTGATGTAGAGCCCATACTTCGAAGGATGCAAAAAGCTAATCAAGAACACTGCATGCTTTTCTCATTTTTGTTCAAATCACATTAGACAATCATTAATTAACTATTTAGCAATCGCGTGCACTGTTTCCTTTACGCATCATTTGTTGGAGTAGATTTTGGAAAGAGAGAGAAGTACGTGAGAAAGAAATTTTAGAGAGAATAAAATTTTTAGTTATTTGAAAAAAAAGAGAAGTGAGAGAAGAGAAAAAATAATAGTAGGACTTATACAACAAAAAAAATCTCTTCTTAAGCGACAAGATTGTGATAGAAAAGTGAAAAAATTATAGAATTCATTACAAATATTAAAAGATAGATTAAAATAACTTATCTATCTTTTAATTTTGACCTATATAAATATGTTATTAAAGATAAATATGTAGTTACAATACACATTTATTTTTCTTTCTCTTTTACTTCTTTTCTACTTTTAATTTAAACACTTTAAAAATCTACTATTCTCTTTTTTCTGATATTTCTCTATTATTTACTTCTCTCTTTAGTCAAGCAAAGTATTAATGATTGTCGTTTAACAATCCCATAAAACGACGATCATTAATTAACTCTCAAGATGCTGACCACCTGCTTGTTTGCAAGGGGTTAGCATAGCATAAAAGGAAGAGAAATATGAAAAGAAGTGAGAGATATAATGAATAATATAATATAAGAAAAAAACAACAACTTAAAAACATTTTTTAATTTATAATTTTATAAGAACTTAAAATGGTTAAAGTACGAATAGTAATGTTAGAAATCATGCAATCTGCAGAGTGAGGGTTGCAAACGAGCTTGGAGCTGGGAACGGAAAAGGAGCCAAGTTTGCGACTACGGTATCTGTGGGGACATCGATTATTATAGGACTCTTCTTCTGGATGTTGATTTTGATATTGCACGATAAATTCGGCTACATATTCTCTAATAGCAAAGCCGTCCTTGATGAAGTAAACAACCTTTCTCTTCTATTAGCCTTCACAATTCTGCTCAACAGTGTTCAGCCAGTTCTTTCAGGTATCACCTTACCGTTTAGTTGCGTCCATTTTACAAATATGAGGAGTCTCTCAACACATTCTTTAACCCATTTTTTTTAATACACTTTTTATTATTAATTAATTTTTATTAAAAATTATAAAATTATGAGTAAATTAAATAAGAAGTGAGACCCATAAAATTTATGATTTTTAATAAATTTTAGTCAATAATAAAAAATATGTTTAAAAGAGTGTATTATTCAAATATTTGATCTGACATATGTTCTCAACCATATGCCATGTATCTATTCCCTTTTGGGTGATTTGAACAGGGGTGGCTGTCGGATCTGGGTGGCAATCATATGTTGCATATATAAATTTAGGTTGCTACTATATTATCGGGGTGCCTGTTGGATTTTTGATGGGCTGGATCTTCAATCAAGGAGTTATGGTATGCTTTCTTACCCTCTTTTGTCTTGTTTCTAAAAATCTGTGAAGCTATTTGCCTAGAATGTGAATTTCAAATGCATTGAGACATGATTCTCACACTAACTGCTAATGAAATTGAACAAAGGGAATCTGGGCGGGGATGATTTTTGGTGGGACGGCAACTCAGACATTAATATTGACCCTCATTACTATTCGGTGCGACTGGGACAAAGAGGTAACTTCCTAGCTATTCATTCTTGGGTTGGTGGTTCTGACTTTGAATAATCTAATCCTGATTGATCTATTTGTTGGTTAACAATTATTGCAGGCTGAAAGAGCAAAATTGCATTTAACAAAGTGGGCAGATCCAAAACAAGAACTGAACTAAAGGCTACTCTCTTCGTAAACGCCAAAGGAATCCGCATATTTGTTTCGGGCTTCGGTTGTGTTGACCGAAACTAAACAATTACAATATATGTCTTTATTAAAAAAATTAAATTGTTTCATAATATTAGGAAAAAAAAAAATGTTCTCTTTACCAATTTTCTCCTGTCAAGCTCCGGTGGTGTCTCTGATTCTCCTATCACTCCACAAGCGTTTTATGAATACTCTTGATTCTATACCAAGAAATCTAATCATGTTTTTAAAGCCACTCATGGAAGAAAATGTTTGATTGTGTAGAAAAAATTACTTTTCCAATTGATGGTTTTCTGAAGCAAATGTTTAAACATCACCATTTTTATTTTTAATTTTTGTAAAAGTTGTTTGGAGAGTGTTGGCTAGTCCCTCAGTTGTGTGTTCAAGGGTAAAAAACCTTGACCAAATTCAGCAGAAGGGAGGTAAAGACTCAAGGTGTGTTTTGGTTGGCAAAGTTTTGGATTTTAGTTTATGTGCTTGGAGTCTACAGTCAATTTATGCTGTTGTAAAGCTGTTTGCGAGAGGTCCTACCGTACTTTTTGTATTTGACCGCTTGAAGCATTGTGAGAATTAAGATGATTTGTTAACTTCTGTTGAGCACTCAGTAGGTACCTTGCATTGTCTGATGTTTCTTATTGTTGTTGCTTCTTGGGTAACCTAATATCAGTAGTACAAGCTTTTTTTTTTGAAAGGCCAAAGGAAATATTACAGCACATGGCTAAACATTACAGCAAAAGATGTGCAATAATGTGAGCCCACAAAGTACAGCAGAGTCATGAAGCATATAACCACTACGAAAGACTCTACATCGAAAACACCATTAACTATAGTGAAAGTTTACTATCCAGTTGCTACGGCAAATTCCGCCCCTTGACCACTTTCCTCCTTCGATCAATTAGTTTTTACCAACCCAGCAATCTGTTTGCGCTACCAGTGTTGAATAAAATAGAGTGAAAAATATCAGTAGTATAAGTAATAGAGTGAAAAATAAAACTATCATTTTTAACTAGAATTGTAACACCTTAGCGAGTTACTACTAAATCTAAGCAGAAAAGAATATATATATATATATATATATATATATATATATATATATAGAGAGAGAGAGAGAGAGAGAGAGAGAGAGAGAATGTTTTAAATGAGAACACTTTTCAGGCCTTAGATTACAAATTAAAAGAAATTAATGAATGAGATTAAAATCTAATTAAAAAAAGTCACGTGCCTCCTCCCGGTCTGATTCCTTTCTGATTGCTATGTAGTCTTCCTTCACATGTCTTGCAATTCAGCCCCTTCCTTCGCTCATTTTAGTTTTTGCAATTGATCCTCATCTTTTATGTCTTGCAATTGACTTGCCTACCATTCTGTTTTTGATTACAATATATTACTTTTGGTCATTTATGATTTATCTTTCATTTTAGTTTTTCCCCCCTTTCCTAATAAGTACCTATATATATATATATATATATATATATATATATATATATATATATATATATATCTAGTTCTTTACATAAACACAACCTCGATCTATCCTTTAGATATCATCATGCCCATGCATTTTATCCTTGCCAAGCACCTAAAACCAAATCTTGATAAAATCAAATCATCCAAAAAATCAAAAAAGAGTCAGATCATGAAAAAGTGAAAAGTTTAGGAACCAAGAAAGAAAGTTGAGGCCATAGATAGATGAAGTAACGATGCATCAAGATGGAGTATAGTTATCTATAGAGTCGCCATTGAATGTGGTAGAATTATGCATTGTAAGTGGTAGGTAAGCAATGAGAAAGAAGGGAAAATGGAGAAGCAGGCACATGACTCTTTTTAATTAGGTTTTAATCTCATATATTAGATTTTTTTTTTAATTGTGATCCAACAGTTGAAATTAATAGTTCTCATTTCTCATTTTAAAAGATGTTCACATTTGAAACATCTCCTATATATATATATATATACACACACACACACACACAGAGGAAGGAATATTTCAAATGAGAAACTTTTACAATGAGAAAATGAGAACTTTCAATTATAGCCTTTAGATCATTATTAAAAAGAATTGTAACTAAGATTAAAACTCAATTAATCATCTCTTGTGAGACCACCATTGCCACCACCACCATCGTAGTGGTGGTGGCGGTGATTGAAAGAGCCAAGATCACATAAGAATGGTGGGGGGGGGGGGGGGGGGGGGGGTAAATTGTGCGTTTAAGAAAAAAAAACTTCTTAGACTTAAAATAAAACGAGTTCAAAACAGTTTAAGATAAGGATAAGGGAAGAACAAAGACACAGAGTTTTTATACTAGTTCACTCAAACTTGAGCTACGTCGAGTCTCTTTGTCCTAAAGGTGTTCACTAACCAACCTTAGGTTACACACAAGTATTCTTCACGGCCTCTTCAGGCTTTACAAAGCAATTCACCTAGATTGCTTAATCACCCAAGTATTCTTTCTTACTAAGTCTCTCTAGGCTTTTACAACGAAAAACAATTGTTACAAAATATATCAACTCACAAAGTGAGAGTATAAAAGTTTAAGTACAGTAGGCAAGTTTTTTTTACAGAGAGTTTCTAAGGAATTTTTTCAGAGTTGTCCAGTAAGTAGTTGTTCTTTTGAGTATAGCTCTATGTTCTTTTCTTCTTCTCTCAAGCTGGTATATATATGGTCTTCAAAAAATAGTCGTTGAAAATATCAGCTTCATTCTTCAAGACGTGCACGTGTATTATGCTTTCAGTAGAGTCAGAAAAAGTGGCTTTTGTTCTTGCACCAAAACAAAAAATTCAGAACTGCGTTGAAGGGTTGCTTTTCTGATCATTCTTTATCTGGCTTGGCAGCTTGATAAGTTGACTTCCTTTTTCTGCAACGCTGCACTTATATACTAACATGCATCTGTCTTTCATTTAATGCTTGTATATTTAAACGTTAGATTGCTTGGATGAACTTCTTCATTGAGTTTATTGGACGTTCGTAAAAATTGACGCATTGGACGCCTTGATATAAGACACACTTTGGACGCTGTAGAAAAACATTTTTATAACAGAGACTTAAAACTTAATAAGTTTGTTATCTTGAAAATTTGAGGGACTAGATGTTTCTTACGTCTTTGGTTCCAACAACGATGATGATGGTGGTGGCGATGATGACAAGGATAGTGACAGTAGTAGCCATGAATGTGGCAACAGTAGTGATGGCAACAGTAGTGACAACAACGATGGTAGGTAGTAGTGGTGGTAGAGGTGGCAACAATAGTAGTCTTGTAAAAAGGTGTTTAATTGAATTTTAATCTTAGTTGTTAATTGTTTTTAAGTATAATCCAATAGCTGCTATTAGTTGTTCTCATTTCTCATTTAAAACACCCTATATATATATATCATCAAACTAGAGTCATAACTCCAATATACATATTTAGTAATTGAAGTATATATCCAACAGGGGTGTGTGGAGAAATTTTGGGTCCTAAGACAAAAAATTTAAAAGAATGAATCACCAATTTAATTCCTAAAATTGCAATGGCTAGTTAAATTGGTACCTAAAATTAACAAAATGGTCCCTAAAATTGTATATTGTTGGTCAATTTAGTTTCTAAGATTGTAATGGACAGTCAAATTAGTCCCTGAAATAGATAAATTGGCAAAATGGTCCCTGAAATTATAAATTATCAATCAATTTAGTCTCTACAGTTGTAATAGTTAGTCAAATTGGTCCCTAAAATTAAAAAATTTTAATTACACTTTTTGTCTCTTAACTTTTAAAATTTCATAAATTTTGCCCTTATAGTTTTTTGGTGTGCATTTTAATCTTAAACTAATATAATTTCACAAATTTTGTCCTAACATTCAAAAATTCATACATTTTGTACTTAAAGCACAATTAAGCCTTTAGAAAATGGCAAAAGTGTTAGAGATGAGATATGAATCCTTGACTTCTTCCTTCTCTACAACCACTAAAGTCACTAAGTCATTTGACTTGGTTAGTTTATATATTTTACACTTTTGGTTTCCCACACACACACACACACACACACACACACACACACACACACACACACACACACACACACACACACACACACACACACACACACACACACACATATATATATATATATATATATATATATATATATATATCATTAAGATAGCTTTATCCAATTATCCTTTATAACATTAAAAATACATTTCAAAGCTTAATATACAAATCATTAAAATATTGGCTTAAAAAATTGTTAGCTTTAGTGACTTTAGTCTTGAGTTTTCATACTTTCTATTTTCATTGGCCATTGGCAATGAATCATGACATAGACTTTTACATATGGAATTAAATAAGTGGAAATTGGTCACAACAAATATACCTAGAATTATTTTTTACGGGGCCTAAGGCAGAGGCCTACACAGCCTTGCAGTAAACACGACCCTGATATCCAAAGTACTATACAAATATTTCAAAATAAAAAATAACATAAAACCATGAGGACTAAGTCTCAATATAGACATCCTCAATTACAAAACATAATTAAAATTTCTAAGTGCATGAATCCATGAAATAGGATCGTTAAGACAAAACTTCTCATTGCTTGCTACTCAAGAGCTCCATAACTTACTTAATTTGAAACATGAAAATTAAACTAGTGAGACAGTCTCAGTAAATGCCCTATAGACACAACAACAGACATGCAATTCATAATCATATAGGACACATGAATCATCGTTACTTTTTTGTATAAGACGTGATATTACAAATCATTCAAACATAGTCTTAAATTTAGCATGCATTAAGCATATCTTTTCTCTTTTTCGTCCTCTATGGAAAATTTGAGCTTAAAATCTTTAAGAAGCACCCGTCTTGTTCTTTACCATACATCATTCCCTTAACAAAGGATGTTTCTCTGATCTCTCTTTAGCGACTAAAGGGAACGAAAACCCTTTCCTTCCTAAAGAGGGTATAACATAAATCTTATGCATGTTTTCTTATTAACACTTACCATTTTTCATCCTTTAGTGACCAAAGGGGGTTACTCCCCTTTGATTATCAAAGGAGACTTTTCATCTCTGACACATAGATAATAAACATTTCTCATTCATAAATGGGGAGGGGGTAGAGAGATACAATCAAGAAGAGGAAGAACAATACAAACAAGATAGGGGGATTGGGGAAGATAAGAAAGGGATGCACTCACCTTAAGATAAAATGAACAAGGATCCTTGAGTTTTGGGTTCCCCAATTTTCTCCTTTCTTCTCCTTTCCTCTTCTTCTCTTCTTTTCCCTTCTCTTTCTCCTCTCTCTAGGTTCAAGTATGAGTGTGTCTTGGGCCAAGAAAGTTAGCCCTTTATTGGGCCATAATAACCCTCTACTATATTGTTGTATGGGTTATAGCCTACTACACACAAATACAAGGAGTATTCTTAATCAAATAAAATAACATTTAATTATTTATATAATTAAATTAATTTTTCAGGATGTTACATTTCTCTTCTTCATGAAAAATTTTTTGTCCTAAAAAATTGCTAATGTTTTTAAAATTGGACCAACCATTGAATCGATCAAAGCACTTGTTCAAGTGTTCAATGGTTCAACTATAATCAAACTGGTATTAATAAAATAATAATAATAGTAATAATAATAATAATTAATAATATATAAAATAATATTGAAAAAACATAATATCATAACTTTATAACATTAAAAATTAAAAATAAAACATATTTTTATGATAGATTCTAGGTCATAGGTGGTCCACCATGCACCACGATTAATAGCCATTAGATTAATCTATATGAATAATCTTATCCTACACCCTCTCCTATCAAATCCCTCTCCCGTTAAAAAAAAAAAAAAAAATCCATTTCCCTACTCCGCTAGAACCTAAAACCCCCCTTAAGATCTCACTTTCTTCTTCGTTGTGTTAGTGTTTCTTCCAATTCTCTTTTTCCTATGGTAGGGTTTTTCCGGTGCAAATCATCCTTGTTGTGGTTAGGTGCATCCATGAGCATGTCCATATCCACGTCCACATCAGGATCGGTGAATCTGTCAAACCATTGAGGCTTGTGTTCAAGTAATCCTTCATCCCCTAAGGAAGCTTCTAGTAACTGTGACCAATTGTGAAGATAACGTGAACGAGAACAGATGTGAGAGACAAGGCAATGGGTGAAATTCTATGTTTTATTCGTTTGTCCTGCATCGATGACGGATCCTCCACTGAAGAGTTGGAGTATCCACACCTGCTTTGAGATAATAGCCAAGTACGAGGTTGCCGACCGGGTCCTTATGCTTCCACATTGTTAAGGTTAAGCCTTAACAATACTAGGAGATGAAAACACGTAATATTGATATTAAGAAACCACTGGTACCTAAATTCATCTTATATTTGTGCATCGAACAACCAGACATACACAACAGAACAGAGTGTAATTAAACAATTGGAAGAAGAGGGAAATGAAGCTTAACTCCAACTTATCAAATAAAATTTTCTTCCTTATGAAAAGAAAGGCAGAAAAAGAAAAGGCCGAACTTGGATGAAACAAAAGGAAAGTGGGGATACCCAGAAGCAAAAAACATGGAAGCATAGGGACTTGGGTGTGAGAGAGTGATTTTTTTTTTTGGACGAGGGAGAGAGGAACTGATAAGAGAGGGTGTAGGATAATATTGTACATAAAGATTAATCTAACGGCTATTAATCGTGGTGCATGATAGACTACCTATGTTGGTAGTCTACCCTAGAATCTGTCTATTTTTATAGGTACACACAAAAGTTCAAATCAAATATATTATAATACTTCGATCTAAGTTTTTACAATACACAATAATGTTCACTAACAATAATATGTTTACATCTAGAATAAAAAAGAAAATGATAAATACTTTATGTTAATTTTTTATTTTTATTAAAAAAATCAAAATAACATTATATTAAGCATTTTTCATTCACCTGATGCGAACTAGTCTATTTGATCATTTTGTTACTAGCTAATTATGTGATTTATTTGATCAAAATGACATTATATTGCTTTCCAATTCTTTGATCATTTTTTTACCAGCTGGTTCTGTAGTTTATTTGAACCGACAAATGTTGTTAGTTACATTAATTAGTTATTTTCCCAGAAAATATAAATTCCAATTCTCTTTGTATACCATTTAGCTTTTATAATAGAGAAATTTACCAATCACTAAGATATCTTTTATCCTGCATTGATATAACAATATGGGTGGTCGTGGGATCTGGGTGGCAAAAATATGTGGCATTCATAAACTTGGAAACCTTATATATTTCTTATTATCTTATTGGATTACCGCTTGGATATTTGTTGGGTCTCATCTTTTATTTAAGAGTCCAAGTATGTTGTGTTCATGTCTCTCAATAGGAAGATAATTTCAGATTAAACTACAAAAAAAATATAATAAACATCTTGTGTATTGTAAGGGTATTTTTAAATTTAACTGAAATTTTATAAATATAAATTAAAAGAGAATATTTAAAAATATCTCAAAGAATCATCTACCTATGGTTTTTATTGAAATGATTTCTAGTTTCATGTTATATAAAGAGTTTTCTAGTTGGACGCTTTTTAAATATATTTTTGACATAAATATGTTTTTTGTCTCTCAAATTAGGAGTAAGTTTGTTTTTGATCCCCTAAATTTAAAATTAATCTTTTTAGTCCCTGTAATTTAAAAAAAGTCTATTTTAGTCCCTCAAAACCACCTGCAGCATTATTGACAGGGGTAAATTGAGTTAGTTATGCAACATCATCAAGGTTTGGTGTGATGTTTTCACTAATAGAGAAATAGGTAGATTTTGTGTGACAAATTCACTAACGACATTTAGACGAAAGGACTAAAACATGCTTTTTTTTTTAAATTACAAGAACTAAAAAGATTAATTTTAAATTTAGAAGACCAAAAACAAATTTACAAAATTTGAGGAACTAAAAACATATTTAAGCCTATATTTTTTATATTGAATAAGGTGATAATTTTTTTTCATATTTTATTAAATATATTTAAAATTTGTGGTATTTAATTTTGGTGTAAGTTAAATCTTGAACTCAATATGGTAATATAAATTAAATTTTAATTTTCTGATTTCATATTGTAAATATTCAATAAGGAATATCGATATTATTAAAGATACACTAAAATAGATTTTTGTTGTAAAATAATATAGTAAAATATGAAGATATAATCATTTATTATTTATGAGAAATTAAAATAAATACTTCCTATTAAAGAAACACTTAATAAGGAAAAAGTTATCTATTATATACTCTTGAATATGATAAGAAGTTAAAGAAAGAAAATTTTAGTTAAGAAGAGTATTTATTATATTTTGGGTTTGTCTAACTTATCCCAAGTTAAAATAAGGTCAAACAACCCTATCCAAAATAATTGGTGTAATTTTCTGATATACTTTAAGATCATTGGTTGTGGGTATTAATTCCACTGGTCAATTTAGATGGGGTTGTTTAATTCCATTTTTACTTGAGGTAAGTTAAACAAGTCTATTAAAAATATAAAAGTTATTTAATATTTATTTTTATAATAATTTAAAGTATTTAATAGAGTGTATTTAACGTTTCCATAATACTCTTGTGTCTATGAATACATGATAAAAGTACCCAAAAAATTGCTAAGAGTGTCCTGGAGCATTAATCGAGGAAATTCATTTTCTTCATTAAATGTATTTCTTCCGGTGCTTTTTATAAGATCTAATAAATTAATTCACAAAGATTAAAAAATTAGAAATTTAATTAGTAGCATTAACCAACATGGTGTGACATGGTTGATAGATAATCTTGTCCCTTAAGCATGTGGCTTATGATTCAATTCTGAGACTGTGTATGAAAAAAAATTGTTGAGAGAGGTCAGCCTCTTAAATGGATCTCAATACTTCGAAGGAGTAGTCCTTAACTTTCGGCTGAGAGATACCTTGAGTTCATAAAAAAAAATTAGTAGCATTAAATTTGTATTAAAGTTATATATATATATATATATATATATATATATATATATATATATATATATATATATATATATTCAAAATTACTCCTATAATGAATGAGACATATTCTTATTCTTTTTCCAATATTTTTATTGACTTAAATTCTTTTGATCTCTCCTATCATTAATATCTTTATATATATAAAAGAAAGGTTTTGTAGGGTTTTAGGACATTACTTGGCGACATTAGGGTTTTAATAGCTTTAAATAGGGTTTTCGTTAGGATTTTGTAAGAATTAAATTGTAATCAATTTAAATTTTTGTTAGGGTTCCTTAGGATTTGATTGGAGACATTATAGTTTTAGCGGATTGTTAGGAAGTCCATGTAGTCATATTTACACTTTGCTTTATCTTACAATTGCAGATTGTGTCTTTCATTGGATTCTATTTTTAATTAAAACTCAATGATATACAATTTTTTTAAAAAAAAAACACAAGTTGGGATTAAATAATTAAATTCAAATTTATTAATTTCAGTTATATAAAACTGTTACAAATACTTAAAAAGTTAAAGAAAGCATTTATAACAATAGTTGGTTTAAATAATTTTATAATTGAGACAATAGTTGGGGCTAAATAATTAAATTCAAATTTATGAATTTTAATTACGTAAAACTATTACAAATATTTATCTTTATATATATAAAAGAAAGGTTTTGTAGGGTTTTAGGGCATTAATTGGCGACATTAAGGTTTTAGTAGCTTTAAATAGGGTTTTCGTTAGGGTTTTGTAAGAATTAAATTGTAATCAATTTGAAATTTTTGTTAGGGTTCGTTAGGATTTGATTGTTTACATTGTGGTTTTAGCAGATTGTTTGGGAGTCTATGTAGTCATATTTACACTTTGCCAAATCTTACAATTACAAATTGTGCTTTTCATTGGATTCTATTTTAATTAAAATTCAATGATATTGAATTACAATTTTAAGAAAAAAACACAAGTTGGGGTTAAATAATTAAATTTAAATCTATTAATTTTAATTATGTAAAACTATTACAAATACTTAAAAATTTAAAGAAAGCATTTATAACAATAGTTGGGGTTAAATAATTTTATAATTGAGATAGTAGTTGGGCTAAATAATTAAATTCAAATTTATTAATTTTAATTATGTAAAATTGTTACAAATACTTAAAAATTTAAACTTTAAAAATGTTGTAAATACTTTTTTGAAAATAAGAATAGTTGGGGTTAAATTAGTAATTTTAAAATTTCTAATTTTAATTATTTAATAATTTTTATACATGCTTTCTTAAAATTTTAAACTTTTACAAAAAATAATAAGTATTTTCTTGAAATTAGGAATAGCGTAGGATTTCTTATATGGTAAAAAGCATTTATAGTACCATAGCATAATTCATGTATGTGTGAAATGAATTATTTAGATAATAAAAAGTCTTGACATTGTGGTATTTTTTACACAGGCTATAAAAATAAAATTTGTTTTAATATAAATGTCTTTAGTATAAACTTTTTTTTTTTTGCTTACATCAATATTATAAAAATTAATTAATAAATATTATTTTAAAAAATAATTATGATATTGTTGTTATTTTTTAAATTTGTTAGAATTAATTTCATTTTGTATGGATGAACTTTGCTTATGAATCCTATTTAAACAAATCAACTATTGTTGAATAAGTTATAACTCAATCTCACAAATCTACAAAATGAAGTTTTTTTTTTTTACCATTTACAAGATGAAGTTAGAGTTTCTTGACCTATAGCTTCTGAAATGGAAGCATATTATAGATGCATCTATAATGAAGAAATAAGGCATATAAATTTGCTATAAATTCATCTACAGTGACTATTATAGGGGATATAGTCCATAAAAACAATCTATTATAAAAATTAAAATTATTGTATTTTTCTCTAATTTATTATTGAATTAATTTTAACATTAATATATATTTTTCCTTTATAGTGTCTTTTCACCCAAATTTATTCATTTTTCCTGTAACATCCTAAAATTATTATATTATTTAATTTTTATCTGAGAAAAAAATATAATAAATATTACTTAGTTATATAATTATTTAAACAATTTAAAGATTAAGTGGTTAAGATAAAAATTGCTAAAATTATTTTGTAAAGTACAAAAGAATGCAAAAGATAAAATAATAGATAATAAGATAAAATTAGATAACTTATTTAGAGAATCCACGTTAAAAAGAGAGAGAGAGAGAAACAAACCTCAACAAATCATGTTAGTGGATAAACATAAGAGGGACAGACAGTTTCTTGTCTTAGTTACAGAATTAGTCTTTTCTTTGAAAAATAGGGAAGACAGTGGACTGCTTGAGGATCGGGAATAAGAAAGAGACGGACTCAATCTCGTTAACACAGTCAATAGAGAGAGTACCAAACAACTTCAATCCAAAAGGTGAGTAAAACAATCTTTTTCTAAACTTCCATGGTATGAACCTTTGACATGTAATTTTTAGGTTCTTGATAATAAGAAATTGAGATTAGTAATATTTTAAGTATTAAGGTTAGATTATATTTGGACATTTATATACACCGGGTGCGAATTCTACGAGGGTGAATTATTTTGTTGTACACGAAATTTTTGTTTGCTGTGACAATTTTATTCCATGGCTGCTAAGCAAAAAGTCATGCTGGTGCTTTGCAACGAAACGGGTACGCTGGGCAAGAATATTGGTGTTAATGCCTTCCATTTGTTTTTATATTTATTTATAATGGTAATGCAAAGTTTGTATGGCTAGTATTTGCTTGAAAATGGCCGAAAGGCTTTATATATATTCTTATGCGTGAAGTTGTACTACGTTGTGTTTAGTTGTTGTTTAGGAATGTATATATATGTTATAGTATTGCCGTGGTACAATCTTGATAATTGATATCAAAGTATGGAATTTGGAAATTTATTTTATAGTCATCGAGAATGACATATTTTCTGTTACTGTGAGAGTCAGTCATTACATTCTGTGAAGGAATGACAGTATGTATCTTATTCTGGAAATAAGATGAGAAATATCACCATCTGGGATGAGATATTTATTTATTAAATATATCTACATCTGGGATGAGATATGATATAAGATATCTCCATCTGGGATGGGGGAGGTAGTGGACGTCATTGCATGAATATGAGCTCATATACCTTAGTGAATTTGGGATTCACAGTGGATTAGGGACTCACACTGGTTCTAGGAACCAATTATAAAAAGAAAATATTAAATATAAGGAAATTTGGGATTCACATTGATTTCAGGAATTGGGGAGTCAAGTAGGGTAATTATGGGAATCACTTAGTGTATAGAGTCAACTGTTTGGAATACAAATATTTAGGTATGAAAATTGTTGATTTCCTTTTTAATTATATGTTTGAACTGAATGTCTTGTACTTACTTTTTAAAAAGTCTTTTTATGAACTTATTTTTGCGGATATCATGGTTGTCTTTTTCCAGTTATCGCACCGGCTGAGAACAACATTGTTTGCGAACCATTTTAGAACTTGTTTTATTTACTGGGATTATTATCTCATTAAAAGTGTTGTTTTTAGAGCACGAGGGCGAAGCTATAGGGACGGAGGAAGCCTAAAGTCACAGTTTTTTTTGCTAGTTATATTTTAGCTTGGTTAGTTTCTTCCTAGATTAAAGGACTAATGCGGCTAGTTTGGATGTTCTTTTTATTACTTTTCTTATTTTGTAGATGCCCGGATTTGAGAATAATGTTTTTTCTTTTCCTTATGTAAAGATTATAAATATTGTTTATTTTCATTATTGAGGTATTAGTTCAAGCAATTTCATCTTTTAAATTTCACTTTCATAATTATTTGAGATTATGTTTAATGTGGGTTATTGTTGTAACGAAGGGTGTTACATTTCCTTTACATTGTCTTCTCACCCAAATTTATTGAATTTTTTTTTATCTAAGCAAATTTGATTTTTTTTACCTAATTAATTTATATTCAATTACATGATAACATATTAAAATTATCCATGTGTTTGTTTCTATCTTTTCCAAGTAAATTAAATTTGGACTCCAATTTGTTTGTGTTTTTAATAGTTTTTAATTCATTTTTATAATAATAAACTATAATTTTTTATATCCACATTTCCTATTTAAATTTATTTTTAAACTAATTAGAAATTAGTTGTATTTTAATTAATTTTTAAATAAATTAGATATCTTCATCTGTTAAGTACTTAAAAAAATATAAGTCAATTAAAGATGAATGATAATAAACACAACATATAATGTTATATTATTACTATTGTTGTTGTTGTTGTTGTTGTTATTATTATTGTTATTGTTAAATTAGTATAAAATATCTTGAAGATGTAATGGAATGAAATATAAATTGTCTATTAAAGATGAAAATATTATATTTAACAATTTTAACATTTAATATTAGTAATTATTTTTATCAAGTAAGCTGTAAAATCATTCCCAAATGGTTAAGTTAAGAAATTATCTTTATGTTTTGATCTTTATTGTTCAAGTTTAGATTTAGTTGTTAAAAGTAAATTCACTTGATCATCTAACTTTTATATTAATAAGGTCTTCTCATTTGACATATCATACTTAATTTTAAACAAAATTCTTGCAAAGTATGAATTTTGATTTTTAAATAATCAACAAAATTTTTATGTTAATTTGACTATTAAGCATTTCTATCATCAACAAAGAACTTGATGCTAATCAATGTCTCTATTATCTACAATATTTTTCTTAGTAAATAAAATAATTTAAAAACTAAAATTGAATTTGGCATGGGAGGCAATTCATTGTAGATCTATTTATTTCTTTTTCATGCAAATTTTATTTTTAAAATCTTAATAAGTTTTAAGCAAATCATTACTTATTTTTTATTTATAATTTTCTCATCTAATTACTTTATAAAAGACTTTGTTTTAGTACAATGATAAAATTTCTGTGCATAGCATGATGATATCATTATTATTACTATTTTATTATCAATATTTTTATTGATTATTAATATTTTTATCAATAAAAAATGAAATATGTGCCTAATTTATGGGGTTGATGAGAATTTGTAGTAATTGATCGATGGGTGTGATTCTTAATTAACTTTTATGTCCATATACCTTATAAAAAAAGTAGGCAATTATTAAAACAAAAATATTAGTTTGTTATTTTTTATTTTTAAGTTTAAATATAATTTGTCTTTCAAAATAATAGAAAATAAATTTCTCACACATAATTTATTCATGTATCACATCAAATCAAATTTAATACAAATGAATGTGATATCTTGATATAAAATGTGCTGACATCTAATCGTTTAGATATGTGTTCTTAAATTTACATTGTTTCGTTCAACCAATTTATTTTGTTTCCAATATTTTTATAGGATGTTAAATTAATAGACTCCATAGAAATGGTTTTAATGGAATAATTTGAGTTCTTTTAGTTAAATTTAACTTTTTTTTTGTTATGTAATTTAATTCGTCTATGTTCTTGATTTCAAGAACACAATGTGGAATTCAACTTTATACTTGTATTGGAAAATAAGCACATTCAATTATCTTTTTTTTTTTTTATAAATGAATAAGTTCATATTTAATTGATATCTTATTATTTTATAGTAATATAGTAAATTAAGTTCCTAATTATGAAAATTTAACTTATTTTAGATCTTTCTTCAACAATATATCAAATTAACAAAATTGTTAATATATTTTTTTATACATACAAAAAATGATAAAACTTGTATGTAGTTTTGTAGATGTTTTTGGTACTATTTTCTAAACTAGAATTGAATTTCACCTCGGTAATTCGCGTAATAAAGGTTGTTATTAAAGGTCACCATAGATTACTAAAGTGAAACTTCAATTTTGATTGGAGAATAACACTAAAAGTATCCATAAAATTATATATAAGTTTTGTCATACAAAAATTATTTTATCCACAATTCACCCATGCATTACACGAGTTCATGCTCTAGTTTTTATTATTTTAATTTTATTGCTTAGGCATGTGAAGAGGCAAAGTAAGGTTTCCATAATGCTCTATGTACTAAAAGTCTAAGATATTAATATATTATACATATTATTTATTGAACTAAAAAAAATGACTCATATAATGAAGGATATTTTTATAAAAAAAAATTAATACATGAGACATTATAGATTAATTCTTATAAAAAAGATTGAGCAAAATCTAATTTGATTCTTATAAAAAGGATTAGAGGGACTATTTTTTTTCTTCTAATTTTTAATATATGAAATGCTTGATTTTCTTATCTTATACTTAAGTTTTAATTTTAACTAATGCGCTACTGGGGTACATAAGCAAATCACATATGCTATATAGCCCAAAAAAAAATCATTATTATTAGTTTTGAATTTCGATTTGATTTGCTTCAAGATATAGTAATAGTAGTACTGAGATTAATTGCTTATGTGAACGAACCATCAGGGTGTTTGAGCGAGGTTAATTTTTGGTGGACCAGCAATTCAGAATTTGATCCTGGCTTGGGTTACCACTCGATGTGACTGGGACAGAGAGGTAGATAAAGACTTCTCCTAAAACAAATTTCACTCTTCTATTAATATCTTTGCAAGTGCTTAAATAGTTTGATACATTTTGTTGGTTAACAATCGCAAGTTGAAAGAGCAAGGTTGCATTTGATTAAATGGGAAGAAACGCACTAGGGTTAGCATAGTGATGGTAGAGTTAGGGTAATATATATGAGGTCATAGATTATAACCTCAGTACAATCATTATACAACAAAAAAATGGGAAGACCTTAAAAGGAAACTGATCGAATAGTAGTTTCTTTCACTTGCTATTGAAGGTGTTAGCAGAAGAACAATGATGGGCTTCTTAATAATATTGGGGTTTGAGGTGGGCGTGGCCTAATTTGACCCTGGCATTTGCTATTTATACCCCTTCTTAATTATTAAATGCACCTCCTTACTTTTTTATTTATAAATTTACATAAATACCCTTTAGAAATATACCTTAGTACACCCACTCACGTCTTGTTACTTCCTTCCAATGTGGATTTCACTTTCAATATTAATGAATATGTTGCTCCCATGCTACCACTCCTACAAAGGCCTATATATGCTTATAAAAAAAATGACAACAACTTTAAAATCTGATACATGAACATAATACAATTTAAAGTGGTGTATATGAATCTGCATTCAGATTTTCCAACACTCCTTTTTGCCAATTGTTATAAGACACGCACTGCATTAGGGGCATCATACTTTAGTATAATCCAATTATACATGAAAAATGTCTTGCAAGTCGATTAAGGTATGTTTTTGAGATAAGTATCATATTTTTCCGGAAAGTCAATTCCGGTAGTATTATATAAAAAACGTAGGTTTTTGAACATACCTTGTATTGAAAAACGCGGTATCACACTATTAGTTTGATGGAAAACAATTGGATTGAATGTATTATTTTCTAGGGAATAAAATAATGGTAAAATTTTATTACTTTTGATAAAAAAATTAAAAAAAAAAAAAGAGAGAGGGAAGAAAATAGGTGTAAAGAGTTTAAAGAAAAGTTAAAATGGGCTGTAAAAACAGAGTTTATATTGCTTTTATATAAAAGGGCATTTTTGGTAATAAGAAAAAAGAGAAGTATATTTAACAATTAAAGCTTTTGACCTAAATTCGATTGAGCTAGAGTTAGCTTATGATCATTCTCAAATCGCCTTCTTTATTAGTAAACCCCAAACTAAAAATAAAAAAGCCCATATAAAAATTGCCTATTTCTGAAATCGCTAACATTATGATTTTAAATGCAAATGTAGAGAGTTATATAAATAGTGGGCTTTGACTTTGGAGCCCAAACATTCATTTGATTTAATGGTGCCTTTTTATTGGGCTCCTAAGGGTGTATAATGACGGCCTCTTGTACAGGTACTTAAATTCATTGTAGAGTGCGGACCAAAATATAATTACACAATCCTTGTTTTTTTTTTTTTGATCAGCACACAATCCTTGTGTTATTTTAACTCTTCACTGGATCAAGTCAAAATAGAACAAAATCAATGTTTAAAAGTTAAATTAAACCGACCAGTTAAACTGATTTAATTAGAAACTTGTTATATTTTAATGTAAAAAATATTCAATATTCAGCTATAGTTTAATTAGTTCAATTTCAAATCTAATCGATTGAAGTAACTAAACTATGACTTGATTCCTTTTCTAGTAAACCAAAAGAATAAAAAAAAAAAAACTGACTTGAATTTTTAGTTGGTTTATATTTTATAACAATGTACAAAATATACAGCAAAATTCAAATCAATGCACAAAACGTAGTCCAAATCATTTCGAATCCAAAGCATCGGAAATGCATGACTGGCCATTTGGAGAAAAGATGCTACTCCAAAGTATCTATACAAGGGTTGATAATAGGCTAATAGGATCATGTCAAAATTTCCAAATCAGTAGTTACAAGCCACCTTGAAATGTGTATGAAATTGATTTCGGAGAGAATTCAATTCGTCATTCTATCCGTCTATGCCAATGAATAACACAGGATCAAGTTTATCGTCAAGAACATCATTTAAAATGCCATGATTCATTGCTCCCACTCTAATTGGTAACTGATGTGTATTACTTTTACCCTATGGTTTTATAGTCTACGTGAAATTGCTTCTGTAATGAGTTCACTATATTAAAAAAGAAAACTAGGCGTTCTTTTACCTTATTAATTAGTTAATAAGTAAAAGAAGAAAGGAATTGTTCAATACTATATGAGGACAATTGGTTAAGTGATCACTGACAATTGACAAGCAGTGCATGCACCTGACAGACCTCACGTGTGCCATAAAAGTTTCTTGGTAGGATGTTTTGTCATGGTTGTGTCACCAACTGGCCCACCTCTGGTTTCTATTGTTGAGTGAAGGTTGGGGTAAGTTAATATTGACAACGCTGAGTGACAATCTACACATGTTGGGGTGGTCTCAATGTTCGGCTTGTGGGTGCTGAATGAGAGAGCCACCAATCACATTCTCATATTGTTTGGGTTGGGGGTCCAGTGTTTTTCTAATGTTGTCTATTCATCAACCATCTTCTGGATATGCAAAAAAACCATTTTGGCTCTCTATGAAACCGTCAATATACTTTCACATGGAGCCCAAACGCTAAAAGTACGTCTCAAAATACACGCAACCTTGTGCTTCTAAGTACACATTTATATCTCTATGCTGTTCATGCCGTGTTAGTTCTACATATAAAAAAAAATTAACAACTGATGTGATACTACCAATTAAGTATGTAATTCGTAAATTTATTTTGAAAAAATATTGACTTACTTTTACAAATTTTTTAAGATAATTTTTAAAATATGAGCGATTATTTTTGTTTTAGTCGCAAAAAACCATCAAAGATCAGTCTATAGATCTTTTATGATTAGTTCATTCAAGTGTGTTATGTCTAACTCTCTGGACATTTGGTGAGTTAATGCTGAAGCAAAGAGGAGGTTACTTACATCGTGAAGGTACCCTAATATGATCGTGTCATTCGCCCTGGTCTTCAACCACTAAGATGTCTAGCAACTGATAACCTAATCACTAATGGTCCAAGCACAGTAACTAACATTTGGAGTTAGGTCAGCTTAGGAGGTCAACATTAGCTTGGCCCAAAAGGTGTGTCCTAATCTTGGAGGGTACAATTTTTCGAAATTTAAGCATTAGGAAACTTACATTAAGACAAATGGGATGAGGTGATGAGAATATTGCACAATCTCCTATGTATATAACCTGACAAGAAATTTTAACAGTGGCTGATATAGCTGCCTATGAGGAAAAATAAAAATAAAAATTGAAGAATGAGATTCTGAACAGAAAAATGAAAAAGCAATAGTTGCTAGATAGATTAGTAGTTGCATTACATCTCTGACCATAAGAAATTTGCCAATAGCAAAAGTGGGGAGGAACTCATTTCAAGCACCTGCACGTACAACAATGTGGTCCCTTTTGGCATCACTCTAAGCTGATCTAATTACTACTCATTGTGGCATTTCCGCCACAAATAAATTGCAATAATGAGATTGGGATAAGATAAGTTGCTTAAAAGCTCAAACAGGGAAAAAAGAATAGAAGAAAGAAGAGAGTACTTTGGCTTGGGCATAACCCGAAAGGCCACGCAAGGATGGAATCCTAAAATATTATTAAAAAATGTTACTATTTAAAGATTAATTATTTGTGTTAGTTTTATAGTAATTTTTATATATGGATTGATCCATTTTTTAATATAAAAATCCATAGTTATGTATAAAACCTAATTTCGTTACACAATAATATGCACATATCTAGAAGAGCGCGTTTGAATAAATAATTTAATTAAGTATTTATTTATTAAAATTTCACTTCATAAGCGTAAAATATTGAGTGGAAATATTACAATGGAGAAAGTTATTAAAATAATCTAAAAGTAATTTATTTAAAAATTATAAACTACTTTTATAAATTTAATTAAACATGTATGTTTTCTAGTTTAAATGCTTATAAGATAAATTAAATCTCTCCTTAATTAATGGAACTTTTATCTCACTGCTTTCTTTTTTCTCCCTTCTTCCTAAATATAATTTTCATCTATTTTCTTGATTTATTCTTTTGCAATTCCATTACCAAAAATCAAAGTGTTAGTAACCAAATTTAGTGATGCAAATTACTTTTTCATCACTAATATTAGGATCATTGAAATTTTAATGATTTTTTTTTAAATTACATGTACATTATTCACTATTTTGAAAACCAGACCGAATCGGCCGGTCAGACCGAAAATCGGTGAACCGGTCACTTGACCGGTTTAAATAAACTACAGAACCGGCCTGAAGAAAAACCAGTCAAAGAATCAGAAAACCGGTCAAAACTGGCTAAAAACCGGTTCACAACGGGTCAAAGAAAAATGTTTAATACAACATTATTTTGATTTTTCTTCTTAAAAAAAATAAAAACCAACCTAAAGTATTTATCATTTTCTTTTTTATTTTAAATATAAACTTGTTTTTATTAATAAATGTTGATGTGTATAGTTAAAACTTATACTTAAGTATCATAACATATTTGATTTGCACTTATAGGTATTGTAAATGTAAAGAACCTATAAAATTATGTTTTATTTTTAATTTTTAGTATTACAAAATTATGATATTATGCTTTTTTAATATTATTTTATGTATTATTTAATTATTATTATTATTATTTTATTAATACCGGTTCGACCACGGTTCAATTCCGGTTAAACCATTGAACCTTGAACCATTGTCTTAACCGGTTCAATGACCGGTCCGGTTTTAAAAACATTGACATTATCTCATCATCAGTTTTAATTTTTTTAGTGGCCAGAGATCGAACTAATTCGATCAAATTTATGAATTTGATCTACTTTTATTTCACCAATAGCTCTATGCGGGTATGCGTCCTATCGCCATAAAAATGGTTTACATTTGATTATTATTATGAAGATAATGATGCGCAAGTGACGATTAATTAATATATTTGTTTGAAATGCTGCAGCCTTTGATTAGGATGAAAAATCCTCCTCAAACTTCGATCACCCCTTTTGTGATTGTGTGTAGGGACATTTTGCCGATGAGATCTGCTTAGAAGAGAATGATTAAAATTTTTGAAATCAAAGACAAAGGCAGAGATGGATAACACGCATATGCTTTTTGTTCAGATTATACTTATCTCTAGCCTCTTGTTCTTCCTCCATTTTCTTCCTTTTTTTTTCTTTTTGATTCTCTTTTCTTTTGAAAAGTTGATGTCAACAGATAGAGGCCAGTGAATTAAAAGCAATATCATGATTCATGACAAATGTCATATGTCACATAACAATAATACTGGCCGGTTGATACTCGTCTTTTTAATTTCAACAGAATTTTAGTGTGCATTTAATTTTGATTTTGATATAATTGACTTAAATTATTAATTATTATTAGAAATTACGTTTAAATTAATTTCAATAGAAAAAATTTATGGTGGAATGTATGTATTGTGAAATTAATTTTAGTAATAAATTAAATATTTAAATATATTTTTAATTCTTTTAAAATCATTTTTTATTTAGTCCTTTCAAAATTATTTTTTAAAATAGTTTCTGTAATATTCAAAAAAAAAATTGTTAGTTATTATCGTTATTTAATCTTCGTTAATTGCTGAGATGACTAAAAAGTTGGGGATTAAAATAAAAAATAAGGTATATTAGAGAGACAAATAAAAAAGGAAAAGGGATCAAGTTAAAAATTTGTATAAAGTGATGTGTCATCACATGTCAAGATGAAGCAGCAATTAAAAATTGTATGAAGTAGCAGTTAAAAGTTAAAGGCAGTAATCTTTTACACTGCATAGAAGTCAAACTCAGAGAAATTATATGTATTTCATTTTTGTTTTTTCTTTTTCAGTTTCTCAAATAAAAAATAATACGTGGTTGAAAATAATACATATTTTCTCATATTTTAAGTTTTTCTTATGTTAAGATATCATTTTAATTTTATCGAAAAAAAATATAAATGAAATAGATAATTTGGATCTACTGTGGAATAATTTTTATTGATACATAATTTTTTTTTATTAAAAATTACATTAAAGTTATACGAAAAAGTATGTTGTTGCACTTTTTAATAAAAAGTTTTCAGTTTTAATTCTTTAACTAATCCTATAAGGACACTTGTTAGTAGCATTTTTCTATTTTTAAAAAGCGTTGGCAAATATGTAGTGAACGAACCTCTTAAATCGCTACAGGTTCAATATCTTTAATTATGTAGGATTGTAGGCGATTGCCGATTATGGCCATTCCACTCTTGTGGTTCATTTGTTTTTGTTTTTTTTTTTTGGTGAATAAAGACTTTATTAAGAGGAACTAGAAGCTTCTAAAAAAATTAATACAAGCCATATCTGCCAATAAGACATTATAAATAAAGGACAAAATGATATCATACACATGAATAGGAACCTCAAGACTCAAATTGACCTTTGCTAAGACATCAGCTACCTGATTAGATTCTCGAAGCACATGACACCAAGTAACATGACCTCTATATTGATGAACCTTATGAACATATCTCACCAAATTATAACAATGGTGAGTAGGAGGACACCCCTAAATTATCAATTGAATTGCTACCTGCAAGTTAGAGTAAACAAACCACGACTCCAAGCTAGATGTAGACCATGTAAAATACCCCAAAGTTCAGCCTCCACCACTAAACAAATTCCTATTTTCCTAGCAAATCCCATAACAAAATTACCACTATCACCATGTATCACACCACCATAAGCCACAATATTTCCTTCCTGCAAAACTGCATTGTCACAATTAATAAGCACAGCACCATGCTGAGGTGGGCACCACAAAATGGCACTTGCTACAACAAAAGAATCCACTTTTGGTGCAACCAATATGACCGACTCCTTTGCCACTTTGATAGCCTCCAAGAGATTGAAAAATCTGGACGCCAGCATTTAGGGTTGCCGTGCACCCCCATCAAAGCAAGTTTCATTCCTACACCACCACAACGAATACAACATTACACCAAAAGCACATTCCATGCCACACCATGCACCACCAAATTGTTACATAAATTAATGAAAAGCCAATCTTTCCACCCCTGAGCATCTAAACCAACCATAACCCTACCTCCAAAAACATCATGCCAAAAGGGACTAACTAAATAGCAGTCCCTAAACGTATGAAAGAGATCCTCCCCCTGCTCACCATAAATAACACACGAATCATCAAAAGCTAACCCTAGTCCACAAAGCCGATAATTAGTTAGGAGGACTTCATGAGAAGCTTTCCATAACAACCCCTGAATTATCTCCGAATGACTCCATCTCCAAATAATTTTAAACAAAGAGTTGGATTCCCGCTTCAAAAATTTCTAAAGCGAGTTATAAGCAGAACCTAGCAAAAAATTGCCAATAAAAGTATGCTGCCAAGCAATCTTATCACACCCATAACTAGAAAAAGGAGGAATCAAAGCACGGATTCTATACATTACTAAAATAGGCAATAAATGTTCTACAACATCCATCTACCTTGAGGGGAAATAAAATCCGCAACCATTTATCACCATCCACAACCTGAATATTCCCCATAACATATGAAATAAGACTATTACAATTTGGCACCCAAATATCCTTCGAGAAATTCACTATAGCTCTATCACCCATCCTTTAGATACAACTATCATAAAGAGACTTCTTAGCCACATAAAGACCTCTCCAAAAGTTACTTACAAGCCTCTCCTTATTAATATGAAGAACTAATTGATCCCCACATCTATACTCACTCCGAATCACCTAAGACCACAAATAAGAGGGAGAGCAACAAAGTCTCCAACCAGCCCGCATCATGTATGTCAAGTTAACATTTCTAGTCTTCCGCAAACCTAGCCCACCAATCATTTACCTTCCTTCTTTGCTCTGTATCACCCTAAATAAAGTTTCGACAAGCTTTATCAATATCATCACTCACAGACTTCGGCAAATATGTCGTTTGCATCACATAAGAAGGAAGAGCTTGAAAGACTGACTTAGCTAAAGTAACCTTGGCCCAAAAAAGAGAGAGAAGTCTAGCCTTCTAAGCACTCATCCTTTGATTTACGTTATCCATAATAAATTGGTAGGCTCTCTTAGACGTCCCTTTATGAATAATAGGCATGCTAAGGTACTTATCCAAATCATCTATCCAAAGAATACCAAGAGCACCATTCACCTACAACTTTTTATGCCAATTCACATTCTTAGAGAAGAAAACTCTAGATTTTCCAAGACTCACTTTTTGGCCTAAACTTTTGGAAAACAAATTCATAATCTTATTGATAGTGTGGACCTGATCGAGAGAGGCTTCCACAAACAGCACAAGATCATCTACAAAGGCAAGATGCAAAATTTTTGTCCCTCCTTGCTTAACTGAATCGGCCTCCAAGAACCATTCTTAATAGCAATCGAGATTATCTATAGCAATCTCTCAATACACATAACAAACAAATAAGGAGAAAGTAGATCACCTTAGTGAATACCCTTCGAATGACAAAACTCCTCTAAGACCTCTCCTTTCTATAAAATTAACATGGACGAAGAAGAGATACAGTTCCATATAAGCCTACTAACTTCGCTGAGCACCTAACGTTCTCCAAAGTCTCCTTTATGAAAGACCATCTAAGCCTATCATAAGCCTTCTCAAGATCAATCTTCATCACCATCCACCTTTTGGCACCTCCCTTCTTCTTCACAGGGTGAAAAACTTCCTGGGCCACCACAACATTATCACTGATTTGTCTATCAAGAACGAAACTAGACTAGCAAGTGTTGAATGAAGACAATCTAAACCATAAAACCATAAGACAGAAGCATAATCATGAAAAAAGTAGAAAAAGAAGAGAGGAAAGGAAAGAACAGAGCAATTTTTGTATCTGTTGTAATACCATCCTATTCTGCATACTGCCATTCATATTTTAGTGAAATACAATAGAAATAACAGCCATACATCATACCCATACTTGTTGTCAACAAAAAGGACATGTACCCACTACATTAGGTGTACAATTTTTCCCAAAAATAAACCAAACATACCCACTATGCAGAACATTATCAACTGACATAAGAAAAGTGAATTACATTAGCAAAAAAGTATTTTAGAAAAGTTTTACATTATTTAACACTCCTCAAACTTTTCTTAAAGACTCCCAGCTTGCTTCTTAGCTCATTGAACTTAGCACTTGGAAGCGCCTTAATGAGTATGTCTACCAATTGCTCCTCAGACCTGCAATACATCAATTGAATATCTTCATTCTTCTCAACTTCCCTTATAGCATGAAATTTAACATTGATATGCTTGGTTCTCCCATGTTGAATTGGATTTTTGGCAATAGAAATGGCTAAATTGTTGTCAGACCATAGCATAATAGGTTTTTCTTGCACTTGATTTAAATCAGTCAATATTTTTTAATCCAAATAGCTTGATTTGAAGCAGCAACTATAGCAATATACTCATTTTTAGTTGATGATTGAGCAACCACATCTTGCTTTTTGGAGTTCTATGAAAACACTCCACTGCCAAGTGAAAAAAATACCCAGTTGTGCTCTTAGAGTCATCAATAGAACTAGCCTAATCACTATCAACAAAGCCTTCAAGCTTTCCATCACTTTTGCTGTACCAAATGCCAAAATCTGCAGTACCTTTCAAATATCTTAGCACTCTTTTGCCTACACCAAAGTGTGTTAAACTTGGTGAATGCATGAACCTTGAAAGCAAACTAGCAGAGAACATTAAATCTGGTCTAGTTGCTGTTAAGTAAAGAAGACAGCTAACTAAACTTCTATATTGAATTACATTTGCCTTTGCATCACCATCATCCTTTGAGAGCTTTTCATTTATAGTAAGAGGATTTGAAACTGGATTACAACTCTCCAATTTAAATTTTTTTAGCAAATCATTGGTATAATTTCTCTGTGAGAGAAATATACCATCATCAAGCTGATATACTTCCATTCCAAAAAAAATACCTCATCATTCTAAGATCTGTTATTTCAAAAACCTATAGCATGCTCTTTTTAAATTTGTCAATTTCATCAATATCATCACCTGTAACCAACAAATCATCAACACAAAGTGAAACTACAATTTTCTTCCCATTGCCACAATCTTTCACATAAAGAGTAGGCTCATTTTGGCTCCTCCTGAAATCATTTTGTAGAAAGTGAGTCAATTCTTCTGTACCAGGCTCTAGGAGCCTGTTTCAGCCATACAAGGCTTTGTGAAGCCTATAAACTTTGTCTTCATGACTTGCAACAATAAAACCAATAGGCTATTCAACATAAATTTCTTCTTACAAAACTCCATTTAAAAAAGCTGATTTTATATCCAAGTGAAAGATTTTCCATCCATATGGAGCTGATAGAGCAACAATTAATCTAATTGTTTTATGCCTAGCAACTAGTGCAAATGTATCATCATAATCAACTCCAGCCATATGAGAATATCCTTTTACAACAAGTCTAGCTTTGTGCTTGTGAATGGAACCAACAGGATTTAATTTTGTTCTATAAACCCATTTGACACCAATCACATTCTTGTCTTTGGGCCTTGGAATGAGATCCCAAATACCATTTTTGTTAATCATAGTCAGTTCCTCCTTCATTGCATTATTCCATTCTATTTGCATTGAAGCCTCTTCAAAACAAGAAGGTTCATTCACCACAAAACTACATTTTTCATAAATTTCAGCCAAAGGCTTGGTTTTTAGCACTGGAGAATCAGATTCAGCAATCTAATTTTCATCATCATTTGTAACTTGCTTCTGGTCATTAGATGCATTGGAAATGGCTGTCAACTGTTTTGACTTCATGCTTCTTTGAACTTGATTATTTTCCCAATCCCAATATGCATTCTCATCAACTTGAATATCACCGCTAATCACAATTTGTTTTGACTTCACATTGTACACTCTATAACCTTTGGAGCTTGCAGCATAGCCTAAGAAAATCCCCATTTCAGCTTTGTCATCTAGTTTGGATCTTTTAGCTGCTGCAACATGAACATAACATATTGATCCAAAAATCTTCAAGTGTTTGGCAAAGGGCTTCACTCCTAACCAAGCTTCAATTGGTGTTTTCTCTTGAACAACTCTTATTGGCAGCCTATCAAGAGATACACTACTGCAAAAACAGCTTTAGCCCAAAAGATTTTTGGTAGCCTTTTTTCTGCAATTAAGCATCTTGCTATATTTTAATCTTGCAACCACTTTGAGACTCCACCATAACTCTAAACCTTTTAAAGCCATCAAAAGTTTAAGCTTTGCTTGATAAAAAATATACCCATGTCATTCTAGTCAAATCATCAATAAACAAGATGAAATACTTGTTGAAATAACAAATAATATAGAAGAAGGGGGGTTGAATTGTGTAAAAAAAAATGTAACCAATATAGAGAACAAGTTCGAAAGCTGATGAAATATATAAGTGTAAGGATAAAGAAGAACAACACACAGCGGATTTTATACTCGCTCACTCAAACTTGAGCAACGTTTAGTCCCTTCTTCTTGAAGGTGTTCAACTAACCAACCTTAGGTTACAACCAAGTATTTTCTTCCGCCTCTTTAGGCTTCACAAGGAAATTTACCCATATTGCTCAAACACCCAAGTATTCTTTTTTACTAAGCCATTCCAGGCTTTCACAACATAAACAATTGATGAAAACAATTTCAACTCACAGTGTGAGGATATGAAAATTTAAAAACAACACAAGAATTTTTCTACAAAGAGTTTGAAAAGAAACTAAAGTCGTCCAGTAAGTGCAAGAATGTGGTCATTCTCTTCTTTATATTGCTATATCTTCTTTTTCTCTTGAGTTGATATATATAGCTTTCAAAAAATAGCAATTGAAGTATTCAGCTTCAGTCTTTAAGAAAGGAACGTGCGCCTGTATCGAGCTTTCAGTAAAGTCAAAAAGTGACATTTGTTCTTGCACCAAAATGGAAAGTGCAGTACTGTGTTGGAGAATTGCTTTTCTGAATATTCTTTATTCATCTTGCTAGGTAGACTTCCTTTTTCTGCAGCACTGCGCTTATACACTAACATATATCTGTCTTTCATTTAATGCTTAGACATTTGAACGTTAGATCACTCTAGCGTTATCCAAAAGGTTCTTATGTGAAAAACACTTAGTCATTAAAGAGACTTACGTTTGGATGATCATCATGCGCGAGTCAAATGGATGCTTGTTAAAACTGGCGCATTAGACGCCTAGATATAAACACGCATTGGACGCTTTAGAGAACTTTTTGATATAAACACGCGTTAGACACCTTGTTATCTTCAAAATTTGAGGGATTAAACGCTTCATACGTCTTTGGTTCCAACACTTGTTTTGGCTTAGAAAAGGTACACTCAGAGAACCACACAAGTTAATGTGAACAAGCTCCAATTTATTCTTTGCCGGTGTGACATTTGCTGATGAAAAAGACTTTCTATGCATTTTCCCCAATTGACAGACATCACATAAATCATCAATACAACTTATCACAGACATGTCTCTCACCATATCATGAGTTTGTAGAAATTTCAATGCACCCATATTAAAGTGGCCATATCTTTTGTGCCATAGTGTAGAATCATCATGTTTGGTAACAAGTGCTGATTGATTCACTTGATTCAAATTGATTGGAAAATTGTTATCACACATTTCAACCTTAACAACTTCTGAATCATTAGAATCTAGTTTGATACGACCATTATTTTTAAAGGAAAATGAATATCCTTTTTTCATTAATTGAGCAACACTTAGTAAATTTTGATCCAAGTTAGGAATTAGCAAAAGATCTTGAATAAATTTAAGACCTTTGCTAGTGTAAACAGAAATTGTATCTCTCCCTTCAGCCTGTACAATATCTCCATTTCCAAGCTTGACTTTGGTTTGGACAGCCTTATCCAAAGAAGTGAAGAGACTTGAGTCCCTTGTCATATGGTTTATGTACCCACTATCTACATACCATACATCCTTTGAACTTGAACTACATGTTTGAGTAGCCATAAATAAGTGATCTTCAACCTAAGATTGCTCATCAGTGAAGTTAACTTGATGTGCAAGTTGTGGTTGAGATTAATTATGCTTAAGTCTGCAGTACTTATCTCTATGTCCCCATTGCTTGCAATTGTGACATTGAATTTAAGGCTTCCCTTTATACCAACAATCTTTTGACAAGTGATTTGTTCTTTTGCATGTAGAATAAGGAGGAAATTTGTCCTTTGCTATATATTCAGTTGAAGTCCCATCCACCTTTCCTTTTCCCTTTTAATCACCCCTTTTTTATAATTATGCTTCTTTTGATTCTTTTGACTAGATTGCTTTCCCGTATGTTTAGCTTGAAATGCACCTTCAGTTACAGCATCCATTCTCACAGAAAGTCTTTGTTGTTGAGCTTACAATTTACTGACCATCTCAGAAATAGTTAGCTTCTTGAGATCACATGATTCTTCAATAATGGCAGCAACTTTGGTTCAAATTTTTCAAGTAGGATGATCAACATCTTTTCTACTACCTTGTAGTCTTGCACAACCTCACCATACAACCTTATTTAGTTCACCAAGTGGGACATCTTTGAAGTGTACTCCTTGACAGACTCATTTTCTTTCATTTTTAGCATTTCAAATTCTCTTTTAAGAGTCAATAACTTGATGGACCTTACCTTTTCATCACCTGTATACCTTTCATTCAGTTCATTCCATATTTGCTTGGCTGTTTCCAGATGCATAATACAAGTAAACACATCATTTGTCAAAGCTAAATGCAGACATGAAACAGCTTTCTCCTTCTTCAAAGTCTCCTCCTTATGGTGCTTGATTTAAGCTATGGTTGGATTAGCTGTTAATGGTGGAACTTGCTTGTTTTGATCTACATAATCCCATAAGCCAAAATATTTCAAACATGATCTCATTTTGACAACCCATATGTGATAATTTTCCCTAGAAAATTGAGGAATAACAAAAATAGCATTGCTCCCTGAAGCCATTTGATCACAAGTGTTTAATCTTTTCTCTTAATTTTTTTCAGACCCACAACCTATAAGAAAATTGCTCTAGACACCAATGTTGAAAGAAGACAATCTAAGCCATAAAACCATAAGACAGAACTATAACCATGAAAAAAGTATGAAAAAGAAGAGAGAAAGGGAAAGAACAAAGCAATTTTCATATTTGCTGTAATAACATCCTATTTTGCATACTGCTATTCATATTTTAGTGAAATACAACAGAAATAATAGCCATACACCATACCCATACTTGTTGTCAGTAAAAAGGACATGTACCCACTACATTAGGCGTACAATTTTTCCCAAAAATAGACCAAACATACCCACTATGCAGAACATTAGCAACTGACATAAGAAAAGTGAGTTACATCAGCAAAAAAGTATTTTAGAAAAGTTTTACACTAGTTAACAGCAAGGACCAATAAGCTTATCCATATAAGGATGCAATTTCTGCACAATAATCTTAGTAATTATCTTATAAGACACATTACATAAGCTTATCGGACAAAAATTCTTCACAAATTGCACTTCCTCCTTCTTCAGGATCAACGTACTAAGCGTAGATTTTAAGTCAGCCATGCATTTGAGATCCTCAAACACCTGTTTGATAGTAGCACAAAAATCATCACGCATTAAACCACTGATTCTGGAAGAAAAGAGCCTGAAACCCATCCGGTCTACGAGCTTTCAAACTACCTATACTCCGAATAGTTTGAAAATCTCTACATCCGAAATAGGCTTATCCAAATCCTTCCTACAAGCATCACTGAAAGACGGGAAGGCATTAGTGAGTTCAAAAGGAACAAGGACACCGTCATCCTGATAAATGGCTTTAAAGTACTCGATAACCCAACTCTCCAATTAATGGGGCTTAGATATCCACTCCCCTCCTTCATTTTTCAGCATATCATACTTATTCCTCCTATGTCTTATTGCTGTCACCCCATGGTAAAAGCAAGTGTAACGGTCCCCCAAAAGCATCTATTTAGAGCAAGATTTCTAGAACCGGAAAACCTCCTCCTCAGCTATCACCTTCTCATACTCCCTCCAAATACTCTTGTACTCCTAATTAAGACTAGAATTCCAAAACCAGCCCCTCCTATTGTCCAAGAGAAACAATTTATGCAAGAAAGCTTTCTTCTTCTGGTGAATGCAACCAAATGCCTCCTGGTTCCAAAAGAAAGGTCCTCCTTAAATTTAGAGATTTTCCCATTCCAAGATAATTCATCATACCCAATGGTTGATTTATTTGATCCCATTTTGCACGTAGTTATCTACAAATGAAATAACAGGTGTTTCCATTTTGAAAAAATGCAGACTCACAATGAAAACTTGAAAAGTGTATTCCTAATTAATCAATGCCGTCATCATTTAAATGGTTGTTGTGTGTGCAAGTTACAAGAAAAATAAAATCCACCTATGAAACTCATCAATTATAAGATTAATAGGGATAATATTCAAACACATTAAGCACATAACAATTCATCAAGTGCCTTTATACCAATTAGATTATAGATGCGATGCACGAATAAATTATGAGGAGAGTAAATTATTTTTGTGTGTGTGTGTGTGTATTGACAACTTTCTTAATTTTTTTTATTGTTTAAAAATAATGTAAAATCAATTAAAATTTATGGAATAAGGAAAATCACTTGACACTTGTCCCCTTAGTAAAATAAATATTTCACTTTGAAATCCTTACGTAATTGATTTAAGGAAAATTCATTGACACAAAAAGGCTTATAGAGTAAATTCATTGATACTTCTATAAGCATTTTTGTGACAATACTTCTCAACCAAACCCTATTAAATTGTTTTGCCAATAGGTCGGTCAAGCTATTGAGATAAATTTTATGAACTATATAAAAAACCATAGTTGAAGGATATCAACAAAGCTTAGATATCATGGATAAGACATATCACAAATGTCAAAGCTTAGATATCATCTCCTGTTGTAAAGCTTATCATGTAAAACACATTCATAGCACGTGCGGGTAATAGGACGGGTTTTTATCCAGCGAGGTGGGTAACGAGTAGCTACTACCCATGCCTGTTCTGCCCCATTGACATCCCTAATTCTAGTTATAATATAAGAGTATAAAAGATATTTTTTTTTGGTAAAGTGAGGAAATAAAAAAGTTTAGTATATTCTACCATTTAATTCATTTTATTTTATTTTATTATAAGTATTTATTAATTAATTTATCTAAATTAGCTTATTATACAATCAAAGTTGTATTAGTTGTTTGACACTTTTAGGGTGTGTTAGGTAGAGAGGAAAGAAATAGAGGGAAATGAAGGGACGAGAAAAGAAGAGAGAAATAGGTTAGAAATAGAGTGGAAATTAAGGTTGTTTGGTTGAAGAGAAATGGAAAGAAAGTTAAATTTTAAGGTTGTTTTTATTTTAACTATTATTATTATTATTATTATTATTGTTATTAATAATAATATTTTTTATTATTAATATTATTTTTATTATTATTAACATTTTTTTTATTAACATACTATTTTTATTATTATTAACAAAAAAATTATTATTAATATATTATTTATTTATTATTATTATTGTTGTTGTTGTTGACCGGGGGGGTATTATTATTATAACCCGTATTGACTGCGCTGGGGGAGGGGCGCCTGGGCTGGTATATAGGGGAGAAGCAGTAAAATCGGTTTGGTAGAGAGCCAAACTGATTTTGTGCTTTGCAGAACAGCACCGGAAAGCATCGAGCTATACGATTTCTTCGCTAATCTTCTCATTTTAGCAAAAAAATTTAAAGGTGTGGGACCTACATTTTTTTTGTGCAAAAACCCTCCATTTCCACTTAAACAAACAAAGGAAAATTGCTATATTCCACTCTCTTCTCTTCTTTTCTCCCTAAATTCACCTCAACCAAACATACTCTTAATATTCTCCTTCCCATTGTGGTAGGGGGAATTAAAAGATTAAATAGAATAATAATATTTCTTTAATGAGTGACATCTCCAATTTTGCTTAAAAATGTAAAAAGGCCACCCTTTACCGAAAGAAATAGTCTTGATTTATAATTAATCACAAAAGTAGACTTTCATTCCAAACTAATTATAAATTCTCATTGCTTACGTATGCTTTTCATTTTAAAGAAAAAAAAATTGAATATAAAATACTCACAATATTTCTCTCTTTTTTTCAAAAAAATGTACTTCAAAAATATGATTATCAATCATTGAGATACTTACAATAACAAAACACGTTATACAGAGATATATTCACATGAATATAAACAAGGTCCTTTCTAGCATTTAGATATAATTGACGGTAGGAAAACAGACACATACTTCAAATCATTTCCTTCTCTGCTGCGCCTATGAACTTTCTGCCAATCGAATCGGAAAAAGTGTGAATTTCAAGCCCACCAAATGGTAGGTTGTATGATGACTGCTGAGGTATACATAAATTTTCATGTCAAACAACAGATTTTTTATATTTCAAATCAAAAAAAGGGGAACATGATAATCAACTGGATTAGTGAACTAATCATATAATCAAAGACATAAAAAATCCTCATATCACCTTTTGTTTTTGTGAGTCAATTATGAGCTAAAGCTGAGACATATTTTGTCGTGTCACATTCATGGTGCCTAATCCATGCGTCGCACGCGAATCTTTGACAAACGGGAACATTAAAGGTAGGTGACTACTTGGGGAACCGAGTTTACATATTACTCATCATTTTACCAACTACAATTAATTGTGACATATTAAGCTTCCTGAATTTTGACTAATTGTATAAGCCAGCTATTACTCTGCCATCACCTAGCTAATAAAATTAGTACTCTAGTTGGACTTCCAAGAGCCACCAAAAGATACCAATGTTTTATACGTTTGCAATTGAATTATATTAAAATTTTTGTATGAGAAATGGTGGTAGCATAGTATACTTTATAATACTATTTTGATTTGTTTTTTTATATGAGATCCTTTTAATTAAGTATAAAACTTTTCTTAAAAAAGACAAGGATAAAATTTAGATAGAGTTTTTTAAGTACTTTTAGTATTGTTCTCTAATTAAGATTAGAGTTTCACCCCAATAATTTATATTGACATTTAATACAAACTTTTATTATGCAAATTAACAATGTTAAACTTCTAATTGAAAAACAATATCAAAAGCACCTAAAGAATTGTATATAAATTATATCATTTAACTAATTCACAAAAATTAAGAAAGTTAGTTAATTTAGTTAATAACATTAAGAGTGCATTTGTTTAAACTTTTTTTAAAGAGTCCTTTTTTTAAGAAAAAAAATCATTTATTGAAATTTTAAAATATTTGGGTAAACTTTTTTCAACAATCAGATAAAAAAAAAAAAAAAAGGAAGTAGAAAATTGTTTTTTTTTAGAAGCAACTTGGAGGTGCTTCTTTAAAAAAACATCTACAGCATAAGAGAGAAAAGATTAAAAAAGTATTTTTATGATTATAACCAAATATAAATTAGGTTCTGCTTATACAATAATCTATTAAAAATAAATTAATTTTTTATAAATCACTTTTTTAATCACAAACAAACGGGCCCTAAATTTGTTAACAATTTATATTTATATTATTTTTCAAATTTATTCTTAAAAGTATTGGAAACTCATCATTTCATTCTTTCTACCTAATTAATTAATATGAAGAGATATTAAAGAGAGAATGATGGTTATACAATTTATTTTATTAATTTGTGACTAGTCATCTTTCTCAATCCTTATAAGAGAGAGAAAGAGTTTATCTTATTAAAAGGGGCAAATAAATTTTTCAACAAGTTCTTATATAAAGGGACAGAGGTAGCACACTCTTTTGAATACACTTTTTATTATTAAGTAAAATTTATTAGAAATAATAATGAGTTTAATGAGTTTCACTCATGATCTTGTACTTTTTAATAAATTTCAACTAATAATAGAAAATGTATTAAAATGAATGTGATTGATAGTTTGAGGGTATGTTGCTAGAACTCCTCTTTTTGTATTAATAATTCAAAAAAAAATTAGAATTCTAAAATTTAATTTGAAGATTTTTATTAAATTTTTTAAACAAAAAAAAGAAAATTGAAGAATGAATCAAGAAAAAAATTAAATTAAAATAAAATACACAAATATTTTGAATAATAAACTTTTTGTCCCATAGTTCAAACTTATAGGTATTACTTTTAATTTGAAGTATTGATTCTATTTCTATGTGCTAAACCTAATATTTATAGGCAAATTATGATAATTGTATAATATTACTTCTGTTCTTAATTAGGTGAGGATTAATAGAGAAGATGACTAGCTACATATTAATAAGATAAATTGAATAATAATTATCTTCTTTCTATACATTAATTAATTAGATGAAAAGTAATTAAGTGAAAAGAGTGAGATGATGAAATTCACTAGAATCGGCCTAGGGTGAGAGGTTGGGATAGTATACATAAGGTCATAGGTTCTAATTTCAGTGTGACTATTGCACACAAAAAAAGAGTGAGATGATGAATCTCAATAATCTTAAAAATAATTTTAGAAAAATAATATAATTAAAATTTTTAATATTATTAATTAAATTAATCAACTTTCTTAATTCTTATAAATTAGTTAAAGAATCTTATACATAAGTGGAGGTAATATTAGAAAGTATATTACTGCCGTTTCTCATATAGAAATTTAACTGTATTTCATTTGCAAACGTATCAATACGTCACAATTAAGATTCACGTACACTTTCTTCCTCTTGATTTATAACTCGATGTCCTTAATTATATCGATATGTGCTCAAAAAAATCTTCAAATTATGAATTCTCCATTTTTGCTCTTATTCCTTTAAAATGTATCACCTTTATGTCAAACTCTTCTTGCTTCTGAATTGAATTGCACCATTACATATAAAATTGTATAGGGGAATCAGTATTGAAATTATGATTGGCATCATGTATATTTTATTCAATTCGCTAAAAAGAAAGTTTTCAAAGTGAGAGAGCACCTTCAATAATCAATACCCCGGCGGCCTCCATCTTTACATACTAAATAAATTGATCCTCTTTCCCCCAACTAGCTTTAAATAGGTTATTATCTAAAAATATATCTTAAGGGATTAGGTACCTAACGAAGGGGACAAATGTCACAAATCAATAAAGAAACTTCATGCATGGAGGTGAGAATGATCATTTAGCTGCGGGCCTGTGTACGTTCGTACTGATCCCATGATCAATTACATAGTTAACTGAAATTATATGTTTTAGTTTCTGCCTTGTATGACCCATTTGCCTTTTGCCTAATAAAACCCAAACATCATGCGATTAAAATACTGCAATAGGCTTTTCGCTTTCATCAGCTACAAAATATAGTGGTTATGGTGCAAATTAACTAGATTACTCATAAATGCATTACAGCATATAAAGTGGCCAGCAGAAACTTTTTCTTTTTCTTTTTTTGGGACAAAGTCCAGTTCATTGAGTTCAATGCTGTTGCGAAGAGAAAACACAAATCTATCTATTATCATTTAAAAACTTCTTACTTTATGCCAAAAAATGGCATGGTAGGGTAGGGATTAACACTATATTCTCGTATTGAATACTTACATAATGGTAAATGATCATTACATATACATAGATTATAACATGTAATATAATACTCAATGAAGAGTACTAATTATTATTGTGCAACTAATGGTACAGCTATTTTAGTAGTAACGATGCAGTTATTTATGTCACTGTGTTCTGACCGTTGAATTAAAAAAAGATGGAAAAATTAGTTCCCTAAAAAGTGCCAGATAAATATCGTATATTTTTCTGTAATGTCTTTATACAGAATGACCCAGTGTCAGTGTGTGAAATTGTCAATATTGTAGACAAGCACATAGGACACCCGATTCTCTTAAAAGAAAAAGTGATTCTGATCGATGTCCATAGAAAGAAGCAAAAAGAATAGTATATATCTATAGCACAAACAAACAAGAGAGAAAAGAAAGAAGAAAACAAATATTAAGGGTAGTCTAACCAGAGACAGCAGCTAATTGCCATCGAAAGTTAAGGTGGATGGAATGGAACTTGGGCTTTCGCACTTGGTGCGGTTGATGTGTTTTCCCTCTTCAACTTCTTGTACGTACGTGTCTATAGCTATGAGAGACAGGGAGACCCCACAAGATGAAGGATGGTAGAGAGTAGAGGGAAAGATATGTTGGCAGTGGCACACCTCAGCCAAATGAGAAAGCAATAAAGGGCAGCCACATTGGACAAAAAGCCGAATGAGACTCTTTTTTTTTGGTACTCAAGATATCTTTGGGCCAAAAATCAGAGACTAATCTTTTCAAATATAGAAATTCATTTAAGGAACAGAACTTTTTCAATAAATGTTTTTCTATACACACAAAATTAAGGATCGAACTTCTAATTACATACTTAAAAAGTATGGTTATCTGTCAACCATATCACATCATATTAGACAAAAAGCTGAATGAGACTCTTAATCAATGGCTAAAATCATTTGACTAGCGCTGGTCCTTGTGTGATTCTGGAATGATACAGGTCACAGAATAAAGTTGTTGCCCTTGATTGATGAGCACAACTAGATAACACCATATATATGCACCATCTAGCCAGCCATGCCATGCACTATTGACGGGCTCTTTAGCTTTGGGAGATTTGAATGCATATATTGTCTAATGCGTACAAAAATTTAAGTCACGTAAAGGGGCTCTCTAGGCAACAAAAGTGATAACTCAAAAGGGGTGTAGTGACAGTAGATGCTCGCGGGTACCTTGTGTCCTACAAGAAGGGATTCCTTTCCCTGGCTTGCATATTTTTAACATTGATTACAAGAGATGGCAATTAGCTACATGGGGTTATGTCGGGTGTGACCTCGTTCGTGGACCGACCGGATAATTAACACCCCAAGTCATTTCAGTTTTCGGTGTCTAACAAATTATTCAACTACTGATGAGGGAATTAATCAAAGGTGTCCATTTTCAACACCTAAAAGTTATAAAATTAAGTTTTCAAGCATGGCCACTGTTGCATGGCCTATGGATCCATGACCTTTCAGTCTGACTTGTCCCCCTCCCACAATGTTGTTTTGAATGCAATACTGCAAAGTTTTAAGAGTTGTTAAATAATGTAATTTTGCACGATCGCCCTGTCTCTTTCATCCCTAAACCCCCTTCTCCCCAGGGATACATCCCCCACCCCCCAGTCTCCCACCCAAACATTGATTGAACTTTATCGTGCGTCGTTACTTTTCAAGTTTCTTTCTCCTATATGATTAGCCCATAATCAAAGAAATTGTCTTCCTTAATTTTTTCTCTACAGGATCACTACTTAATTTTTTATATTATCCTCACACTTTTTCATTATGCTAAATAAAAAAATTCCTTCTCGATCTTTTTTACAATAAAAGAAGAGACGTAAGGATACTATTGTTAGATAATATAGTTTTATGTTTTTTTTTATGTATTTTATATTTACTCTTATTTAAGGGTAGTTTAGTTTTTCTTTTTTGGGTTATATATATATATATATATATATATATATATATGTATATGTATATTCTTTTTTCTTGTAATTGAATTGACTAATGCAATAGAAACTCTAGTCACCATTGTTCTTTAATTTATGTGTTTTATTCACAACTTGTTTGAGCTCTCTTCCTATCAACCCGTTCTTGACCCTATTTGACAACAAGCTATGGCAAAGGAACTTTCTACTTTGCATGAGATAAATACTTGTGATCTTGTTTCTTTCACCAAGGAAACATGTAATCAACTCTCGTTGGGTGCATGTATAAGATCAAAACTAAGTTTGATGGATCAATTGAGTGATACAAAGCTCGTTTAGTTACTAATGAATTTTTTCAACAATATGGTATGGATTCTGAAGAAATATTTGTTCCAGTTGCCAAAATGACTACTATTTGTACTCTTATTGCAATTGCATTTGTTCATCAATGGCATATCTCTCAAATGGATGTTAAAAATGCCTTCTTAAATGGTGATCTTCAAGAAGTTTACATGGTGCCTCCACCAAGTGTCTCTCATAATCCTAGTGGAGTTTTTAAGCTAAAGAAAGTTCTCTATGGCCTTAAACAAGCTCATCAAGCTTGGTTTGAAAAGTTCTCAATATCTCTTGGACAGAAATGCTATCAACACTTTCTTAAACACTCTTTTTCTAACACTCTCTCAACTATTCGGTGAACTTTATTAGAAATCACAAATTTTGGTAAGTCTTACTTTTCATTTAGTAAATTTCTCTCCTGATTTAGAAGTAGGATCCAATAAAGTTTGTGATTTTCAATAAGTTCTAGCCAATAATAAAGAGAGTGTTTGAAAGAGTATTGCTAGCACTCCTTATCTCTTGGATTTCATTCCAGTTCACATGACTTCTAGAGTATCTCTTATGGTCATATCATACTTTCTTTATATGTTGATGACATGAATATTACAAGGGATGATGTTGATAGAATTGCAAAGTTGAAATTGTAATTAGCTCAATAGTTTGAGATGAAAGATTAAGGTACTCTTTGATACTTTTAGGGGATTGAATCTCTCAGAAGGTTATCTTCTTTCTTAATCTAAATACATCACCAGCATTCTTCAACAAGCTTATCTTTCTAATACTCAAATAACAAATGCTCTCTTCTTGATCTTAATACTTGATATATGTTTTCTAATGGTGTTCCTTTGTCAAATCCCACTTCGTAGTGTACACTTGTTGGTAGTTTGGTGTATCTTACCATTATTAGACCTAATATTACTTATGTAGTGCATGTTGTTAGTACAACTTGTTGCTTCTCCTACTTTAGTTCATTGGGCAATTGTTCTTCACATTCTTCATTATCTTCAGGGCACTCAAATTCAATCTTCTCGTTCCTACATCTTTCTCCTTGGAATTGTGTGCCTACTTAGATGCTTATTGGGGTAATGATCTTACTAATTGTAGGTCTACCACATGTTTTTGCATTTTTTCTAGGAAATTCTCTCATTTTTGGGAAGAGTAAGAAATAAGTCATTGTCTCTTGCTCTATTACAGAAGCTAAGTATTGTGCCATAACATCCACCACTACAAAATTAGTTTGGTTGTGTGGGTTACTTGTTGATATGAGTATCTCCTTTTCTAGCCCAACTCTTATGTACTGTGATAACTTGAGTGTTGTACAAATCACTTGTAACTCAAGTCTTCCATAAATGCACGAAGCACATTAAGATTTGTAAAACACAAAAATAACACAAGAAGGGGGTTGAATTGTGTTGTTTCAAATTTTCGCGAAAACCTTATAAGAATGTTTCGCCTGCAAGGTTAAACAAAAGATTTTTCAAAATGATGTTTAAGAAAAGACAAATGAAGAAAGCAAGCCAAAGAACACAAAGAAATTATCATGGTTCGTCTCACCCAAGACTAGTCAGTTCTTGGCAACAACCGAGCCCCACCAACTTAAACAAGTTACAAGTATTCTTTTAATCAAGCATCTTCAAGCTTAACCCAAGTAGTCTCTAACTTGCCTCTCCAAGCAAAAATCCAAGTATTCTTTGAATCAAAGCCTCTTCAGGCTTCTACCAATTTCTTAGAGAAATTGTTGACTGTGAGTTATCTCACTAGAGCTAATCGTCTTATCAGACGAAATATACAATGAAGCACAGAGAATGCATTTACAAGCAACATATTTAAAGATTATAAGTTGAGAGAGAATTTTAAATAGTTTCACACACTGTGAAAATCTATCAGCCCTTGAAACTTATGTCTCTTCTTCTATTTATAGGATTCTCCAAAAAAAAAGTCTGTTATGAGTGTTGTAGGAGACATCCTTCTTTTGGTGTAGCAAAGGCAAAAAAGAGTCGTTAAAGCATTAAATGCAACATTTAATACCTTTCACCAACTGGTTTCTTTGATAAGATAAAACAGTCTACTTATCTAGCCTTTCTTGTACTCAACCTTGTAACAGTAGGCATATTTGCTTTCCGTACTGACAACTACACACAAAATCCTTCTTTTATGCGAAAAGCAGTCTTTTCTCGAGGATAGATACGTAGACTTCTATTCTTTCAAGGTTGTTTACGCTTTTACAAACTTGTCAGTGCACAAATTATTAAAACATCATCTGAATGAAGTTAGTTATTGAATCTTTAAAGATAAAGAAGGACGATAGATAAGCTCGCGAACAGACAATAGCGAATATGCAATATAAACTAGTAATCAAACATTTGATTAAAAAGATTGTTTGTGACTATTTGTTATATCAAAATAAATGAGGGTCATCAATTTGTCTTTTGTCTTGACAAGATTGATTGTCATTTCACTCAACATCACTTTTAACATAGCACCATCACCTTACCTTACACTTCTTCCTCCATGCAAATTACTAATGTGTTAACTAAATTGCATTTCACTTAACACTTTTGTTTCTTAACTAGCAAGCTCTCGATAATTCCTATTGATGTATCAGTGACTTTGAAAGGGATATTAGATAATATAATTTTTATTTTCTTTTGTGTATTTTATTATTTAATCTTACTTAAGGGTAATTTAGTCTTTTGCTTTGTATATATATTTACTCTTTTCTTTCTTGTAATTGAATTGATTCATGAAGTAGAAATCCTACCATCCTTTGTTGTTAATTCTCTCTTCTTTTCTCAATTCGCTTAACAAGTATAAAACATTTAAAATGCAAAAATATCATTGTTGTGTCTTTATTTACCTTTTCCAAAATTAGTAATGTTTAGCTTATAGTCTCTCTCTCTCTCTCTCTCTTTATGTGTGTGTGTGTGTGTGTGTTGTGAGAGAGAGAGAGAGAGAGAGAGAAAATAAGCTATGCACTAACAGTGTAAAGTAGTTCTACATTGTCATTCAATCATAAATCACCATCTATGGTAAATTTGTTGACTTTTATAATAATTATCTTAAAAGTCATAGCAACGATAATTTTTAATTGGTTAATAGTGTAAAACATTTTACATTGACAGTGCATAGCCAATAAACTTTCTCTCTCTCTCTCTATATATATATATGTGTGTGTGTGTGTGTGTGTGTGTGTGTGTGTAGATGGATGGATGGATGTAAAGATGTAAGTGTAAATATCAATTTAATTATTGAATATTAAACATCATAAATGAAGGATAAGGTTAAGAAATAATAAAGTAAAGAGCAAATTCACTGTTTAATTCTGCAAAGATAAGCCCATTATTACATTTTTTTAAAAGATAAACAAATTTTATTATTAAGAGTACAAGAGGCATTATATCCATATGCATAAAGATAAATAAAATTCGATCTATAAAATTAAATAGACTAGGAAATATAAGCGATGGATTAACACACCACTCAACCAAAAAATAACAAACCTTATTTGATTTAATCGAGAATTATCTCCAAGAAATCATCTTAATCCTATCCACAATATAAAGCATATTCCACCTCTTATTTGAAAAAATAATTTCATTTCGCAACTCCGAAATAAACCATACTACCAAGCTCCAAATCATAGATCATACCTTTTTAGAAGAGCCATTCACCAATGAACTAAATTAAGAGTATTAGTGAAATACACAATAGGGCTAATGGCATCACTAGCTACACCTAACCAATTAAGTACACAATACCAAAATGAATAAGTAAAAGAGCAATGGTTGAACAAATACTGCAAAGACTGATTCTTCATTTTGTTCATAAAATACATAATTAAGATTACTACTTGCAGGGGGGACATCTACGAGACAAATTTACCTTTGTAGGCACCTTATCCAAAAAAAAATCTAATAAGAGAAGACGAACAACTTAGATGGAGCCAAACTCTCCCATAAATTATTGAGCACCTTTTCCTCCAACTCTGAATTTGCCACTAAATAATCCAGATGAGAGTTTAGAAAATAATAGGCAATAAACTTAACAAAATATAGATCCAAACCTTTGAATTTTTATAACCATTTATCCTCAATGTATTGTGATAAACAAATAGAATGTAATAAATTTTGGAACTCATCCAAACACAAATGCTATGTTAGGATTCGAGGTTTTATTTATATTGTCATATTTCTTTCTATGCGTATATATCTAAGGTGTCCTTGAAGAATCAATGCCTCTATCCCATCATCATCATCATCATCATCATCATAATAATAACTCTGTTTATCTGTAATAAGTTATGATTTACTAGATTCATAGGGATGAAAAAAAAAACTGAAATCAACAAATATTTATCACAACACCATTAAGGAAAATAATTAAAGAAAACAAGAAATTAATAACAAATAAAGAAAATAGTAATAATATTAATAATTTTGGTCAACATGGTTACTTAGACTTTACAGTTACCCATTTCTTATCCACGATATCTCACTCATGTCAAGGTGAAGCACCATCATTTGTACACTTCAAATTTCGATCAGCGTAGGACATAACTCGATCAAAGCAACATTAGAGTTAGGTCAAGGTCAATCATTCTACCTCAAGCACAACACTATTATTTTTGTTTACTTTTCATTTCTCTAAATATCACATATTTTTCATTTGGTCCCTCATTTTTATAATCATGTAGGCACTTAACGAACAAAATAAATGAGAGCTAGCTTAAAATATAAATTACACAAAAACAAAAACTTTCTTGAAAACTAAATATAATTTTTAGAAATAAGAGACAAAATAAAATAATTATGATATTTCCAGAAATTAAAAACATAATTTAATCTTTTGTTTTGGACAACTAGTAACATAATTATGTTTTGTGGGACATTAAATGGTAGATTTTCCCAACTCCATTTCCCCTTACCCTTCTTATGGACTTTCTCAAGACCTTCTTTAATAACTCACTCTCCCGAAAAAATGTCAAGTTGAATTAACTACTATTATTTACAGGTAATTAATCACAACCACTCACCCATTACTAACCCCATAATAGAATCAATCACTTTCTAAACCAATTTGTGATATTTTATGTCAGATAATTTAATTTCACGGTATCGATACTTTTAAAGGCTACCTTAAAATCCCCCTTTTCTATACTAAAGCCAATTGCTCTCTACGGATCGAGTTGGATCGGTAGAACTAGAGGGTCCCAAAGCTATGAAGAAAGGAAGGAATAGGGGTCCCGTGCTGTCGGGTGGCTACCCCGTTGGGTGGCATTGAGAAAGACCCGTTAACAGCAGCGTCTGTGGCTACGCTCTCCTATCCCACACCCATCATTATTAAACTTAATTTTCTTATTCTTAGTTGTGTGGTTACTTGTATCCCCCACTCATTGTCAATTCCATTCTTGACCTTTTTCCTTTCCCTATTTACTTCCATTGCTATCATTTAATTTCACATATACGAAGCATTGAACGAGCCAACACGGAGTATGGTCCGGGTATCTAGCAGACATTGATGGAGCCATGACCTTCCCAACGTGTCGTTTTGCAGTACTTACGCACACTTTTGGTTTTGGCTAAACGAACAATTGGTGGGCAACTACTGGAGTTTGTGCACAAACTCTTTTCCCATATTATGTCCACAAGTGCCCACCATTATCAACAACGATGTCTTCCTCTCCTTAATTCTCTGCTCTAGCTCTTGCTCCTGCCAGAGAGGACTTAATTAAAAATATTGCCATTCCTTCCCCGATCGGTAACCGAGAGATCATAGTGGCTGTCCTTACTATTGCCTACATTTGTGACATAGGCAGGCCATGACTGGACTGCGTCAAAACACTTATTGCAATTATATATATTATAATATATGAAACAATCATCTAAGGTCCTCCAATCACTTCAAGAAAAATTATTATTTATTAGTAATTAAATTTTTTAAGTAATAATTTTTATTATGATAGTAATATTTTTATTAAATTTTTTGTATCTTGCATGTCACGTTAAAATAAATTTTATATTAACATTATAATTACTATCAAATTCTCAAATTATATTTAAATTATTTTCTTATGGCTATGATTTTCTATTTAGATTGTCTTATTATTTTCATAGTCTGTGTTTATTTTAGTTTATTCTTTAGAAAATAATTTTTTTTTAAATCTCTGAAAATAGTAATAAAATGATTATTTCTATAAAATATGCTAAATCAAATACACACTATCTAATATTCTAATTATCTTTTCCTCTCTCCTGCATTTTTAGTTTTTCTTATTTGAATCACAAAAAGCTTAGGAGGAACTTTATATAAGGAGGAATTGGAAAGTATTACATTAACCTATAAAAGCTTTTAAATTTTAGTGAGAATTCTCGTATTGATAGTTTTAATTTATTTTTAAAATTAAATGTATTAAAAAATATTAATGAAAGAAAAACATTGAATGTATCAACATTTACATTTTCATGAAGTACAAGAGAGCTTTGACATACTTGGACAGATATATTTTCAAGCTCTTTATAAAATTTCAAGATAAGTACTCAAAGTGTAGTAGAGATAAGAAAACACACTAGTAATAAGAAAAGAACGAACAACTTTAAATTGTTTGTGAATATTCTCTCTAAGTTAGATAGAACATTTTTTGAGTGTGTAGGCTATTAAATTCTCTGTTTGTCATCTGGGAAAAAAGTCGTTGTAATTACCCATGTAAGCATTTCTCAGTTATTTGCATAGAGCTTGAAGAAGCTTGGTGAAGAAAGAATACATGTTGGATTTGCTTGAAGAGGCAAGGTCTAAAGAATACTTCGTGGGCCTAAAGAGGTGTGATAAAAGAAAAGTACTTGTAACAATTTGAAACCATATTTTCAGTAATTTTATTTATAGTGGAATTCTTGGTGAATTGTCAATGACTAGACGTAGTTTCTAGGTAACATGAACCGATATAAATTTCCTATGTATTCTCGCTCTTCCTTATCCTTGCTTACAAACTAAGGGAGTTGATATTGTAATCTATCATATTTAGTTTTATAACTTAGAGTATCTTTTGAAAACATGTTTTAAGCTAAGATAAAGCATTCTTCTGTTTTGACAAAAGTGTTTTAAGAAAAGATTTACAAAAATTTTAAGAAACATAATTCAACCTTTTTTCTTGTGTTTTTTGGTGACTTACAAATAATTTAATAAGTTAGAAAATTAGATAAATAAAATGAGAAATATAAATTTTATTAAACTAGGTAATGAACATAAAATTCATCTAAGACTCAAAAAATATTTAATAAAACCCTATGTGTATATATAAAAATTTTGTCTACGGCCCCAAAATTTTTAAAAACAACCTTATATATATACATAAATTTTGTCTAAAACCTCCAATTTTCTAAATACCACGCACATAAATTTTGTCTAAATTTCATATATATAATTAGAGTTTAATGTTATGCACTGTCAGTATAAAAAGTTTTACACTGTCAACCAATCAAAAATTACTATTAATATGACTTTTAAAGTATTTATTATAAAAGCTAACAAATTTACAATAAATGGTGGTTTGTGATTGGATGACAGTATAAAACTATTTTACACTGTCAGTGCATGACCTTTTTTTCATATAATTATATAATTAAGATTCACTTCTCTCATATTTACACTCTCACTACATATATTTCATGTGTGTATAAACTTTTTATATGGTCACATTAAATAATTTAGTGACTATTTTTTTTTTTTGGTAAAGATCACAGGTATCTTCAACTGGAATCAATCTTGCTTGAGCAAAGCTCTCCCTATAATTATTTAACGTGGTTGCATACCCAGGACTCGAACTCAAGACTACTAATTAAGTAAGAACAACTCCCTGCCAGTTAATCTACGTGCTCAATAGTAATAATTTAGCGAGTATGTCGGTATGTAAGATGCTATATATTGAATATAGTGCTAAATATCAAAATATATATATATATATATATATAGTGCTAGACTGCTTGTACTCACTGTCCTACCTGTGATCCTGTATAATTAGTGATTCATTCATTTGGATGACTAACCTCCTGCCTTCTTCTTTAGGAAACGTTCCTTTCATTTAAACAAAATATCTTATTTTTAGAAAATAAAAAATAAACAAAATTTTCAGCAATGCTTTTAAACTCAATAAATAAAAATCATTTTCAAACAATAAGCTCTATTTATCGTCTTCTTTTTCAACTTATTTTTAATTTGTGTTAAACTAACATTCTCTTCTAAAATATCATACATAATACAATTATGTTTGAGCATTTTATATGTTCCGGGCAAATTATCAATCCGGATTTGAATATAATTGACTTTTAACTTTCGGTTTTAAAATCATACATGTCCACATAAACGTTTGTGCAAGAATTCTGCACATGTTTATTTTTTTCTTTTTACATTTTAAATTAAAATTCTCTCTATATATAAATTAAAAATAACTACCTTGAATAAGAACGTTTGTATGAGCTATTATTTAACAAAAACATTTTTAGGAGTTTTTCTTTAATAAGAATATTTTTAGGTATTTTTCGTAACTCCTTATCTTTCAATTTATCTTTTTTATTTTTATTTCTAAATTAAGTTTTAATATTTTTAAAAAAAATTATCAATGATTAAAAATAACATTATATTGCAATATAAATTATTTATCATAAATCTAAAGTATAATTTATATGTTCAAAAAGATTTATTTATTACACATTTTAATTATAATGTAATTTATATATTCAAAATTATTTATTTATTATAAATTTAGTTATATAAAATAAACATTGTCCTATATATTACACATACTAAAATATTAAAATATTAGTTAAGATTAAAACAGCTATAGAGATCTATTCATTTTCAACATCATTCAACTGCCCATCAAATTTACTGGGAAAATTAATGGTCTGTTTGCTGCAAGCAAATTAACTTCTTCAATGTTCATGACCATGCATGGTATCAAATTAACTCCTTGCCTTCCTTCTATCATTATTGTTAATTTGATGACAAGATTATGCCCAACCCACCACACTCTTATTGGGTGTGTTCTGACTAATTAACTCTTGTTTTTTGCTCTTCTAAGCTCTAGTGAAAATAAATTACATATCATTATACTTTCTACTAAACACTGTCACTAAAATATGGCTAAAGCTTTGGCGTGTTTTTGCCGGATCAGTCTATCCCTTAGCTCTACCAAAACAGCCAACAATCAATCTTAGGTCATTATTTTGATATCAATATGTGACGCTCGGAAAGGCAGTAAAGTTCATGCATATATGATAACAAGGCTTTTTAATTCGGGGTGCAATACGTCAACAAGTTTTAAGGTATTCAATTGCTGATATCAAACTGGCTAGCTAATAAAATTATTTGAGTAGAAAGACTTGTCATGCTCAGTTTATTAGGATTGATATTTTGTTACCATAATCAGTTACCTAAGCTCAAGTGACAACAATTATTTACTGATCTAAATTGAAAAACTAAGGAGATGTTGCCTTTAAAAAAATTAAAGATAATTTTTTAACCAATTTGTTGAAGTTTTTTAATATTGAAGTCATTTATTTAAAATTAGTATTTTAGCATGCACAATGCATAGAATAAATGTGTATCTTATATAATTAAAATTTATAATAAATAAATATTTTTGAATATATAAATTATATTATAATTAAAATTTATAATAAATAAATATTTTAAATATATAAATTATATTTTAGATTGATAATAAACAATTTATATTGTGATACATGTTATTTTTAACTATTAATAATTTATTTTAAAAAATATTAAAATTTAATTTAAAATAAAGATGAAAATAATAGATTGAAAGAGACAAATGATTAAAAAAAATTATAAAATATTCTCGTTAAAAAATATTTCTAAAACACTCTTATTAAAAAATGACTCTTAAAAATATTTTCATTAAATATAATTATTCTAATTTATTTAGAGAGATCATATAGAATTGTGTGTTGGACGTGTGAGCAATTAATACAAATACAAAGTAACCGAATTTCAGTGGTGTCATCCAATGAGTGATGGCAAAAATATATACAAATTAATGTGGAAATTTCAGTACTATTTTAAAAGTAAAAGCTTTTTATAGAATGAAGAAACCAAATTATATTATTATTCACATTTTTTAAAGGAAAAGTCATATGTTTCGCTTTCAATTTAACACTATGTACACTTCCTTGAACTTAGTTACACGTGTAATACAATTCTTAAAGTTTTTAACATAAGCATTTATGTTCTTTTATTAAATTTTCCAACAAAATTCTAACGAAAATTATATTGAAAATCTCAATTCTAAATTTCCACACATTTTGAGATGAAATAAATTAATAAGGAAAAAAGTAATAATTATTGAGATATGTATGATTATAATTTGTAAGGGAGACAATTCTTAAAATTATAAAAAATAATTAATTGGTGTTTATTTAATAAATTTTTAGAAAAACCCACTAGGGTTAGTATAGTGGGGGGTTGAATTGTACACAAGAGGTCATAAGTTTTAATCTTAATGCAACCATTGTACAAAAAAAAATTAGAAGTCTTTTTAAACCACTATAAATAAAAGTCCCTAAAATGAAACGAGATGTCCTAAGTTGAAAAGAGAGTGTCATGTACCTAAGCAAAAAGAATGTGAATCTAAGACATGAGAGAGTGTTTATCATTCTTTTTAACTCTTGACTAGGAAATTTGAGTTTATAGGATGATACACTATTTACTGAAGGGTTTTTAAGTTTGTCCAAAAAATTATAATTTTTATTTGTGATAGTAAATATATATTAAGATGTTTATGTAGAAATAAGCAAGAGGTGTTGAATTAAATTAAATTTTGTGTTTTTCATTATTTCTATTTGTGGTGCGATTTTGTGTTGTATTTCTAATCTTCAATCCTTTTTGTGTGTGGGATTATTTTCTCAACAAATTGTTATACTCAAATTATGTGACCATGTTTTTACTGAATTTTTTTAATACTAATAGTTAAATTTTCATATACATTTTGATCGTCAAACTTAAAAATGTGATTTCAACATAACAATTTTTATCAGTATTTAACAATAGATCGAAATTGTACATAATAGATATAATATATAGTAATGTGTGCGCCCACATATATGTGTGTATGCACACACACATTGTATGTAATGCACGTTGAGTAATGCTATTTTCTAATTTTTTTATGACAATTTTTTACAATTTATTTTTTTACCTCCATCTCTATCTATTACATGCATGAACATCTTGCCTCTCATTTTTTTCTCTCAAAAAATGATTTAAGTATATACACCTAAATACAGAAAGAAGTGTAAATAGGATAAGTAATATAATATGACCAAAAAAAAGAAAGATATAGAAAAAAATAAGAGGTGTCAATTTATATTATAACAAGTGTCTACATACTACTACTCTTTTTTCCTCGTATTTTCTTATCTCTTTCCATGTAATAAAAAGTGTGGTAAAAAGAAAATGAATGTGAATATGATTATTCTTTTTGTTTCCTGTGAATTAGCCCTCCCTCTTCATGATAGTATTACCCATAATGAATAAATATCATACGGTCATAACCCGCTGTTTCTTTCTACTCTATCCATGATCGGGCCCACGCCGATCGGTCTCGTAGTCCCTTAACAGTTGATATGATCATCAAACTAAAAGAGAAAGAATTCCAGTATTCCACAAGTATGACATTTTATCAAAAGTCATTGTGTCGTGAGAATCCAAAGCCAAACAAGGTTTGAAGAAGACCCTCAACTGCTGGATTAACCCATTTTAACCCTTTCCATTAGAACACCAAAAATTTAAATGTCCACCAGAAAGCTTGACTTTACCTAATCAAACACCAACATATCAAGAGCAAACAACCTCGGGTTTCTTCGTTTCGCTCCAATAATGGTCCAAGTTTCAATATTCTGGACCACTTGCAATCAATGAAAATTAATGTTCATCCCGAAAGCAAAGAGAAAACTTAAGAAGAGATAAAAATGGCAGTTGGGTTATTTATGGAAAGCACAAGGGCAATCTTTATCTACGACTTTAATAATATATATAAAATAAACTGAAATTATGTTTATATACGGACCCCGTCCGCTAATCATGTGTGATACTGATAATACACTATACACACGTCAACTTTTTTCCTTTCAACATTTCCTCTAACTTTCACGTCATTCTTTTTCTTTTCTTATTCTCTAAAATATTTTAAGCACCTTTTAATATGTTATTATTATGCGCAAAACATCTCTTAAATATTCTCCTTTTGAAAAGGATAGCAATGTTTTTAAAATTAAACCGGTCAAAGTATTAGTTCAAAATTTAATGGTTTAATTGTGATCAAATTGGTATTAATAAAATAATAATAATAATTAAATAATATTAAAAAATATAATCTCATGATTTTATAATATTAAAAATAAAACATAATTTTATAGGTTTTTTATATTTACACTATCTATAAAAGTACAAATTAAGTATGTCATGATACTTACATATAAGTTTTAACTATACACATTAACATTTATTAATAAAAAAAGTTTATATTTAAACTTAAAAAAGAAAATGATAAATACTTTAGGCTGATTTTTATTTTTTTAAGAAAAAAATTAAAATAATGTTGTATTAAAATAATGTTGTATTAAAATAATGATAAATACTTTTGACCGATTTTAATCAATTGTACTAGTTTTTGACCGATTTTTCAGTTTTTTAACTGATTTTTTTTCAAGCTAATTTTGTGATTTATTTAAATTGATTAAGTAACCGGTTCACTGATTTTTGATCCGACCAACCAATCCAGTGTTGTTTTCAGAACACAGAAGAATAGAAATATCTAAGACGTACGATGTTGCGTATAAAATAAAATAGTGTTTGACTAAAATAATCTGTGGTACTTGCATTTATAAACACAAGAAACGAAAGATAATTAGAAAATTTGCATTTTGCAATGGTAATGATGAGAATACGGAACACAAGTGGGCGCAGGATAAGCACGTGGGAGCTGCCTTTAGAATTGCACGCTGCCAATGGTATGTCTCCATAGTTGCAAAAAAATAAAGCCTCTAACATCATATTCTCCTTAGAAAGAAGAAAGTAAGATTTGCTGGGAAAAAGAAAATTGCTAGTTTTCCTTATACAGTTAGAATTTTCGATGAATGATTGGCAGTTTCTGTATTGGGAGAGTATCCAGATGCTCTTAGGTTGTAACTCGGTCTCATTATCTTAACTCTGAACCCATTCCATATTTTATTTGAACATTTCTAATAGTAATATGATATATTTGTTTTTATCATTATTAGAGAAAATAGCATATGTACCAACAATATAAATGGTTTTCATACTATTAACTAATAAGAAATTATTATGTATGATATTTTCACTGATTTTTGCCATAACTATCTTAAAAGTGATTCTTACTATAATTTTTGATTAGTTGACACATTTTGTACTCTTAATACATAGAAATTAAACTGAATTATTATTCAATATATTTGTTTTCGTTTTGCATAATGTTCGGTTGTGGAGATGCTAAGCTACGCGTGCTGTATATTTATTTCACTGCATAACTTTGTAATCCATTAACTGATAGACTCGGTTGGAGTGTGACGAGTCTGAGCCTGAATTTGATGAGATTGCATTTCCTTTAAAGCCTTTTATTTAAAATGTCGAAATCACTCATGGGGATAACTATTTGACTGAAAGGACATAACTTGGGCGTGTTTAATCTTCAGTGTTTCTTTCAAACCATATGTGTCATCTATCCTACCCATTTAAACTCTATATATTATTTTCCTCTCACAACAAGCCCCTTGGTTTTCCTTTCCTCTTGGAACTTCTACACCTTCTCTCCTCCGAGGAAATTCTATCTTTATTATTATTTCTCTTTTTATATTTCTGAGCTCTGAAGTATTCCTGAAGGAGTCTGACACTCTTGTGAGGTCTGTCGGTTCAGTATTCAGTGTTCCACTTAAGCTGACTCAGCGGGAAAATCTATTCCTGGCTTCGGTATTTGTTTAGAGCTTATTATTTCACTATCTGTTAGATGCACTTCTGTGTTGTTCTGTATTCTTCTGAGAGTGAATTATGCAAGTAGCTAGTGAGAAGTAGCGCATGATTTTGATGATAAGAAACTGAAAGCCATGAAGTTCATGAAACTGGGATCTCGTCCTGATACATTCTACACTGCGGAGGCAGTAAGGCAAGTCATTATTAACTCATCAATTTGATTCTTTCTTCTTAGATGATGTATTTTTTTTCTGGTCAGTGACAATAGTATATTTTCTTTGTATACAGGTCAGTCTCTTCTGAAGTTTCCAGTGACCTTATCATTCAAGTGAAGGGAAGTAGATATCTTCTTCACAAGGTATGCTCCATCCTTGAATTTTTTTTATATTGAGGATGTGACAGTGAAATTGTGAATGGTAGAAATTGTTCTGAGTTGTTTATTATTATTTTTTATTTTTATTTTTTTACTTTTGTTGTTACTTATTCTGAAGTTCATGGTGATGCTGTTCAGTTTCCCTTGCTGTCCAAATGTTTGAGGCTACAAAAGTTATGTTCAGAATCTCCTGATTCTTCTTCTCAGCACCAAATAGTCCAACTTCCTGATTTCCCAGGTGGGGTTGAGGCATTTGAGTTGTGTGCTAAGTTCTGCTACGGAATAACCATCACTCTGAGCCCTTACAACATTGTAGCTGCACGATGTGGTGCTGAGTACCTGCAGATGACTGAGGAGGTTGAGAAGGGGAACTTAATTCAGAAGCTTGAGGTTTTCTTCAACTCGTGCATTCTACGTGGCTGGAAGGATGCTATTGTGAGTCTTCAGACCACAAAAGCGTTACCTATGTGGTCAGAGGACTTGGGAATTACCAGCAGAAGCATTGAAGCTGTTGCAGCAAAAGTCCTAAGCCACCCCTCTAAGGTGAGTTTGTCACATAGCCATTCCCGAAGGGTGAGGGATGATGTGTCCTGTAATGGCACAGAAAGTATGAGGCATAATAAGTCAGGAAACAAGGGATGGTGGGCTGAAGATTTGGCAGAACTGAGCATAGACCTATATTGGAGAACCATGATAGCTATCAAATCTGGTGGCAAGATTCCCTCGAATCTCATTGGAGATGCATTGAAAATCTATGCATCTCGGTGGCTACCAAATGTTACCAACAATGGACACCTCAAGAAGCAAGCTGTTTCTGACTCAGACTCGGAGTCGGTTAGTGAAATAGCTTCAAAACATCGTCTGCTTTTGGAATCAGTAGTGAGCTTGCTTCCAGCTGAGAAAGGTGCTGTTTCTTGTGGCTTTCTTCTGAAGCTCTTGAAGGCATCCAATATTCTTAACGCTTCTTCATCTTCAAAGATGGAATTGGCCAGAAGGGTAGGGCTTCAATTGGAGGAATCCACAGTGAGTGACCTTTTGATACCCTCACTGTCTCACACAAATGATACAGTGTATGATATTGACTTGGTGATGACCATATTGGAGCAGTTTATGTCACAAGGGCAGAGTCCCCCAACTAGCCCTGCGAGATCCAGGATGGCCTTTGAAAGAAGGAGGTCTCGTTCAGCAGAGAATATTAACTTGGAATTTCAAGAAAGTAGGAGGTCCTCTTCAGCATCTCACAGTTCAAAATTGAAGGTGGCTAAGCTTGTGGATAGGTATCTTCAAGAAGTTGCCAGAGATGTGAATTTTCACTTGTCGAAATTCATTGCTCTTGCTGAGATTATACCAGATTTTGCGAGACATGATCATGATGATCTCTACAGGGCTATTGACATTTTTCTTAAGGTAAAGTATTAGAAGAAAATTTTCTAGTGTGTTTTCCAATTTACTGCACTTTATATTTTATATACCCTGATAAAAATAAGTGGTTAAGAATTAGTAAAAAAACAGTGGCTTAGTTCGTTTTCACATTTTAGGATGTGGGACAGATTTAGTGGATAACCAACTCTCTTGACCTTAAAATCTTGTCTTATTCAAAATTTATTGGCGGTTAGGTGTAGACTGACCCACTAGAAATTTAGCCTGACTGTATCCACATTCTGACTGATATAGTTGCAGTATATATTCAGGTGTTTGTAATTTCATTTGGCAAAAAACAGGAAGAGAAAATTGCCTGTCAAAGCTGTGATAGAGTTATATTACATAACTGCCCAGTACTATGTCCAAGTAGATAGGGAGAAGGGGAAAAGGAGATGCATGTTCTTTAGTCCTTCAATTCACATGATTGATTGTGTGTCTCCCCTAAGAGATTTTGACTATTTATGCGTTCATTCCATTTAGCTAAATTCCATCTCAACGAACTCATTACTGATGTAACATGTCTGGCTGCCAGTTCAGTCAATCTAGTCCTACTAGAAACTAGGCCATGGAAGAAAGAATTACAAGTAAAATTATTTTGTGGGGATGTCTTGTATTACTGAAATTTATGTGTTGTTTAACTGATAACAATACAGGCTCATCCAGCACTCAACAAGAGTGAAAGGAAAAGATTGTGTCGAATTCTTGACTGCAAAAAACTGTCTATGGAAGCCTGCATGCATGCAGCACAAAATGAACTACTTCCCCTACGGGTTGTTGTCCAAGTTCTCTTCTTTGAGCAAGCTCGAGCAGCAGCAGCTGGTGGCAAAGTGACTGATTTGCCAACCAATATCAAGGCATTACTCACTGCACATGGTATTGACCCATCAAAACCTACAGCACCATTAAGCACTACTACAAGTATACATGCGGAGGATAATTGGAGTGTTTCTGGCTTCAAGTCACCAAAGTCAAGGTCTTCAACTCTGAGGATGAAGCTAGCTGAAGATGATGACTTCAACCAAAATGGTTTGCCCCATAATGGAATTGGAAGAAATTCTAGATTTAAGGCCATCTGTGCTATTCCAACCCAACCCAAAAAAATGCTTAGTAAGTTCTGGTCTGCCAACAGAACTGCCACTGAAAAGAATTGAGTGAAATCTGTTTAATTTTCAAGTTGGTAATGGTAATTTAGAGGGTGACATATACTCCTTTTTTGTTTCTGCAAAACGCCTTGTAACTTCTAGGAAAATCCAAGAATCTAAATGTGCATTGTTGATGTAACCTATAATAATAAGAAAAGATTTCCCCAGCACGAGGGGAAATCTCTTTGGTAATTCTCATGTCAAAAGCTGGAGTAGGAATCTTAGGTGGCAGTGACAAATCGTGGGGCCAATGGTGCTGTGTTTGTCTACAAATCTGCAACACCTGTCTCTTGTCATTTGCTGTAGCTCCTTGGATGCTGACATTGTTGACAAATTTTTTCGTATTTTCATGTGCCTGATTATATTTGTCTTATTTATTTGTATCCACACAGATAATCTCGTCCTTATTGAATTGATACCCAATTATGAACAAGATTTGAAGCGTTGTAGCACATAATAATTATGGTTCAACATGTATTTATTGCGCTTTTTTTTTTAGTTGGAAGAGATTTGTCATTGATCATCATGCTGTAAAACAAATATAGTTCTATCATTGGTGTCAAAGATTATGTGCAATACAAAGCCGACCCAAAAGTAGGTCAAATAAACCAGAAAGCATAAGATCTGCCAGTGATAAAGATATGCTTGCTTCAAAGAAACATTATTAAGACGAACAGCTAAAAACTAATTGGTATATTAAGACATAACTCAGCAAGGTTCCTTTCAAATAAACACTTTGATAAACCTCTTAAGTATCTGTATTAAATAACCTAAGGAAAAAGCACCATAAGGTCAAATAAGGGCGCTCCATTTCAAGCAAAATCTTCTAAGTGTAACTGAATAAATTTGTCTAACAATTATTGAGGCCCAGAAGTCTTAATTCCCTGACTTTCCTTAATTTCTCAAAATTGTATAGATGATCAGTTGACTTCTTAGTTGGTGTGGATCCATTGATGAAGGTCATTGTCATTCTCTCTTACACTCAGGTTGTTAATTATTATCAACAAATTGGTTTTTGTACAATCGTTAGAATGAACCATGTCCCATATACCCTGCTTTGTAGCCAAGTCCAATCTCACAAACTGAAGCCGACCACGCTCACTGTTTGCGTGGCTGTAACTACAAAATATGAATACTTTCATGTTTCTTAAAATCCTAAAGCATACAAAGAGAAAATCAAGTAGTGGTGTACTGGCAGTGACTGTCAGTATCATCATTGCTGCAATCATGGTCATCATCATCTAATTTACCTTGGCCATGACCAACTGTTGCATGAGCATGTCCGCTATAAACGGTCAATGTTGCTTAATACTTTTCATTGACAAAAATTTGCACTGTTCATTTGGTCAGTTACTTAGGATTCCCTTGTGATTTTCTTTCCTTCTTTAGTGGCTCTAATTACAATTCAATCATTAGTCAAGAAAGTCTTCACATCAACAACCATGGTGCAATCTCCTATTTCGTAAAGGATTCCTTCATGTGAGTTGCACACTGTTTCCCACTGGTTAATTGAAAATTAAAGATCCAGAGATTAAATTATGATAGAAAATTACACGCAAGCTGATTTTTGAAACCAAAACACGCACACAACTTTGTAAGCTGCTCGATTGTTTGTCAGTCCAAACGTGCAATGTGTTTCTCTGTGTGGTGGGGTGTGTGATGAGCATCCTTACTTACCCATTTGTCGTTTGGGCCTTTAGCCCTGGGGCCCTGTTGGTAAAACTCTTTTTCTTTTTCTTCTCTTTAAAATCTATAAAATGTTGAATGTAAGTAGGGATAGTAACATGACGGGTATAAGTAGTAGTCTCCGTTACTCATCTCACCAAATAAAAATTTGTTTTGTGTCCGCTCTCATACCCGTGCAAGTATCAATTAAGTAGATAACTGCAAATTTTATCAATATCCGTGAGGATACTCACAGATATCCATGGATATTTATTTAAAAAAAATAGTTTAAAAAACAATTTAACCTTAATTTTTAATTATTCTGACAATTTTTTAAAAAAAAAATTAAGGCTAAAAAACTATAAAAAGACATGAAATTTTTTTTAATTAATAATAAGTAAAAATAACTTAACAATAAAGGTATTATTGTATATTCAAGTAATTTTACAATAACAAATACCCACAAGCATGGACACCTTGATATCTATCCATGCTCAGTTAATAAATGGGTAATAAAAATGTCCATTTAAACTATCTGTAAGTATCTATTTAACTATTTATCATCTATTCATTATAAATTTTATTCCCAAATATTTGCACATACCAATATTTTTGCCATCTAAGGATGTGAGTGGTTGTTTTGATGCTTCACAACATTGTATCTTCCCAATGGTTACAACTCAAATCATAATCAGAATGTAAATTTCGTCATCAAGGATTCCTCTAAAACAAAAATCACTACATGACATATAAGAAAAAAATGTATCAAATTTCATTTTCAACCTTCAAGCTCACAAAGTGATACTTGTCAAACACGCAGAGCCACCTACTGAATTTTGGAACAATACCCACCGATTACCTTATCGCACATATTTTTCATAGCCATTCCAAGTCCAGCGGATAAATTGCCTTATATAAGATGCTACATGCTAGTGTTCAAAATCATCAATAATACAATAAAGACAGCATAAACAAGAGCTATGCTCATAAAATATTAAAGTATGCAAAATTAGTAGGCAGTACCCTGAAATAACTACAGTAGCTTAATTAACATTCAATTCATCAGAAGATCAATGCATCTAAATTATTGATGTTGGAATTTTATATTCCAATAATTAATGTGAGCTAATATTATAAGACAATTATATTAGTTATTTACCGTTAATGGACTTTATTTTATGTGGTCAAATTAAGTGAACTCATTAAACTTCTAAATAAAATGATATGGGTTTAAACGAGTAGATGTCAATATCGGCTCATTAAAGAATAATGGGAATCCTTAGGTTAACACACTATAAGAAGGCTATGATTTTCAATATACCGAACCATTGAAAACTTATACCCTCTTCTCCCCATCTGAAGAGAAGCTAAGGTCCTATCAGAAACTCGAGAGATTCAATTGAAGAAGAATCATAAAGCCACCGACTCTCTTTATTCGTGTTTATGATTAATTGTCTCGAAGATTCTATGAAGAACACTAAGATTAGGAACCGACTATAGATCTAGGTATTTATCCTATCCCTAATAATCTAGCATGATGTAGATCCTACGTGAACAAGAACGAGTTGTTCTTTATATATGCATGCTTTTGTGATTATATCGCTTCTACCTAAAAATCTCTTAAACTAAAGATTAAAGCATGCCTTTAAAAAATAATTTCTAACAATCGAATCCTTGTTGGCATCGCCACTAGCATCAACCATCGAAGCATGAACCAAAGATGCCTGATCACGGGGTTTAGGTGACTCCATCCTTTTGGTCCTCTAAAGGCTTGGGATCCATTTCAGCACCTGAGGTGACATCATTTCCATATGAAATCTGAAGTCATTTTCCTTGCTCTTCCTCTCCTTCAACACCACCTGAAAAGTGAAAATTAGATATAAATGGGACACCCATTTGTTGGAAAACTAGATACAAATGGGTGTCCCATTTGTTGGGTGGCACAGAGATAGACAAAAGTTTATAGTAATAACACATGCAATGTGATTTAATATCAATGTTAGTATCAGCTTGCAACACAAGTTTTCTTTCTTGCTACGTCACGGGTTATGCAAATTAATAAACTCCATCAAGGCTCCCACCAATATTCTCATCACTTTTAGATTTACTAGTATATGCTTCCTTCAACCACTGGGGACATGAAATCATATCATCAACTTTCCCTGTTCAATTACCTTTCCTTTTTTGTGTGTGTGCAGGTTTCATTTAATCATCATGTCAATTAGCTTTAATTTCTTTCGTTTCCAGTGGGACTCCATTTGCAATTTAGTATCATATCATATATGTGCACATCTCGATGGATAAGATGTCAGCACAGCTTCTCATTCTATTTGCTATGACGACAAATTGTAACATCGATAAATAGAGAACAGACTTTAGCCGATTGTGACTTGGGTGAATAACCGCTACCTAGACACTTGCCACCTATACTGCTTCACCGTCAAGGAAGAGGTAAATTTTGGAGAAATAAAGAGGAGGGGCTTAAACTTAGACGCATCAACTAACTAGTTAAGGCATCAACTTAGCGGCTATCACGCCTTCTTTTTTCTCCCTTCCGAATTTAATAATTTATGTCATCTATAGACTAAAGTGTTGGAGAGAATCAAATTTCTGGTTAGTTAAACTCATAGTAACTTTGGACAAGCAGTTGAAGACATTTATAGTGCAAGAATCTACAAATAAGAGTATAATTAAGTAGTGGTTGGAAATTTTAGCTAATTTTACATTATGTTCGTCCTTTTGTACATTGTGTATCATTACTCTATCAAACCCTTCAGCTAGTAGCAAAATTTTCATTATTAGCTTCAGCATTATAACTTGCCTTTAACAAATTTAACTAAATCAGTAGCGAATAAATAGAGATAAGCACACTGCACAAGAGAACATATGTGTGTGTTTGAATTTTAGTTGAGAGCTTAAATCATTGCTTGAACAAAAGTTACAAAAGATAAGCTTTTGTGTAAATCATGATCTGGGACTTTTTCAATGAATATATAGTTTTAGTTTGTATAGGAAAAGATAAATATATATATAGTTTAGTATGTTTTAGTTTTTCAAAAATTTTGTTTTTGATTCTTGAATTGTTTTTTTTTTAAATAGTATTTATCGCCACTTTCGTGATAATTCTAGCATGATGTTACATATCATTTCAGCATGGTTGTTAATGTGATATGGTTAAATGCTGGTTCTATTACTACCAAGTGGTGGTAGAAACTATTTTAAGAAATTTTAAAATGTATGAGAATCAAAACTAAAGAAAATGTTTTGAAGAATAAAAAATGAATGAAGTCATATTTATAGTAAATAATATCATATTTAAGTCCATTAATATAAAAGATTAATTAGAATCCGTTAATAGTATAAAGATTTTTTATATTATCATTTAATCATAAATCATTATATATCGTAAAATTGTTGACTTTTATAATAAATAATTTAAAAATCATATCTATAATAATTTCTGATTAATTAATATAAAAATCTTTTAACATAAAAGTATCATAAATATAGAAATAGTTATATTAACAATGACCATAGGGTAATAATTAAGAAATAAATAAATACTGTATTTTCAATAATATTATTTGATTAATATCTCCCTTAATTACTTAAGTAATTCACAATTACATTCTAACTCTTTTAATAAAGATATTTTAGTTTAAATAAAGTGAAGTCATTTGTCATAATTATTATTATAATTAATAACTTTCTATATATATATATATATAATAAAGAAATTTCATAGTTATAAAAATTAATGAAAGTCGTAGATTTATTTGCACACTCATATTAAGGCTTGACTTGATTTTCTTTTCATTTTTGTTTATTTACTTCTGTTGTTATTAACTAACGGGCGTAAACATGTATGTAACTCTGGATGACTTCAATGAATAGGGGTCATTGATTACTTCTATTCTGACCCATCAAATAAGCCCATAGGTTAACAGCCCATCAACATTATTGCTTCGCAGTACTCACTCTATCAAAAGGTCAAGTGGTCAACCCATATTTTATGTAGCGTTCTCCACATTTTACATTAATTTTTTTATAAAATTCTAATTAATTGACAATCAATCTATGAATAAATGTAAAATTAATTTGTTATCTACCGAAATTAATAATTATATAATGTTACTAAATTACGTATAAAAAGTATTGTATTTTTATTATAGTAAAATTTTATTACTAAAGTAATTATGCAAATATTCAAATTCGCTTCTAAAAAATTAAGTTATGAGCGGCTGAGTGCATTAGTCTTTGAGAAGATAAAACTCCTACTTTTACTCCTAAGAATCACAAATCTCAATCACTTTAGTTCTTCTCAGATATTAGTATGGTCAGTGTTCAAGGGCTAATTTGAAAAATATTTGCAAATTTCTTAGATCAAAAAATGATTTTTTGAATTTTTAGAGACTAACGTGTCTGCAGATAAATATTTCAAAAATTAATTTGAAGGTTTATCGTAATTACTATGATATAATGTTTTTTATTATTAATTTTATCAAAATTCTATTAATGTTATATCAAACTTAAACTCATAGCACTTTGATATTACAAAAATCATTTAAGACTTAATAATTTGTTTTTTTGTTCCAGCGTCGTTAGTAAGTACTTAAAACATTGGTTAAGATTAAAAAAAATAAAAATTTTCACTAAAAAATTAGAATGTATAATATATTAAAATTGAAAAATTATTTAATTCTTTATTTCATAAGTAATTAAAAATATTTATTGAATATATTTAATACTTCCTAATTAGTACCTTGGTTGCCAGTTAATACAAGACCCTTTTATTCAAAATAAACAGAAAATCTTGGCGTTATAAAATCAATTCTCACACATTTTAGTAAAAAAAATGCATTTTTCAATATAAATTTATAGTTCAAATTAACATAAATACACATTTTAATTACATTTAATAACTCAGAAGCTACTCTTTCAAAATTAATTTATCTAAGTTTAAAACAAACCAACTAATTTAATAAAGAACCGTTTGGGGTGTTTCTCGAACTAAGTTTCATAAAGTACGTTTGCTGTGTTAGCCATACGTCAAGCACAATTTATTGTGCATTAAAAATATGAGTTTAATTGTTATGTATTGTCAGTATAAAAATTTTACATTGTCAATCAACCAAAAATTAGCTTTAATGTGATTTTTAAGATAGTTATTATCAAAATCAACAAACTTATCATACATAGTAAGTTGTAATTAGATAACAATGTAAGCATAGCTTATTTTCTCTAAAAATATTCTCTATTATTAGATAGCTTGTACTTCAGTGGACCATCTTATTAGTATAGCATTTTTAATGTTAATAAAATGTAGTAATCTCTATCCATCATCATGTACCGTGGGATGATTCGTCATCATCTTATGTATAATCTATGTAGAATGTGTGAAAAGAGAGTCAACTAAAGGATTAATTGGGCTTTTTTACCCTAGAGGGGTAATTTGTAAAAAAAATTACCCGAATAGGCAATTTTTAAAAAAAAATCCTAAATTAGGACAAGTCGTGCCTCTGAAATACGACTTCTGAAACAGAAGTTGTGTTTTGCATACAAGACTTTGTTTTTTAATTATTATTTTTACAACTTCGTGAAGAAGTCGTGTTTTTCAAATGAGACTTCAATTATATATATATATATATATATATATATATATATATATATAGTACAAAAGCTAAAGTTGTGTTTTGAAAACACAAAATTTGTTTTTTTTTTTTTTGGTGAAGTCATGTTTGGCAAACACGACTTCACCTTTTTCTTTTTTTTTCTCGCTTGGAACTCATATGTGTAAGATGAGACTTTCATTTTTATATTTTTTTATTGAAGTCGTAAGATTTATATATATATTTTATTGAATTCTTTACTTTTTTTTCTTTCTTTTTGAAGTCGTGTTTGTGATCCAAGATTTCTCTTTTTTATTTTAACTCATGTTTGGTGTTTATTTTATATTTTGAATTTTTTTAACTTTGTGATTGTGAAATGTATGTTAGTTTAATTTTGTAAAATATTTGATTATAAAAATTTAAGTATGATTTTGATTTAAATTTATTTTAAAATGGTAAAAATTTGATGAATTTTAATTTTTTGTAGTATTATGAATTGAGTTTTTGTTTGTAAATGTTTTAGAAAAATGTAATGTAACATACTTAAAGATGTACAATACTGTTTAAATGATAAATATAACACACCTTAAAGTTATGAGAAAATTAAAAAATTAATTACACGTGAGATGATGTTCTGCATGAAGGTCTTCTTCTATCACATTGCAGTCTTCATTCTTGTTGCACTTGATTTGTTCGCCCACCTCTTGTCTTAGGACCACGTCAAGGTTGTTGTTCTTGATTTGTTCGCCCACCTTGTGTTATAGGAGCAGCACGTCTAGCCATTTGTTGCTAGAGGGATGAAACAAGTTCCCAATGAACCTCATGAGCACTATCACCATCGTCGTCATCATCGTCGCCATCAGCATTACCATCATTGTTATTATTATCATTATCATCATCGTCGTCATCATATACAATGTCACACATTTGATTAGGCATGATCAGACGATAACATTCAGCAGATGGTGGTTTGTTGTATGCAGATGGTGGTGTGGAGAAAGTAATTGCAAACATTTGTAAACATCCTTCAAAAAGATTGGATGAGGAAGGAACTTGATGAAATGAATGTTGAGGCTTATATGGTGAAAACCCCAGTGATTGAAAACTTTGTTGATCTTGTTGGGGCAAGTATCTCGAAAAGCCCGCTAGTTAATAACTAGACTGCGCATATGACTATTGATGTTAGGGCATATATTCAAAAAATCGCATCAGTTGATAACTGGGTTCCGCCTATGATTGTTAATGTTGATGTGTAGGATAATGCTAAAAAATAATAATTATCCTTGTAGAATTAGAAATGGGTACTAATAAAATTAAATCTATAAAAATAATAAAGTATGCTTACTACCTCAATTAAAATAACCCCTCACGTGATACATATCGCCTAGTGCGAGGAATAAACCATTGCATGTATTGTGAATTTTCACGTAAGATACCATCAAGTTGTTGACCTTCAACAACATGATTGTTTCGATTATTCCACATGTTAATCCACTGACGATGATAATAGGGCCAATAAATGTCTACTCTTCCTCTCATATCAATTCTATGGACTTCATATAGGTTTGGCGGGTCATCTAGAATATTTTGAAGTAGTCCAAATTGTCTTAACACCCTATCTACTGGATGCCATTCGACAATTGCAAAACATATGAGAGGAACTTTTGCACGAACAACATCAGATACCTCAATATTAATTAATCGCCTTATCTTAGGTTTCTGATAAGGCGTCTATACAAACTACAAGGATAATGACATTGTTATTATTTAATAATTATTCATTAATAATTAATAGTAAAAGGATAAATTAATAACAATTATTTTGTAACAATAATAATAATAAACCTCGTTCACTCGTAGCCGGTCAAACATAGTACGTATAAGGTTAACTGCATGGGTGGGAATGTTGGTTGTGTCCATCGGGCGAGACCACCTAATAACATGGAAAGAGAACATGCTTTAATTGTTAATATGATAAACATAATTAAATAATTTGAAAAACTAAAATAATCATACCGACACACAAGAGGAAATCTAAGTCCTACTTCAACCTCCTCATCTATTAACCTGTTTATATGTGGGGCAATACATACAATACAGTCCCACGCCCATGATTGGAGAAGTAACAAACATCCACCAATATCAGTTTGAGAGGGGTTAACTACTCGATCTAGGAAGCCAAGACAGCTACACCCTAGCTATAATTTCTTGCGGCTGCCAAATTGTCTAACAACAATAAATACATAAGATGAACTCTTGCACCTGATGTATCTGGCATCAAAAATCCTCCAATGAGCATCATTATATGAGCTCTAGCATGTTGTTCAATGACAACATTATCAGCATCATCAAGAAGTTGTCTGAATCAGTTAGCTAGCCATGATAATGCTATCATGTTTCCTTTGACCTTATTTTCTAGTGGAGTATCCCCTAATAAGATCTCATAAGTAGGAACCAAATTACCAACATTGTTACCAGTGACAGCAAATCCGCTAATAGGGAGCCCAAGTTGTAATGCGACACCTTGTAACGTTACTGTAGCCTTTCTATGTAGAAAATGAAACGTGGGTGCTTCAATTCTCCAGCGTTCCACTAAAGCTGTTACCAAATGATGGTTTATCTTGATCTTTTTGATTGCTATCACATTACCAAAACCAGCTACATCAATTAACTGCCACACACGAACATCTAACTCTAGATGTTTAAAAGCCCATATAGAATGATGCCTTGGTCATATTATTCTCTCTTCTCCCTCCCAGACTTTAGTAGAAACATGTAAGGCTTGTAGTCACAACAACGAACCATCAGTTGGTCTAGGTTGAAAATAGGTCATTTTTGTTAATGAAGTTTTAGGAAGTGTGCTCCGTAGAGATAGATAAAAGAAAGTATGTGCTAAAGTTGTTTTGAGGTAGTTGACGTGAAAGTGAATGCTAGATTATATAGTTGAAGTATTTAAATATTAATGTATATCTTAGGATAAATTTTCACGTGATGTGTTAGAAATAATAAAAGCATGCCATCCGAATAATAAAGTTGCATGCATTACAAATAGTAAAAGCATGCCTAATTCCTTTAAGAGTAGATATAGTATAGACATGCAGTAAGATGTTACAACACTTTGAGTAGTTATAAGTTCCGAGGAGGAGCAGAATCTTTATATTAATACATATCATTTCCTTCTTTCAGTGAGATATTGAATGTATAATAAAGCAATGTCCTATTTCAATTCTCGTCAATATTTTGTCCTAATACTGTTTAAATTTTTCAACAAGTAGTAAATCAATTGAAAGGATGTATAAATGTGGTACAAGACAAATAACACCATTCTTGCCACTATTACTTATTCGATGCATATGAATGGCACAAGAGACAATTTTTTTGTAAAATCAGGATGCCTTCACGTGAATTATGAGTCCTTTGTTGGATATATATTAAGTAAAATGCCATTCCTATTCAATAGGTAGGCATTGTTACTACTTGTTTTGGTATGACACCACGTACATGTTGAGAATATATTTACGTGGCTTCATCCATATAAACTTACATGAGAATTTTAATTGAAATGTTTTCGATTTAAAATTTTTTTTATACATCGTTTATTGTTATTAATTACTTTTTTATTATTTTTTTGGAACTAAAGTCATGTGTAACAAACACGAGTTGGTCATAGTTTTTTTTTTCTCTTATATGAAGTCGTGTTTCAATTTCACGAAATTGCCTTTTTTTTTTGTTAGAAGCCGTGAATCAATAACATGACATCATTGTTTATTTTTTTAAAATTATTTTCTTAAAGTTGTGCTTTCCATGCATAACCTGTAAAATGTTTTTTTTTCTTAAGGACGTGAATGTAGAACACGAACTTTATTAAACTAAAGTCGTGTGTCACCAATACAGCCCTTGTATAATTTATTTTTTTCTTAATACATGCTCACTCTATAAATATCAGTATGTCGTATGCGGTTTTTGCCTTCATTCTTCGCGATAATCATTTTAAAGAGAACACACTATAAGCTTATCTCATGCATATAGTATTTTTTTATTAAGTTATTAAATCTGCTATGTGAGTTTAATATACATTAACATTTATAGTAATTGTTTATTTTCTTAGATGGCACGATACAAGGACATTCTAAATGAGTTTAGTGAGGAGGAGCAGAAGTATGAGGCATATGATGACCCATATAAAGATGGAATGGAAGGTGTTGGAGAACCAAGCAATCTAGCACATGTTATACCATCTCCATTTTTTGAATCTTTTGAAAGTCAAGTATCAGAAGAACCAGAGTTTTCAAACCGTTATGGGATGAGAACAAGTGCCAATGCGAATGTTACGAGCGAATTATGGGTTGGTATGACATTCGAATCAAAATAGGCAGCTGTCAATGCAATTAAGCAATTGCATATTCAACATTCATTTGATTACATTATTAAAAGTCTAAGGTTGACAGGTATGTTGGTAAGTGTACAAAATACAAAAATGGATGTGAGTGGAGGATTAAAGCATCATTCAATAAAATACGTAATAAGTGGGAGATAAAAAAAATCAATGGTTACCACACTTGCACAGCTTCACTAATTTCTCAAGATCATCATAAGTTAGATTCTTCTATCATTACTGATTATATTCTTTAGTTAGTAAATACAGATTTGTGTATTCCAAACTTATGATGGAGGAAAATGGTATGGCCATATGACTACTAACCTTGCTGAGTGTATAAATTCAGTTTTAAAAGGAACATGTGCATTGCCTATAACTGCCCTAGTGAAAGCAACATTTATTAGAATAAATTGTTTATCAATAAAGGGATGCAAACACACAATATGATAAGGCCAAGACAAATGTACTCCAAAGAGGTATCTATGATGATGCAAGAAAATCAACGTATTGCTAAATCACATCATGTTTGAAAGTACATTCGGGAAACAGGTGGGTTTGAGGTTCAAGAAATAGCAAATCCACAAGTTGGTCGACCAGGAATGGCCTACACTGTAAAATTGAAAGAGTGGTGGTGTGACTATGGTGAATTCCAAGCACTTCGTCTTCCTTATTCTCATGTAATTGCATCATGTGCTTATTGCAATTTAGATTGCGATGTATTTGTTGATCTTGTATACAAGTTGGAAAACATTTGCAAAGCTTATCAGTATGAGTTCCATCTCCTTGGAAGCGAAGAATATTGGCCTCCATATTCAGGTCCAAATTTTATCCTCAATCCTGCCATGTGACAAGACACATCAAGAAGGCCAAGCATTAATTGTAAAAAAGAAAAACACGACTTCAACCAAAAACAAAAAAAAAAACAAATTTTGTGTTTTCGAAACACGACTTTAGCTTTCGTAAATATATATATATATATATATATATATATATATATATATAACTAAAGTCTCGTTTGGAAAAAACGACTTCACGTAATCATAAAAAAAATAAAAATCGAAGTCTTGTATGCGAAGCACGACTTCTATTTCAAAAGTCACATTTCGGAGGCATGACTTGCCCTAATTTGGGTAATTTTTTTAAAAAATATCCATTCAAGTAATTTTTTTACAAATTACCCTTTCAAGGTAAAAAAACCAATTAATTGAGCCTAGAACTCAAATTGAAGCTAACCAATTACCATTTATCAAGAGAAAACATCATATCAAACCATTTCTGTTTAGGCATTTAAAAATTATTGTGACTAGTTTCGGAAATGGCTAGATAACACAATGGTAACACATTTAAAAATGAGATGTGACACATACAATAATTTATACAACATTTGTATAATAATATTTTTTGTGTATCTGTCTCTATCATTATGTGATGTAATAAATAATGTGTAAAAAAAGATAAATTCAAAAAAATATTATTGGATAAACTCATTTCTCTTTAAAAATTAAAACCAGCTCATGCACATAATATGATAATACACATGTGTGTGGTACACAAAGTTGATTTTTTTTTTAATACTAACTTATATTTACATATAGTATACTTTTTTTCCGCAATGCCATTAATTATTACGAACAATACAAATTTTGTACTAATGCTTTGTTTAATATAAAGAAGAGAAATAGAGTGGATAAAAATAGATAAAAAATAAGTTAAGAAAAGAGAAATAGAAAGAAAATAAATTAAAATTTTATATTGTTTGATTTAAGAGAAATAGATAAAAAAAATAAGAAAAAAATAATGTTATAAGATTGTTTAGTTTGAATAGAAAAAGAAGAGAGAAATTATAAAACAAATAAAAATATCATATTGCCACACATGCTGGAGTCGTAACAAATTTATTTATGTCATCCATTTAATTAATTACACTGTATTATATAATCGATTGTGTAATCGATTATACAACTCCAAGGATATTTGGAAAAGTGAAACTTTTCTATTCTTTCAGCCCTAATTTCATTGATAAAGTTTACTCAATGAAACTCACAAATGTTTAAAAATTTCATTGTCATTTCTATTAAATCAAACCGTGGAGATTTATAAAATAAAATAAAAAAAGACAAATTTTCATCTCTACAATCTCGCCTACCAAATGGGGCGTAAGGCTTCGTTCTAGTATTTGCTGACTTCTTTCTCAATAAAATAAAGAACTAATGTTTTTATAACCTTTTTTAAAAAATTATTATTTGTTTTAATGTTTCATAAAGTAAGTGTTGAATAAAAAATAAATAGATTTAATATATTTAAAATATAAAAAATCAATATCTTATTTAATTTATTTCTTAAATAAAAAATATTATAATAGAATTTCAATTTATTCAAATAAAAATTTGCATAGCGTCGCATCATAGAGCTCGATCGTATTTCTGAAACCCACGAGGAAGGAAAGGGCGTGCTAGCAGAAATAGCATACGGAGATAAAAAAGTAGGTCATTATCACAGTTAAAGTTTCGAGAAAGCATTTCTTTTTTCCACATTATTTGAATTCTGAAATCGACAGGCATGGCGATACAAGTCTCGTCCAAAGATTTTTACTATCAAATCTCCATCGATCCTATACATTATCGTTTTTTTTTTTAAATTTTCTTTTGCTCATAATTGATAAAAATATTTCTCTGAAAATGGAATATAAATATTGTATGATGCTTCACGTACTTAATAGGTAAAATGCCTTTTCACTTAAATTTTTTTTTATTTCTATAATATAAAATTATTTTTGTGTTATTCTCCTAAAAGAATTTTCTCATTCGTTCCGTATAACTTGTTTCATTTTAGCTTCTATCACTGTTAAATAATAACATATTTTATATTTAATATAAATTAAAAATAAACATGATATTTTCTAAATAATAGATATTGAAACCTTGTCACCACAGTTATTGTCCGTCATTGAAACTCAAAAATTATAATGAAGGAAGTGTAGAATTCACAGATCAGAGATAGGAAGTACCACGTAGCAGTGACGACCAAAACAGTGGTGGCGGCAGAATGGCGAGCTTTTTGTTTTGTTCGGGGGTAACAGAGATAGCATGTTTTAGATTAATAGGGTAGCTTGGACATTTTTGGATCACGAAGAGGTGAATAATAATACAGCAAAGGTGCTAAGGTAGGATGCATAGAAAAGGTGTACCTTTGCTGCACAGAGTATATCTAATGAGAGAAAACATTGAGAGTGAATTTGGCTCATATAATTATATGTAAATACTTAAGATTTAATATTATGTAATTATTTAAAAAGTCAAATAGGTGACTTGTTTTAATTTTAACTATCATAGTAAGTAAGATTTAATAGTCGGTATGTATTGTTCTTTCACATAAAAATGAAAAAAATCTCCACTAAGTATGTTCTCTCTCTCTCTCTATATATATATATAACTTTTTGTTTAAGTGGGGTGTGTTTTACAAAATAAAACACAAAAATTCATTGGTATAAAAAAAAATTAAGATAAATTGTTTTTGACGTTTTAGATTGTTTCATGAATGAATATAAAATCGACTTGTATAAAAAGTTAGTATTTTTTAGATCAGTTTCAAAAATAATATAAAATTTTACTTTCTAGATCTTTTGTAACTACAATCGATATAGAAAATCTATTTTTAAATGGGAAAGAGCATTACAAATATATTATTACCCAAATATACAATATTCCAATTCAAAAACCACAAACATAGAAACAACAATAGAAAATTTCATCATCATCATTATTATTATTATTATTATTAAAGTAAATTACACTAACCTTTCTTGAAGTTTTGCCAAATTCTTCTTGATATCCCTCTTTTTTTTCTTTTTTTTTACTACTACATTAACCCCTCTTAATTATTTGAAAAATAATACTCTAACACCCCATATACATTACATTAATTCTCTCTTAATTGTTTGAAAAATACTACACCATATACCTTATAAGAAGAGTTGTTGTAAAGGTTTAAAAAGCAAGAGGTTTTGTGCAATTTCAAGAAACCTCAAGGGTAATTAGTGTAATTTAGTCTTATTGTTACTATGTTACATCTTGTATATCAAAATACAATTGCAATTTCTTTATTACAATGACTAAACTAATAACATTATGTCTACAATTTCCTTATTATAATTGCAATTTGAATTTGACCGCTCCTTTTTTGTTTTTGTTTGATCCAATAGAAATTCAATTCATTTCTCCAATGTAGCTCTCCTTCTTTCTTTGTTACACATTTTTGTTATTATAAACTACTACTCGAATTATATTCATTCAAGTTCGAATAAATTACCATCACTACTTTGTACACTTCAACAATTAATTTTTAGTAGTTTTAAAGGTTTGATCCAGTAGAATATGAGGGTTAAAGTGTATAAAGTAGTTGTGGTAGTTTTATCAGAGATGGATGAATATACCTTGAGTGAGAAATTTATAATAAAAGAAATATGGAACAAAAAAGAAAGAATGAGAGCTACCTTGAAGGAATGAATTGAATTTCTATTGAATCAAACAAAAAGAAAAAGAAAAAGCAAGTCATATTTAGTCCATGTAACCAGAAAAGATAAGATTTATGATCTCTTTATTGTTGTAACAAACCAAGACGCCTTAAGCAAGTTAACAATAGTGATAGGAGCCTTTGAATACATTATTTAAAGCCATTGAACACATTGTTTAGAGCATTCAAACACACGTCATCTATAAAAAATAGATAACAAAGTATTTTACTTCATTATTAGATAGAAATTCCACTACTTTTTTCTTATTTTAATTCATTCAAACAATATATATTTTCTATTATATTTCTTTTTTACTTCTATTTTTCTTATTTATGTTCCTCTTATGTTTTTCTTTAGGGTTAAATATGTTTTTAGTCTTTCAAAAATTTACTTGTTGTGGTTTTAGTCCTCAGAAAAAAAAAATTCTTGAATAAAGTCCCTCAATTATTAAAAATATTCTAATTAGATCCCTGTGCTAAACTTTTTTGTTAAATGATGGTCATATCAGATTCCAAGTACAGTATTTTATTACCTGAAGTGCCCAGTGATAATTTTTAATAAAAATTTGGGTAATTACTTTTGCTTTAAGGTTAAAAAAATCTATAGTTTAGGGTTAATCATGTAATATTTTTATTCAAAAAGTATGTTACTAATCTGATCTGGACATAACAGTTGACATGGACGACTACATCAACAAATTAATAGTAAATGTGATGCTGATATGGTAATTGTGATGCTGATATGGTCATCATTTAACAGAAAAGTTAAACAAACTTTAGTACAGAGATTTAATTAAGGTATTTTTAATATTTGAAGGACTTTATTCAAGAAAAAAAATTTCTAAGGACTAAAACCAAAATGGGTTAATTTTTGGAGCACCAAAAACATATTTAACCCCTTTTCTTTATTATTTCACTTTTATTGTAAACAAAGTATTAATGTGTATTTAATTATTTATTAGTATAATTTTTTAAATGTGTAGATATAAAAAATAACTGTTAAGACAAAGGACGAATTTATAACCCTCAAATATTTTGATAATAACAAACAGTTAAAATATATGTTTTTACACAATCATCTGTTCATCCGTAATAGGTTCAAAAGCAACCGTCTGATATCTTTAAAAAAATGTATCGTCTTTATCCTTTGATTAAATTAAATCAGTAACTAACAGATCTTACAGACAATGACAACGTTCTAAAATGATCCGCACATCAATCAAAGCATAAGCTACCTCGAAACGTATAAAGCCTACATACCTACTCTCGAGGAGAGTCAGCTCTTTTAAGCGAAAAAAAAAGGAATGTATGTGTGCGGATGTCAGAATGGGAAAGTAGACATGACAACTATTACAAGATTGAGTACAAGAATAGAAAAAATAACCAGACTACTTTATCTTATCATATGATAAGTTGGTGAAAGGCATTAAATGCTGCATTTAATGCTCCAACGACTCTCTTCATCAGATGAAGGCCGTCTCTTGCAAGGCACTCAACGGATACTTTTGAAGAAGCCTATAAATAGAAGAAGAGACCTCTTTCGTGTAGTTGTTGTTGCTGAAAAATCATAACATCTTTTAGAAACGAAAAAACTCTTCTCTTGTAGACTTTGTTTGTAAAAATCTTCTTGTATACTTACTTATATATTCGTCTGATAAGACATTAGATCCAATGAGATAACTCTCGAGTAAACCTTTTTCAAAAGAAATTGGTGAAATCCTGAAGAGGTTTTGATTCAAAGAATACTTGGGTTATTACTTGAAGAGGCAAGTAAAGACTACTTGGAATGAGTCTAAAGAGACTTGTGAAAAGAATACTTGTAACTTGAAAAAGTTAGTGAAACTTGGTTGTTTCCAAGAACTAGACGTAGTCTCTGGGGTAAGACGAACCAGTATAAATCTTGTGTGCATTCCAGTTTGTCGTTCAGCTTTCGTCTGTCTTATAAAACGTTTTTGAAAAACTCTTTGATCATATCTTTTAGACGACACATCTTTAACAAAATTTTTGAGAAAATTTGTTATAACACAATTCAAGCCCCCTTCTTGTGTTATCTTTATGTTTTACAATAACCAATTCCTTTCTAACTAACGTCAAGGTCAGCCCCAAGATTTTTGGTGCCCTAGGCAAACCGAGAAAATAATGCCTTCGTAATCATTTGAATATTGTCATCCTTGCATTTTTTTTGTTACAAAATCATTAATAATTTGTTCATAATTAATATTCTTTAAAAAATTGTTTTTGATATAAATCAAAAGCAGGATTATTTAATGCACCTTGTGACATAGTAGATTGCAAATAGGATTTTAAGTTTTTAACAATTTCAATTTCAAAAAACGTCTTTCAAGAGATGCAACGATAACAGGAATAGTTAATATTATTCTATAAGTTGTACATGCATTAGGAAAACAATTAAATGTCTTCAAAGAACTCAATATCATAAAACTTAATTTTGATTCAATTGTTAAAACCTCTCTAATGACTTTTAATTCTTCAAATAAAATTTCACCATCAAGATCATAAGAACTATAAAGTTTTAGATAAGTTTCAAGATGTTTGCAACATGGTTTCAAATCCTGATCATAAAATGATTTAAGTTTTTCAATATTAAACAAAAATCCAAAAATCTTTTCACAAGCGTTATATTTGCTCAAATCTTCTATTAAGTGAGTCAATTTCTTGATCTACAATATATAAAAAACAATAGATCCTAAAAGATTCTTCAGTAGACTTAAGGTTTGATTGTGTGTATTCAAAGGGATTTTTAGAGAGGCAGAGAGAATAGAGAGAGTGAGACACAAATATTAACAGTGAGAAGTCACGACTGGCAGTGGCACAACACAACTGTTCTACGTAACTGTGTTCAAGTGGTCCGACATGGTGGGGCAACAAGGAGATTAAAGAGAGAAATCAAAGATGGAGAGTTTAGAGGGAAAGAGAAAAAGTTCAAGGCCCTTGTTTACCATTTACGTTAAGGTTGAGAGAGAGGTTCACATTGAGAGAAATGGAAGAAAACAATATACCACACTCTCTTCTTAATTTATGTTCAGCATTATGCATAAATTATACTATCACTAGTTCATTTTCTTGAAATTGTAGATAAATTTTTGTTGAAAAGTATAAACATCATCCATTAGTTGACTAATTACTCGTGAATGTTTTATTTTTTATATAGAATTTTTTATTTTAATATTTATATAAACTAAATAATTTTTTTTTTCGGTGCCTTTCTAAAAATAGGGCCCTGGGCGATTGCCCACCTCAACCATGCTCAGGGTCACCCCTGACTAACGTATACTAAAGCTTACTCTTAAAGAAATTACATACACACTTAAAGTCTTATACTCGTTATTAAATGAAAGGTTAAATTCTTCAATTGGTCTCTAAATTATTTTAAGAATTTTGAAATAAGTCCTCAAACTAAAAATAAAAAATAATTAGATCTTTAAATTAAAAAAAATATAGAATTTTGAAGTTAGTTTCTGGCAACTTGAAACTGTTAGAAAATGACAATTTATTACAGTTTTAAAAACTTTAAGGATTCAATTAAAAAAATTCACATGATCAAGAACCCAATTAATTAATTTATTTTTTAGTTTAGAGACCTACTTGAAAATTTCAAATAGTTTAGAGATCAAGTACATAATTTAACCTAAATAAAAAAAATTCAATAACTAGTTATATACCTCATCTCAAGTTTGGAAAATCGAGTCCATTTATTTCTGTTTTTATTTTTTATTTTTATTTTTAATTACAAAACTATCACATTATTTTTAATTATTTTCTGTTTTCAAATATTTGTACAAGAAACAATGAAAACAACTTCTTTTGTTTTTTCTGTTTCATGTACAAATCTTTTAAAATAAAAAACAAATTAAAAATAAGGTAATAATTTTGTAATTAAAAAATAAAAATAGAAAAAAAATAAAAAATGAAAACAAAAATAAACGGGGCTTTGCAAATATTTCTTGCAGATAGTGTGATATAAATATGGTTTATGATGTCAACTACTAGTTGGTAGTTCAATTTAAGATTTGGATATTTTATTAAATTACATATATTTCTTTTTATTATGTAATGACGATAATACTATTTAAATTTAAAATCTTGTGTAAATTGTTTAAATTCTACACTATTATACCAACCTCAATGGATATATCTCTTTCTTTAATGTAATAAAAAAGCAAATTAGAAGAATATAATTATAATTAATTTCTTGTGAATATTTAAATATTAGAGTGAAATTTAAGTTATACTGAAAGATACGCACATTTCAAAAAAAAAAGAGCTAGTGTTTTAAGTACGACCTATTCTTCCAAACCCATCTAAGTTCGTTTTCATTCATTTGTTTGGACACTGAGACCTCAATGATAATTAAATTTGGCAGACCATGAATTGATGAACTTGAACATGATACCAATTTGTGTGTTCATATCAGGGCATGCCGGAATTACTGAAGCTTGGTAATGTCAAATTAATTGAGTGACAATGACATTTATGCTCTGTAATCTTTTCTCCCCCTCCAGTCATTCGTTATTAATGGAAATACTCTCAATCCCCGTTCCTACCCCCATTGCGGATGCCCTTGGCGAAAACAGAAAAAGTTTCTCTTCATTTTTTTTTTCTCTATTTATTTTATTACTATGATTTTAAAAAACTAAATAATATTTTTTATTAAATGTATGTCATCTTTATTTTATGTATTTTTTCCAGAATCCTAATAATAAAAAAAATGAAGAGGATCTTAACCTGATAAAAACATACCATTATCCACAATTTGGACCTTTTTTATTTTCTCAATTTGCTGCTTCCTTCATTTTTCACAAAAATTAAGAAAAATAATAAAAATAATAATTTAATGAGCGGACTGAAAAGTTGATGTATGCCGTATTTAAAAAAATATTACATTTATTATTTATTTGGTGACAAAGTTCAAATAAAAAATTTAATATTTCAATAAAAACATAAAATGACGCTTAATATAGAATTTTTATTTTGTATTAAAACGTGACATAAAAGAAATATATTTTTTTTCCCTTCAATATGTAGCCCAACTTCTTTTATAATAATTTTTATTTAATAATAAAAAAATATGTTGAAATAAATATATTACAGACAGCCTTAACTTTTTAAAAAAGTATTGTGTCATGCATATACGACAAAGGTGTGATTGTGTGAATAGCTGTAAAAAGCTGTGATTTCATAATACAATGTACGACTATGGTACATGTATGCTTATCTTTATTTGATTAGAAAAAATGTTACTCACACACCCGTTTTGTTTGGTAGAGAGAAAAAAAATAAAGAAAAAAGAAGTAGGTAAAAAAAAAAAAAGAGAAGGAAATATATAAGAAATAGAGTGAAAATAAAGATTGTTTGGTTGGAAAGAAGTAAGAAAGAAATAGAATAAAAGTTTACTTTTTAACTTTTGGGAATTTAGAATAAAAAAATAAAATTACAAATATAATCTTATGATTTTAAAATAACGGTATTTATTTATTTATTTATTAAAATTAAAAAATATCACATATTCGAATATGTGACAACACATATTCAAATATGTGTTCTCACTTATTCGAATATGTGATAACACATATTTGAATACTTGTTCCTCTCCTGTCCCATTTTTCTTTGAAAAAGAAAGCGAGGGTAATGCTGGAAATTTTCATTTAACGCCGCACTTTGTTGCACTTTGTCGCATTTCTGTGCATATTTGCGCGGATTACTTTTAGCGTGAGACCCACCAAAAATTTAAAAACTTCTGCGGTATTTCGCTAATACCAAACGAACAGAAATACATGACTTCCTTTCATTTCTGTGCTCTTCTCTTCCTTTCTTCGCTATTTCATCGTTACCAAACAAAGCGTTAGTAATATTTTTAATATATTTTTTTACTGATTTTGTTAATAATAAATATATTTATTGAAATTTATATAAAATTTTATTATAACCAAAAAAATATGTATCAAATAAAGCATAAAAGAGTATCGCTAAGATAATCTTCGGTAAAACATGCTATTTTATTATTAATTAAAATTTATTAAAAATTATAATACTCTGTTTAGTACAAAGAAAAGAAATAAAAAGAGTGAAAGTGGATAGATAAAAAAAATAGAAATTAATAAAAAATAGAGTAGAAGTTAAAGTTTATTAACTAAAAAGAAATATAGTAAAAATAAATTTGAAAAGTTGTTTGATTTAAAATAAAAAAAAAGTTAAATTATTAATAAAATACTATTTTATCCTTACAATTTGAATACATGTTTTTGGTACTTTTTTCTTTTTTAACGTATAATCAATTTTGAGACCTTTGTAATTGATTGACTGGTGTCTCCAGAGAGCTTGTTTTTGAAATTAAGGTGATTTAATCGATTTTAAGTTCAACTTAATCGGTGAACCAATGCTTACGGAGAGCATCTTTTTTAAAATTATGACAGTAGAGTCTATGAATCAGTTTGCCCAAGTCTCGGATTTTTATTTTAGGTTGCGTTTGGTAGGGTAGAAATAGAGAGAGATAAAAGAAAAGAGTGAAACTAAAAGAATGTTAGTTGTTCAGTAAGGTGGAAGTATAAAGAAATATTTTTAAAAAAATTGTGAGACTCACAAGAAAAATTTCACTCAAAAAAAAAAAGAATTAGACGGAAATTTCATTAAAAGTAGTGCCACCATTGTTTTATGCTACAACAAGAACAAGTTAATCAATTAATTTGTTTTTTTTTTTTTTTTGCTAAAAAAGTTACTTTTTCATTATTATTATTATTATTATTAATGAAAAATAATAACAATTAAAATAATCTTAACTTTTATTTTATTTCTTATTTATTTTTTTTAATTAAACAACTTTAATTTATTTTATTTCTCACGTATTTTTCTTTTTTTCTCTTCTCATCTTTTTTTTTTATTTTTTTTATTTTTTTTCAACCAAATAACTTTAAAATTCTTTTTTATGACTTTCGGGAATTGTCTGATGAGTATTTTTCTATTTGATTTCTGTTAACATGATCATTATTTCCTCCTTTTGCATCTTGGTACGTGAATCGTACATCTAGTAATCAGTATACGGCAACCAAAACAATTAGCTTTGCCATTATAATCGATTTTGTCAAGTCCTAACTGTACCAGATACACACAAAGCTTCATGCATACTTGAGTTTGTACCACCACAAAATCAATTTTTTGAAACACAAAAAATTCAAATTACAGGATTACTTTTGAAAAATGTTTTTAACTTTCCCAAATTTCTCACAAATCATTGCTACCTAGGGGAAACTTTTTAATGGTGAGCCTCAGTTCATTTTTTGAATATTTTTTTGTATTTCTTACTTATCAAACAATTATTATTCTCCGTTTTCTGTCCTTTTTTTTTATTTCTTTTCTAGTTCTTACCAAACAAAGTGCATTTAATTGGAAAAATGTTATTGCCACTCTTAGTAATATTTTTAATATATTTTCTACTGATTTTGCTAATAATAAATATATTTATTGAAATTTATATAAAATTTAATTATAACCAGAATATATTTATAAAATAAAGTATAAAAGAGTATAGCTAAGATAATCTTCGAAAAAAAATGCTATTTTATTATTAATTAGAATTTATTAAAAATTATAAAATATAAACAAAGCTTAAAAAAAAGAATTTTTTCACAAATTTTAATTAATAATAAAAATATATTAAAAAATATGTTGAAAAATAAAAAGATAATATACGTATACTGATAGTATAAATAATTTTTATACTATTACTTAATCACAATTTATTATATATAATAAGTTTGTTGATTTTTATAATAATTATTTTAAAAATAATAATAATAATAATTTTTAATTAATTGATAATGTGAATTTTTTTACAGTAATACTGCGTAAAAATTAAGTTTGAAAAATATATTAATAATACTCTTCCTTCGGAAAATACATGAAGGAGAGTGGAAAAAGCGTAACTTCTTCGCCTGCCAAAAGATATTTGCAACGGGATATGCTGGGGCTATGCCTGCTAAAACGTGTCGTCAGTGTCTGGAGTCTTCTACGGGCCCCAGAAGGAAAAATGCGAAGCATTTTTCACAGAAGGATCAGGAGCAGAAGGATTTTAATGAGGATCTGTCTGATAGAAATAGAAATAGAGACAGCTAAGTGGTATCATTATTGAAATCTAGGAGCCGTAGCACGCAATTGCAAACGAAATGGTAATAGTTGTAAGTCCATTTATTTACTTGAGTCTTAGTTTTTGGACACTTAAATAAACATTTTATTGACATTTTTTATTTTTTTTATTACATTACATTATTAATTACTTATTTTTCTTCTTTTTCTATTTCTCTTTAAATGTTTATACCTAAACAAGGTCATTTTCCATTATTTACTTATTTGTCTGTCTTATACAGTTATACATAGAGATGTACGCACACGTTTTTGCGAGTGTTAACTTGTTGCGTGTAAAACCTGAGCTCACAGTACAAAGTAGGAGGAACCGTTAAGGCTTTTGGTGCATTTTACAGTGGAATGTACGTGTTTCAATTAGTATACAAGTATTCCTTTACAACTTACTAGAATAAAAATGTCAATAAACCCCGTCTTTAATGTTTTGTCTGAGTAGAGAGATAAGTAAAGAAATAGAGAAGAGAGAAGTAAAAAGAAGAGAAAATAAATAGAGAATGGATAGATTTTTAAAGTGTTTGGATTGAAAAAAATATGGGAGAAGTAGAAGAGAAAAAAAATTGAGTTTTTTCTCCACTTATTTGGTTATATAGAAAAGTGAAGAGAAAGAGAATTAATTTTTTTTGTAAAGACATATTTATCCTTAATATATATACATCTTATAAGATAAAAAAAATAAGAATAGAATTGTAATTTTAAGTAGGTCTCATATTTTTTTATTTCTCCTTTTTCTCTTTGCTATCCAGCAAAGGAGAGAAAATTTTTTTTAGTGAGTCTTATAAAAATATTTTCTCTTTTTTCCACTTCCTTCTTCTCAATTTTTATTAACCAAACAAAGGATAAAGGTATGTTTATTAGTGTGAAATATGGATTCTACATCAGGTTTTTAAATTGATTATTTGATAATCAATTTTTTTTTTAAAAGTAACATTCTTGAAATTAAATGAAAACTTTTTAGATTAGCTTTCATTTTAACCGTTGTACAAAAGTTTTTTTGATCGATTAAAATTAAAATCGATGTAGAAAGTGTTTTTAAAATCAGTTATCTAGTCAACCAATTTAAAAAGTTTGTCAAATCGAGGGACGAGCATCATAAGGGGTGGAGAGATGTGTCAAGCGCGACCAAGGTGAGCTCTCTAGCAATGGCGGGAGTAAGAAAAAGAACCTAGACAATGGCGTATTGGACGAGAACATCGTGGGATGTGGTGCTGGAAGTCGAGATGGAGAGGGAGATAATCCTTTTATTGTTCTTTCTGTTTGTCTATCTTTTTCTTGATTGCTCTTGTTGACCAAAACAATTTTTTCATTACAAGTAGCTTGTTGTTTTTATGGAAGCTGTTGGTGGTTTAAGGAGGTGCGACGATTGATGCGAAGTGGATGGCGGGTAGTTCCCCGATCACAAAGGTCCAACCCTAACACTAACACTCTTCCTTCCTTTTCTTTGATTTCTCTTAGATTTCGCTTTTAAAAAATAAATTTGAATCCCTATGATGTTAATCTTGATTTTTTTGGATATGTTTGGTATTTTAGAATTCTCCAAGGTTTCTATGCGTACCATGACTGCTTTCAGCTATGATGGGATTTGTGGGTTTTTTTCATGAAGCTCATCTTTATTCCAATTAATGACATCATCATCAAATATGGTTAGATAAAGTTATATTCTTTCACATACAAATTATTTTTTTTAGTTTTAGTCATTTTCTCTATTCCACTTTTTGACTACTTGGATCTTTGGTTTTTGTCTTCTTTGGTTGGATGCAGATGGAGTATAAGGAAACAGTGGAATGCAAGTACTTCATGATCGTCGGGGAGAAGGTGGATGAAGAGACTATAGAGAACTTGATATTGAGTGAGGAGAGTGAGACTTTTTTTGCAAAGAGCGATTCTAAATCTTTTTAATCGATTGCTACCATAACCGATCTAAAAAGTTTTTTTTTCCTTACATCGATTCAATATCCGATTTAAAAATTTCTCACATTCTATATCCCCTACATCTATAACATCATTATAATCGATGTAAAATGTCTTTTTTCACCGATTTAGAAAGTTTAACGTGTGGTTGGTTTAGTTTAGAAATAATGAGAAATAGGAAAGAAAGGAAAAGAAATAAAAGGAGAAGAAATGAAAAAGAGTAGAAAGTGTAATGATTTTATAAATTTTTCTTTCCTCTTATTTGATTATGTGAAAAACAAAAGGAACAAAAAAATATGTATATAAAATGACATGAATATCTCTAATAAAAAAGAAAAGTAGGTAAAAAAAATAAGGGCATTTTAGTCTTTTACTATATAGAGCAATGTTTCATCCTCCTTTCTTTCAAATTCGAACAGATCTTGAAAGTATGTGGGGCTCACACTTTTTTATTTCTTCCTCTATTATTTAAAGTATTCCAAATGAAGGGAGGAAGAAATTATTTGGTGTTTTTAGTCCCTATTATTCCATCATTCCATTTTTACGTTTTAAAAAAAACATTAGGGTGTATAGATGAAAACAAAAGAGATAGAGAAAAAAAAATAAAAGAACAGAGAGAAAGTAGTGATGTAGTAAATGACATGGTAAGAAACAAAGAGAGATAAAAAAAAGGATAAAAATGAAATGGAAGAGAAAGTAAATGTATGATAATAATAACTTCAATTAAGACTCAATCATATGTGAAATGAAATTGAGTTAATTAAATTTGTTAACATAATATATAATATTAACATTATGTATGATTAAATTATAGATTAAAAAAAATTAAAGGTATATTTTACTATATATATTTTAAAATAAATAATATATAAATATCATATTATGTTATACAAAATATTATATATTAAATAAAAAAATATTACTAATATATAATTGTTCAAAAATAATAGGCTTAGTCATGTTTTATAGTTTCTATAAAATGAGTGAGTTTTGATTTTGATCACTATAAAATACTTTATCTAATTTTCATCACTCTAAAATATAAAATCACTATTTTTGGTCCTTGTGAAATGGGTGAATTTTAGTTTGTCCCTATTAAAAAAATTCTTTGGTTTTCATTATTAATTTCTTAACCCAGGCATTGCTTTCAAAAACTTGATGTGCGAAAACGCAAGTGTACGATTATTGTCAAGTAATAAAATTATCGTTTCCACATAGATTATGTTCTATGATTATCAATTTATTGTAACTTAAAAGGATAAAATAAGAAAGAATAATTGATAGTGGAGAGAATGATAAGAGAATAAAATAAATTAAAAGCGATTAAAGAGAATCACAAGAATATCAAGAAAGGAGAAATCAATAGCAATAATAGTTTTGCGGATTAGGGTTACCACATTAATAATTCATGAATATTGATTACCCAATTGTTAAGATTGAATTCCTTATGAGGGTGAATTATTATATTCTGGTTAAAGTTCCCTTTAAAGATACAAAATTGTGCCTAATTGAATTAACCTCAACTTTTGCGATTGTTAGATTCAAATAAAACCCATTAAGTTATGTAATAATTCATTAGCGCTTCTTGCAAAACCTAAAGCTACTTTCGTGATTTGTCTTACGTTTAGAATCTTATAGTCGCAACAATTAGATTCACCTTTCAGTTCTTCCCTAATTATCTATGGGGTGCAAATACATGGCCAGTGGATTCACAAGAATAACGATTAATAAGAATCAAATCAAAAGCATTCAAGCATTGACAAAAAGGGAAAACCAATCAATTTGAAATCATCAATACATCAAGGGCATTGCCTAATCCAAGAAACTAACGAAAAAACTCAATCATAATCAAAGAAAAACCACAAAAATGAAGCAAAAGCATTCAAACCAAAAAAGAGGAAGAAAGATGAATTGTCTTCAATCCCTGATCCTTGCGTTGTCGCTTCTCCCTCAGGTTTCCCCTAGTTGGAGATAGGTTTAAACAAAGTCTAAAACATCTGTTTAAACCTAAGGTCTTAAGGGCTTAACCGTGATACTTATTAAAACATGAAAAATGTACAAAACAAAATTTGCAGCGCGCCATGGTTGTGGGAATTCCCACAACTAGGGCGTGGGGAATTCAACCAAAATGTCTTCATAAAAATTGTAGATAAATTTGTCCCTTAAATTTTGGCATTGGTCTCATATCATTTTGATTTTTACAACTCATGATATGCTCAAAACATTGTACTTATGTCAGGCTATCTAAATAGAATATCAATATTAACTTCAAGCCTAATTTCCTATATGATCCATGCATATAAGAGTCTCTTCATGAAAAGCACATATCTTTGTTTAATCTTTCCATAGACACCAATATCTCCTTAATTCCATTATTGAAGCCTAAGTTATAATTGCTCCATTTCCTTTTGCTTTAGTTCACTTGACAAGCAATATTTCCTAAGATCACAAAAATATAACCTAATGTAGTAAAAACATCCTAAAAAAGAGAAATTATGCAAATGATGATAGTACAAGGCCTCAACCTAATAGAAAATGCATGGAAAACAACCCTAAAAGGCTAAAACATAATGCACTAGAGGACATATTATCCATCCCTCCAAATTTTGAATTAATGTTTTTGGTCCTAACATTCATTTTCAAGTAGATAAATAACATTTATTTTTAGGATATAGAAAAAATGTTAGAGATCTTGACATATTATCACAAACACTAGTAGGTGTCACATGAGATAGTCGTTTGACCTTTCATTAAATACATAAGCAGTTAACGAATATTACAGGATGTAGAGATAAAAAAAATAATGATTTTAAATTTTTGATAGATGAAAACCAAAGCAAAATTTCTATAAAAGACCAAAATTAAAATTCACTTATTTTACAGAAATAAAAAATATATTTCACTCAAAATCATATTTTCTAAGAAAATATATGATATCAAACCAAAATATAACCTAAATTTCCCCTTAAAATACATTAAATTTTGTAATGGTATCATGTAAAAATTGAAGGTATCATGTATGTTTTGTAAGGACAAAATTTAAAGGATAACAATATGCATTTAATTTTTCTCAAAAACTATCCTAATAAAATTGTTATTTTGAATAAAACAAAGTAACTTAAATATTCATTGTATTTCTTTTTATTTATTTATTTATTTTAGAATATACTATAGCGCACAAAATAAAAAGTATGATTAATATCTTTGCTTGTATTAAAATTATTTTTTATTTTTAATATGATTTCCATTATTATCTTTTTCAATTATAATATTGGTAGTATTCTTTGGCTTTGTAAGGAAGTGTATCTTCCCTTAATCTAAAATTTTGCTGCACAAAAAAATATTCAAGACATAAATAAAAATAAATGTAATTATAAAGATATTAATTAAAATTATCTTGAACTTTAAATATACATATAAACAATAAATCTTTTTTAAAAACAAACAAATAAAAAATAGAGAAGTATATTTTAACTTTTAAAATCTAAAAAATTAAATGTGTTTATTAGATCGATTTTGACTGATAATGCCTTTCTCATTACTAATTTGAGGGTTAATTTTCACGCACAGTAAATTTCAAATTATTAATAAATTATAAATTATCCTATATATAATTTTTAAAGTAATTATTACAAAAGTCAATAATTTTATTATATATTGTAGAACACAAAATAAATATAAGAAGGGGGGTTAAATTGTGTTAAAGCCAATTTTGCAATTCTTTTAACTAAGCAACGTAAAGATTGAAATAAGATCAAAAAGATTTTCAAAACGTTTTAAAAGATTGACGAAAGCTAAAAGATCAAAACTGAAAGACACACAGATTTTATACTGGTTCGTCTCACTCTAGAGACTACGTCCAATTCTTGGCAACAACCAAATTCCACTAACTTTTCAAGTTACAAGTATTCTTTCCACAAGTCTTTTCAAGCTAAACCCAAGTAGTCTTTCACTTGCCTCTCCAAGTAAACACCCAAGTATTCTTTTAAACAAAGCCTCTTCAAACTTCAACCAATCTTGTAAAGAAGGATGTTTGTGTGAGTTTACCTCACTGAGTTTAACATCCTATCAGACGAATATATATATTGAAGTACACAACAGATTTTTAAACTAAGTTTACAAAGACTTTTTCTTTTCTCAAAGCAGTTATGAATTTTCAGATTCAATAGAAATTATATCAACAACACTTGTAATTTCGACCAACGCTCAAAGGAGGTCTCTTTTTCTATTTATAGGTTTTTCCAAAAGTATCCGTTGAGTATTTTGTAGGAGACGACCTTTGTCTGATGAAGAGAGTCGTTGGAGCATTAAATGCAGCATTTTATGTTTTTTACTAACTTTGTCATATGATAAGATAAAGCAGTCTGCTTATTTTTTCTATTCTTGTACTCAATCTTTTAGTAGTTGTCATGTCCGTTTTCCCGTTCTGACATTCGCACCCGTATTTCTTCTTTTTCGCTGACTTTCTCGAGAGTAGGTATATAAACATAATACGTTTCGAGGTAGCTTACGCTCTGATTGTGCAGATCGTTTTAGACTGCTCTACATCATCTGTAACCTTTGTTAGTTATGAAGTTTATACAAATAAAGATAAGACAATATTTAATTTGAAAAACGTTAGACGATATAATGCGTACTAGAGATTAGACGATATTCAATTTGTAAAACATCAGACAATAATGTGAGCGAGAGATATAATTTTCACTGTTTGTTATTATCAAAATATTTAAGGGCTACAAATTCGTTCTTTGTCTTAACATATATGATAATCTATGATTGAATAACAATAAAAAACTTTTACACTGTGAAACAAATAGCGAAATAAATGTAAAACGAAAGTTTAACTTTCTTAGTCGATATATCAACTAATATCCTGTGCATTTAAAATAAAACATCAACATTTAATTTTATAATTTAATTATTATTGTGTTTAATAAAACATCATTTATTTATCTTATTATTTATTAATTTATTTATCATCAAAATCTTAAAGTTACATTATGTTCCACTTAATACACTCATTTTTATAATTTAATTATTATTGTGTTGGGAGTGAAAATTATATTTGTATTTTCAAAATCGTGACGAAATATGAGACAAACAAGTAACAACTTTGGGATATGTGGTTATTGATTTAATTCCCTCCCTGCCACACATTTGAAAAATAAAAATCCGTAACTGCCACATTTTCGAATAAAATTCCCACAATGCCAGACTTTTACATTGTGTTGGAATATCTCAGGTATTGGAATCCCGATATGTCTCCATTGTTCCGTGATGTTTGTTTTCTAAACTAGTTGGAAATTCAAGTTTGCAAAACCTAATTTCTATATTGCTTTTTTTTAAAATAAAAAATTGTTTGTTTTATTAAGTTGAAAAATAAATTTAATTATTTGTTGATTTTAAGTGTTAATTATGTTCTAATTGTTCAAAAAATCCACTTTATAATTATAAAAAATACAATGTTATTAATTCCAATTTACATTACAAAAAAATAATCAAATTATCAAATAATTAAGTTAATTAATCCAAATCAATAAATTGGAAAAGCTGACAATTGTGATAAAATACATTTAATAAATTTAACAAATTATAGAATAACTGGGACCAATTAATCTCATAAGTGGTGTCCAATCTCACAATGGTGGTTGTCAATTTCTTGAAGGGTTTCGATAGGGTTGCCCCTGTTGTTGTATTTGTTGTTCATCTTCAACATTTTGCTAATCTTCTTGCATTACCTCATCTAAATTTAAATTTATGTTTGGTGGAGGTAGTGATTGATAATGTGTAAAATCATCGATGTACAAGGAAGAAGAACTGCCAATCTTATGTTGGTGAAATGATGAAACGTCAGATGAGTACATGTTTTGTAGATAAGCATGGGCCGACGCTAGCGTTCAAAGGTTTACACCTAACAGATTGCTCATAAAGTCTTCCAAGCTATAGGCAAAAGAGTGTCAACGATTGTCAAAACTTTGATCAACCTATTGTTGTGATGAAGTGAATGCAAATGAATGGTGCAGTGGTTCCTGGTCTTCATGTTGCATGGTGTCAGCAACAAGGGGGTTGGGTTGTCGAGGTGTATTCCTCCGATGTGCACGTTGTTGTGTTGGCATTTGTTGTGCTACATGAAATGATTCACTAACATTGTGATACGTGCTTCTTGTGGGTCTTACAGTTGTGGTGGCACAGATAAGTAAAGTATTGAGTTTTGTTTATACCAAGCCATATACTCGTCATCGTGCATCATATGACCCTGAATAGGTTCCCTGGTAATGATTTGTCTTCTTCTATCCCTCCAAATCTGGACCCACTTCTCATGTTGTTGTGCCCAGTTAGTGTAAAGGTTGTCACACATGTCTAATTGGTGGATATTGTCCAAGTCATTTGTTGGCTTTAGGTATTTCCCGTCGAAGACCAAATTTAAGCTTCACCTTATCCGTTTGTTGCCATTCTATAATTGAGAAACACATTAAAACAGTACAGGCACTCCACATTCTAGAATCATTGAAAGCCTCTTCAAGAAAGAATCTCTCGAATCCTCTGTATGGTGTCCACATAAACTGGAAAATTAAGACAATGCAGTCGTTAGTAAATTGACAACACATGATACACAGAGCATATGTAGCTTTACCTCATAATCTGCATGTGATCTATTCTTAACTGGTATTTGGTAAGATCACCATGTGGAGTCCTAATAAAACATAGTCCTCCATCTATTAAAATGCATTTTGCATAGGTATAATTTGTAGTTATGCAAGCAAAATTGAGGTGAAGTTTTTATTTACTTAGTTGCAAGTGGATATGTTGGCAGACGACTGATCTTTGGTGCAATGAAAGGCATGTGATACGATGCCTAAGACTGCAACAACAATGCACAACTACCGATGCTTTTTGAATTTGGGAAAACTACACAACACAACTCTTTATACAATGTTGCCAAACATGCCGAACCCCAACTATTGCGTCCAATATGCTTAAACTTTGCTAATAAATGTAGGTACATTAGGTGAACTTTGTTGCCTGATTTGTCGGACATCAACACCCCCCCCCAACAATCAAGCACAAAATATATGCTCTGTAATGCCATTCTTTTTGGTAATGGGTGGGTTTAGCAGGGAAGGTCAGGAAATTGTTTCATAGCCAATTTAGTTTAATTGTTGATCCTTTAAGCAAATCATTCGGAGGAACTTGACCTAGATAGTTTTGGCACAATTCCTCCTAGTCAAAATATGTTGGTCTAGTCACTAGTTTTCCATCCACTTGAAGGCCTAGTTGTAGTGCAACATCTTCCAGGGTGATGGTGCATTCACCCCATGGAAGATGAAGGGTGTGTGTTTCTAGTCTTCACTTTTCAATCAAAGCAGTTACCAAGGAATGGTCAATCCTACAATGACGAATTTGTTGTAGCGCGATAGATTCTTGCTTACTCCAACAATGGCTGTAGTGTAGGATGCGAGGCGGGTAATGTATGAAAGTATGATTAGACCATATCCTTTATTAGGTTCTACAAATAAAAGCATGTAACGTCAGTGTCACTAACATGTCCACAAGCATTAATGTAACAACACTTATCATAGTATGTATTGTTCTGGATCTACGAAGATATTGCTTTTTAAGCAACAGTGCAGCCATGGATGTAATGAAGTGTACCTACATCAATGAAATAAGTGTGTGTGTGTGTGTGTGTGTGTGTGTGTTTGTCTTGGGGTTAAGAGGCATAGATAGTTTATATATAGAAGTGTTTGTGCGATCTAGAGCATTGATTTCGTTAGCGCGATCTCCACCGTTATTCATGTCTAAAGCGTGACATAAAAGTGATAATTACTTTCTGACGCATGGGTTAGGCGTCATATTGATAATTACTTTTTTCTGACGCATAAGACAAGCATTATCATGATTCTCTGACGCGTGAACAACAAATACGTTTGAGAATCAGTGCGATCTGGATTGTCCATTTTGTCGGTGCAATCTAGATCATTACTTTTTTCTAATGCGTGGGACAAGCGTCATCATGGTTCTTTGATGCGTGAATAGTGCACGTGTTCGAATCGATGTGATCTAGAGCGTCCATTTTGTTGGTGTGATCTAGAGCTTCCGTTTCGTTTATAAATAATGGTCATTTAGGGCACTCTCATTAGAGTTTAACGACATGGATTCACAAGTTGTTGTTATGTACTATAATGGACAGGTAACAACAATAAACAAATGTGTCATTTTTAATTGTGATGATCCAAAAATAGTTAGGATAGATAAGGCCACCACCCTTAAGAGTCTAAAGCAAAAAATTCAATGTCAACTTAGAGATGTAAAAACTCTCATGGTTATTGATATCAATACCTTATAACCAAAGGGAATGGTCATGTTGAGTACACAACTCAAAGATTACACAACGGCAACGACGTATCAAGGATGTTCTCAGTATGCGCCAAACATGTTCCTCGTGGGCTTGCTGTAAACTGATATGAGGATGAGCTATATTTATAGATGTGATTAACATTAATGTCTCTTATCATTTGTGGTAGAGTAAACCGATAACCGAGATCGCACCGACAGAAATGGACACTCCAAATTGCACCAATCCAAATGAGGTCATTATTCATTTGTTAGAGATTCTTTATGACACCTGACCCAGGCCTTAAAACTTCTTAATGTCTCTTGTCTTTTGCAATAAAGTAAACCGATAGCCGAGATTGCATTGACAAAAATGGACGCTCTAGATCACACCAATTCAAATGAGGTCACTATTCATTTGTTAAAGATTCTTTATCACACCTAACCCACGCGTCAGAACATCTTAATGTCTTTTGTCTTTTGTGGTAGAGTAAATCGACAGTTGAGATTGCACCAACAGAAATGGACGCTTTAGATCAAACTAATTTAAACGAGGTTACTGTTTATCCGTCAGAGATTCTTTATAACACTTGACCCATGTGTCAAAATGTCTTAATGTCTCTTGTCTTTTGTGGCAGAGTAAACTAACAACCAAGATTGCACCGACAGAAATGGACGCTCTAAATCGCACCAATTCAAACGAGGTTACTGTTCAATCGTTAGAGATTCTTTATGATACCTGATGTAATACTCATTCATATTAAATACAATTCATATTAATTTAGTTATTAAGTTTAAGTAAATGAAAATACGTGTCAAATTTTTTCACTTTTATAAAAAAAAATTCCAAACTTAAAAAAATTTGGAAATGGTAGTAAAAGATGAAAGATAAGACTGTATCTACATATATATCATAAAATTGTACATCATGATTTGATAATACAGAAAACTAAAAAAAATACATTAAAAGGTAGACACTATCTAACCCAATATGTACATCAAAAAAATCTTATACAAAGTAGTGTTCATCTACCTTGTCCTTCATACAAAAAGAAAAATATTATAGGTCTTCACGTCCTCCCCCATTGAGATGTCCTCTAACTCGTACTCAGGATCACGGGGTGTTAATGTCGTCTTCAATAATCATGATCAATCATACACAGAAGAAAATAATAGAGTGGGCTGTTTTGTTTTAAAATTACTTTTACATGTATAGTAAGAAATCTACTATAAAATAAAGATAAACACACAGCTGACAACAAAAGGGATCCTAAGGTTCATTTTAAGTTGTATCCGACTACCCTTGACTAGGTATGAATCCATACTTCCCATTAGTAGGTAATAGTTCTCAACAGAACCTAGAAACTGATTGGGAGTACATATACTTCTCTCTCAACATCATTACGTGGTACAGTTCTCATTATCATTGAGGAAAATAACAGTTAGGATATCCATTTATATAGGTATACTCTCAAACCAATCCTGGAATGCTAAGTAGTTGCCAGGATTATCGAGCTTGGTCAGGCGAATATCCTGGCTCAAAGGCGCTACCCTGGCCATTGGGACCTTCACCACTCGATGCCTACTCCCAAGACCTCCGCACGTAGGTCCCTGCCTTTCATACCTCAGCGTACCAAACTGTAGCTTCCCTATCAGGGTGTCATGCCCCTGCATGTCACTTGTTTTACATTACTCACTAAACTATCAATTCCTAAATTCTTAAGCAGAGGTTTTCCTGGTCTCATTTGATTTGAGCACCAATACAATCAACGTTTCTGTCTTATTTTGCAGAAATTGTACAATACCAAAATTTTAACAGAATAAAAATTTAGTAATCATATAAAATTTTAGGAGAATAACAGCATAGTAATTATAATTTAATTACTAAAATTTTGGCAGAATAAAAACTAAATAAACACATTTTAATTTTCTAAATTTAAGCAGAGAAACAGCTTAACAAATGCATTTAATTTTCTGAAATTAAACAGAGTAACAACTTAGCAAGTATAATTTAATAATTTAAATTTGAGTAGAGTAACAATATAGTAATTATGATTTAATAATCTAAATTTGGGCAGAGTAACAACTTAGCAAAAATTAAAGTTTAACATTAAATAATAATAACAATAATAAAACTTAAGCCTAAACAGATCTAAGAAAAAATCCTTCCTATCAACATACAAATTGACAATAATTTAGAACCAACCTCACTCCCCTCATTACCTCTAAGGTGGTTGATGAAGAGGATAATATTGTTGATGCAAACCTTCTAGGAGGAGAAATTCTACTAGTTGAAAACTAGCAAAATTTTAACATAAAAACTAGATAAAAGATATTTTAGAGAGAGAAAATTTTAGAAAGAAAAGCTCTCTAGATTGGGAGAGGAAGAGGAGATGATGAAAATTTGAAGGAGAGAGGGGCTATTTATAGAAGAGGAAGGGGTCTTAGGTGTCCACCAATGACCTAAGCAATGATGCAATAAATCAAGTTTTAATTTGTTTTTAAAATTTCGGGACAAATATGCAAACTTAGGGATACATACACCATTTAGGGTTTTGAATCACCCCTCCTAGACTTGGGGACGTGCTATATGAGCTGTCTTCACACTCCTCACTGTAAATTTTATTTGTAGATGCATTAATCGGTATCGATAAAATCGCCTAAACTTAAAAAATTAGCTTTTAATATCAAAATAATGCATTTTAATGAAAAACTATACAAATACATTATTTTTCATCAAAAATAAATTTCTAATAATAAATTTTAATTTTATTAATTTATTTCAAATTACATGTATTTATTTTGTATTTTTATGGTAGAAAATTCATAAAAAATCCATTTTAATTCAATAAATAACAAATATTTTATGAAAATTTTAAAATTATATATTTTATCCATAAATAAACTAAAATAATCATTTTCACCCTTTTTGAATGTTAAACAAATACTGGTTGGCTTATTAGACACCTAGGGATATTTTAGTCATTTTACATAGGAATTCCAGAATATTCCTAGAAAATTTTTCAAAATTATATTTTAATATATATGACATAATTTCAAGCTCAAATTGACATTTTAATGTCAATTAACTCTTTTCCTCATGTCAACCCTTAATGTTAAGAAATAGAGATAAAATTGTCATTTTTTAATTTCTCCTAGCTCTGGCTTGAAAAAATTATTAAAATTCACGATTAAAAAACTCTTGAAATTCTGAGCGTAATGGTGAGAATCCGAATTTTGAAATTCCATCCCGATTTTTCAGAATAGCATTGTCAAATATTAAAAAAACAGTTGAAAAATTGAAATAAGATTGTTATATTTTTCACTATTTTTCTTTCAAAATAAAGTTTTTATAATGAAATATACTTAATATAAAATTTTAAAAATATTTTGAGGTCAAAAAGTCTTTGGTTAGTTCCCACAGTCAATCAAGGGTATTTTTTGTCATTTTACAAAAATTATTTCAATAAATTCCAGAAAAAATTCTAAAATTATTATTAATTATTCTAAATACATTGATGACTTAAAAATAATTTTTAAATACTTCTAACTATTTTTTATATTAATACGAACATAACCGTAGGGATTAAATTTTTTAGATTCCCATCCTGTTTTCTAAAATAAATACAAAATAATTTAATATACAAAAGTAGGGGTGTTACACCTAACCCACTCGTTAGAACATCTTGATTTCTCTTGTATTTTTTCGTTAGTCATGGAAGGCGGCCACTTCCTTTACCTAGCTGTTGACTAACCCTTCATTTGATGTAAACAATAGTCAAGTTCGGCATAGTTCAAATGACTGGGACGTAGTCCCACCAACACCATTATACACACAACCATAAGCTTGCCTCTCACTTGATCTAAATGTTGATATTCCTCATGAGGCATCCCTTTCAAACAAAGAAGATCCCGAGAAAAAATGAAGTGGCCGGAGTACATATCAAATACATCAGTCCCTTTAGTGATGATCAGGATGACCTCCTAAAGCAACACAATGACGACGATGATGATCTCGATAATGACAATCATGGTCTTAATGTAGGCCCAACTGTAACAATAATTGCCTACAACTCGCCACCACACTTGCATGGTGTGAACTTGGACAACTAGAGCATGATCTTGAATAGTCACACCATTTGGCTTATGAAAGTGCATTACTTGAGGAAATGAGACTTCTGCAAGTGAATATGACCTTTTGCAACAAAGAAGATGCCATGTTTGTGATTAAGGATTTTCACATTAGGAATTCTGTTGATTTTAGAGTTTACAAATCTAATCCCATGTGATTTTTAGCCAAATGCTTACAGGTTTGGTGCACTTGGAAGTGTCAAGTATAGCTGTCAAAGAAAACCAACCTTTGGACAATAACAAAGTTGGAAGGACCCCACACTTATGTACTAGCATATGTATCTCAAGATCATCGTAAGCTTGACTCATTGATGATACATTCATTAATCAAGCATGTGATCACATAGGATCCATCAGTTGTAGTACCAGTGCTAATTACACAAATCAAAAGCACAAAAATGTACATAACCTCCTACAAGAAGGCATAGACCGCAAAGCAAAAGCTATAGAAATGGTTTATGGCAATTGGGAGCAATCGTACAAGGATTTACCAAGACGGCTCATTGCTATGGAAGCTTTTGTTCCTGGAAGCGTATACAAGTTAGAGACAATGTTGGCATATGCAGGAAACCAATTACTTCCTAGTAAAAGAATTTTTCGTCATCTTTTTTGGAGTTTCAAACCATACATTAATGGGTTTGCATATTGAAAGCCCATTGTTCAAGTGGATCGAACATGGTTGTACAAAAAGTGCAAGAGAACTCTCCTAATGGCAATTGTGCAAGACGGGAACAAGAACATTTTGCTAATAGCCTTTACAATTATAAAGGGTGAGACGACGAATGCCTAGTTCTTCTTCCTAAAAAACCTAAGAAGACACATCACACCCTAGCCTAGGATTTGCTTGATCTCAGACAGACATGAATAAATCAAAAGTGCTTATAAACGAGTTGGAAGTGGATAGGGGTCACAACATAACACAACACATGTGTTCTACATTCAACGCATTACACAAAATTTCATAAGGACATTCAAGAATGCGAAATAAAGACGACTTGTTGAAAATATGGGTAAGTACCATTATTAAAAAAATTTCACAATTTTGTTTTCCAACTACTCAAGATATGCCTTGACTAAACTAATATTTCAATATTATAACTTCCTACATGTTGACAATGCTGAGGCCGCAAATTGGGTAAATTAAATCCCAAAGGAAAAATGGACTCAGGCTTGGGATAAAGGGAGGTAATAGGGACACATGATCACCAATCTTGTACAGTCCATCAATGGAACATTAAAAGGGACACGTAATCTACCAACAACTTCGTTGGTGGAAGCAACCTAGAATAGGTTGGTTGACCTGTTCGTGAGGAGGTGGACCAAAGCCACAACAATGCTTCAGTTTGGCCAAACACATTCAAAAATTATTCAAAAGGCCATTATCGAGCAAACGCCAAAGGCAGTCTCTCACTCTACTCATCTAATTGACCAGCAACAACAATTGTTCATAGTGAATGAGCAAGTGAACCCACTAGATGGGCTACCTATAGGTTCATTCAAGGTTGACCTTCAAGAACTAACGTGTGATTGTGGAAAATTCCAAGCATTGCATGTGCCTTGTTCTCATGATTTGTCTGCTTGTGCATTAATTCGAGTAGACTACATCTTGTACGTGCTTCCAGTGTATAGTTTCGAAAGTGTGTTGAATGTGTACAACACTAATTTTGGGGTATTCTACCACCAACGTTATTAGCCACATTATGAATAAGAGGAGATCTTCCACAACGAAGAGATGCCAAGAGTAAAGAAGGGTCGTCCGTAATCTACACACACTCGCACGGAGATTGACATCATGGAAAAGGGATCAACTGAAGAGGTGTAGTCGGTGTAGAAATCATGGTCATTCAAGGAAAATTTGTCCTTATCGTGGCCAAAGTTCAAGGCAACCATAATAAATTAATTACATTAATTTTTTTAATCACAGTTGTATTTAATTAATTCAATTAATAATAATTTTAAATTTATTTTATTATTTCAATATTATGTTTGAATTTATTGATTTGGATTAATTAACTTAATTATTTGATAATTTGATTAATTCTTTTTATAATGTAAATTGGAATTAATAACATTGTATTTTTTATAATTATAAAGGGGATTTTTTTGAACAATTAGAACACAATTAACACTTAATATCAACAAATTAATTAAATTTATTTTTCAACTTAATAAAACAAAAGATTTTCTTATTTTTTTTAAAAAAGTATAGAAATTAGGTTTTGCAAACCCAAATTTCCAACAGGATTATAAAATAAACATCACGAAACAATGGAGACAAATCAGGATTCCAATACCCGATATTCCAACACAATGCAAAAGTGTGACATTATGGTATTTTTTTTTTTTGAAAGTGTGGCAGTTATGGATTTTTTTTCAAATGTATGGTAGTGGGGGAATTAAATTGCAGTTTTCTTTTTTCTTCTTTTACTAAACTCCTTGTGGTCTGTTTGTTCGAAGGAAAGATGGTGGAATGATTTAGGATATGAATTGAAAAGATTGCCTTTTTTTTCTCTCTATCGTTTGCAATTATTGTTGAAAGGAAGGAATGACCATATAAATGTAGGTCACATACCAAAACTATATTTCGTCTTAAAATGGACAAAAAAGAAAGAAAGGAAGGAGCTCTTTTTTACATAAAAGACAAAAATGTCCTTATTTATACACATTCCATTTTTTATTTGGGTTATTTATGTCATTTTAAAAAAAATTAACTTTTTATACAACCAAATAAGAGGAAAGAAAAATATTATCTTTCTTTTTTTTCATTTTTTTCTTATCAAAAAATCTAAAAATTCATCTTATTTTTCCTTTTTTTTGTATTTTCTTTCACTTTATTTCTTTTCATATTTTTTTCTTAACCAAACATGCCCTTAATATGTTATGTGTAACACTCCTTACTTTATTTTTCAACTATTTTTCTAAAATTTGATGATTTATTTCTAAAAAATTAGGAAGGAATATCAAAATTCTGCTCCATACGATTGAATTCAAAATTTCAAGAGTTATCTAATCATGATTTTTAATAATTTTTTCTAGCCGGATCCCAAAAAAATTAAAAAATGACAAATTTGCCTTTATTTCTTAACATTAAAAGCTGATATGAGAGAAAAAATTCAATTGATATTAAAATATCAATTTGAGCTTAGAATCATGTTATAGGCATTAAAATAAAATTTTGAATTTTTTTTGGAATTTTTTAGAATTTTGGTATAAAATTACTAAAATGCTCTTAAGTGTTTGACAGATCAAACCACTATTGGTTTGACATCTAGAAAATGTGAAAATAATGTTCTCAGTTTATTTTTAGGTAAAATATTTTATTTTAGAATTGCTATAAAAATTTTGGTATTTATTGAATTAAAATGAATTTAATATGAATTTTCTAGCTTAAGAGTACAAAATAAATTAATAAAAATTCGAAAATAATTAATAAAAATTATTTTTTAGAAATTATTTTTTGATAAAAAAATAATATATATGTTCATTTTTACATTTAAATTTATTATTTTGATATTAAAAATTAATTTATTCAAGTTTAAGCGATTTTATTGGTACGAATAGATTTAATCGCAAGTAAAATTGATACCGATAAAGTGGTACAGCTCATTGTGCCACACGTCTAGCCTTACGAGGGGTGATTCACCTCCTATGTTGAATATGTGTCCTTAAATCAAATTAAAAATAAATAAAAACCATGATTTATGACATAACGCATGATGCAATTAGGGGACACCTAAACACCTCCTATTCTCTATAAATAGCTACCATTTTGGACAAAATTTTCATCATTCTTGCACCTCCAAAGCTGGCCAAAATTTTCTATAGTAGTTTCTCTCTCTAATTTTTTTTTTACTTTATTTTTATGCTAAAATTTTGCTAGTTTTAATCAACTAGTAAAATTTCTCTTCCTAGGAGCTTTGTACTAACAATTACATCATTTTCATCAACCACCTTAGAGGCAATAAGGGAAGTGGGGTTGGTTCTAAATTATTATCACTTTGCATGTTGGTAGGAAAGGTTTTTTCCTAAACCTTTCAATGCATAAAGTTTAGTATGTTCTATTATATTGTTATAGTGTTTGATGCTAAACTTTAAATTTTATCAAGTTGTTATTCTGCTCAAATTTAGTTATTAAATTATAATTACTATGTTTTTATTTTACTCAAATTTAGATTATTAAATTATAATTGTTAAGTTGTTACTCTGCTCAACTTTAGAAAATTAAATTATAATTTTTAAGTTGTATTATGCTTTAATTTAGAAAATTAAAATATATTTACTAAGTTGTTATTCTGCTAAAATTTTGGTAATTAAATTATTATTACTAAATTTCTATTCTGCTAAAATTTTGATGATTAAAACATGATTACTAAGTAGTTATGCTGTTAAAATTTTGATGATTACTAATATGTGATTTTTGGATTGTTTAAATTACTATTGTACCATTTTTGCAATATAAAGAAAAAATGTTGATTGTATTGATGCTCAAATTTATTGAGACCAAGGAGCACCTATGCTTGAGAAATTTAGAAATTGATGAGTTAGTGAGTAATGTAAAGCAAGTAAAATGCAGTGACATGACACCCTGCGAGGAAAGCTACAGTTTGGTACGCCGAGAAATGAAATGTAAGAACCCACTTGCGGAGGTCTTGGGAGTAGGCATTGGGTGGTAAAGGTTCCAATGGCGAGGGTAGTGCCAGTGAGTTGGGATATTCGCCTGACCAAGCTTGATAACCGCGACAACTACTCAGCATTCCAATATTGGTGTGAGAGTATACATCTGTAAATGGACGTCCTAAACTGTTATTTTGTTTCTCAATGATGATGAGGACTGTATTATGTGATTTTGTTGAGAGAGGTATATGTACTTTCAGTCACTTTCTGATTTTATTAAGAGCTATTACTCACTAATGGGGAGTATGGATTCATACTTAGACAAGGATAGCATAGTATAACTTAGAATAAACTATGGGTTTCCTTTTATTTTCAGTTGTGTTTTTATCTTTGTTTTATGGTAGATTTCCTACCATACATGTAAAAGTGATTTTCAAACAAATCACCTAACACCATTATTTTCTTCCATATCGCGATTATTGAAGATGGCGATAACACCTAGTGATGCTAAGGATAAGTTAGAGTATACTTCTATGGATGAGGATATGTAGAACTAGTTTATAATATTTTCTTTTCATATGAGGGATAAGGTAGATTGACACTACTCTGTATAGGATTTTTTTATGCATATATTGTGTTAGGTAATGTCTATCTGTTGATATACTTTTGATCTTTGATGTTTTCTTTTATGACCGATATGTACTACAAAATCATGATATATATATATTTCCACTTTTTACATAACTAAATAAGTGGAAAGATAAAAATTATTTTTTGCTCCTTTCATTTATTTCTCTACTAAATAACTTAAAAAAATTATTTCACTTTCAAATCTTTTTTATATCTTTCCATTTTTTTCTTTTACTTTTTTTTTCTTTTTTTTTTTCTAAACCAAACATACCATCACTGTAACAATTGCGTGCCAATTTCTTTTGTGTTATTTAAAAGATTGTTTCCTATTATATCAAATTTAAATTAGTACTATTAAAATTTTAACTATTTTTCTCACAATTTTTTTATCATCTAACAAAACACATGTTTATTAAAAAAAAATTGAAATTATTTTAAATTTAAACTCATAATTTTTAGTAATTATACATTGAAAACTAATTTTGATTAATATTATTTAAATAATATTTATTACTTCAAACTTACTTTTTATATAAAGTGTTAAAAAAAATTACGCAAAGGTTCAACTTTTCTTCGAATATGTTAAATTTATGCATTACTGGATATTGTTTATTTTAAAAAATTGATAGATTCGAAAAATTATAAGCATAAAAATTAAATATTAATTAACGCAAGTCTAGTTAACTATGTAACTCTATACCAATCAATTCCTACGCTCGTCCATATTAACTTACTAAAAAATTATTGAGCTCTTTGTTTTAAGGTATTATATTATATTTTCTGAATCAGGATTGTTAGTCTTAGATATATTTAAAAACGTATTTGGTTATATTTTAATATTTTAAGAAATATTTTTTAAAATTTAAAATAATTTAAATGAAAAATAAAAGTTACAAGTGAGTCAAAAAATAACTACTTATATTTCCATCAAAATATCACTTTCTTATCTCTCCTCATAATAGTAAAAATAGAAATTACAACTTTTTCAAAAATTAACAATATTCAGAAATAATTTTTCGAAACTTGAAACAAACATAAATATATTACATTTTTATATTTACATTCCAAAAACAAACTTTTAATTTGTGAAACAAATATTCTGATCATAAACTATAACTTGATATAATGATGTTTGAATAGCAGACTGAAAAAACTCGGTTAAATATAAGTGAAAGAGATAACAGTGCAAGAACAATAAATAATGAAAATAACAAGGATAACCATAAAAAAAAAAAAAGATAAATAACAAAGATAAATCGAGTGTATTGATAAATTGGGTAAATTGACTAAATTCAACACAAGAAAGCTTTTATACAACTAACCTTGTAATTTTACTTTACACCCAAAAAATCTTCTTTTTTAAATTGAACTAATTTTTATTTTTTAAATTAAATTAATAAGGAATAGTCTATTAATTAAATTTTATTCCCATCAAGGTTACGAAGTGCCCAGGCTTATTGTCTCCTTCGCTGGATTTTATGCGAAGGAAAAGCTGGTCTCTGATGGATTTTACTATCTGACTGTAGATTTCTTCTTCTGCGTGTCGTGAGAAATCAATCCATTCTTGTCTTCTTTCGGAATGCTTACTGCCCTTGCTGCTCCCTCTGTTCTGTTCTTCACCAGAAAACCGTCATTTTAATTCCTTCCACGGTTCCACGGTCGGTTTTTCCTTTTTTTCGTTTTTGGTATGTGTATGTGTCATCTTCGTTGCTGTTTTTGTGCCAAAAAGGTTTCTGTTGTCATGACAGACAGTTAGGTTTTTGTCACTGTAACCGAAATGACCGGATAAAAGGAGGGAGTCTCCATCCTCCAAAACAAAATTTTCCTTGGAATGGTCTCTTTTGTAAATTTCGCATTGAATTCTTCGTGTGACACAGCAGCCATGCTTGCAATTGAGCTTGAGGACTGGGTTGATTGAGGTGACATGTGGAGATGTAATTCATAATATATATAATTTATTGCATTTCCAGTTTCTTCCGAGATCATCGTCAGGATCTCATTTGAAAGGATCGGATCTCACCTACAGTTATGAAAATAAATAACTATAAATTATCTTGTCGCTTAAATAATTTTTAGAGGTAAGATGACAAAAGAAGACCTGAGTAAGGGTAGATAAGATAAATAATAACCTATCTTATATTAATAAATGTTTGATATGTATGAGATAAAAGCATGGTAGGATATGATAAATTATCTTATATTATCTAATTTTTTTTATACATATTTCATAATTTATAAAATAATATATATTATTATATTTTATGTTTATGGTAGATTAAATAATATTATGGTAAAATGAATTAAGTTTATTCCATAAATTAAAATTAGTCTATGCATGAATTAATTTACAAAAATTCTTTCATTTAACTTTTTTAAAAACTAATTTTAATTTATGAATAAGCTAATTCTTATTTTTTAATTCTAATTTAATAACTATATTTTTGCTCTTTTGTCTCTCTCTATCGTTGTCATTATCATCACCATCACCACCACAACTATCACTACTATTGTTGTATTAAGATAATTAATATTAAAAAAGATATTATAGTAAATTTTATATTATTTTGCTTGTGTTGGTTACTGATGTGCAAAAATCGCAAGTGCACAGTTATCATCAAGTAATAAATAAGACCGTATTGACAGGGACTGCGTGTTTAGTGATTATTGCTAAATAAATAATAATTAAACAAAAGGAATTGATTTGGGAAATTTAGGTTTTGACCAATTGGAAAAGAAAGCAATTAAAAATGGGGGTAATTTTATAGAAGGTTTGTAGGATTAGGTTTCGTACAATGATGCTTAACGGCTTAAACGTGCTACCTATGCGCTTCTACTTGTTCTCTTTGAAAGTGAATTAATCCAAGATACCTTTCGTTCCCTTTCAAGATACGGAGGGGTATCTAGTCAAATTAACCACCTACTGTCGTGATAGTTATGTTCAATTAGACCAATTAAGTTCTTTTGTTAATTTAGATGTTCCTCGAAGGCTTTAACATACTTTCGTGGTTTACACCTAAGATTCTTTTCTATGGGTCCGGTGTTTGAGTTCACTTTTCAATACTTTCCCAAATCCCTAATGTTATGAAAAATGCTTATCAATTCATTTTGCATAAATAAATTAATAAAAATGAAATCAATAGAAGAACAAGATCACACATAGGCAAAAGAAAATTAATTCATAAAGACATTTATAGGACTACACTCAATCCTAAAAAAAAATATAGGGTTCCACTCACATAGTCATGAAAGATCACCAAAGAAAGATAAAGGAGATAGGACAAACTCGGAAGAAATTAAAGAATAAGAGAGCAACCCTCGATTTCTTGCCATGCTTCTCAAACAAGGTTCCAAGATACTAAAATCCCTAAGTATATCTATTTATAGCTAAAAATTACAATGGGTCTAAGTCTAGTCCTAAAAAGAAAGTAGAAATTCGCAAAATAATTTAGGTAGTTTCACCCACAATAGTATGGTGATTACTACCTCGCTATGGTAGACGCGGAAGGGCAATTTTTAGTCCAGGGGTTTCGCCACCGCGATGTGATGGGTGCCCCCCTGCTGTGGCACATGCTCAGAGGGTTGGGTAGCTTTCAACAAGTGCATTGCACCCTGGTGGTGATTGCCACCTGGTGTGGCGAGGTCTCCTTCAATTTTTCTATAAGTTTTTATTTTCCAAACACTTTAGGACAACCTTTATGCCTTCCATGTGGACTTCTAAGCACCCAAAGGTTTTTAAATCCTCTAAAAGGACTTCCAAATCTTTAATCTCTTGCTTCCCAAGCCCAGGCAACCTACACAAGATTTTCCTAACACTAAAAACAAGTAAAGATACAAAAAGGGAAATTTGTACAATTAGACACACAGCTATTCCTAAACTATTATGAAATGCATGCAATCTAGTAAGAAAACCCATGCTAAACATGCTATGCAATGCATGCATCATTCATTGTCCACCAAACATTATACGAGATAAAAAATTATCGTATAACTTAAATTAAATGTTTGTCTTGTATTGTTTTCCTTGTATTATATTTTAGTGTGTATCAAACACACCCATAATTGAATACTAAATAAGGGCATATGTTTTCCTTGTGTTTGTACTGTGGTTTATCATTTCTAAAGTAAATAGATTTTCTTCCTAAAATATCCTTATATCATGTTCAAGGTGTTATAATTTTTCATTAATTTATAAAAAAAATGATTATGGAACGTGTTATGATACATCAAGTTAGATTGAACCTACACTCGAAATGCAGTTCGAAATCAACCAGAAATTACGCAATGTCAAGTTTTTAAAACACAAATCCGGCTCAATCAATTACAAATCGAGCATGTTATAAACACCCGTATTAATTAGACTATTAGGTGTCATTATTTATATGATTAATTAAACTAAGGTATAGGGCTTCTTCGGTGGCAGAGGGTTCTTTAACTTCCCGTCGTTGGAGAGGAAGAATTTAGGTGAAAAGTGTAGTAAAAAGGGGGGGACATAACAATGGTTGTGGTTTACAGTAGGGAAGGATATAGTTTTGCCGCAGACCTAGTTTCGAAATCCAGAATCATGCATGTCATACCAAACTACAATTATTCAACAACCTTGTGCGTAGCTATACATTAATTGGTCCTCAGTCATTTTATAGGTTTTTTTTTTTTGGTACAGATTATAGTTTGTGAAGATAAAGACGTCCACGAAAGATGACAAATGAATTTCAAGCTATTATTAGCAGAATTGATTACTACAACGGATGATATGGTTTTACAATCCTAGGCTCAAACCGAGATTACCCTAATAGCTCCTTGCCACCCAAACACCGACATTTACTATATTATTTTGCCGACAACACGAACTCTTTTTACATTTAAGAAATTTAGTTATATTTTTAGTCTTTTTATTATGATTAATGTGTAAATTTTTAATAACTTTGTTTTTATTGAAACTAATCTTTTATTTTTTAATTATGATATTCAAATTATTTCGTCATTTTTTTTTCTTTATAAAACACTTGTTTTGATTTTCTTCTTAAAATTTGATAAATTAAATATATTAAATTGTTTTAAAACCTATTTCACCTAAAACTTATAGATAAAAATATCACATTTCATCTAAAATTAAAAAAAATTCCTAATTTTCTACCTCTGTGAAACCCTAAATTCACATAAAATCTTTTAAATTTCATCAAATTATTTTACTCCTAAACCTTTTAAATCATTTTTATCCTAAATGTATTATAAATCATAAGTATTTGAGTAGAAAATAAGGAAATTGAGGGTTTTACTTTTACGTGGACAAAACCCGATAAAAAAACTTAATTATAATAATTAAAAATTAAGGAATGAATTCAGCTGAAAAATCATTAGATCAAAGTCACTTAAGTAATAAGAATACTATGACTTTATTTATATAATTTTTTTTTTTATAAACATTTATATATAAGAGAAGAAAATAAAAAAAGATAAAATGAATTAAATTTCTCTTATAAGTTTAAATTAATTTATACACTTCAACTTTTATTGAAGCTAGCTCATATAATTTTTTCAAAAACTGAGGTGCACAAGTTAATTTTAATTTATGAAAAAAAAATTAATTCATTTTACATTTTATATTTTTTTTCTTCTAAAGCATTTATGAAGAATTTATCTAAATGGAACCCATATATGTAATTAAGTCTATTTGGAATTTGCTATCGAACTCTCCGGCCTTTCAATATATCTTTATAGTTTTAGGTTGTCATTGCGATTCTAGTTTGTAAAGTATAGTTTGGTTTTAATAGAAAAACATTTCTTTCCGCATATACTCAAATTGTAGTTTGGAACACAAAATCATATTTAAACACAACTCAATTATGATCTTGTTAAATATATTATTTACGAATATACAAATCATTGTTAGGCAATAATCTTATGAAACAGTAATTGCAATAAACATAATGAATTTTGCTCTTAATTTAAACTATTTAACGATATTTTAATTATTGTGCAGCTAAATTTAAATAAAAAAAGCTCTTGCAAATTTATAATTAACTTCTTTAGTATATTAGGTCAATAAATTATGAATATATAATTAATTATAAAATCTAATTGTTAATTAATTATAATAATTGATAATATATCAATCTAATATATTTACTTGAGTATATTAAATTATTCAAATATTTATCTAAACAATTAATATATAATGTTCTCAATATTTTTATTTTTAACTCATTAATTAATTAATTTAGAACCTAGTTATCAAATTTCTTAAATAAATATAACAGTATTTTAATTATTACTCCCTATACTGTTTATAGAATTTGATAACTGTTTTATGTTTTTTTTTTGTTACAAAAATTTTAGGAAAAGAGAATAGTGTCCCATTCCAAGTCAGCTGGGTTTAAAGAAAACTTACATAAAAACTTACATTTTTCTCATTTCAAAATGACAAGTAGGGACTTGAATGTACGACCTATTAGATTCGAGACCATGTTTTTAGGTTATAACTATTTTATGTCCGTAAAATTTTAATTTAATGATATGTTTGTTTTATAAAATTAATATGACAATACGGCTATACACTCACACACTCCATTTTTATCTCAAGATATACTTCATCTAATCAATAATTTAGGTGGAAGAGATCATCAAGAAAGCCTATAATTTTAACATCGGACACCAAAAAAATAGAACAGTTTTTGATACAAGTTTTTTTTTATAATATTTTTTTTTTTTCACATGAAATGTTCTGTAAAAGACTATTCTTTTTTTCTGACTCACGCATCTTCATTTTACATTTATAATAATTAAACACACCATAACTACTTTGCAACCCAAGTTGTATTATTTATCATTAATTGTAGTTGCATTCCACAAATTTATTACTAGTATAAAAAAGTGCCATTATATACCAACTTGTATCTTAAGCATATCTTAAAAATTTAATATAAAAATATTAAGTAAAATCTAAAACATTAAATACTATATTAAAATTGTAAAAAATAATATTATATTTCTGTAATAAAAATTAGGATAGTTTAACAAAAAAGGAAAATATGTACTCTAATGACGTATTTTTTTTCAGCAAATGATTTTTTAGTACATGGATAATGTGAAACAAAGATAATGTGTTTTAAAGGCACTAGTTTGAAAGAAATCAGTTGTAAGATTATGTTAAGTTGAACAAATTTCGGCAAAATTTGAGTGGGGGGTGGGTAGAGCCCTCTCTGCCTTGCCATGTACCTTTGTCCTTTTTTTCCCGAATGGTACAACCAGTAACAACGTTTATGTCAGTTTCTAGCTACCAACAGGACCTAATCTCACCCTCTTTACCTTTTGTTTGGCGGATAGCTGTGTTTTAAAAATCGGATCAAACTAGTCAATTATATTGAAAAATAGGTGAATTGGTCACTTTATCAATTTAAATAAATTACAGAATCAATTTAGAGAAAAATTAGTCAAAAATTGACAAAAAATTAGTTTACAGTAGGTCAATAAAAAATATTTAATATAATATTATTTTTTATTTTTTAAAAAAATAGCAGTCAACTTAAAATATTTGTCATCTTCTTTTTTATTTTAAATATAAACTAATTTTTATTAATAAATATTGTTTAAACTTAGATTTAAAAGTTATAACATATTTGATTTCAACTGTTGTAATTATTGTAAATATTAAGAACTTATAAAATTATGTTTTATTTTTAGTTTTTAGTATTATATAGTTATTGATATTTTGTTTCTTTAATATTATTTTATGTATTATTTTAATTATTATTATTATTTTTTGACCATAATTGAACTATTGAACTTTGAACCAATGTCTTGATCGGTTTAATTACTAGTTCAGTTTTAAAAACATTGGTGTAGAGGAAATAGAGTAGAGACGAGAGAAATAGGTAAAAAATAAAAATATAAGTATATTTAGTTGAGAAGAAATGAAAAAGGAGAAAAATAAAAAAAGTGTGAATCAATTAGTTATTTTTACTCTATTTTTTCTTATTTCCATTCACTTATTTATTTTTTTCTTACTTTTAATCTGTTTCCTTAAACTAAACACATTTATTTCAATTTTATGTTTTACTTATTTGTATTCATTTTTTTTTTTATCTATTCTATTCTTTACCTATTTTTTTTCTTTTCTATCAAGTAGACCCTTAAACCCCCCGTGTATCAGACAAGTCTATGTAATGTTTAATTTAAATTCTTAGTTTTTCAAGCACAACATAAGCAACGCAAGATAAATAAGCAAATCCGCAAATGTATCGACACTTGCATATCAAACCTCACCGAACAAGCAAATAAGTGGAAACTGGAAAGTAATAGCCTAAACAAAAAACCAAAGTGGGAGGAACAACTTCTGAGCGCCGCCAGTGTAATCATTCAAAATGATAATCACAAGCGACCCTAAACACTTCACCTCCAACTTCCCATAAAATTTTATTTAAAAAGCTACTAACAGCTAGCTGAAAAGCAGCTTTATCAGTTATCACCTTCGTGCTCGAAAATCTCCTTCCTTATTTGGATGGTGTATATTTGATTTTTTCTTTTTTCAGTTTTGCAGTGCTTGAAAATTTTCACGGAGCAGTGGGAAGGAAAATACTTACGCGAAGACCCTAAAAGCTATAATTACTTACTCCAGTTTCATTAATATCTCCAATCATAACGTTTACACGACCCAAAAAAGGCAATGCGATTCATTCCACTCTTCCCAGAATTGTATCATTTCTCACCGTCTTGGAAATAGCAGAAGGCAATAACTATTACAACAATCTAAAACATTTATTAATTATTACATCAATAGTAAAAACAGAGAGATAATATGATCAATGCCTGAAATTTCTGCTATAAAAAATCCTTGCTGCAAAAGTAACAGAGGATTTGAATTCATTACTGGAGTGTGCTTATTACTAGCTGGCACAAGTCGTCACCAATCAAATGGTCACTTCCACAAAATTAAGGTATACATTATTTTTTTCGTTTGAAGAATTTAAAATATTTAATAAAATTTATTAAATTCCCACTCTTTCTGTCTTTTACTATTGCTTTACATTTTTTAATTTATTTTAAAATATTTTTTATTTTGAAAAATCAAGAAAGTATTAATTATTTTTTGTAACAATATCTTCATTTATTGGTACTTTAACTAAATACTTAAAATAATTTTACAATACATTATAACTATTTTAATATGAATAATTTTGTCAAAACAAGTTATTTTGTCGTTATAATTTGTGTAATTATTTTTTTTAAAAAAATATACATGAACTTAAATGATAAATAATAGGATACTGCTGAAAGAGTATTAATAAAGAGTTGATCTAATTGACTCACTCGTTATAAATTATATTAATATGATATGTTTATTAATTTCGATTATATGTTTATTTATATGAGGATTTAACAGTATATATCTTGATTGAGTTGATTCAACGAGGAAAAGCATGGCACAAGTGGGGTTGGGCAATAGTGGCCTTTCAAAAGTCTTCGCTCGTAGGACGATAGTGGTCCGGCAACACTATGCCTAGTTATTAAAATAGAGATGCGAAAAGTTCATTAGGTATAAAGGTTAGTAATGTTCTTTTGAAAAGTAAGATATCTAAGAATGCTATGTTCATGCCTGCTTCATAGAACACTGTATAATGCGATGAACGACAGACAAAGAAGAAATTATCATCCTGTCATGCATGCACATTATGCAGGGTTACTCCAAAGACTTGCAGTAAGGTACTGTACTCCATTAACTAGTGATAACCTTTAGACTAATAAAAACAATGACAAGGAGTATGGAGACATAACCACGTTAAACTTATATATATATATATATATATATATATATATATATATATATATATATATTATGACTTGAATATCTGGCTTTTTAGCCATAATAGTAAAAAAATAAAACTATTTACTAAAATAATAATAATAATAAATTTTTACTGATATGGATTGTTTTAGAAAAAAAGACGAAAATATTTTAACAAGAAGCGTCAACTGAGTTGGGGCCTTGTGTTCACAATAAATTTTTTTACTAGGCACCAATTCAGTTGGCACCTCGCGTTCAATTTTTTTTTCCTACAACAGGAGGTGCCAACTGAGTTGGCGTCTTGCGTTTAATTTTTATATATATATATTAACAGGAGTTGGCGTCTCGTGTTCAATTTTTTTTTAATATATAACAATTGGTGCCTCGTGTTCAATTATGTAAAATTATAAATAGATAAAATACTCCTTGTAAAATTTGTTTGATATATGTGTTGACAAATAGGTAGACCGATGGACAGCTAAAGAAAATTACATTTCATAAATTTCATTTCCAAACTTATAGAGAGAAATTTGACGGCATAAAGAGACATGATGTGAGTTCATTATCATAACACAATTTTAATTTATATGTTGTTGTGTTATATCTAATGCATAACTTATTTTTGTAGATTGTATGAGAGTCATACTTTGCATGGTTTGGTGGCTTGTCAAACATCTGCATGGAGGAAATTGCAATATGGAGAGTTGTAGTCTCATTAATAAGTTTTAATATTATAGAGTATCACCACCTTGACCGTATTATGTGTCAATTTGGGATGGTACAACACATCTTATTATAGTAAAATAAAAATAAAAATTTGTAACACAAGGTGCCAATTGACTGTTATAGTAAAAAAAAAAAATATTTTTGAATGTGAGGCGCCAACTTCCTGTTAATATACATAAAAAAAAAAATTAAACACGAGGCGCCAACTCCTATTATATATATATATAAAAAATTTTGAACGCAAGGCGCCAACTCAACTTAGTTGGCGCTTCCTGTTGTAGGAAAAAAAAAAATTAAGGTAAGTTGGTGCCAACTGTTGTTGTAAAAATAAAATAAAATTGAATATGAGGTGCCAACTCTTGTTAAAATGTTTTCGTTCCTTTTTCTGAAACAACCCATATTGATAAATTGTTTTTTATTTTATTTTAGTAAATAGTTCTTTTTTTTTTACTACTGTGGTTAAAAAGCCTGAATATCTTGACCTACTTCTTTTTTTTTAATGTAATTGGTAGACTAAGCTATGATTCTTAATAATTTATTAAAGAATTTGTGATAAGTGTTGCTAAGTATCAAACACGTAGTGCTCTAGTTTTTATAACCCTTTAATCCATCTCAAGACTTGAGATGAGTGAGTGTATATCTACAAATTAAAGAACAATAAACATCCTATTAAGGATTGGATCATAGCATGTCCTTACAAGTTGAGAAATTGTATTTATACAAAGAAAAGAGAGATTATAAAAAAAAGAGAAAGAAGTATGTAACGAGATAATTGAGTAATGAAAAAATAAAAAGGAAAAAAAAATAACGTTATAATCTTGTAAAAAGTATGGTAAAAATTAGGTTTACTTGCAGTTTTTGCCTTTAAAATTTTACAATATTGCAAATTTTGTCTCTAAAGATTTTTTTTTTTTAAATTTTGCCTTCTAATTTACAAAATTTCATAAATTTTACCCTACATTAAAAAACTGTTACAAATAAGATAATTTTGTAGCAATTCTATCTTTAAACCATTACAATTAAGATAATTTTATGGCAATCTTTCCTTTAAACTACCACAATTTTTTTACATGGAGGTAAAATTCTCAAAAAAAAATTTGGAGACAAAATTTGCGAGATTATAAAACTTTGGGAGAGAACAAAAAGTATAATTAAGCCTAAAAATTATTATATATATATATAATATAATTCTTTTGAATAATGTTACTTATTAGAGTTTTATTATTATGCACTTTTAGTGTAAAAACTTGTATACCGTCAACTAATCGAAAATTAGTTTTAATGTGACTTTTAGGGTGATTATTATCAAAATTAACAAATTTAACATACAAGGTAAATTGTGATCGGATGATAGTGTAAAATTGTTTTACACTGTTAGTGCATAGCCTATTATCTCTACTTGGTATTAAATAATGTTAACTTTTAGACGCAAATTCAAAGATATTATTAAAGTAAAAACTATTTAATACATCTACTTTTACGTAATTAAAAATATTTTGGGTGTATTTACTATTGAGAAACTCATTTCTCATTTGCAGTTGCAAATGAAAATTCACACTTTCTAAAACATGAAATTAGGAAGTAAAATTTTGTGTCAATGACATTGAACCTCAGTTTGGCCATTCTAACCGTTAATCAAACACAATTATAAAAAGCACATCCTAATACATTAAAATTTTTATTTAATCACTATTTTTTAAAACAATCAGTGTGAGGGCCCATCGATAAATAATGGTAATAAATTGAGTACCAATAATCCAGAAAAATAATAGGAATAAAAAGTCAGGTATATTTATAGATTAAATAAATCATCAATTTAGTTTTTAAAGTATTATTCTTTCTCTTAAATAATTCTTGAATTAATGAAATTATATAAGTAATTTTTAAAATATTGAAAAACTATCAATTTTGTTTTTGGTGAGAGGACTAATCTAAAAAAATTTACAATATTTTATAGATTATATAATATGATTTTTAATATTTTAAAAATTATTTATATAATTTTATTAATTTAAAAACTATTTACCAAAAAAAAATAATACTTTAAAAATCAAATTGATAGTTTATCCATTATAGATTTGTCCCATAGTTTTTGTTTTTCTTCTCTTATATATCGATTCTTGTGTTGGACATGCATGATTAGATGATTTAAATCAATCACTTTCCCAATATCCAAGCAAGAAGAAAAGAAAACAAAACTACTGCCACAGCTTCCATGCTGCCGTGTGCAATAACTCTCCATCACACACAAGACCCTATAAATAAGCCCAAATCGCACCGAATTCAAGGCAGCATCAGAACAAAACCGAAACCAAAACCAAAACCCCTCCCTCTCCCTTCTTATTACCATTTTGCGCATTTTCGGTTTTATAATTCCCACAGCGAAAACATGGAGGAAGCAATGAGATGTCTCAACGGGGTAGCCCCGATTCTCGGACCCGACCCGAAAGAGTCCGCCGTCGCCGACAACCCGAAGCGGTCCAGCACCGTCAACAAGAGGACGGTAAGGGAAGACGGCGGCTGTGGCGGCGGAGCCGTGAGGTACCGCGGCGTGAGGCGCAGGCCGTGGGGCCGCTACGCCGCCGAGATAAGGGACCCTCAGTCGAAGGAGCGGCGGTGGCTGGGGACGTTCGACACGGCGGAGGAAGCCGCGTGCGCCTACGACTGCGCCGCCAGAGCCATGCGCGGCCTCAAGGCTCGCACCAACTTCATTTACCCAACTTCTCCATCTCCCAACACTTCTTCCGCCACCGAGCACTTTTTCCCTTCCTTTAACTTCCCCAAACACTCTCAACAACCACCCTTCACCAACCACCACCGTAACCGCCACGTACCCGGTTCCTTTAACTTTGACCCCTTAGCGTTGACCTCTCAGCACCGTACCCTCCAAACCCCTCTTCCCTCAATATGCTTCTATTTCGTGACCTCATTAACTCTTCCTCCAACCCTTCTTTGTTTTCTCCCACTCACCACTTCCACGACCAGTTCTACAACAACAAGGGAACTTCTTCCATTTCGTCGTTTCCTACGGCCACTTCTCTTGCTCCTTGTTATTCGGTGAATTCCGCAACTGGCTTTTCATCTGTCAAGATGAACACGCTTCCCTCTTGTGGAGCTAATTTCACTGAAAAAGCTGGTGATGATGGTTCTGGATTTTTCTCTCGTGAGTCTTCGGATTCGGGGTTGTTGGAAGAGATAGTTAACAAGTTCTTGCCCAATAAATGCCAGAGTCTGCCAAAAATGGAGGGTTTTAGCAACCCTCAGGAGTCACTTCCTTCGCTTTTTTCTGATCAAGCACTTACTTCCACCGCGCAGAAGGGGTTTCCGAAGAATGAGAGTTTAGGTGTTTCGTTTGATCATCAAGGTTTTCCCATGCAGCAATTTGACAGGCTTAATGGCGTGCAGGCTATGGCTCTGGGGAATGAACAAACAACGATGAATCATGCGGAGAACTTTATTGTTGAAGATGTTTTTCAGTACCCAGAGCTTCTCAATGCTTTTGCAATCAGGATGCAAAATGCTTAGTTTGTGTCTACAGTCTAGCCAGTATTGTTGACAATTCCAGTGTCTGTATCTCTTGGTTTAATGAATCTCAATGTTAGTTGTATATGTAGTTGAATCTACCTCTTCTCAACGTTGGGTTTGGTCTTTCAATTAGAAACTAATTAATCTTTAGGGTTTTCTTGCTCCTAGTTTGAACCAGGTTAGTTTATCCGAGCTTACTAGTTACTATGTAGTATGCCTCTAGCTCCTATTATGTATGGATAATTTGAAAGCAATATATATTTTAGTATTGGTATGTTGGATAATGTTGAAATTGTCAAGTTTATCACTGTTTTTGGTTATGCACGCCTTTGCCCTTTTCACTACTTTATGCTTGGTTTGTGTTTTTCTACTCTGAGGACTGGAAAGTTGATGAAAAGGGGTTAATGAGAAGGACGCACTAGAGTAAAGTTAGTTTCTCGCTTTGTGTTCGTTTGCTAGACGATGATGATGGCTTCTGCGTTGACCTTGGAACTGGAAAAGTTTTGTCTGTTTGGCAAAGTACCTTTTTCCTGCTTTGTATGGATCTGTATATTCTTCCTTTTGTTCGGAGAACGTATTGGTCTGGTTTCAATGATGTCTGGTTGTGCTGTCCTTTTTGTTGCGTTTTGTTGTGGGATTGTGGTTTAAAGGTAGGAAACCAAAAACCCTAGGGAGAATAATGGTAGTGTTGGAGTCTTCTGGGAAAAAGTGTAGCACTGAAGCTGCTTATTCATCGAAAAGCCAATAGCTGCCAGGGTGAGGATTTTTGGTTACACGACAAAACACCATGTAGATTGTGTGGAAGGCCCATAGACATGGACATACTACATTTACTACTACTTTGGTACTGGCAGAAAAAACAAAAAATTAGAAGAATGAAGTTCCTACCATACTATGTAAGTTTCCAGTTCGGAATCGCAAAGAATTAATTCTTCTTTAACTACCTTCGTGCTATACCTACACGGATGGGTCAAGTTGTGTCAGAAACTTGGATCAAGTAGGACTAAAGATGGCGTTTACCATAGTTGATGGGTCTCTTAACTCTTCAACAAGAAAGAAGACAAAATTTTACTTGGATGCAGGGTACTGACTATTATGTTAAATGTTAATTGAATCACATTGCTGTAATGTTTTGACTTGATTAAAATGTCATAATTGAAATAAATAGGGTTTAGGACCACAACATACAGCAGCAAAGTAGAAGTTGTGGAATTTACTGGAAAATGAATTAGTTAGCTGGGGCTTGGTCATTTTCGCAATGAAGAAGGTGATTTTGATTGGGAAACAAGAAAAGCAAGTGTGTTACGATATCTTGTATTGAATTCGTGAACAAAGTTGCTCAAATTTATTAGAGCATTTGAACGAACTGGCTGCAGATCCGGAGGAGTTAAGAGTTCCTCTTTGTCAAAAGATATTGCAGTAATTCTCTTCATTTTTTTTGGCTGAACTAGGACATCCACAGCTGAGAATTAGAGACTAATTATTTGAAATACTAAGATCTATTTAAGAAATTGACTTTTTTTAACAGATATTTTTTCATATACATAAATTTGAGTATCAATCTTCTTACTACATGCTTAAAAGATATGATTATTTGCTAACCATAATATATTATATATCTTGGTTAGAATAATTCCCTTTGTTTCACATTATATGTTTATTTGAGTGTTTAAAATTGTTTCAAATTATGTCTTTTTTTTTCAAAAGAAAGTTTTAACTAATCTTTTTAATATTATCCTCATTTATCAGTATCATCTCACCTAAATACTTGAAATGAATTTATAATTATGTTCTAACTTTTTAAATAAGTGTAACTTTTGTTAAATAAAATTATTTTATCATAGTAATTTATATAATTAATGCTTTTTCTAAAATGTATGAATTGTTTTACAGAAAAAATAAAATATGAGAGGGTTGGAGTAAAAGATAATGATTTTTTCCTTAATTAAAAATTTCTCTAGAAATCTCCCAATTTTTATTTTTTTTTATCTCTTTGAAATCAGATAAAATCCATGTTTGATTTAATTTATTATAGAAAAATAATTATTTTTGTATCTTTTTGAGTGAGCTTAATGAAAACGGATTATTTGTCATAATCTCAAAACATGGGCGAAGAGGACATGCCGTCTCTGGTCTTGTGTTTGAAAGATATTCGGTGACGATTGACGAATCTCCAAACATGGGCTAAGAGGAAATGTTGTTTCTGCTCGAGTTTGAAAGATATTAGGCAATGAGCTTTGGGTCTACAGACAACGAAAGTATTTGTTGATATCTGTAAAGTATATCATCAGATTTCTTCTCCTGAAGGCTCGAGAAATCATAAATTCATAATATCCAGTACCATCGCAGACGTTGATCATGATTTCTCCCCCTAAAATTCATAAAATCATGATATCTAGCATAAAGGTTGTAAACGCTTACCACTCGATCAGTTCATCATACTTCACAGTTTTGGAGTTGGGTTAATCTATTCTTATATTATAAAGTTAAATATTAGTAATATATTTTAATATTATTTTGATATATCATTTATCATTGATTGAAATTTATTAAAAATCATAATATTTTATACACATTATTTATTATTTAATGAGTTTCACTAATTATTTTGTGAATTTTAATAGATTTTAATAAACAGTAGAGACTGCATTAGAAAAAGTATACTGCTAGCACAACTCTATTATTAATTAAAATACACAACTTGAAAAATAACGTTTTTATGTTCCCCACTTTTTAGTTTAACTTTTTTTCAATGTTCTCTTTCTTTTCTCCTTTGGAGATATATTTTGTACACTACTCTAACAACTAGTAAAAAAAATCTCTCTTAACCATATTTAACTGAGTTTAATTTATACGCATTGTTAGTATAAAAGATTTTAGTGTCAACCAATAAAAATTATGGTAATTATGACTTTTAAGATAGTTATTGTAAAAACCAACAAACTTATCATATATGACAATTTGTGATTGGATGACAGTGCAAAATCTTTTTACACTATCAGTACATATACTATTTACTCTTTAACTATCTTGCTTTTATGTTTATTTATATACATGATTTTCTTAACTGCATATTACTTTTAATTTACCCTCTTTTATTTTTATTTTTAAATTAAATTTCAATAATTTTTAAAAAGATTATCATTAGTTAAAACTAACTTTATATCACAATTTAAATTATTCATTGTAAATATAAATTTTAATTTATATATTCAAAAATATTTATTTATTAGAAATTTTAATTATCTAAAATAAACATATATCACGTACAATGCACATCCTAAAAACTAGTTTTACAACAAACTCAGTTGCATGTGTATGAAAAAAAATTTATAATTTAATATTGCTCAAACAATATTTATACATATAAAAAAATATTTGCTCAAAATTATTGATTATTATACTTCGAAAAAACTATTATTAACATACTCAAATAATATATATATTTTTATCACAATCACTTTCTAAATAAAGTTTTCAAATATAAATCTTCACTTTCAAACTAACAATTTAAATATACTTAAATTTGCAAAAATCTAATCTAAAACACATACTAAATATCATAGATAAACCTCAAAACGTCAAATTAACAAATATATATATATATATATATATATATATATATATATATATATATATATTATAATAAATATAAAAATTTGAGATTAAATCTCATTTTCATGAGACAAGAGAGATTTTAAACAAGATATATATGAAATAGGGGGAAGCTCCCCCATTAATACTATGTCACCAACAAACCAAAAGAGATAAAGAAGTCTGCAATTAAGGAAAACAACTAGGTTTTGGGGTGTATCTATAATCTATAATATTTAGTAATTAAGAGTTTTAGATTAGATTTTTGTAAATTTAATTTTATTAAAATTGTTAAAAAGTGACTTTGAATGTGAAGATTTATATTTGGAAATTTTATTTTAGAAAGAGATTTTGATCAAATAAATAAATAAATAAATATTATTTAAGTGTGTTAATAATAATAGTCTTTTAGATGTATAATTATCAATAAATTTGAATAAATGTTGTATTTTTAGATGTATAAATATTGTTCGAGCAATATTATTAAATTATAATTTTTTTAATAGATATGCAACTGAGTTTGTTGTAAAATTAATCCAACTCCAAAATTGTGAAATATGTTGAAGTGAGTGGTAAGTATTTACAATTAATTATTTTTTTTTAATACAATGCAACCGAGTTTGTTGTAAAATTAATCTAACTCCAAATTTGTGAAATATGTTGAATTGAATGGTAAGTGTCTATAACCTCTAGGCTAGATATTATCATTTTATGAAATTTAGGAGGAGAAATTATGATCAACGATATTATGATTTCTTGAGCTTTTAGGAGAAGAAATCTAATGATATACTTCACAGATATCAACAAATACTATCCTTATATATGTCTGTAGACCCAAAGCTCCTCGACTAACATCTTTCAAACACAAGACTAAAATAATCAGAAGCGGCATTTCGTCTTAGCCAATTGGAGATTACGAGAAATAATCAAAATTTTAAAGCTCTCTCAAAGACATAGTAAAATAAATGATTATTTTTCTAAAATACAATACATCAAACTCGTATTCTATCTAATTTCAAAGAGGAAAAAAAAAAGAATTTGAGAGATCTCGAGAAAGTTTCCGAGGAAAAATTATTATTTTTTACTCTCCCTATCTCATATTATTTATTTTTTTAAAAAAATATATACTCTTAAAAAATTATTGATTATACAAGTTAGTATGATAAAATAATTTTCATTGACAAAGTTACGCTTATTAAAAACGTTTGAATGTAATTGTAAATTATTTAAGTATTTAAGTAAGATCATTCTAATAAGTAAGGATAGTATTGGAAAAATATAATTACATTTTTTAATATTTTTAATTGACAACTATCTATTCCTATATTATAAATTAAAAATGTAACTTCGAAAGTGAGATTCTCACAGTCTCACTATCTCTCTTCTTTTTATTAGACATTCTCAAAATTTTCACTTTTTTCTCATTTGAATATGCATGGCACATAATACTCTCACAACTAGTCAAAATTTTTTCTCTCAATCATCTTAAATTGCTTTCCTTGTATTTTTATTTGTATACTTGAATCTTTTTTAATTACATCTCTTTTTTGAGTCTACTTTCTTTTATCTTTATTTGTAAAATAAATTTCATTAGTTTTTTTTAAGAAATTGTCCATAATTAAAAATAATCTTATATCACAGTTTAAATATTTATTTTAAATTTTAAATATAATTTATTTAAAAATATTTATTTATTATGAATTTTAATTATAACATAATTTATATTTAATAATATTTATTTTCTATGAATTTTAGTTGTATAAAAATATGTATTTATTATGTGCAATGCACAAACTAAAATTCTAGTTTTAAGAAAAATTAAATCACTCAAAGAAATGTATAATATGAAACAGGGGAAATTACTCCTATTTTTTTTTTCAGAAACATAATCTTTTAAATCATTTAATTGCAGTATCTTTTGAGTTTTGACAAAGAGAGGAACTATAACTCCTCCCACATGGATCTGCAACAAGTTCTTTCAAATGCTAATTAATTAATTTGCGCAACTTTGTTTGCGAATTCAATACAAGATATCGTAACACACTTGCTTTTCTTGTTTCCCAATCAAAATCAAAATTACATGGACCTCCCCATAACGCTTCTTCATTGTGATAATGACCAAGTCCCAGCTAACTAATTTATTTTCCGGTAAATTCCACAACTTCAACTTCACTGTTGTATATCGTGGTCCTGAACCTATTTATTTCAATAATGTCATTTTAATCAAGTCAAAACACTACAGCAATGCGATTCAATTAACATAATAGCCAATTACACTGTAGCCAATTAAAATTTTGTCTTCTTTCTTGTTGAAGAGATAGAGACCCATCAACTAGTCGTAAATGTCATTTAAAATTATTGGTGAATGGAATGTTTTCCTTTTGGTTTTCCCCTCCACCAGGAGTTTTATTTTGGAAAAGAAAGGTGCGACATCTCTAACTATTAGTCTATTACTTTGCATGGATAATTAAGGATGTGCGTCAAAACAAAAATGAAAAAAAGCATATTAATTTCCTGAATACACATACCATGTACAACCTAGTGTATGTATCTGAACCACACTATGTCACATGCATGTACAGGCACACTATGTCTCCTCATATTTGTACATAGAACAATGAAAAAAAAGTAATGATACATGGACACTCACATATTGCATACACCTAATTGATACTTTTTATTTCTCTTATTTCTTTCTTATTATAACATCATATTGCCTATCATATTTGCGTATGGGTGTCCACAAACCATTTATGATACTAAAATAGACAGCAGGGGAGCAAAATGAAGATGGAAACTGTTAATCTTCTACTAGCATTGTCAGGATTCTCTCGGAGCAGATTCCACGGGGATCACGAGTTTGTTAGATGTTACTATTTTTCCCCCTTTTCTCTGATGTACAGCAATTATTTATTTATTATTATTATTATTATTTTTAAGATGAAGCTAATTTCCTTTTCAATAAAAACACAACCTCTGCAGCATCTATTATTGGCCAGAATTTGTTCCTATTACTTCCGGCAAAAACCAACCAGAGGACTTCCTCAAGAGAAAAATAATTAATGTGGAGGAGAGCAATAGAGCAATTACCTAGGAATGACGAACAGTTAATTAATAAGATCCCGTCTCAATTCTCCATCTGAACATGCAGTATGCCCAACTACGTATACGTACCCACTTTTCACATAATAAATTGCTCCATCGGCCATCAGACCATCTACATAAATTTTCTACTTTGGTCTCTTGCTCATTTTGCTTCCATTTATGGATCCCGTTCCTTGATACACTTACCATATTTAATGTGAACATATTTTTGCTTTCACAAGGAGTGTTACTACAGAGCGTTTGGGCTTAATCTCTTTTGAGGTACGGATGGCAAAGGCTAGATCCCTCTCAACTTTGTTACACTTATTATATTTAATGTGCAACATACTATTACCTCTAGTCTTATACACAACATTTTTTTAGTTATTTCACAAGAATTAAGGAATTTGATCCATTTAGTTAGGATTGTTAAATTTGTCAATAATTTATATATATTTTTTTAAATTACCGTTAAACTATTGAAATTTTATTCTCTCAATTTCTTTCTACCTAATTAAGTAAGAATATAATTAGAATGTATTGACAATATAAAAGTTTTTATACTATCATCTAATTACAAATTATCATATATGACAAATTTGTTAATTTTTATAATAACTAATTTAAACCTAGTCTTGATTTTTAAACATCCAATAAGTGCAAACAACTCATTGACACCCATTAATTCTCTCTATCTCTCTTTTCTTGTCACATCATATTATATCACTAATTATATCAATCACTTATCTCCCATATTTTTCTATCTCTCTTTGAGTGTAGTAGATACCAAAGAAGTATCCAAGAATAATTTTTCTTAAAATTTATACGTACAATAATTTATGATTAATTGATAATATTAAAATATTTATACTATCAATTTACAAAAAATAAACACATTAATTAAATCATTTCCAATTAAGGGTGTGTTGTAAAAAAAAACAAAATTAATACGGTAAACTATAAAAAACACTAAGACAAATTTCTTAAAAGATTCTTATAAAAAAAAGGACTAAAATTAGTGTTGTCTTTCTTTCTTTTTATAAGTCACTTGATAAATATTTTATTCTTTCTTTATAACTTTTTTATAAAATTTATGAAATATTATTTTTTTAAGTTTATCCCTTATGTGTTGTAAATTATGTTTAACTACACCATAGATAACCTAAATATATTTTTGGTTTAATTACTCATTTGGTCCTTATAATTATAAAAACATTTCCTTTTAGTCCCTATACTTAAAAACATTTTTTTTAGTTCTTACACATATCATTTTTAATTCTTTTTAGTCCTTATACATATCATTTTAATCTCTTTTAGTCTTTATGGCGAGGACCAAAAGGAATTAAAAATGGTATGTATAAGGACTAAAAAGAGATATTTTTAAGTTTAGAGACTAAAAAGGAAAGTTTTTATAACTGTAGGGATCAAATGAGTAATTAAACGTTTATTTTTCCTCTTTCCTTTGATTAGCCCAGAAATTGAAGATAATGATAGTTAGTGGAAGAAATATAAACTTGCTGCATTTTCACTGAGAACCATGACCATGCTCTAATTTTAATGAAGTCAACAACATGCACAAGATTTAAAAAAAAAAAATCATTTCTAAAGTTATTTCCATTCCTAAACCTTCAATGACCAAATAACATGTCATAAATAACTTAAATATGTTTTTTACTCTCATCGCTTTGGCTAGCCCACAAAATTGAAGATAGCGATATTCTTTTTATCTATCTATTTATCACTACAAGAAAAATGCGAATTAGCATTGGCCAAAAGTTGACACTAACTAACAAAAACCGATATTAAATTCAACTTAGCATTGGCTTTGCACCGGTTTCATGGCTGATAGGGAAAAATCGCAAGTGTACGATTGTCATCAAATAATAAAATATTGTATCCATAGGGACTATCATTTATGCTACCAATTTATCACAATTTAAATAGAGAACAAGGAAAGGATTATCGATTAAGAGAAAGATTGATTGAATGTAAAAACAAAGATTTAAAGCCAATAATATGAATGAAAGAATTATTAAGATCAGAGAAAACAAATGATGAGAATACATTCAGGATTAAGAGTTCGCTTAATGGTTTTCCAATGGATAAATTTCTTTACTTAAAAGAATCCAATTGGTTTTCTTTGAAGGTGAATTAACTTAATGTAACCTTCATTCCCTTTCATGACACGGAGATGTACCTAAGTGAATTGACCTTTACTTTCATGGTAGCTATGTTCAATTAGGCCTTTTAGGTTATTTGTTAATTCATTTGATCCTCAAAGGATTAAATTTACTTTCATGATTTAAAGCCTAAGTCCTTTCCTTATGGTTCCAACGATTACGTTCACCTTTCAGTTCTTCCATAAGCATCTAAGATTATGAAAAACGATGGCCCAATGCTTTGCATAAAGAAAATCAATAAAAAAAGAATCAAGAGGAGAACACAATGAGGCACAAAGATAATTCAATTTAAACAACAATTAGTTAACTAGGAGCTAAGCCCCAATCCTAGAAAAAGAACTACGCAGACATAATAATGGAGAAAGCAAATTAAATAAGAAAGAACATTCAAACCCTATGGAAGACGGAGAAGAAGAAAATGATTGCTTCACTCCTAAGTCGTCACCCCCTGTAGGGGTTGATCCCCTTTTCTAGTCATAAAAGATCTATTTATAATAAAGATCACAAAAATGGTCTAATCCCAAACAATTAAAAATAGAAAAATAATGAAAATTAAGCACTAGATTGTGCCACGCCTAGTTGCATTCACCATGCCTTAGGCATGGGCAAGTTTGGTAGCCAAAATGTGTCTTCTAATGATGCGCCACGCCTGTGAAAAATGCTATGCCCTGGGCTTGGGTGAATTTGGTAAACATTTTAATGCGTGCCACACCTTGGTGGATGCCACACTTTGGTTGTGGCGCCATCTGGTTGGTGTATCTTCAAATTTTTCTCACTTTTCTTCACATCTCTAGGCGTGTGGTCTTTTATTGTGCCTTTTCCAAGGTCCAATAAGCTCCCCAAAGCCTTTCTCATGACTTAACATCACTCCAAGAGGTCAATCTTCACATTTAAGGGCAATTTCCACTAGTAAAAAGCCTTCCTAAGAACAAAAACACAAACAAAACATCAAAGGTCCTAAGTGATAAAAATTAAAGGAAACAAAGGTGCAAATGATCCTAATTAACACAAAATGCATGCAAACCTATATTAAACCTATAATAATTATGGTATGAAATGCTATGCATCATTGATCGACACTAAAACACTTGAAGCTAATCGATAGTGTTGACTTTTTTGGCTGATGCTAAATTGGAAGCTATGTCAAATTAAAAATGGTCGACGCTAATGTTAGTGTTTGCTTGATCGACATTAACTTAAATAAAAAGGTCAATGCTAATTGCATCAACTAATAGGGGCTGACGCTTAATAACGCTGATTTGGCTAATGCCAAAGTTGATGCTAAGAAAAGGAAACAAAATATAAAAAATACTATCGTTACCGACAATATGTTTCCATCACTATTGTGATGGCATCGTTGCTACAGTTTGGTAGCTTCTTTCTTTTTATTTTCTCTCACCCTATTGCCTTTTATCTCCACCACCACGCTTTATCGTCGTTGTTGTGCTTTTTTTCTTTGTTCACTAGCCAGAGGTGGTGGTGCCGTCACTTTGCCATTACCTTCACAATCTTCTTCATTCATTGACCAGAGACAGTAGCGTCGTCATCGATTCGTCGCCAGGCTCTTCTTCTTTGTCCACCACTGCAACCACCGTCACTATAATCACTATCGTTGTCGTCTCAGCAACCATCCCTGCCCAGAACATGCAACAAACAGAAACAGAAGAGGAAAGCATTAGAAAAAATAAAGAATATAAAAATAGAGGAAGATAATGAGAAAAGAGATTGGGGAGAGGAAGAGTGTGAGTTAGAGATGAGAGATTGGGAGAAAAGAAAGGTGTTTAAGAAGAACAAGAAAAATAGGTGAGAAAAAAATTTAGTTGTTGCTCTAAAATTAAGAATTAGTGTCGACATTAATTATAAAAAAAAATAATTCAAAAATGATATTTAGCAAGGATCATGGCTATTGCTAGGTCGTCGCTAACTTTTTTGTTTTCCAACTTTGTTTAAGAATTAGCATCAAACTAGTTGACATTAATTACAATTTTTTTTTAAATTATTATTTAGCATGTGCCATGGCCGCCGCTACCTTTTTTTTATTTTCTTGCTTAAATTAAGAATTAATGTCGACTTGGTTGATGCTAATTACACAAAAAATATTATTTACTATGGGCCATGTAATTTAGTGTCGGCTTGATTGATGCTATTTAATTAAATATTAAAAATAAAATAAAATAAAATTTGAAAGGTTGTGTACACCTAGCGTCGTCTTTGTTGACACTAGTGGCATTAATGTCACGACCGATGCTAATATTTCAACTCTAATATATGCATTTCTTGTAGTTTGTCTATCTATCTATCTATCTATTAGTGTTGAATACTCAACCAAATAAACCAAATGTGAACAACAAACATGAACTGAAGAACATGGGCAATATACTATGAGCATCAATTCTGACCTGCTAGGCTTATTTGGGTTGGTCTTTTGCAAGCCAATATGTTTTTAAGTTGGGTCCATTAAGTTGAGAATAAAAACTTGCTAATTAAAGCTAACCGATTATAAGCTACAGGTTGACATATCACTTGTCTCTTTATTTTTTTTTAAATAGTGTTTTAGTCTATTCATTGTGCAGAAAAAATATTTATTTGTATATAATTATAATTTATAATAAATAAGTATTTATTTATAATAAATAATATCTTTAAATATATAAATTATATTTTAAATTTATGATAAATAATTTAAATTGTGATATAAGATTATTTTTAAATTAAAAAGATAAGTGAATAAAAAAATCAAGTATACAAATAAAAATAAAAAAATGATAATTTGAGATGATTGAGAGAGATATTTTTAATTAGTTGCGTGGATAATGTGCGAATTGCACCTTTTAAGAAGAGAAGAAAAAGAGCGTAGAAAATCTCTAATTGAGAAAGTGAGAGTTTTATTCTCCAAGTTAAACATTCTAATTTTTAATACAAAATACATTAATTTACAACTAGAACAATAACAATAAATTACACACACATATATAAAATCATATTTTTGCAGCATTATACTTTTGCGCCAGCGAACGGACCCATTATAAGCCCACCCCACTTAGGTCAATTAAATTTCAAGTTGGATTTGGGTCAAATTATTCTGAAACTTGAACTTTTAAATCACAACCCGCACCATACAGGGCATGCTATTCCCACCCCCCATTTTTTGATAAGTTCACCCCATCTTTTTTAAAAACAAGCTAAAAATACGATTTTGCCCTTGTCTTTTAAATTTCACTCATCCTTTCTCCCCCCATTTCGCTGCACCACCCCCATCCCTCCATCTCCCTTCCTCACTTTGTCCCTCTTGTTCTCTCTTCCTCCCTCACTCTCTTTCTTGTTCTCACTCACTTACCCAATTTTGCCACCGCTTGTAGTTGATGGAGTTCAAAGTTCAAACGGACTTCCTCACTCACCCACTTGTTCTCTCTATTGGTAAGTTTTTTCTCTTTAGTTTCAGATTCAACGGAATCACGATTTCGTTGAGTACAAATACATAATAGAAACATGATTTCGTTGTGTATTTGTACCTATCTAGGTCAAATTTCGTTGTGTATCAATTAATTTTATTTTAATTAAGTTTTTTTATTTAATAAATGTGTTAAATTATTATTTGTTATTATTATGATATTATTAATTTACAATAAACATTCAATTAATATTATTTATTATTATTATTTTAATTATTTTATTAAAGTTTTATTATTTAATCATCAATTATTATTTATAATTAATTGTTGTAATAATTATCAAATTTTAATTGTTAAATTTTTATTACTATTTCAAATTTATCATGTCATGTATGAGGTCTTGTGGACAACTTTATCATTCTTGAGGAGGACAGGCTCAGTTTCAATGACTCATTACAATCAAATTGACCAAGCAACAATCTCTTGAGATTATGGTCCTAATGGGATATAAAGGTGTTACAGGTTCAGTTTAAATTAAGTTGGTTTTTAACAGAAGATCTGAAATTCAATTTAATCCAATCCAATATTAAAAAATCGATTTTTTTTTATCGCATTATTCAGTTATCAGTTTTTTGATTCAGTTGTGGCTGTTTCTATTAGATTGGATTAGTTAATTAACACCCCTACCCTCATTATATGCTTAACTTATAATTATGATATTGGTATACCGGAAATCAGTTCTCTATGGCAAGAAGACATAACAATCAGAGTTATTTAATATTTCCACGGTTTCATCAGTTTATAGATCACGGGCTACTGAAAACAGAAGTAGTGACATCCGAAAGCACATAATTTATTTGACAACAAACAACGGCATACAATAACAATAGAGTAATCGTAAATGTCCAGCCATTTTTGAGGTAGATTGAGGTGGAAAGAAGAGAGATATATGAAGAAAGAAAAATAAAAATAAAAATAGAGATGTGATATATGAGATGATGAAAAAAAAGTAGGATAAAAAGAAAATGAGATAGAAGAGAAATTAAATATAGGTTGAGTATTTTCCATAACAATAACTCTTATTTAGTTAATTCCATTACTTCGTCGATCCCACTCATCCCAATTTACAGATTCGGCACGAGAGCTGATATTTTCGCAATCATAACACCCACTTTTATACTGTTAAAAAAACTTTCCTTTTGACCATAACAAGGTGAAAGCTGATATTTTCGCAACTTTCTGTTTTACCATGACAAGGGGCACAGAATAAATATTTTTCCTAGTCTTTTGTTGCCTTCGGTGGAAACAAATTAAGTAGAAACACGTGAAAACACGACATTATTTAATCACTAATATGGCAACTCAAAGACTTCTTTTACCCTCCTCCTTGTGCCTTCTTGCTTGGAGAATTCTTCAAGAAACTCTGAGAAGCGATAATTTCGGTACCTGAGAGGGTGTTTCTCATCTATCAAGTCCTGAATGGGGCCAATTATAGTGTCCATGTTTGGCCCATAAAACATTGCCAGCGACACACGTGGATGCACTTTGTTGGTAACAACCCTGTGATGCACACTTTTGAATCTTCCGTTGCTGAGAACCTACATAGTAAGTCACAAACTTTACTTCACACTTCTTAGATTTCTTACACATTATCCCTCAAATTTATTACAAAGTTCACATGGCAAAGAACAACAAATAGATCAAGGTTAATAACTTAATTAATATGCTAAATCAAAGGATAGGAGAAAAGTGTAACTGGACTGATTATTCATGACATGCAGCAAAATAGAGTTACTGCGCATGGCTCCATGGTCCCATGAACGCACATCCACATGCTGAAGACAACGGCTTCCAGCTGGAAGGCATCTAGTTTGTCCTTTCAATTAACAGTGACACATTCAGAAACTTTTCTTATAGAAATTACATTGAAAAATATGGCAAACCCGAAGATAGAAGAAAATCTGAGAATTAAAAGAAACTAGCTAGTAGAAATGGATTTGATTGAATATGTGACAATGCGATCATTAAACATATAATGTTTATATATACAAGATCAACTCTAATTAGCTATTAACTAAACGCAACTAACTCCAAGTTAATAATAACTTCCTAATTATATCTCCAACAAATTAGGCATATTTTCATATATTTGAATATAAGAGTTTCATTCATTTGTATAACTATGCACATAAATTTTCAGACACACGTAAATGGATCAAGAGTTTGTACATCTAGCCTTTTCTTTAACAATATTAAAAATGATAAATAACAAACTTAATTATACTTTCTCGTTTTATAGGAATTAAATCTGAAATAAATCTCTTCTTGCAAAAGTTAAAAAAAAAGGGAAGAGTATCTGGGAAAAGGACACCAATGATACCTGAATTTGATCTCCCACGTTGATTACAAATGCATTGGGAATAGCAGGTATGGCAATCCATTTCCCATCTTTGATCACTTGGAGACCAGAAACTTCTGATTGCAAAACGACTGTGAGAGCATTGAGATCAGTATGCACAGGAAGACCCATGGTCAGCTCTGGGTCTGGACATAGTGGAAAGAAATTTGCTTGTGCTTTTAGTCTAGGCTGATCGCCCAGTATCTTCAGCAAGCAATCCTTCTCTACTCCAAGCCCTATTGACATCAAACAAAGAAGCCTTCTCACCAATGAACCAATCTCCCTTGCATATTCAGTGAAAGCCTCCCTGTGATGAAGAACAAATATATTGCATTTGTGTTTCACAACTTACAAAAATAGTCTATTTGAATAAACTTGTTTATAAGTATTTATAAGTGAAGAAAATAAAAAGGTAAAATAATTTAAACTTCTCCCATAAATTAAAATTAACTTATATACTTAACCTATATAGAGGCTTTCTTAATTTAATTTCTTCAACAGATGAAATGCATATGCTGATTTTAGCTTAAAGGAGAAATTTAATTCATTTTTTTTTTTTTATCAACTACCTTATTTTTTTCTCCTAACTGTTCATGAAAAAGTTTATTCAATGTCAAACTAATATAGCTTATCATAATTTGTAATTAATTTTAGAACGAAATTGTAGAGTCAAAGAAAATTCCTTACCCATATCGAGTCCCTATTTCTTCTGGCAGAAGATGAATGATATCCTCAGTAGGATACCAGGGATGATAGAAACATTCACTCCACATCTTCACCTTTTCTCCACCCTCCACATTAAGGTAAAAGTTGAAAAGTCGTGTGTTCTTGGTAAGATCTGATGTGTATAGCTGTCCTTTCTGCTCTGGAGGCAAATTAAAAAGGTCAGTAATTGCTGTCACCATTTTATTGCAAACTTGCTCAGGAATACCATGGTTCACAATCTGAAAGAACCCATATTCCTCACAAGCTTGTGATATCTTCTGAACCACCGATGAGGATGAAGGGTTGTCATCATTACAACTATCATCACTCAAATCAATTATGGGAATTGAGTCCAGAGAAGTAACCTCTGAAAGTCGTGGCCTTTTATCTTCTGGGAGGATAAATTTAGGAGATAAGGAAGGAGAGCAGGCTCATTGACTAACTGAAAGGAGTTCATCTCGTCAGAGAAACTTGAGATTGAGAAGTTCAAGTACCACAGAGAGGAGATTTAATATGCAAAAAACGGACACGGATCCTCTCCAATTTAAAATAATTGGAGAGTGTCTAATTTTAAAATCTCACCATTTGTGTGTAATTTTTTATTTTTTATATATTAAATGTAGAGCTTAATGATTTTGTATTGACAGTGTAAAGTAGTTTTACACTGTTATCTAATTACAAACTATTATTTATTGTAGGTTTGTTAACTTTTATAATAAATACTTTAAAAGTTATATTAATGCTAATTTTTGGCTGGATGACAGTATAAAACTTTTTACATTAATAGTACATGACCATTAAACTCTTAAATGTATTAAGATATTAAAATTAAAGAATAATTGAAATCTCATCCAGTTTTTTTAAAATTGAAGAGGATTTTATTTTTCCAAAAAAAAAAACTTTATATTTATTTTTTTATGTGATTTCCGACAGACTTTTTTTTTTTATCCTTTAATTTATATATCTAACAAATTATTTGCAGCCACGTTTTTCATATGAAATTCGTACAGTGATATTTCGTACGATGTAGCAATGCTCGTAAACATAAATATTAAACACAATCAAATCAACAAGGAAGAAGAAGAAAAAAAGTTAGTTGATAGTCCCGTGCGCAACCAACTAGCAAAATCTATACTATATACATTTTGAGGTCATTGTTGGGGAAACTTTTTTCACGTGTCATCATGTGAGCCATTCTGGCAAATTTTACTTTTTGAAAAAACATGAAAACTTATACTTCAAAGAATTGGCAATCATGACAGAATGATATAGTAGAAGACTGGAAGTGATCTTAAGGTGGATTTTGGTAGTGATTTGCTAGGTTTTTTGGTGAAAATCTATTGAAGTTAATTTCTGTGAATAGAATTTGTGTATGAATTTGACTTATCAACCTGGTAAGGAGCTAATGCAGCAGGAGAGAATGAAGGGGATGGTAATTATTAAACAACTATTTAATATTTATATTCATATAAATTCATTCTTATATATTCTGTAAGAAAAGATATCCCGTGCATTGCACGAGTCTAATAACTAGTTAATCAAAATGAAAGGGCCATTTTTGAAGAGTTGATTGAAGCGGGACTGGGTCAAATGTGGTCGTGATAGCCCACTTTAATCGTCACCGTTGATTGTATTTTTATTCAGGGATTGAATTGAACTTTCTATTATTTACTTTGATAGTTCATCCAGTGGATGCTTCATTTGTATCTGTCTATACTATAAACAAAAGAAGAGAGTACAAATAGCAATTTTTGTCACGTGTCAACCCCTCAGCAAACTACCCAAATTTGAACCTCTCCACTTTTGACTATTTAGGAAAAACAAATTGAATTTACACACACAAAAAAAAAAAATCCTAACAATTTTAGTGCCCACATTTTAAGTGGTCATGTTTGTTTACAATCCAAAAAAATTAAAAAAACAATGAGACACACTTTTGACAGACTTGCCGACAAAATCTCACCCCTTTTTCAAGTGAGATCGTAAAAATAGAGAACAACCATTGCCATCGACACACTCAACACCTTTTACTCCAAAAAGAAACCTGGAAAAGTGTAGATGTGAAAGAGGATTTGGTGAAAGGTGAAACCTTGGGAGGGTAAGTAGTACAACAGAGACATGAGGCATGGGAGACTGTGCTCGAGTCTGACATTGTTCACCATATTTCCATTTTCTCACAACAATAGCTGCAAGTTATCTATGAAAGAGACTTGACATGTATATGCGTTTTACTCGATTGACTGTATAATCTGTTTTCTTTATATATGTGTGTTGTGTCTATGAATCATTGCTGGGTTGTTTAACTGAATATCTGAAATCCCTAATTTCTGAAATTGCTAATTGCATCATGTTTGTTGTTTCTACCAAATTTAACTCTATTTCTGAAATTTCTTGAGAAAGAGAAGTAAATCATCATGGCTAGGGTGATTTGCTTATGGTTGGTGTTGGATTTCAATGGAGTTTGTACTGGTGGACATGAAGGTTTGTTAGAATTGTTGTTGCTTCCTTTTTTAACTGAATGTTGTTTGCTCTTAATCATTTTTTTATGGAGGGAGATAAAATTCATGCTTCTGTTAGTAGGATGCTTATTTATAAATTTCAAAAGGATCTTCATGAAGGTTGTGTATACTCTATTCATGTTGTTTTCTCCAACAGTTTTTGTATTTTATTTGCTACTATACGTGCAGAATCAACCTTCATTGTGAGGATTTTCTTATGTTACTGTGCTAGCTTTGACAAAAGGTTTGACAGTGATTGGGGATGGAAATGATGTCATTTTACTGTTGGTTTGTTCATTTTGTTTATTATGTTCATTTTGTTGTTTGTTTACTACTTAATGTTTCATATGTAACTAGATATAGACAAAGACAATTGGAAAAAAGAAAAAAATGAAATTAAAAGAATTAGAACAGTACGGACATACAAATATCAAGTGCGTGAATATGGTTTAAAACATTAATAAGATCATCAATACATGACGCTTTAAGAATCGAAATGCTTTCTCAGAAAAGAAAAAAATAATAATAAGTCTTACACTGCTGCATATGGACTACTTTGTCGATGGCCCATCCTAAAAGAGTGGACTATTCACTCCTTCTAGTCTTTCATTATACAGAAGTATAAAGCACAATCCAACTATTGAAAAAATAATTTATTGAAATCTCAACAAAAATCTCTCAATAACCATAAGAGGGAATTTTGCATTCAAACAAATTTAGATAGAGACCCAGCAGCGTACTACACTACTTCTCTACCGTCTTACACAAACCACGTGCTAATCGGACTAAATAATTCCGAACAAACTATATCGTGTGTTTAACTTTGAAAGTTAAAAAATAAAGATAAAATGAAATACAAACCTCGAATCTTATGCTACGCTTGTTAACACACAAGTATTGATTACAATGGTCACAAGAGTCCAAACTATACATCCCACGAAATTATGAACCCATACGTAGGTAGAATATACTTGTATCACAGCTGTTGATCCAACCATGGATCTCGAGGAGCTTTTCTAGCGCCAAAATATTCTGCAACGCTTTCAGAAACCTCAGCAACATTATTTAACAATGAGGCTCCCCACGCCAGCCATCCTGTCTGTGGTTGCCGATTTTTTGTTTCAGCCATGCTTTTCTGTTGTGCTTCTTCAATGAGATCACGCCACCACTTGACCATGAACTCCTTGACAGCTTCGACCCCTTGATTTACAACCTCTATTGGGGGAACTATGATTGGATTCTGGTCCAGGTTGAGCTTTGTCAATTTTTCAAGCCTACCAAACGTGTAAGGAAGAGCTCGGATTTGGTTGTTGCTGAGGTCAAGCTCCCTTAAGTTGACCAGATCACCAAGTGTTTCAGGCAGCTCTGTCATATTACTGAAATTACTGCTAAGATTTAGATATTCCAGATTTGTGAGTTTCCCTATAGATTGAGGTAGGCCATGAAGTTCATTGAAGTGAACATCAAGATGTTTGAGAGATCTCATTTCTCCAATGGAAGAAGGAAGAAACCGTATCTTATTCAAATGGATCACGAGCTTCTCAAGGTTAACGAGTCCATAACCCATGTTCGTTGGCAGACACATTAGTTGTTAAAGCTTGCATCCAGTTCAACTAGTGACCTACAGTTGCATTAAAGAAAAACTTAACAGAAGCAGGAAATAGAAGTGTCCTGAACCAACTATCTCAAAAGCTTGAACTATTAGGGGTGAAGATATATGAATTCTATGACGCACAAATATCGATACGTGTATCCGTGTATCCAATACGATATGTATCCGACACAACAATACAATTATTCTCAAAATACATAGGATACAATATGTGTAAGATACATATCTAAATATGTATAAAAATTCATAAAATATGATAAATATATACTTGCAATTCTGTAAATCCAAATTAAGAACATACTTACTCTCTACTGGACATTACTAAAAACAAAATAAAAATAATAAATCATTGCCATCATAAATCACTTCCTATTATCTACAAATAAGAATAGTATCAATTTCATTCCTTTTTTGAAATCATCCATAAAGAGGACAATTTCCATTTTTGGTTTATCAAGGGGCATGCTTCTATGTTTTCTATATGGTTTAATTACTTATTTAGTCCCTATAGCTACAAAAACTTCTCTTTTTAGTCCCTATATATACCTTTTTTAATCACATTTAGTTCTCACCGTAAGGAGTACAAGGAATTAAAATAATATATATAGAGACTAAAAGAGAATGTTTTCAAGTATAGAGACTAAAAAAAAAAAATTTTTATAACTATAAAAATTAAAAGAGTAATTAAACATATAATATAAAACCATTTGGCTGTCTTCGTGAAATAGTTCAAGTTTTGGGGACAGTTAGTTCACAATATGGTATCTATGACCAAGTGATCTAGCGTTCGATTCTTGCTGCCTTCATTCTTCTAATAAAAAAAATAGTTTACTTACAGCACAAGGTAGGTGGGCCTGGGCATTATTAGAAATATAATATAAAAGGTTCCTGTGTGAGAGGATGTGTTAGAAATGAAGCACCCCCCACTTTAATTTGTTTCGTGTATCCATATCCGATACGTACACGGATACTCTTGGATACTTCACCATACATTTATGGGAAGTATCCAAGCCTTTAAAAAAAGTTAAGAAAATCCAATATGGCCACGCTAAAAAACTGGAGTGTCCTGTTTACAAATTTTAACATTCATTTATATTATTTTAATACTTTATATATTAAATTTATTAAATACTAAAATAAATTAAGGGTTGAGATCTCATGCAGTTTTGAAAAACTCAAACTGCAGAGGATCTTTGTCTATTTATAATATAGAAAGATTTAATTACTCATTTAGTCTTTATAGTTACAAAAATTTTCCTTTTAATTCTTATACTTAAAAACATTCTCTTTTAGTTCATATATATACCACTTTTAATCCTTACCGTAAAGACTAAAAGGAATTATAATAATATGTATAAAGACTAAAAGAAATTAAAAATAATATGTATAGGAATTAAAAAAAGATGTTTTCAAGTATAGGGACTAAAAAAAAAAGTTTTTGTAATTATAGAGACCAAATGAGTAATTAAACCTTATATATTTCTAACAAGAAACTTTAGTTTTAGAACAAACAAGAAACACACCTGCAAAGAGCAATTGATTCAGGAAGAGCAGTTAGCTTGTTCCCTGACACATTAAGGATCTTCAGATTAACTAGCAACCCAATAGAGTCCGGAAGAGACTCTAAAATATTAGATGAAATATCCAACTCCACAAGCTTCTGTAATCCTGCTATTGAATCAGGAGCCACCTGTTTTGACCGCATGAAAACATCCAAAATTATAAGCAACGACAAAAAAGCCATAATCTCTTTCAAATGCTCAAAAACAACAATTGATCCAGTACAGTTTCATCCATTCCTTATTTCACACATGCAGCTGCTTAAAGAATGATATTAAAAGAAAAAATGCAGTTATTTCACTTGCATATACTGTTGGAGATCTCACATTTTCTACTGATATACCCAAAATAAAATATATAATTAGGACAACCCTCATGTTATGAGTTAGTTTTTGGAGGTTAGTTAGGCCTCAACTTAAATTTTAAAATGATATCAAAGTCTATTTTAGTAATTGCTGTTGGACTTATCAGGTCATCCGTTATCAGACTGTCCACAGATGTCGTCTAACTTGGCGCTTGATTCTAGGAAAGTTGGACAAGTAAATGACAGTAATCAAGCTGTACCTCGAACTGATTGCCAGACAAATTAAGCACAACCAAGCCACGAATCTTCCCGAACGCCTTGGGGAGAATCCTCAACTGGCACCCGAGAGATCAACCTTCTCCACTTCCTCGCTCTCTGCTTTCCTCAATATCTCAACGACTCCTTCGTTCAGCTCTTCGTCAAACCCTTTCACCGACTGCGCCACGCACGACTCGTACGCCTCGACGAGCCTCTCCTCGGAGGCCCGCAGCTGCTTCACGCACTCCTCGTGCATCTCGTCCACCCGCACAAGCGCGTGATACACCTGCGCCTCGTTCTCCCGCGCGTGGGGTTCCGCGATCTTGGCCCGCGCGGCGGCGACTGCGGAGGGGTCCGGGCGGGGACCCAGCGTGCGGAGGAGGGAGAGCGCGTGGGCGATGTTAAGGTTGGAGGCGTGTTGGGTCAGTGAGGGTAGCACCTTGGGGTGGTTCAAGTGAGGGAAGTGCGTGAGGAGAGATTGGTGCAGTTTTGCGGGGAGGGGTGGATGCGTGTGCGGATCTTGCTGGTTTAGAAGGTAGCAGAGGACGGGGTAATCGTTGGGGTTGGGATTCATTTTCTGAAGAAAGAGAAAGAGGGAGGAGGTTGTGCGGAGAAAAAGGTGAGTGGAAAATTGGGGAAAGCGAAAACGGAAATTTAAAGGGGGAAGGTATATGGACAGATATGGATAGATTCTTTGTTTTGCTGAATACTGCTGCTGACTGCTGTTTTGGAACAGTGGAGGGAGTGGGTCGGTTGTCGTGGTCGTGGCAAATGGGTCGTTGTTTGGGACTTTTGGACGTGTTTCAGTTAAGAAGTCTTGGCCAACAAAAAACAGAAAAGACTTTAGAGCCTTTACTTTTTATTTTTATTTATTTTTTTCATTTTTAATTTATAAAACTGTCGCTTATTTTTAATCTGTTTTTTATTTTTAAATAGTTGTACAAAAAATTAAAAAAAATGTTATTTTTATTATTTTCTGTACATATCTTTAATAACAAAAGATAAATTGAAAATAAAGTGTCAATTTTATAAATTAAAAGTAAAAAAAAAAATAGAAATAGAAATAAACAAGGCTTAATTTACTACTTATAGACAGGGTCAATCAAGTTTAGAGTTTTGATTAATTAGTTTGGACTACTTATTTTTAAATATAATAATGTATTGTGTTATTGAAAAAAACAAATAGAATGTTGAAAGGCAAAAGAGATTAAACGAATGTCACTCCAATATTATCTTAATTCAAACTAGTAGTTTAGTATGTGTATTGTATATAATATATGATTATTTTATATAATTAAATTTATAATAAATAAATATTTTTATACATAAATTACATTATAAATAAAATTTATAATTCTCTCTCTATATAAATTAGAATAGCTATATTGAATGAAAATGTTTTTAGAAACTATTATTCAAACAAGAGTGTTTTTAAAAAAAATTCAGCGAGAACATTTTTAAGGATTTTTCTTAACTTCCTATCACTTTTAATCTATTATTTTTATCTTTATTTTTAAATTAAATTTCAATAGTTTTCGTAAAAAAATTATCAATAGTTAAAAATAACCTTGCATTATAATATAATTATTTATCATAAATTTAAAATATAATTTATATATTCAAAAATATTTATTTATTATAAATTGTAATTACAATATAATTTATATATTCAAAAGTATTTACTTATTATAAATTTAGTTATATAAAATTAATATTTATCTTGTACATTGCACAGACTAAAATATTAGTAAGTAATTATCTTTGAATATATAAATTATATTTTAGATTTACAATAAATAATTTAACTTGTGACATAAGGTTATTTTTACTTATTGATAACTTCTTTTAAAAAATATTGACATTTAATTTAGAGATAGAAATTAAAAAAAAAGATATATCAAAAGATATAAGCAGTTAAGAAGATTAAGTGTACATATAAAGATAAAAATATGGTAATCTGATATGGTTAAGAGATTTTTTTTTACTAATTATGGGAATAATGTGTGAAATGCACATTGAAAAAAGAAGGAAAAAAGAATATTAAAAATGTCTAATTAAAAGAGTAAAAAAATGAGAATCTCACTTTTTAAGTTGTGTATTGTAATTTATAACATAGGAATAAATTTGGAAAGATTTACAATGTCAATAACAAGCATAAGTGCTTAATAGTTTTGGGGAATTTACCTTTTAAAATGTTTAGAATAGAAAATGTATATTTAATTAATATTAACCATATTAAAAAGTCTACTAAATACGTAAATAGAATAGTTGCTAATTAAGAACGAATAAAATAATAAAATGACAAGTTTGTTTTTTTTTTAAAAAATTCACTTTAAATATTACATATTAATAATTAATATTTTTTATGGAGCTTAAAAGTAAGTGTAGATTATGACAATGTCTCTCATGAATTTTTCTCTTTGGCAATATGATATTTTGATGATTTCACTATTAAATAAAATTTGTTTTTGAATGTAATTTGTATATATTTATTTTATTCTTGAATATTGAGTATTCCCGAATTTTACTTTTGATTAATTTTATCATATCATCATAAATCATGATGGCATTACCCTGAGTATAATAAAATGGATTATAACCTATTAATCTTTCATAAAAAATATTTTTGAAACTTAAAACCATATATATAATATATATATATTATATTAATATATAGCTAAGTAATCTCAGTGTAACAGGTAAAGTAATTTCTGTGTAATGGATTACACATCAGTTAAATATAATTGCAATACCCTTTCATTTAATTATAGTCTGTATTAATTTAGTTATTTAATTATTGCAAGTAAAAAAAAATTTAACTCTTATAATAGAAAAATTCTAAACTTAACAGAATTTAGAAATTGTACTAGAGAAAAAAGATAACATATATATATATGATTTCGTAGTACATGTTGTTTAGGAAAGAAAAACAACTTTAAATTTAACAAAATAAAAAGTGCATCAAAAGATAGACACTACTTAACCCCATATATACATCAAAAAGGTCCTATACAAAACAGTGTCAATCTACCATATCCTCATAAAAAAAATACTATAAACTAAGTCTACAGATCTTCATCCATAAGGTGTCCTCTGACTCATCCTCAACATCACTGGGCATTTTCGTCATCTTCAATAATGGCGATCAACATACATAGAAGAAAAATAATAGAGTGGGATGATTTGTTCTAAAATCACTTTTACATGTGCGGTAAGAATTTTACCATAAAATAAAGATAAAACACAACTGACAATAGAGGCGAACCTATGGTTTATTCTGAGTTATGCTACTCTTGACTCGGTATGAATTCATACTTTCCATTAGTGAGTAATAGTTCTCAACAGAATCGGAAAGTGACTGGAAATACATATATCTCTCTTAACATCATCAATGATATAGTCCTCATCATTATTGAGGAACAAAATAACAGTCAGGACGTCTATTTATAGAAGTATACTCTCACACCAATCATAAAATGCTAAGCAGTTGTTGAGGTTATCGAGCTTGGTCAAGCGAATATCCCAACTCATAAGCACTACCCTGGCCATTGGGACCTTCACCACTCGATGCCTACACCAAGAGTTCTGCAAGTGGGTCCTTGCCTTTCATTTCTTAGCATATCAAACTGTAGCTTTTCTAACAGGGTGTCATGTCACTTCAGGTCCCTTGCTTTACATTACTCACTAACTTATTAATTTCTAAATTCTTAAACAAAGGTTCTCTCCAGTCTCATTTAATTTGAGCACCAGTACAATCAACATTTATGCTTTATATTGTAGAAAATGCACAAAATTTTTTTAGCATAATAATAACTTAGTAATCATAATCATCAAAATTTCAATAGAATAGTAACTTAAATAGTCAAATTTTGTTACTAAAATTTAGCATAATAACAACTAAAAATTAGTAGAATAACAACTAAAGTTGAGTAGAGTAACAATTTTAGTGATTATAATTTAATTATCTAAATTTTGACAGAATAACAACTTTGTAATTATACTATAATTATCTAAATTTGAGTAGCATAAACTACTTAATAAGTGCAATTTGATTATCTAAAATTGAGCAGCATAACAATTCAGTAAGAATTTAAAATCTAATATTAAACTTTATAACATTATAAGAAAACATACTTAAATTTAAGCATTGAAGGTTTATGGAAAAACCTTTCTTACCAACATGTAAAAATAACCATAATTTTAAAATCAACCCTACTCCCCTCATTACCTTAATGGTGGTTGATGAAAAGGAGGAAAATTGATGGTGATGTTGGTGCAAAGCTCCTAAGAATGGAAATTTACTAGTTTATGAAACTAGTAAAATTTTAGCATAAAACAAAGTAAATAAAATTCTAGAGAAAGAAGTTCTCTAAATATTTTGGCCAACCAAGAGAGGGAAGATGTGTGAAAAATCTGCCCCAAATGAGGGTTATTTATAGAGGAAGAAGTGGGCTTAGGTGTCTACCATAATTCTCTTTTTATTTTTCTTTTGAATTAATTTTAGGGACACATATACAAAATAGGTGGTGAGTCATCTAGGACTAGGCTAGACATGTGTCCATGAGCTGTCCCAACTTTGTGTGTTAATTTTATCTGTAGTTAAATCAACCGATACCGATAAAATTGTTTAAACTTGAATAATTTAGCTTTTAATATCAAATTAATGCATTTTAATGTAAAACTAGACATATACATTATTTTTCATCAAAAATAAATTTCTACAAAGAAATTTTAATTTTTATTAATTATTTTCAAAATTTTACTGATTTACTTTATATTCTTAAACTTAAAAAATTCATATTAGATCCATTTTAATTCAATAAATACCAAAATTTTTGTTAGAATTCTAAAATTACATATTTTACCTAAAAATGAACTAAAATTATAATTTTTACCATTTCTGGATGTTAAACCAGCACTGGATTGATTTATTAGACACCTAGGAGCATTTTGGTTATTTTACACCAAAATTCTAGAAAAATTTCCAAAAAATTTATAAAATTATATTTTAATGTATATAACATGATTCTTAGATTAATTCTCATATCAGCTTTTAGTGTTGAGAAATAAGGGTAAAATAGTTATTTTTTAATTTTTTCAGGTCCCATTTCGAAAAAAATTATTAAAAATCATGATTAGATACCTCTTAACATTCTGAATTTAACCATGGTGAATAGAATTTTGCGATTCCTTCCCAATTTTTCAAATAAATCATTAAATATTAAAAAAATAGTTAAAAAATTAAGGTAGGGTGGTTACATATATAACCTGAGTAATTGATTGTTTATTGTCAATAATTCATTAACTAAGAACTATATGCTCAAAGTAATTGATTACTAATTAAAAGTAATTGATTACCCTTGTTGAGCAATTGATTACTTTGTTTATTTAAAACTTTGAAACATAATTGATTTTCTATGTAAAAGGGTTCATTTTTCATTATTAAATTAAATAGTGTTTTTTGATTCTTATAATATACTTGTTTTATGATTTGTCCCTACAAAAAAATTTGTTTTACGATTTTAGTCTTTAGTATTATTTTTTTTAATCCTTATAAAATTGTAAAATTTTTATATAAGTCTCTCTTATATTGGAATATATTTATTTTAGTCCCTATTATTTAAGAATCAACAAGCATGTTCTCCAATACATGGATGTCACATCATCAGTAAATAGTAGCAAGGACTAAAATCATAAAACAAAATTTTATAAGGACCAAAATTGACAAAAAAAAATTATAAGAACTAAAATCATAAAACAAATATATTATAAGGACTAAAAACATATTTAAGTCTTCATTATTTTATGTTATTTCTCTCCAAAATTGAAACTCAAAGACTCTCTTGATTTTTAGAGAATTGAATGATCTTGAAGCATTAATGTTTGTGCTATTACATTTCTTCTACATTTTTTTTATGGATTTTTAAGCTTTTGTGTTGATTTTCAAGCAACCAAAGGGTGAGACATCCTTTGGAGGATTTAGGAATTGGGTGAGGGATCCCAAGATTCATTGAGTGAGGTATCTTGGATGTACAAAAGTAATTTTAGTGGAAAATCCAATTTTTTGGATTGAAAATAGATGTAGCTCTCAGTTGTACAAAATGAATTAATACAAATCTCTTGTGCAATCTCTCTTAAATCCTAACTCTCTCAATTCTTATGTTTAAGTGTGATAATTGATTGAATTGATCACTATCTTGATTATTTTTGATTGAATTGTGAATTCTCATTCAATCTTGATATTAATTAAAAGCTTTAATACCTTGGCATTGATATTGTGATATAGGTTGTTTTGTGATTATACAAACTTGAACATATTATATAAATTGTTTCATAATATAATACCCTCACTTTTAATTATTAAACTAGTTTTTCTATTTATTCTATATTTAATTCTGAAAAATTGGGAAGGAATCTCAAAATTTTATTTCCCACGGTTGAATTCAGAATGTTGAGAGCTATCTAATCACAATTTTTAATAATTTTTCTGAGTCGAAGCCCAGAGAAATTAAAAATGATGATTTTGTCCTTATTTCTCAATATTAAGGGCTGACATATGAAAAAGATTTAATTGACATTAAAATGTCAATTTAAGCTTAAAATCACGTCATATATATTAAAATATAATTTTATAAATTTTATAGAATTTTTTGGAATTTCAATATAAAATGACCAAATATAGATGGTTGATAAGCCAAGTTAGTATTGGTTTGCCATCCAGAAATGGTGAAAATGATAATTTCAATTCATTTTTAGATAAAATATTTAATTTTGGAATTTTCATAAAAATTTTGGTATTTATTGAATTGAAATGAATTTAATATAAATTTTCTAGCTCAAAAATACTATATATAGATATATATTCGAAATAAATTAACAAAAAATAAAATTTATTATTATAAATTTATTTTTGATAAAAAATAATTTATTTTTTGGTTTTGCATTAAATGTATTATTTTAATATTAAAAGCTTAAGTTTTTAAGTTTAGGTAATTTTATCGGTACCAGCTAATTTACCTACAAATAAAAAAGGACACATGAAATCTTAGGGCAGTTGGTGTAACACGTCCTAGCCCTAGAGAGGGGTGTTTCACCACCTAAGTTGGATACCTGTCCCTAAATCTAATTAAAAATAAATGAAAATCCTTAATTATTGCATAGTGCATAATCTTTTCATTAGACACCTATGACACATTCTGCTTCTATAAATAGCCATGAAATGGGACTAAATTTCTCATCCTCTTCTCCTCTTGGGCTGGACAAACACTTCCCCAAAGTCCTCATTCACCATAATTTTTTTTTCTTACACCAAAGTTTGACTACTTTCCATCAGGCTTTCATCCTAAGAGCTATGCACCAACACTTCCATCAACTTCACCAACAATCTTTGAGGTAATGGGGGGAGTGAGGTTGGTTCTAAATTTTAATTATTTTGCATGTTGGAACGAAAGGTTTTTCCCTAAACCTTTCAATGTTTAAGTTTATTAAGTTTTATAATAATGTTATAATGTTTAGTGTTAGATTTGAACTTTTATTACATTGTCATGCTAATTAAAATGTATTTATTAAGTAGTTATGTTGCTCAAATTTAGATAATTATAGTATAATTATTAAGTTGTTATACTGCTCAAATTCAAATAATTATAATAGAATTATTAAGTTGTTATACTGTTCAAAATTGGATAAAATTTTTTTAGTTATTATACTGCTCACATTTAGATAATTAAATTGTTATATTGCCAAATTTTAGTAAAACTCAAATAGTTTAATAAAAATAGTAGAAGAAATAAATTATTAATTTCATAATATAAAACTATACCCAAAAACCATTTAATGAGCTATTTATGAATTTATTTTTAGAAAACTATTATAGAAATTTTAATTTAAGTTCTTCTTGTTTAGGTAAGGATTTAGACACATTAAGAGACCCTTGTAAAATTTTTATAATTTTTAAAGCTTATTTAGTACTTCTAATTGTGTTATACAAGTACCTGTAGACATTTTTTACTTAAATATATTAAATTACAAAAATTCTCAAAAAAATTCTAAAAATTCATGATAAAATTTTAATTATTTTTCTAAGCTTAAAAATTATTTTTATGAAAATTTTGGCCACTATATGATTTATTTCTTAATTATCATTTTTTATTTAGAGTTTATGTCTTTACTTTTATTGAAATATTGATTATGTGTTTTAATATGAATTATGAATTATGTGAATAATATATATGAGTCAAATATCTATAATATAAGGTAGAGATATTAATAGTAATTATACTGATGTTCAATTTAAATGAGACAAGAGAAAACCTTTGTTTAAGAATTTAGAAATTAATTAATAAGTTAGTCAGTAATATAAAACAAGGGACATATAGTGGCATGACGCCTTGTTAGGAAAGCTACAGTTTGGTATGTTGAGGAATGAAAGGCAGGGACCCAATTGAGGAGGTATTGAGGGTAGGTATTAAGTGGTAAAAGTCCCAATGACCAAGGTAGTGCCTGTGAGTTGGGATATTCGTCTGACTAAGCTCGATAACTCCGACAACTGCTCGGTATTTCAGGATTGGTGTGAAAGTATACCTCTGTAAATGGACATCTTGACTATTATTTTTCTCAATAATAATGAGGACTGTACTATGTGATGATGTTAAGAGATGTATATGTACTCTTAGTCACTATCTGGTTTTGTTGAGAACTATTACTCACTAATGGGAAGTATGGATCCATGCTAAGTCAAGAGTAGTTTAGTATAATTTAGAATAAACCATAGGTTCCCTTCTATTGTCAATTATGTTTTATCTGGTAGATTCTTACCATACAAGGAAAGTGATTTTAGAACAAATTACCTCGCTTCATTGTTTTCTTCCATGCATGTTTGATCGTGGTTGATGAAGATGGCAATGCCAGTACTATTCAACCTACATATAGCTTATCACAATAAAGGAACATAGGAATATCAGGAAGACACAAACATTTTGACTTATACTGGTCTTATTTATGTGACTTTCATGTCCCTTGTTCCTGGGACTATTACACCCCCATTGACGTATATGATACCTATATCTTTCATGACTACTCCACCGCCCGACTTCGTGTATGCTCCTCTCGCTCCATCAGCACCTAAAGATCCCAGTGTCCCTTTGGCGGCCCCTTACTTAGATGTGTATTAGCCACATCCTGATTTACCAATTGCGGATGTTCTAGTTGTTGATGAGCCAGCACCCATACCCATAGATGACAGATCACTTATGGAGGTAGTACTTGTTGAGTCACCTATAGACTCCTTCGGTATTAAGTACCAAGTGGGGGATGGCCAACGGGTGGCATACCTTTCTGTTATTCTCCTACTTCGGGCTTGGGGTACCTCAACTGACAAGCACATCATGCGACAAAGGACGAGTTAGAGGGGACTTCTTCAGACAAAGGTCAATCGAGACTTGTAGTATTTTAGTAAAGGAGAGGATAGACTGACATTGCTCTGTATAGGATCTTTTTGATATACTTCTGTTCTTTTTATATGTTATGACTATGATATTACTAAAATCATGATGTACAATTTGATACACACACACACATACACAATCTTTATCTTTTACTTTCATTTTCAAATTCTATTAAAATTAGAATCTTTCTATTATAAACCCGAAAAAATTTTACTTGCATTTTTATCAACTCAAACTTCATTATAATTAAAAAACTAAATTAATACGAACTATAAGTAATAATAATGGATGTTACACATAACATCCATACCATTCATTGTAGTCCATCTAAGTTGAGGTCATTGTATAAAAGTAGTCACTATACATTAGAAATTTGCATTAGAATCATAATTTGAAATTTATTGTATTAGAGGGTATCTCGTACTATAAACTTAAAAGAAATTGTTTAAGTGTTTCAACATTGAAAAGGGAGAGACAATCATTTTTTACGTTTTTCAAAAAAGGTATTTAAAAGATTATCAAAGTTTTAATTTGCTCAATTAGCCCTTTTCTTAAACATATATAATACTCATCTTCACCTAAATTTGATATCAAGAGCTTAGTTTTGTTTTAAAAGCTAATTGCTTTCGAGATTAAATTTTTGAAAATAGGTTGAAGTTTTAATGGAAATAGTGAATATATGTCAATTATTAGACCTCTAATTTTTGATGGAGATGAATGTACATATTGAAAGGTAAAAATAAAAATTTTCATCTAGACTATAAATATAAATATACAAAAAATTATAGTCAATGATTCATATAGTCCTGAATATTTAATGAACAATAAAAAGAAGGATACATGTAAGAGTCTCTACACACAATGAGGAAAAAAGAATATTACAAGTTTCACACTATGCTCTTTAATTTGAGTTTAAACCTTTATATCCTAACACCTATGATTTGTTAACTTAGGATAGAACTTTGTAAAAGTGGTCTTAAACTAGGGCCTATAAACACATGTGTTGTTAGCTGAGCGTGGGTGTATTGGATTTGTAAATTCTTATTCGCTATAATGCCTATATCCCTTTTTTCTAAATGTTGAGTACGCTTTCTCATCCTCATCAGTTTTGGTCTTTTTCACTTTTCTTCCTCTCCTTGGATAAGAATTGTGTGGGACTCTACCATGTTTGGCCTTGAATGCATAAATCCAACACAATGTTTGAGTTAACATTAAGAAATTGTACCCTCCTAGTTTTAAGTTGAACTAAATGTGTCTTAGATCTACAGTCCTAAACTAATTTATCACCAAGTATTAGGCCCATCTTTTTTAATGTCTCTTGGGACCTCGACCCATGAGCGACTACACTAGCCATTATCTAAAGATTTGACAGTTACGAAAATAAGATCCACGATCACAAGATCCTCTATTATTCAAATAGCTGCACACTTGTTTGAGTTTAAATTTTGCTTAGACCTAAAAAATGACAAAACTCACCTTTGAATGCTCTAGTCATAGACAACCTTTAGGCCATTTTCTAAAGGTTTTTTGTGACTGGAACAGAAACAATTTTGGCTTATAAATTACACCAAAAGTCTGCCGAAAATTTGATTTAAGAACAATAGTTTGGTCATGACACAACAATCTTGCTCCTATATTTTTACTAGGCCATTCCCCGAATCAGTCTTTAAAAAATTTAGCCCTTAACTACTAGAAGGCATTTTTGTCGTTAGTTTTTAATTAGACTTACATCAAACATTAGGAAACATGCATTTATAATTGGAAGCGTGTAGTATATCCTTATTTTCTTATTTTATACATTTGTTTAAAAAATCCAAATTCGATTGGGAGAAGCTAATCGTCATTAATGAGGCCGACATTTGATGAAAGAGGACAAACATTTGGTTGAGGTAGAAGAACAATTCATATGGCATACAATATGGATAAGGATGCAAGAAAGCCAACACCAGACTTGATAAACCTTGCAAGCATTGTCTAGCAATGCTTAAATTCCTCAAAAGTTATTGCCAAAGGATTAAACACTGGACAACTGACAAAGTTTACCATTTTCATTCACCCTATGTTTGGATACGAAATGAAATAGAGAAGAAAAAAAAGAAAAGAATAAAAATGAGATAATTTTATAGTGGAATTAAAGTTGTTTGGATGAATGAAATTAACAAAGAGTGAAATCAAATGATTTTCTTACACTTGTTTGGTTGGATTGAAAAGTAAAAGAAAAGAAATAAGAAAGATATAAAAAGATAATTTTGCCCTCTAATAAATATTATTAGTTTCAAGTTTTAATAAACTGTTACATTGAGTAATTTTAATTAATTCTTTAACAATAATATGCTAAAGTATATAACGTTACGCAAAGTTGCTATATATATATATATATATATATATATATATATATATTATTCTAGAGATTACTTGAACCCACAATCTAAGTCAGCTCCCATGTCCTCTATCCCGGCACAGCATGGGAAACACTTAACGGTAAGGAACGCGTGTAGTTAGGTACCTAAACGCACGCTACCACGTGGCACCTAGCTCTAACTAAATTTCTCTCCAAAAACGCATTATATAAAGGACTCTACCCCCACCAGGTACATACGCTCTCTCTTATACTCACTCATACTTAGACCTATACTGATTTAAGCATCGAAGTCCTTGCAGGTGTCACCACTGGAGACGCCATCAACCATCATAGGAGCTCACCAGAGATGCATGCTTGTGTTCACCGCACAACATTGGCGCCGTCTGTGGGAATCATTTTTTGATTCTCTTCTCTTCATTTTGTTTTCTTCATTCTCTGAAGAATGTGATGGTCAGCACAAGAAATCGCAAGTTTGCTGTGGCACCTTCGGCACCAAAGCTTCCACCACCATTGCCTAAGGATGGCAAGGTTGCTTTCGCCACTCCTGAGGCAGCACCCAGTGCGAACGCAATTCCAGGACCGTCTGTTACTATGGTGAACCTCGCTGCGTTGTTACAACAGTAGAGAGAGGCATTGAAGGAGCAAAAGAAGATCATTGTTGAACTCCGGGCGGAGAGAGACAGTAAGAAGGTTATGGAGAATACTTACGACCATGCTGAGAGGTTCACTGCCTCTGCTCTGAAGCTTGCGCTAGAGATGCATGACACACACATGGCAACGAAGCTGAACAAAGAAGATGAGATGGTTCCGTTCAATCTTCCTTTCTCTTTGAAGATCTGGAACTTGCAAGTCCTGAAGCAGCTGCAGCAACTACCTTCTCTGGAGTTGTATGATGGATCTTCTGATCCAAATGACCACCTCTCAGTGTTCAAGTCAGCGATGTCATACAAAGGAGCGTCGGCTTCATTAACATGCAGAGTGTTCCCATTCTCGTTGAAAGGAGTGGCGTTAAAGTGGTTCCAATCTCTAGAATTGAGGTCAATTGACTCATGGACGATGTTGAGGGAAAAGTTTAAGACTGCCTTTGCAACTAGCAAGGCCAAGCCAAAGACTGAGGCTGATTTGAGGAGGATCTGCCAAGATGCGGACGAGCCATTAAAAGAGTACATCAGCAGATTTAATCAAGAGGCAATAGTTGCTCGTTTATAATTAGAAGGCATTTTTGTCGTTAGTTTTTAATTAGACTTACATCAAACATTAGGAAACATGCATTTGTACAAAAAAGGCTCGAGGTTTGAAGATTATACGCTGCTGAACACTTCTAGAGGAAGAATTTTGAACGAGGTGTTCAACGTAGAGTTTGTAGAGGAATGAGTAAAGCCTCCAACGTTATGCCAACCACGATGATCCTCTAGTGGTGAAGGCCTTGATAGCGAACAAGGAGGTTCATCGGCTATTGGTAGATATCGGCAGCTCCACCGATGTTATGTTTTATGAGCTATTTCAAAAGATAAAGATATCAGAATCCAAGTTAATGTCGTATAATGAGGACCTAATAGGATTCTCCGGAGATCACATAACACTAGTAGGGTACTTAAAGCTCCACGTGACTTTTGGAAAGCCGCCATGCACGAAAACCATTTCCACACAGTTCATTGTTGTAGATGCGAAGTCCTTGTATAATGCAATCCTAGGCAGATCGACCTTGAACGCATTGGGGGCCGTTATCTCAGTCTCGCATCTGGCTATGAAATTTGTCGGTGATAACATGGAGGTAGTCATCCTTCGGGGTGACCAGAGGAAAGCAAGGGAATGCTACAAGGAATCCTTTAAAGTTGGACGTAAGCTCAGATGTGGAATGCAGGCAACCTCAGACGATACTACAGTTAAGGCATGATGGGTAACGCTAATTTTGATTCCCTAGCTATTTTAAGTCTGTAGTATAGGTAGATAGAGTCGCATACTATAACTTGTGGCTTCTATAATATTTTTTGTCCCACGAGATTAATAAAATGAGAGTTTGTCTGCCATACAAAGCTGAGTACAGGGGTAAACTAACATAAAGAACGAAGCCATGAGAACTACCCTGTGTATGTGGATTCACTCCAGTTGGGGTAGGAATATCGCTAAAATGAAGATAAGGCCATGTGAACTACCCCATGTACGTGGATTCGCTCTAGCCGGGGTAGGAAGATCGCTCTAGTTGAGATAAGAAGAGTTCTAAGTCGTCGGACATATACAAGGCTCATCAGGCACAAAAAAGGCAAAAGGTATATATAACGAATATATATGTTGAAATTCATTTCAGGCACAACAGTGTTTAGCGAAGACATGAAAAGCAGTCTATACAGACGTTAAGCAAAGCACATATGCTAAATTGTATTCAGTAGAGGAGACATTGAAGCAAAACATTGAAACTCATCATTTATATTCAACGTACTAACATATGTACATGGTCTGAAGAAAACTTAAACAAAAAATACAAAGTAAACCGGCATCCTGGCCCTTCAATTTCCAGTGTTGGCAGCCCCTTCAGAAACCCTGGCGTTCCCGAGCTCAGGATCATCGCCTAGGATCACCACCTCGGTAAAAGGCGGGATAGTCAGCATCACCTGCGGGGTCAATATGAAACTATCTGCAAGTTCCCTTGCGGCATCTTGCTTATTTGTTTGAGGCTCGAGATCGACCTGGGCACCCTAATTCTCTCCACCGGCTTCATCTTCCTTAGCGTCATCTTTAGCATCAAAATTAGCTGCTGGGATGGTTTGATCTACTAACATCATTTCACCATTAACATTAGCATGCCAAACGCCGTCAATAACCTCACAATCAGGCTGGGCGCACACAAGATCCATATTCCTCTAAAGAAGGAAGCGCACTTGCTCCATAGTGTTCTCAAAGGAGAGCTGAACGGACTCGATCCAATGTTGGCGCATTAATCCAGTCTCCTCTTGAGAAGCTGCCATGCTAGATTCTAACTCTCGCACCAAAGCTTGCAAATCTTTAACTTTACTTCCAGAAGCTTGGAGGTGTGTAGATAAATTAGCATATTTAGTATCTGCCGCAAACAGCTTCATTCAAAGATCCGACTCAGCTTGGGACGCTTGCTGCCTTTCAGCTTTCTCTCCTGTCAGCTCCCCTTTCAAAGATCGCATTTCCTCCTCTAGCTTAGCAATTCTTTTGCCGAATTCCTCCTTGGCTATGCGTGCGCCCTCCTCAACTTCTTTCAATTGAGATATAACTACATCTTTCTCCACCAAGACGTCCAAAGGGTTTTTGCTACCCAAAGCCTCCCTCATTAGCATATATTGAGTGTAACCATGAAACATATGGCTGAAGAGAGCGCTAAAACCCTTAAGACCATTCTGTAGGGCACCCAGTTCACCCCGCATGTTGCACACCTCACGGTCGATATTGTCTTCAAACACGGTCGCCTCCCCCGCCAAGATTTTTTTGTTTATCAACTCCATCCTAACGGAGAAGGCTGATCATCCCGATACCTGTTAAAGGGCAAGGCCTTCTCTTGTACCTCGCCAGTCGCTACCCTCTTCCCAGAAACGACGGCCGAAGAGACGACAGCAGGATCAACACCGACAGAAGCAACCCTGTCAGATACATTGGCCATGGAAGTTGTTACCTCGGTTGCAACCAACCTCACAGGTCCTAGTGCATCCCGATCCCCCGCTTCCCGAATAATTATCCCCTTGGCCTCTACGAGAACTGGGGGAGGAAGCGCTTGTGCCTTCTTAACCACCTTCACCTTCACCTTCCCCTTAGCCCTCCTCGGCTCTTTTGCTTTGGCCCCCTTATCTTACTAGAGGGCCAAGGCGAAGTTGGCCATCTTTGACTTCACCATTGTGTCTACAAGAGAATATGAACCGAGTTAGATTACACACAAAATATCAAGACAATCAGAAATAAACATGTAAAAAGCACACGTAAACGCACCAAAATTTTGGCGATACTAAGCGGGAGTGGTGCTAATTAACCATTGATAGGGTATTCGATCCCGCAGGTTTTTTATCATGGCGAAAAAATGGTCCCGCGCTCGAGCCTCCGCCAGGGTCGAATCATCATTCCAATCTAAGAACTTCACTGGATCCAGGCAATAATGGTCATACGACTAGTATAAAGGGAACTGAGGTTCAGTGACATTTTCCCCTACATCATGAACTATAAAAAAGGCATCCTAGCTTTTCGGGCGAAGGTGTAGGAAGAAAAATTTGTCCTTATAGTCTTTATAAGCGTCCTGAAACGGTTTCAGCAAAGCTCAATCTCGGACCCTCCGGAACGAGATAGAAGAAAACTTATTATCGTACGTTTGACGAATAGGGGCAAAATAATACAAAAATACGTTCCGGCTACAGACAACCCCCTCCCGGTTGCACAGTCCTTCGAAGGCCACGAGAAAAGCCCAGTAGTTTGGATGCAGTTGTGAGGGAGCGACATTGAGGAAATTTAAACGGACACTTGAAAGTCTATAAGGGGCAACCTAACTCCCAGATGCTCTAAGAATGTCAAATACATTGGTAGGAAATCAAGGTATAAGTACCCAGTCGCCGCAGCTTCAACTTCAGCCAATGGAGCCCTATGTTGTCTTTCCGACCTTGAGAGCATATGCGGCCATCGTCCCCAGGGGCCACTACGTCGAAAGGCATCTTAGCAGCGCCTCGGCTCAGCTCAAGGCAACCCGCCAAAGCGTCCAATGCGGCTTGGTTGAGGCACGACCAAGTCCCGGCCACCTCTTTATCTACCCAATCTATACCCAGACCCGCCGCATCATGATAGGCTTCGGGAGTAGTCTCCACATTACAAACAGTCTTCCCCATCTCTCTGTCAAAAAGACCAGAAGAAGGATCAGAAGAAGCCGGTTGGGATTCAAACCACGACATAACCTCGGTGCTGCTTTGCGTCGACCTTTTAACCCCAAAAATACTACCCGGCCCAAAAGGGATCTTCATTATGTCAGGATATTACACCTAGGCTTTGGCGTATTCCAAAACCTTATCTGGGCCGTAGGGCATCCTTACTGCCTTCAAATGACTCTGGCACTTCTTTAAGATTTCTGGGCAGATTATTATCTCTGGCGGTGAGTGTTGTTTTGGGTCGGCCATCATAGGACGCTCATTGGTCCTTCTTGTGGACCCTCGTCTGCCTAACCTATCTCGGACAGATATTCCCCTGGGCGTATATGCGGGCCAACTAAAGAGCTGGCGTGGCCAGCATCACTCCCGCGACCACGGTCGCCAATACGATAAGACGGAGGCAATGCTGGTGACTGAAACAGCCAGTTAGCGACAAAACCCCTCGGGCGGTTGTCACGACTGCCACGAGCAGAAGACAAAGCATCGCGTCTACGCGGATCCATCTCTGACGAAACAAAATACAAAACAGTACAGAAAAAATCACAATACAAGGGAGCCACTTAAAGCAAAGGCGAAAACGAGTATATTACCTTAATATATGAAGTGATCGGTGTCAGAGGAAATGTTGAGACAGAAAGGAAGTGTTACAGTGATTCGCCAGAGGAAAAAAAGGTAGAAAGCATAAGAACTTTCAGAGAAAGGAGAAAATCTTGACAGTAGTGTTGGAACCAAAGACGTAGAAGCGTCTAAACCCTCAATATTTTGAAGATAACAAAGCTTATTAATGTTCATATTTGCGCGTATAGACTAATCCTGTCACAGCTAAGAAGAAGACTCGCCAACAAGGACCATCCAGTGTTATGTTAAAGACCGTCCAGTAGACGTGTCAAAGACCGTCCAGTTAGATGTGTTTAAAGACCATCCAGTTGAACAAACTGGAGGCGACCGTCTAAGTCTCCAAGATCATATATTCAAACGACTAAGTTTTTAGTCTAAACGTCAATTATATCTATGATAAGTCTGCCTCGTAAATTACACATTAATACTCCAGTGAACTAACGTTCAAATCTGTTTGAAGCATCAACATCAATTTAGTACAAAAGCACAGCAGAATAGATAAAGTAAGTCAACTTATTAAGCTGACAAGACAAATGAAGAAGGTTCAGAAGAATAGACCGCTAGCGCAGTCCTGCAACTTCCCTTGTAGTGCAAGTCTACAACTGCCACGCCTGACATTTCTGAAAAGATGGTCTGCACGCTTCTCATTGCGTAAAGAGTCAAATTATCTACAACGGATCTTTTTCCTGAAGATCATATATATACATGCACCAACGAAAACAGAAGTACAACAACAAGAAACAAAAAGGTGAATAGAAAAAGGCGAAGTCTGTCAAAAAGAACAAGAACGTAAAGTCTTTTGTAATACTCTGTTAAGAGCGTCCAGTGAACGATAACAAAATTTTGTAAAGATCCTTAAAGTGATCCTGAGCTAAATCTTTCAAATCCTCACTACGTGAGTTGACCTTTCCTCTTTAAACACTTGTGTGTTGTGAAAGCCTGGAGAGGCTTAGTGTAAAATAATACTTGGGTAAGCAATCTAGGGAGATTGCGTTGTAAAGCCTGAAGTGGCTACGAACAATACTTGTAACCTAAGATTGGTTAGTAAAAACCTTCTAGGTGAAGGGACTGGACGTAGCTCAGGTTGAGTGAACCAGTATAAAACCTTTTGAGTTTTTCTTCTCTCTATCCCTACACCTGAAAACGTTTTTTGTTGATATACTTATTTCGAAAAAGTTTTACAAGGCACAATTTAACCCCCCCCTTCTTGTGCGCTTTTTCGTATTTCAAGTAGAGTGGAGGCAAGCGTATTGAAGCAGTTAGCAGAAAAGCCTTTTATGTTACAGGCCCATATCAGGGCCAGCCCTATATCAGGGCCAGGCCCAAGTCCATATTTTCAAAAGACAACCACCAAATCTCTTAGAATTCGAAGTGCTACAAAGTTTAAGATATCGAATCATTACGCATTTAATGCGCCTCGGCCACGCAAAAGATACGACGTAGCTGTCTGAAAAATGAAAAGACTCGAACCTTTTGACTCCAAAGTCAGCAACCCTTTCCCAATGCAAAGCCTTACCAACTTGGGGGCAACACCATCCCGAACCCTCTTTTAAGCTCTTAAGCCAATGATGCTTGTTCCAAGCATCATCGACTTGGGGGCAACTGTTACAGGGCCGACTTAGACTCTTAAGCCGACGATGCTTCTTTAAGCATCACCGGCTTGGGGGCAAGTATTCTGGAGGTTGCTCAGACCCACAATCTAAGTCGGCTCCCACGTCCTCTATCTCGGCTAACATAGAACTGCGTACCCTAGCTCATAACCCCCTGCTATCCTGTACCTGATCTACCTCTATCCTGGCACAGCATGGGAAACACTTAACAGCAAGGAATGCGTGTAGTTAGGTACCCAAACGCATGCTGCCACGTGGTACCTAACTCTAACTAAATTTCCCTCCAAAAGCGCATTATATAAAGGACTCTACACCCACCAAGTACATACGCTCTTTCTCATACTCACTCATACTCAGACCCATATTGACTTAAGCATTGAAGTCCTTGTAGGTGCCACTACCGGAGACGCCAGCAACCACCGTGGGAGCTCACCGGAGACACATTCTTGTGTTCACCACACAACACACACGCACGCACACGCACACACACACACACACACACACACACACACACACACATATATCTCACTCTTGTAACTGCAACTATTTTCTGTAGCTGCTAAAGAAACAAATAAAAAAACATTCTATTTTACACAAATGTTCCCAGTAGCCGAAAACAATAGTTGGGAGGGTATACACGGTGATGCAAATATGGAGAAATGAATCTGTTCCATTTCACGGCACAATAGGGAGGAAATGTATTTTGGTGGGTCCCACAGAAATTTAAGCAATTTCCTTTTCTATTTCATCGCTTCCAAACAAAGAAAATAATTCATTTCTTTCTCATTTCATTCATTTCTAAATCATCCCATCCAAACAAACCATTAGTGGTAGCTCCTAAGTCACAATCCCACCAAAAAAAAAAAAAAAACTCACAAGTCACAACAGTAGACCTTTAAGCAGTGGAAAGAACAGAGAACAAAAGTTTATTTCTTTCGCTAAATCAATCAACTTCAGAAAAAATTAGCCTAGAGAATGACTCCCAAATTAAATCCTAGTGTGCACCCTTAATGTCAGTTGTGGGCATGTGATCCATGGATTGACCAAATGTATTTTATATACATGTTCATTTTTCGTTTTATATACTGTATATTTTAGTTCTTTACTTCCATGTTGTTATATATTGTGTCTTTGGGCAATTTCGGTGCCATCAATACATCTTTTGGTACAAATTATCAATGCATTTAATCCAAGCCATTTGAAGTCATCTAATACATTTGATTACTTTTAGTTTCAAATTCTTATTGTCGGGAAAATACATAAAGAATAACACAAGATAAAAACAATGGAAGGACACAATTTATTTAACGTGGTTCGACATCTTTTATCTACATCTATGAAAACGTCTCTATTAATATTTTTTCTCTCAAATATTCTCCCATTACAAGTTTATGGACAAACTTGACAAAACCCTCTTTTCACATAATCACTATCTCACTTAGGGTGGTGACCCCCTCTACAAGACGAGTGATTCTTCTCATCTCAAGAACCTTTGTTTATACAACTTGCATCCTAATATTAAAAAGAGAAAATAAATCCCTAAAATAAAAATAACATCATTTTAAACCTAAACAATATCTTAAAGACTTTAAATTAGAAATTGAATTATTTTCTGACAATTTCTCCCTCAATTAAAATTTCCTAATTTCCTTTTCAACTCTCGGCATCATGGATACTCATCACAATCTTCTCCAATGATGCTTCTACTTTGCAAACTTTGGTGTGTTCCCTACCTCTGCTCCATGAGTTTTTGATGGTAACACTTATTGTACTTGCACCACCTTTAGCTACCACGACATGCCACTTGACTTTTTCGTTGCCAAGAAGACTTTCGATACAAGAATTTGCACCGTTGTTAACTACCAAGACACATCGCTCGACTTCTCATTGCCAAAAAGACTTTCGACACAAGGATCTCACACAGATCTACCATCAATACTTATCTCAGAGGTCACCAGGTTGCACAACCATCAACTCTGATACCACGATTGAGGAAAACAATATCTTTCACGCACAACACCACAAAATACAAATAGCGGAAGAATATAATTTATTTAAATTGATTCGGCTCCTCTTGGCTATATCCACAAAAACATCTTAATTAATATTCATTCTCTCAAATATTCTCCCATTACAAGTTTTTGCACAAATTTGACAAAACCCTTCCTTCACAACCTTTTACTTAAGGTGGTGACTCTCTCTTCAAGCTGGATGGTTCTTCTTATCTCAATAACTCCTATTTATACAACTTGCATTCTAATATTAAAAAAAAAATCCTAAAATAAAAATAATATCATTTTAAATCTAGATAATATATTAAAAATTTTAAATTTTAAATTTGAATTATTTCCAAACACTTATAAATCCAATAATTGGTGTCCATAGTATTTTGAAGAGGATTTCATCCAAGTAAAAGACAAAAATCCAAGGGAGTTTTATTAGTACTACAAGCTGACCCACAAAGTGGAAAACGACCACAAACCAAAACATAGTTATATCATGTGTAGGAAAATATTTTGCACCTATACTGTATATAAAGAGCCTGGATATTCTGGAGTAGTTTACTCGCAACTCGCAAGATATTTGTTAGTGATAAAAGAAAAAAAAAAGGAGGATTCTTTCATATCTAAAGAATAAAATGGATCCGCATTATTACGTGGATAAATTTCATGAAAATATTCTCATAATATTTACCTTTGCTTGTTGACTACTAGTTTTAGGATTCACAGTGATAATTCATAATTGTCCAAAGCATTAGCATTTTTATAGCATGTTTTGGTAATTATTCTGATTTTGAAATAAAAATATTTTTTGAAAAATAAAATAAATCATAATTATAAATAATTATCAAGTGTGTAAATAAGCTCTTAAGGGACCAGTCTAATTTAAATGAGAGTTTCAAGTTAAATTTTGGAAGAAGAGCTTTATTACACATGGTTATCCTATCCTACTGTACTTAGATTAATCGGACGTCTAATGTAGTATTCAAGTACTAGTAATCTTAGACAAAAAAATTGCGGATAAAAAAAATATGATTCATGCTAAAATAGGGTTTTATATATGCAAGTAAGAAGAGAGAAATGAAAATCCTAAATGACATCATTTTACGTACATATAATAATAAGTGATGGGTGCAATATAAAAGATACTTATATTAGTATTCGACTCCTAATCCTTATCAAATAAGCAAATAAGTAGAAATTACGTACTCTTAGGAAATTATTAATAATAAAATATTTTAAAATGTAATAATAATTTTTTTAGATATTTCCTAAATATTTTGACACTTTCCTTGAGATAAAGTTATTTAACTTGTTATAGTTAAAAATTTAATTTATATACATTATTAATATAAAATATTTTTATACAAACATTTAATAATATTTGACCATTTTATTATGCTGTCCTATTTATTAATATGATGTGGGATAATAAGATAAATTTCTACTGGATGTAGTGATAAGATGTAACTTTTCATATTTATTTTTGATCACCTAATCTAAAATGAAATTATTTTTTATTTTGATTTAATTATTTATTTAGTTCATTATATTTGAACACAAAATAGTAATATTATAACTTTTTGTTTAGCATACAATACTTTAAATAATTTTTAAAAAAATAATCAAATTAAAAAAATCTTATTTTGTTTTCCTATTTTTATCACATTAATCTCATTTTGAAAATTATAAATATGACAAAAAATATTTTTATTATTTTTTTCAGATGACGAAATGGGGACAAAAAAGATGAGGTGCGTGACAGCATAATGCCACTATGAAACTCTAAAGATGTTTAATTTTTAAAGATGAGGTGCGTGATAAGAATCATAACCTAAATGAATAAAAATTATTAAGACTAAAATCTTATTCAAACTTCTTTTTACAATTTTTTTGGTATAATAGTGATAATGAAATTTAAACCTACTTATGATTTCATATAAATTACTTAAATCCTCATTTTAATCCAATCCGCATATATTCTTTTTAGAATTTAATGGTCATGTACTGACAGTGTAAAGTAATTTTACACTATTATTCAATCACAAACCACCATTTATTGTAACTTTGTTGACTTTTATAATAAATGCTTTAAAAGTCATATTAATGGTGATTTCTAATTGGATGACAGTATAAAACTTTTTACACTGACAATGTATGACCATTAAAGTCTTCTTTTTACAATTATGGATAAAATTACATATTAAAACAAAACAAAACAAAACAATTTCATATTTTACTTCTTTTGGCACCCATATCTTCTGCCTTGGTCATTCCATTTTTTCCCTCGGCGTTTCTTTCACCGACTGATCTCAAATTGATTTTTGCTTGTCGTTGAACAATAGGCTAATTAACCATTTTGGGACACTTTTAAAAACAAAATACCAAAATAGGGTTGTTCTTAAACATATTATCGATATGGGGCTTTTTTGACCGTTAACTGGTCAAATTCGCTAGTTTGATTAGTAAGAATCTGTCCACATAGGATTTTTTTCATTTTTTTTAAAAAAATTACATGTAGGCGGCTGATGTGGAGACAAAATTGCAAGTGGCAATAGCGAAAATCACAGGGCTTTGACACATGGCGGCACACTGTGATTTCCGCTACTGCTACTAGTGGAAATCACAGGGCGATGCCACATGGCATGACTCTGTGATTTCCGCTAGTAGCAATAGCAGAAATCAAAGTGTGTAGCCACATGTCAAAGCCCTGTGATTTTCGCTACTCCTATTAGCAAAAATCACCCGGTCATGCCATGTGGCTTTGCGCATTACAAAGGGACCGCCATGCACACCAACGAGACGTGGACACGTGGCAGGTGGACATCATTTCCGCTATTGTCAATAGCGGGTCTTGTGCACCTGTTGCACTCACACGACGTGAGACTGGCAACAATGTGTAGTCAAGTCACACTGTAAATAGTACTTCCAGTAGCGAGAATGTATGGCAGTAAAAATTAAAAAATAATTTTTGCCTCCCTTTAAATATGGCCGTAAGCCCCACACCACACCCCACATGAAAGTTACGGCTTGAGGGGGTCTAAAGCGTTGCTATTTTGCTTTTGAAGTGTATTTACCATATTCAAATTATAAGTAATTATTTTTTTGTATATATTTTATAAAAATTAGTTATTTATTTAAATAATTGTTGTACAGATTTTTATTTAAATAATAATATATTTAAGAAAATTACTTTTAGTTATTAATTTTTTTGTGATACAATATATAATGTGTACTTATATTTTAGATATTTATTTGATATTGTATTAATTTTTATGTTATGTAATATATTGTAATTATTTTATTAATTATATGTATTATTGTATTCTAAAGCAGTGATTTTGTTTAGTGAATGATTTAATTTGTTCAATAATAAATTTTATTGTATATTTTATTTAATTTTGATAATTGATTGTGTTTAATTTAATTTGTGATTTGCATTAATGTTAATAATTGACTATGTTAATTTATAATTTCGTTTATTTTTTTTTATTTTTGTAAAACAATTGTTTGTATTTTATGTTTAAATATGTATATGGTTATTATTATGCGTTAGGAAATTATTGGGACCATGTATTTTTATATACACAAAGAAGTACACACTATTTATTATGGTAAATGAATATTAATTTTTTTATTGTTTTAGTATATATTTTAGGAAAATTAGCTTTTTTAATATTTATTGAACATATTTTTATTTAAATAATAATTAATTTATGAAAATTAGTTTTTATTTAGTTATTTAACTTTTGGTTATTCAATTTGTAATATGTATTATATTTAGATATTTGTTTGATATTGTGTAAATTTGTATGTTATGTTATGTATTGTAATAATTTCATTGATTACATGTATTATCGTATTTTTAAGTGGTTAATGTGTACTTTGCTAAATTATTTAATTTGTTCAATAAAAATTCTATTGTTTGAGCATATATATTATGAATCTTTGTTATTTTAATTTTTGGTTAATTATATTCAAACTAAGTAGTGTTTTCAAAATTTTAAGTAATGTTTTATTTATGTTAGTGATATGTTTATATTTTTACTAACATTAACCTTTTTAATAAAGGTAATACCGTGGAGATTTTATTATTTAGGATGATAATAATAGAAAATAATTATTTATTCAGTTACTTATAAGAAATTTATTGACTGATTATATATTTTTCTTGAATAATTTATGCAGTGTTTTTTACCGATCTTGATAAAATGGCTTCTTCTTCATCTTTTGGTAGAAGCGACATTCATTCCGGACCAATTGATGATGACGTCTTATAGATGCAAAGTATGCATGTCTCGCAACATGTGTAGAATGGTGAATCGGAACGCAAATTAATTGTTAGACGGGCTCTTCCTACGCATAATGGATTAAAAGGTGTTCTAGAAGCAATTATTGAATTCCTTACTCAATCTGGCTTCTATTGGGTTGCCAGAATGGGTTTCTTAAAAGTCAACACCGGTTTAGTGAATGCTTTGGTGGAAAGGTGGATACCTGAAACCTATACATTCCACATGAGATTTAGAAAGTGCACAATCACTCTCCAAGACATCGCAATTTTGTTAGGGCTTCCTGTTGATGGGCTACCTCTTATTGGGGCAACACGGCTTGATTGGGGAGCTTTGTATGAAGAGTTACTGGGTATTCGACGAGCGCATCTAGATGGTAGTTTTGTTAAATTAAATTGGTTGGCTGAACATTTTGATAACATTGGTCAACATGTCATCAATGAGGAACAACTGCGGAGGTATGCTTGGGCATGGATCCTAAGATTAATAGGTGGTGCATTATTAGTTGACAAATCAAGTAGTAAAGTCTCATTGAGATATCTTCAATTTTTACGAAACTTTAACGAGACAAGAACCTATGCGTGAGGAGCTGCTGTACTTAGCTGGTTATATTGCGAGTTATGTTTAGCCACTAATTACAGGACGCAATCTATTAATGGCATGTGTCTATTATTGCAGCTTTAGGCGTGGGAAAGATTCCAATGCATAACTGCAAAAAAAAAAAACACCTAACTTCATTGTTGGTCAACTGCTAGGGATGAGGTAACATTGATGTTGTTAATATTTAATATGCACTTATTTTTATTTGCACATTCAACTTAGATTGTTGATGGTTCGATATTTTTATAGATGGCTTCAATGTGGACATAGCCACATAGGCAATGATGATTTGACCTCACATTGACGATCGTTTGACATTATGAGGAGGCATAATGTAAGTATTTGACATTTTGTATAGCCTGTAACTATAATTGTAATATGTTATATATGGTTTTAATTTAATTGTTCTTTGTAGATTGTTTGGGAGCCATACACTGAGGCTATTATGCATGTAATGCCTCCAGTATGCCGAGATGGACATATTGTCTGGAAATTTTTTGTGCCATTAATATGTTTTAATGTATGTGAATGGCATCAACCTGATAGAGTGATGAGACAATTTGGTATTCGGCAACCAATTCCACATCCTCCGCTTCAGCCACAAGAGTTACATGCGTTGACTTTGCATGGAAAGTACAGTGAAAATTGGTAGAACATATTAGCACCAGCAATTAACGCATGGAACCATAGGCACGAACTACAAGTTGAAAACACCGACCCACAAGTAGGAAGTTTGGGTCACAATTTCGAGTACATGGTGTGCTACAGACGCAAGACAAAGATGTTTGTCAACCCCAAGAACGCTAGGGCAGCAACTCTGGTATCATAACTTATATAAATTAAGTTGGACAATTTTGTTCTCATTAATACCGTTGTGTGTCTGATTCAGTTATCTAACAGGGTGAGGTAGGGGAGACATTAATGTTCATGGTCTCTGAAGAAGGTAGAGGTACATGGGAGGTGGACGATTTGGTGCCTTATGTCGAGAAAATCACAATTTTAGCTGATGCAGAGGATAGTGTCACTGAGACTACTGCATCAGCTCCACCTCCTCTGCCGACATTTGAGGTACAACTATTTCATATTCCTGAGCATCGTGTTGAGTCTCAAGGTCTAGGAAAAAGAAGAAGGATTGTTGAGGCTGAAACATATGATTTTCTGATGATGCCTCAACGTCAACATAGGATGTACTATACACCTACATAGTTTGCACATTATCCTGCTTCACAACCCATGTATTATTATCCTTTTCAGCAACACGCTTATGCTGGAACTTTGCAACAAGACCCACCTCATGCTCATCAGCCCACGCTGAATTTCTCAATGGATCAAATATTTAGGACTCTATTCTCGATACCGACACCAAACATGCCTTCGCCATACGCAACTCTAGGTGCTGCCTAGTATGACATACCTGGATCTCCATGGTTATAAGGGATGGATCATATGATGGGTGTAGATCTACGTGCCCAATTTTTGCCAGAGGCAGATAATGCTAGTCAACTATCTAGCAAAAACGTTGCTGCTACAGTGGATAATGCATGTCCAACAAGAAGAAATCCTACACAACTTGTTAGAAACTAGTCACGTCCTTGTGTTCTAATGCCCTTAAATGAGGGTCACGAACATTCTGCTGATGATAGTTGGTTTTTTTAATGTTTTATGTTCATTGTATCATGTATTGTACATAACATTTGTATTCATTAACTATATGCATAATGTTATTATTTATGTTGATTTTGTTGGTGTTTATAATTAAGTTATTAAAGGAAAAAACACATTTATAAACAAGTCTAAAAATGATAACGACAAAGTTAGGTTATAAAGGGACACTTTAAAATTTTCATAATTGTACATTATTAAATTTGTTCTCAACTATATGTTTTATTCATTACTTTGTTTGGAATTGCCTATCTGCGCTTGTAAGGGACAATTGCACCTATTGTGACCTTCCTGTCCACATTTACGACATCTCTGTCTGGGTTGTGATTCAACCTAGTCCATTTCATTTTGATTCTTGTTGATTTTGGTCGTCCTTTTCCACAAATGGTTGTTAGGTCCGGGACAAGTACCCATTGCTCATCATCAAGTGGCATAGCTTCTTCATTACCCAATGGCCACCACTCTCCTAAATATGCATGCAACATGTACTCGTTTTGTACACTGGGTCTATGTACTGGTTGTAGTCAATGCTAACTACAACCGCACGCAGCAATAACGTGGGAACATGGATAATGAAATGCCGTAAAGTGTCCACATTGACAATAACGTTCATTTAGGTTAACTATCCATTTCTGACCATCTCACTGAGTCCAAGATTAAATGCCTCCTCAACCTCAAACTGCATTGACTGGATGTCATATCTACGAACTTAGTGGGAAGATGCTTCCTCTAAATTTTTCGCATTGCCTCAACTAACTTGGCACAATATATATTGCCAGCTAACAAATTTGCCCTTACCTGAGACCTTCGTTGTATAAAGTGCTTAACACATCGGCCATATGTTGACTTAACTAAGGCAGTTATTAGAATGTTTCGGCAATCCTTGAGTACTTTATTCACGCATTCAGACAGGTTTGTGGTCATGTGATCGAATCTACGCCCCTCCACATTATATGCCATACTCCATTTATCAATAGAAATGACACTTATCCATCTATGGATGTTTGTGCTAGACTCGCAAAATGTTTGTAGTTTTTTTGTCAAAAATGTCTTTGCATGGAGTATAGCCTACAATAATAAAAAAATAACATTAGTTATTGAAAATATGACAACGTAAAAAATAATTTTCTAAAATTAAAGGTTATAGACTAATAGCATACTTAAATTGACCAACATATTTTTTAGTTTTTCATTTTTGAAGTGATGATTAAAATTGCTTGCAATATGTCGGATATAATACATATGATAAGCATGTGGAGGTTGCCATCCAATGGCCTTATTCTGCACAGCAGACTTTATGCTACGATGTCGATCAGAAATGAGATATATGCCTTGTTTATCCATGACATGCAGACATAAATGCGACAAGAACCATGACCACGCTTGTAAAGTCTCGCCATCAACCATAGCAAATGTAAAGGGAAGGACATTACTGTTGCCATCTTGTGTTGTGGCGATTAACAAAGTCCCACGATACTGGCCATATAAGTGTGTTCCATCAACTTGTATTAGTGGCTTACAGTACCGGAAGGCATCGCCACATTGCTTAAATGTCCAAAAGACTCGATGGAATTGTCGGTAATCACGAATGACTTGATTACCAACGAAAAATTCACCGTGGCAAAGTTGGTAATATGTACCTAGCGCATTCCCTTGCATATACTTAAGCCACCTGGGAAGCATGGCATACGACTCGTCCCAGTCACCAAATTCACGGACTATTGCTTTTTGTTTGACCTTCCATGCCTTTTTGTATGTTACTTTGTAGCTCGTCGTAGATGTTATTCTTTCCTGAATCAAACTTATTTTTACCGATGGATCTTTGGGGACCATTCCTATACATAAAAAATGTATTTGAAAATCATTAATAATAACATTTTGATATAGATTAACAAAGTCAAATATTTAAACTTGCCATAAACCTTGTATGCATGAGCAAATCAATTTAGAATCTAACTTGTCATGATCTTGTGTCAGTGACAAGTTCAAGCATGTGTGTCGTCCACCCCATTGAGTGATAACCCAAGTATCGTTTATTTTATATATAAAATTTCCCTCATATACCATGGGCAACTGTCATCCTTATTTAGGTATTTGCAAAACAATTTTATGGGTTTAGATTCAACAACAACAAACGTTTGATGTAACTTCATCGCATAATGTTTTAATGCATTCTATATAAGTTGTTTGCTCTCAAATTATAACCCCACGTATAATTCTTCCCCAACACTCCAACCAGCAGAAGCATCTAACGTTGACATCTCCTCTTGGTCAGGGTGACTCTAATTAATGTTTGTCTAGTGAGAAGAATCATTCTAAAATGAACATTCAGTTGCACCTGCATAACATTGTTTAATTATTGATTAATAATAAAAATAAATAAATGTAAATACATCCATTTTGTGAAATAAGATACTAATTTTGAAAAGCAAACATTTGAAAATAACAAAGACAAAAATATTAAACTTATATAAAATTAGAATATAATAAAATATTAGTAAATAAAATTTGACATCAAATACAAAATAAAGAAAATAAAAACAAATTATTGGTACTCCATAAATATAATAACCATTCAATAAATGATAACATTAAATAAAAAAAATACAAAAGGTCAAATAAGTAAAGACAGTCCTGGTAGGGATTTATATCCAGCATGATAAACATATGCATACTATAATAAACTTTGATTATGATAACAACCCACATGGAATAATCGATCTACTATATTTCTATGTGACACTAATTCCCTGCCATCAATTACTATTTCATTCGTCAACTTCATAATAATTGCTAAACATAACATTATTTATAAATTAGTATGAAAGTCCTGAACAAAACAGTTCTACATGGCAAGAAATTAATGCCACATAGAAATATTGTACTCCGATTATTCCAAATGCGAGGCATCACAATTGTAAGTTGATTATAGTATGTAAATATTTACTTCTGGTGAATGTAATTTCCTTTAAACACCGTCTTGACTTAGTTTAACTTTTGTATTTTTTTATTCAATATTATAATTTATTGAATGATTATTACATTTATACGGTACCAATTATTTATTTTTATTTATTTTATTTTGTATTTGTTTGTCAATTTTTATTTACTAATATTTTATTACATTCTAATTTTATATAAGTTTATTTTTTTTTGTTTTTATTATTTTTTAATGTTTGCTTTTCAAAATTAGCATCTTATTCCACAATAAGATACTAATTTTGAAAAACATATGTACGACTATTTTATGTAATAATTTTTAACTGCCTATTTGTATTTAACTTCATGAATAAACATTAACTAATTACGCAATAATATAACAGTATTATGTTAGATAAAAACATACCTTTATCAAATTGATATATTGACAACGGTTCAATCATGTGACTTACTTCAATGGACGCTGTCTTACTATCTGTGTTAAACGATTCGTCATTAGGAATATCATCATCAAATGATTCCTCAACATATGATTGGGACACATAATAGTCGTCATTGTCGTCATCATCGTCATCTGCTTCTACCTATTTATGCATCCCAGATGGTGCTAAGGACTCATTGCAAGACAAGTTGTGATCACCAGACATGCAAGAGTTTATTCTAGGGGTGTTCATGGAACGGGTTAGGACGGGTTATATATGTCCCTAACCCGTCCCTAAATTTTAACTAAGCCAATTTTGTAGACCCGAACCCGATCCTCAACCCGAAGAAACCCAATAACACATGGGTTTAACGAAGACCGGGCCCAAGTAAGACAACATCGGGTTGACCCAAAGTGTAAGCTAAAAGTTTATATAGTGCTAATTAATCATGGTGAGACGTTCAAGACATAAACTTAATACACATTACACATTATTAGAAAATTAGATTTCATAGTCAAGGAATAGAGGGAAGAGGAAGACATATTACATTATTAGAAATCCACCCTGCACGTGACAAAGTTTTTTCTTTGCATAGATTATATTATTTTGTATAACAAAAAAATGTATAAACTCCAACGAAAATGAAATTACATTCATGTTTTGCTTTATAAAAAATTCAGTTCATAAAGAGTGAGAGTATTAGACATCTTGGAGAGAAAATATCTCGTAGATTTTTTTTTAGGGGGGGTGTTAAGGGGTTATCTCTTATAGAATTTTTTTTTAACATCGCATATCACATTTTTTTTGTTTTTCAAACCTACTAACTTTCTATGCACCTTGGGCTATTAAGGGAAAGTTGCAAGGGCAATTCTAAAATCTAGGAAAGCAAATCATCCATTTTGAGCTTAACTTTAATGAGTTGCGATAGCAATATTAAACTTTAAGTAAGCAAATAATCCATTTTTGTTTCTATTGCGCCAGAGTAATGGAAATGCCGCCAATAGTAAGTGGATTCTATTATTCTAAATTATCTATTTTTAAATCTTGGAAAATTGATAGCAAAACGACGAAGTATTTACCAAACTGTAATGATAATAATAATAATCGGGTCGGGTGACCCGAGGTTCAACCCGAACTCGTCCCAACCTAAAGCCAGGTTCTAGACTGTCTTACCTTTCTTGTCCTTTTTTTTTCTTTTGGAAACCGAGTCAAACCCGGCCTGAAGCCTTCGGTCCAGGATGGGTTGTCGGGCCGAACCGGGTCTTGTACACCCCTAGTTTATTCCACCACCTTCTAACGGAATTATAGAACTACCAACAACTTCTACTTCAACATAGATTTCTATTATTGACATTTCATCTTGTTGTTGAAATGCATTAATCATGTATTCTACGTCTTCATCATCATATGTTTGTAATGTAGTATATTTACCTTCACTTTTTGAAATTAAAAACCTACATGTAACGGAAGATGTAACTTGATTTGCTTGTAGCTTAAATTTGTCATGAATCTTTCTTTTTAAAACATTAAAACTGATGCCATGTCTAATTTGTATTGCTTTCTTTGTCCCTTTAAATATTACTCCTTCGACACCTTCATACATCCTTCCATTTACATACACAAATGCTACAATTGGATTCAGGATTTTGTTCAATGTACCTATACCAAAAAAAAGTAATATTGATTCAGTAATAGATAAAACATGACATAAATAAGTGTGAGAATACTTATTACAAAAATAAAATTTTATATATGAATATTTGCTAAATTAAATGCATAATAAATCCATATACAACAAAAAAAATTGATTGATCTATAAATCACTTATTAAAAACACAGATAATGCATGGAAAAATTTATACACACACAGACACACACACACACACAAACATACATATAAAAAAGATAAATTTACATACAACAACATATATAAAATACGTAAATTTACAATCCTATACTAAAACGTTCTCTCTGTCTATATATATAAATATAACTTTGTATAATTATATAAACATTCTAAATATATATATATATATATATATATATATATATATATATATATATATATATATATATATATATATATATAAACAATATATAATTATAAACTGACTAAAAAATTTAACAACACAAAAAAAAAAAATCAAATGTAACTAGCAATGCACAAGTCACGTTGTGAGCAGAGGGTAGAAGAAGCAATTTATAGGCATTAAAATTGCTACTACGAATAGCGAGAATCACAAGATGATGCCACGTGGCATCATCTTGTGATTTCCACTAGTAGCAGTAGCGAAAATCACAGTGTGCCGCCACGTGCCAAAGCCTTGTGATTTTTGCTACTACCACCTGCAATTTTGTCTCCACTTCAGTCACCTATGCGTAATTTTTTTTTAAAAATAAAAAAATCCTACATGGACCGATTCTCACTAGTCAAACTAGCGAATTTGACCAGTTAACGGTCAAAAGAACCCCATGCTGGTTATATGTTTAATAACAACCCTATTTTGGTATTTTGTTTTTAAAAGTGCCCCCAAAATGGTTAATCAGCCTCGAACAATAACCTTGCAATGCCTAGAGTTCTCCACTGAAACCCGAAGCAGACAAGGCTTATGTCTAAACTTCTGAAGAGATCCATCATTCTTGACTTTATTTGTTTGTTAGTTCCTCGCTTAGACCTTTTCTCTTTATGAGGCTAACACCTATGCTTTGTTTGAATTTTGAATGATGAATGAAATAAAAAAAAAATGAAACAGGATTGATAAAAATAGAGAAAAATGAAATAAAAAATATATATGATTTAGATGAATAAAAATAAGAAGAAAAAAGTGAAAAAAAAATTTCTATCTACTTGTTTGGATGAATAAAAAAGAGAGTGAAAAGAAATAAATGATTATATACAAAAATATTGTTTATAATAATTAAAAAATATAATTTTGTAATATAATATTTTTTTCTTACCATAAAATTATTTATTTTTTAATTTTTTTATATCATAATTTTTTAAAAAAAAAATAAACCAAAAAAATAAATGAAAGAGATAATTTCCCTTTCATTTCATTTCTAACTGGGAGGAAATGTTTTTTTTTGTGGATCTCATGAAAATAACTTTTGTCCTCCCAATTTTTTCTTTGAAACAAATAGTAAAAATTTAATATTTCTTTTGTATTTTTCTTCCTTCTATTTTCTTTCACCCTATTTCAACCAAAATAAACATAGGATTAGGGTCTATTTTATAAAAAGGAAAAAAAAATAAATGAGAAATAAATAAATTGAAATAAAGAGGATGAATAAAATAAGCAAAAAATAAAAGTAAAAATAAATGTGTTTGGTTTAAGAAAAATAAATAAGAAAAGATAAAAGATGAATAGGTAAATAAAAATAAGTAAAAAATAGAGTAAAAATAACTAATGGGCTTCACATTTTTTTTATTTTTCTCCTCTCTCATTTCTTCTCAACCAAACATATTTACATTTTTATTCTCACCTATTTCTTTCCTCTCCACTCTGTTTCCTTTCCTCCAAACAAAGTGTTAACATTCACATTCAATCTTTTATTCAAAAAAATGTTGAATTATTACTCTTTTATTTGCTTTAAACACAAAATATAATCTTATCATCTCTTTAAAACTTATTATTTCTGTCAATTTTTTTCTTATCACTAGAGCTAGGCATTTGGGTCAAGGCTCGCGAGCCACCTGTGCGGGCTATGGTCGTAAAAAATATGGTCTATTTAAGAGTGTGGGCTTTTCAACCCAGATCGTTTAAACCACGGTCTAAGCATATTTATCCATAGGCTTACGGGCCTATTCGCAAGCTTTTTATGGATAGTTTTTTTATGCTTGATACTTTGAATCTAAAACTTTATATTTTATATTTTGTGTTGGATGGTATATTTAACATGTAAGATCTTTGGTTTAGATGGTTTTTTTAGCATATTAGACTCTTGAAATTGATTTTTTTTTTTGTGTATTTGTCATTTATTTTTATTTTTATTGTTTTTTTTTGCATTTTATAAAATTATTTTTGTAATTTATTTCATATGGTAGGGTTGAATATCCTTAAGTCATCCTTCGGAATGGAACACAGATGAACTCTCTTACATGCTTCTTTTAAGTGTTGTTTTAATTAAGAAACTAATTAATTCATTCCAGGTAATTTGTGTGTGGGGGGGGGGGGGGGGGGGGGGGGGGGCGAATATCTCTTCCAAAACTAATCTTACAAGTTTCACACTGGGCTCTTTAATTTGAGTTTAAACCTTTATATATCCTAACACATGTGATTGGTTAACTTATGATAGAACTTTGTAAAGTGGTCTTAAACTAGGGCCTATAAACATGTGTGTTGTTAGCTGAGCAAGAGTGTGTTGGATTTGTAAATTCCTATTCGCTATAATGCCTATATCCCTTTTTTTCTAAATGTTGAGGATGCTTTCTCACCCTCATCAGTTTTGGTCCTTTTCACTTTTCTTCCTCTCCTTGGATAAGAATTGTGTGAGACTCTACCATGTTTGGCCTTGAATGCAAAAATCCAACACAATGTTTGTGTTAACATTAAGAAACTGTACCCTCCTTGTTTAAGTTGACCTAAATATGTCTTAGATCTACAGTCCTAAATTGATTTATCACCAAGTATTAGGCCCATTTTTTTTAACATCCCTTGGGACCTCGGCCCATGAGCGAGTACGCTAGCCGTTATCTAAAGATTTGACAGTTACGAAAATAAGATCCACAATCACAAATTCCCCTATTATTCGAACAACGACACACTTTTTTGAGTTTAAATTCTGCTTAGACCTAAAAAAATGACAGAACTCACCTTTGAATGCTCTAGTCATAGACAACCTTTAGACTGTTTTCTAGAGATTTTTTGTGACTGGAACAGAAACAATTTCAGCTTATAAAGTACACCAAAAGTCAGTTGAAAATTTGATTTTAGAACAATAGTCTGGTCATGACACAACAATCCTATTCCTATATTTTTATTAGGCCATTCCCTAAATCAATCTTTAAAAAATTAGCCCTCAACTACTAGAAGGCATTTTTGTCATTAGTTTTTAATTAGACTTACATCAAACATTAGGAAACATGCATTTATAATTGGAAGCGTGTAGTATATCCTTATTTTCTTATTTTATACATTTGTTTAAAAATCCAAATTCGATTGGGAGAAGCCAATCATCACTAATGAGGCCAACATTTGACAAAAGAGGACAAACATTTGGTTGAGGTAGAAGAACAATTCATATGACATAAAATATGGATAAGGATAAAAGAAAGCCAACACCAAACTTGATGAACCTTGCAAGCATTGTCTAGCAATGCTTAAATTCCTCAAAAGCTATTGCCAAAGGATTAAACACTGGACAACTGACAAAGTTTACCATTTTCATTTAGTGGTAGCTCCCAAGTCACAATCCCACCCAAATAAATAAATAAATAAACTCACAAGTCACAACAGTAGGCCTTTAAGGAGTGGAAAGAACAGAGAACAAAAGTTTATTTCTTTTCGCTAAATCAACCAACTTCAGAAAAAATTAGCCTAGACAATGACTCCCAAATTAATCCTGACATGCACCCTCAGTGTCAATTGTGGGCATGTGACCCATGGATTGACCAAATGTATTTATATACATGTTCATTTTTTGTTTTATATAGTGTATATTTTAGTTCTTTACTTCCATGTTGTTGAATATTGTGTCTTTGGCCAATCTGGGTGCCATCAATACATCTTTTGGTACAAATTATCAATACATTTAATCCAAGCCATTTGAAGTCATCTAATACATTTGGTTGCTGTTAGTTTCAAATTCTTATTGTTGGGGAAATACACAAACAATAGCACAAGATAAAAACAATGAAAAGACACAATTTATTTAACATGGTTCAACATCTCTTATCTACATCTATGAAAACATCTCCATTAATATTTTTTCTCTCAAATATTCTCCCATTACAAGTTTTATGGACAAACTTGACAAAAACCCTCTTTTCACATAATCCCCCTCTCACTTAGGGTAGTAACCTCCTCTCCAAGACAAGTGGTTCTTCTTATCTTTAGAACCCCTATTTATACAACTTGCATCCTACATTAAAAGAGAAAACAAATCTCTAAAATAAAAATAATATCATTTTAAATCTAAACAATATCTTAATTTTAAATTAGATTTTTGAATTGTTTTCCGACAATTTCTCCCTCAATTAAAATTTCCTAATTTCCTTTTCAATTCTCGCCATCATGGATGCTTGTCGCAATTTTCTCCAATGACACTTTTGCTTCACAAACTTTGGTGTGTTCCCTACCTTCGCTCCATGAGTTTTGGATGGTAACGCTTCTTGTACTTGCATTGCCTTTAGCTACCACAACACGCCACTTGACTTTTCCATTGCTAAGAAGACTTTCGATACAAGAATTTGCACCGTTATTAACTACCAAAACACGTCGCTTAACTTCCCATTGCCAAAAAGACTTTCGACATAAGAATCTCACACGGATCTACCATCAATACTCATCTCACAGGTCACCAAGCTACACAACCATAAGCTCTGATACCACTATTGGGGAAAACATCACCTTTCACGTACAACACCACAAAATATAAATAGCGGAAGAACACAATTTATTTAAATTGATTCGACTCTTCTTAGTTATATCCACAAAAACATCTCAATTAATATTCATGCTCTCAAATATTCTCTTATTACAAGTTTTTTAGATAAACTTGACAAAACCCTTCCTTCACAACCTCTTACTTACGGTGGTAACCCCTCTCCAAGCTGGATGGTTCTTCTTATCTCAATAACTCCTATTTATACAACTTGCATCTTAATATTAAAAAAAAACCTCTAAAATAAAAATAATATCATTTTAAATCTAAATAATATATTAAAAAATTTTTAATTAAAAATTTGAATTATTTCCAAACACTTATAAATCCAATAATTGGTGTCCATAGCATTTTGAAGAGGATTTCATTCCAAGTAAAAGAGAAAAATCCAAGGGAGTTTTATTAGTGCTCCAAGCTGACCCACAAAGTGGAAAACGACCACAAACCAAAACATATATCATGTGTAGGAAAATATTTTTCACTTATACTGTATATAAAGAGCCTGGATATTCTGGAGTAGTTTACACGCAACTCGCAAGATATTTGTAGTGATTAAAAAGAAAAAAAAGAAGAAGAAGGAGGATTCTTTCATATCTAAAGAATAAAATGGATCCGCATTATTACGTGAATACATCTCATGAAAATATTCTCATAATATTTACCTTTGCTTGTTGACTACTAGTTTTAGGATTCACAATGATAATTCATAATTGTCCAAAGCATTAGCATTTTTATAGCATGTTTTGGTAATTATTTTGATTTTGAAATAAAAATATTTTTTGAAAAATAAAATAAATCATAATTATAAATAATTGTCAAGTGTGTAAATAAGCTCTTAAGGGACCAGTCTAATTTAAATGAGAGTTTCAAGTTAAATTTTGGAAGAAGAGCTTTATTACACATGGTTATCCTATCCTACTTGACTTAGATTAATCGGACGTCTAATGTTGTATTCAAGTACTAGTAATCTTAGACAAAAAAATTGTGGATAAAAAAAAATGATTCATGCTAAATAGGGTTTTATATATGCAAGTAAGAAGAGAGAAAATGAAAATCCTAAATGATATCATTTTATGTACATATAAAAGATGAATACGTAAATAAAAATAAGTAAAAAATAGAATAAAAATAACTAATAAGCTTCACAATTTTTTATTTTTCTCCTCTCTCATTTCTTCTCAACCAAACATACTTACATTTTTATTTCTCACCTATTTTTTTCCTCTCCACTCTATTTCCTCTTCTCCAAACAAGTGTTAACATTCACATTCAATCTTTTATTCAAAAAATGTTGAATTATTACTCTTTTATTTGTTTTAAACACACAAAATATAATCTTATCATCTCGTTAAAACTTATTATTTCTGTCAATTTTTTCTTATCACATTATATCACTTATTATTTCTATAATTCTCTCTCTTTCTCTTTATAGGTGTTAATTAGCCTTTAAGTGTCACGAATTATTTTTCCTAATCTAAAAAGAGATGAGAATAAATGATTGCACATGGTAGGGTCGAATATCCTTAAATCGTCCTCCGGAACGGAACACAGATGAACTCTCTTACATGCTTCTTTTAAGCGTTGTTTTAATTAAGAAACTAATTAATTGGGCTAATATCTCTAATATCTCTTCCAAAACTAAGAGCGAAAGGAATCTTCCCTTTGAATGTTACATGAGTGGAGGTCCTTTTATTTCCAATACAAAATCTTGTTTTTTAACACTTTCATTGCTGAAAGGATGACCCTATTCTTAGTTTTTTTTTCTCGTTCTTTTATGTTACTTTTCCTTCTTTTTCAAAAAAGGAAAGTATTCCCATTTTATGTGGTTTAAAAAAGGAAAATATTCTCATCTTATGAGTTCAAGTTCTTTGAACAATCATGTGCCAGCTGTCATGAGATAGTTTTAATTTTCATTATGCGTTCATTTTATCCCTTGCATGGAGTCTGGTCCCCCATGCTATGCGTTGCCAACATTGTGTTGCCATCCCTATTGGTGTTCTTACGAATTCAAGATGTCCTCCCGTGTTCATAGTCCATAGTTCATGGCAGCACTTCATTTGAAACAGGCCAGAATCCCAACACTGAACTTGAACATCATCATTAGTTACTCAAAAGAAATGAAACATGGAGAGACAATTTATGCAAACAATAGAGGACAGGACACTAAACAAAGAAATAAGTTTTAAAATAAGATAATTAATCTGTAGGTTTTGCATTGGTCCAAGAACAAAGCAAATAACTCTAATTTCCCCCATGCAATTTTTAGAAGTACGTACGATAATTCATAACTAACAAAGGAATGAGAATCAATTTTTTTAAAAAAGTGGAGCACTAACAAAAGATAAATTGCCAAGCGATAACATAGAGTAATGAGTGATCGACAGCTACATTGCCATTAAAGAGCATAACCAAATTTATGTCGAGGTAAAAGAAACTTACAATGGAAACGCGCCAAATGCTATCTTGTGCGAGTAAGATATTCTTTCAGTCTTCAATTAACCCTGTAAACAGAAATTTCAAACCATAAATCAATCCAAATCCATACTATAAAAGGGCGAAAAAATAAAATCTGTAAAAAGCGAAAGAAATTAAGGGAAAAAGTCTGTAGCGATGACAAGGGAATAGGATAAGGGCATAGCCAAAGCGAAAACAAATGGATAGGTCCTCAATAAAATCATAGAACCACCGAACCAAAACAATTTGGCTATGAAAATAACCCAAAAAACGAATAAATAAACAACAAAAAAAGGGGGGGAAAAGAAAAGGACGAACGAACTCACCATCATTACAAAAACGGAGCCAAACCAAGCACGAAATTGGAGTGAAATTCATTAATGGGCAAGCAAGGATCTAAAGCTAAAACCACAATCCTTGTCAACGATTTTACAGTCTCACTTTACATCACACATATATTCAGGACTCTTTCCTTTCCCCCGTTTCATTCTCCTTTTTTCAATCTTGGTTTAATAATATTCTTTTTATGTATCATCGTAATTTCCTTTTATCATTTTCTTCTAATAATAACACCTGCTTCTTAATCTCAGTACTTCCATTCCAATATTCCATCTAAACGACGTCGTAACGCTATTGCCAGTGGCTCCCGTTGTGAATCAGATAAACGTGTCCACCGTTCCCATGAGCATGGTGGTAACCGTACCGCGGCAGAGGAATATTCCTCCCGGAGGATTTCGATTTCTCCACGCCGAGCGGATACGCCGGCGCCGGCGACATCTGATGGACGCAAGCGGTCGCCCACCGGCGTCGAAGCCATATACCTCCGGCCAGAGCCACCGCCACCGCCGCCGGTAGGGCTGCAATACGACGACGAAGATGACGACGACGACGATGCGGAGGAGGAAGAGGAGAACGCCGATTTCGACGGAGGAGTGCAAACCTTGTTCGGAGATCTCGGCGGCGAGAGGAAGGCTCTGATCTTCAGCGACGAAACGCTGTCGTATTCCTCGATGAGGTTGGCGAGATCTTCGTCGGAGGTGATGGAGACCAACGCGTCAAGGTCTTCGGAGGGTAACTGGCAGCGAAGGTGCCTCACGGAGGCGCCGCAGAGCTCTTCCAGCTTCGATAGTAGCTCTGTACGACACGCGATTAGGGTTATTACGAAACGCAATCGAGTTCGTCGTTTAAAGTGTGAGGCAGTAAGGAACGGAAAATTGAGTGAGTGAGTGAGATGGAGAGAAAGAGAACTGACCGGAGAATGGGATGAAGCGGTCGACGGCGAGGACGCGGGTGTGACCGCCGACGTAGCGGAGCTTGCCGTCGGGGGTAGCGAGGGAGGATTCTGCCGCCGTAGCTGCAGAGGAATTTGATGGTGGATTTCGGAGGCCCAGAAGCGGGTTGGGCTGGTCCGAACATGGTTGATTCAGGTTTGGGTTTGGATTTGGGTAAAGTGAGGTCCAGTTTTGGATTGTGTGAGGAATAAAGTGGTAAAGAGGACGAGACTCGAGGGTGTTGAGAGGGTGAAGGTGCTTTCAGTTTGGTGTTGCGCCCTCAAGCCTAGTCGTGGTTGCATTTGTCCCTTATTTATAGGGATTTTCGTTCCTTCACTCACCTGCTTAATTTGGATTCTTATTTTGGAAGTGTCAAAAAACCAAGTTGCTTTGGAAATATAACAAATAAACGTAGTATTTTATTTAGTTTTGTTCAGAATATTTTCCTAGTGTTATGTTTAAAAGTTTTTTTAAATAAAGAAAAATAAATAGTTTTTGAAAGGTTGGGAAAGGGAAGCCAAAAGAATGCATAAATGAGAAATTACCTTCCAACTCTAAATATGTATGATCTATTTGGTATATTTTGAAGAGAATGAAGTTTGAAATTTAAATTAAAGATAAAGTAAAAAGAAAAAAGTATTTTTTGGAAAGTTAATTTTTATCTTTACTTTCTCTCAATAAAACAAAAAAAAAAACACTATTATTTATATTTTTTTTCTTTTTTATTTTTTTCTACCTATCCAAACATACATTTAATGTCTCCTTGTATAAGCTTTGTTCCACCGGAGCTGCACCTGTGTGGATGAAGGAAAAAAAAAATAGCTTTATGTGTGTTTGAATAAACATTTCAAAATTAATTATGAATGAAATTAATTTTATAAAATTGATTCTAGTTAAAATTAATTTTGAAGTAAAGTGGTTTATATTTGAGTGTTTTTATTCTAAAAGTAAGTTAGTAATAAAACTCAATATACTTTTTTTTATCTAACACAAAAGTCATCTAAAATTGTTTTAACTCAAAATCAAATATAGACTTAATTAATTCTTCAATATAAAACTAAACTTATGAACATTTACTTAAAATTACTTTTTGAATAACTCAACATCAAACCAAACACTCACTTTGACTAGAATCTTCTTATGAGGTTGCATATTTTTTTTACTCCAGAGGGGTATATTTTTTTTTTAAATTACTGGAATGGGTTTTTTTTTTAAAGAATTCCCAAATTAGGGCAAGTCGTGTTTAAGAAACATGACTTCTGAATCCGAAGTCGTATCCAAAGTTACGACTTATGAAATTTTGATTTTCATAATTTTTATGAATTTTTAAAAAAGTCGTGTTTAAGAAACGAGACTTCAATATTTTTTTTTAAAATCCGAATGGAAGTCATACTTGGGAAGTATATTTTTTAATATTTAATTTTTACGACTCTTTTATATATATTTTTAATTTTTTTGTTGAAGTCGTTCTTGGGAAGTAAGAATTTTCTTTTTTATTTTATTTTTTTCCTTCTTGAAGTCGTATTTCAAAGATAATACTTCATTTTTATATATATTTTTTAATTTTATCTTGAAGTCGTGTTTCAAAGACAAGACTTCAATTTTTATAACTTTTTTTTTGAATTTTATGTTGAAGTCGTCTTTGCAAAGTAAGACTTCAATTTTACTTTTTTTTATGCAAGTTGTGTTTGTGACTTCAATTTATTTAATTTTTTTTTTGTATTTTTTTCTAAGAAAATGAGACTTCAATTTATATTTTTAATTTTTTTACGTCGTGGTTGTGAAATGTATGTTAGTTTAATTTTCTAAAATATTTCATTATGAAATTTTAATTATGATTATGATTTTAATTTATTTTAAACATGTTAAAAATTGATGAATTTTAATTTTTTGTAGCATTACGAATTGAGTTTTTGTTTGTAATTTTTTTAGAAAAGGCAATCTAAAATACTTAAAGATTTACAATAGAGTTTAAATGATAAATACAAAACACCTCAAAGTTATGAGAAATTTTTTAAAAAAAAATAGACATAGGATGATGTTCTGCATGAAGGTTTTCTTCTCTCATGTTGCGGTCTTTATTCTTGTTGCCCTTGATTTGTTCGCCCTCCTCTTGTTCTAGGACCAACACGTTTGACCATTTGTTGCTGGAGGGATGAAACAAGTTCCTGATGAACCTCGTGATCACCACCACCATCGTCGTCATCATCGTTGTCATTAACACTATCGTCATTGTTATTATTATCATTATCATCATCATCTCCAATATCACGCAATTGATTAGGCATGATGGGATGATAACATTCAGTTGATGGTCGGTTGTTATAGGCAGATGGTGATGTGGAGAAAGTCGTTGCAAACATTTGTGAACGTCCTTCAAAAACATTTGATGAGGAAGAAACTTGATGAAATGAATATTGAGGCACATATGGTGAAAACCCTAATGGTTGAAAACTTTGTTGGTCATGTTTGGACATATATCCAGAAAAGCCCGCTGGTTGATAACCAGATTGTGCATGTGATTGATGATGTTAGGGCATATATTTGGAAAACCTCATTGGTTGATAACTGGGTTTCGCTTGTGATTGCTAATGTTGATGTAAAGGATAATGCTAAAAAATAATAATTATCATGTTAGAATTATAAATGACTACTAATAAAATTAAAATTTCTAAAAATAATAAAGTACACTTACTACCTTAATATAGAATGACCCCTCACACAATATATATTGTTTAGTGTGAGGAATAAACCATTGCATATATTGTGAATTTTTATGTAAGATTCTATCATGTTATTGACCTTCAACAAGATGATTATTTCGATTATTTCACATGTTAATCTACTAATGATGATAGTGGAGCCAATGAATGTTTATTCTTCCTCTCAAATCAATTATGTGGACTTCATATAGGTTTGGTGGGTCATCTGGAATATTTTGGTGTAGTCTAAATTGTCTTAAGACCCTATCTATTGGATGTCATTTGACAATTGCAAAGCATATAAGAGGAATGTATGCCTGATAGAGACTGCTAAGTGAAAGGAATGTGCTAAACTTGTTGTGAGATTGTTGTGCTGAACCCGAATGACAAATTATATAGTTGGAATCTTTAATTTTGAATGTATATCATCGAATAAATTTTCAAATAGCCTTTCACGTGGTGTGTTATCATTATCGATGAACTTAGTGATGGATATTTGACCCCTCAACACGCATACATGCATGGCATCTAAACAGTAAAGTGGCATGTATTATAAATAGTAAAAGTATGCCTGCACCTTGATTCCCTTAAGAATGGATACAATGTAGACTTGCAGCAAGATGTTACAACACATTTACATCTTATAAGTACCGAGGAGGAGTGAAATCTATCTACTAATACATATCACTTCTTTCTTTCCTATTCACGTTTAGTACATTAAAGCAATATAAAGAGCCAAGATTCACCAATACTATGTACCAATCCTCTTCAATTTTTTCGGCCATATAATAAGTGACGTGAAGGGATGTATCAATGTGATATAAGACAAACAACATTATTCTCGTCAAAGTTGCTATTTCGGTGCATGTGAATAGCATAAGGGACAAAAATTTTGTGGATACAGGGTGGGTTCACGTGAAATATTGGATGTTATCTTGGAAGTTTATGAAGTGAAATGTCATTCCTATTCAATAGTAATCCTTATAAGTAGGCAATGTTACAACCTATTTTGCACTGGCATACATGACACCTTGCAAAGCTTGAGAAGAAGTGCACATTAAAAATTAAAATAATTGCACATTAAAAAAACCTCGCATACCTATTTTATTTTATTTTATTTCCACTTCTTTTAATTTTTTAATAATTTCGTGAACTACAAACGCAAAAATGAATTAATTAATTTTTAGTTTTTTTCTACGAAAGTCGTGTTTCCTTAGCATGACCTCTTTTATTTATTTTTTTACTTTTTAATATTTTTCTAAAGTCGTGATTTACAAACACAACTTTTTCTTAAAGTCGTGATTTCAAGGCATGACTTCTTTTATTTTTTTTAATACTAAAGTCATGTTTCCCTACCACTACCTCTTTTATTTATTTATTTTCCTTTTTTAAATTTTTTCCAAAGTCATGATATAGAAACACAACATGATTTAATTTTTTTTAAAGTCATGAATGGAAAACATGACTTTTTTTATTTTTTGTACTAAAGTCTTGTTTCCCTGGCACAACTTTTTTTTGATAATATTTCTAAAGTTTTAAACATGCTCACTCTATATATAATAGCATATTGTATGCATTCTTTACATTCATTTTTTGCAACAATCCATTTTAATAGTATACATTGTAAGTTTATCTCATGTAAATGGTATGGTTTTTTTTTTATATAGCTTTTTAAATCTGCTATGTTAGTTTAATATACATTAACATGTAATGCAATTATTTATATTCTCAAATGTCAACGTTTAACCTTGCTAGTAGTATGATACATATGGATACAAGGTCACTGTTAATGAGTTCAATAAGGAGGAGCAAGAGTATGAGGTATATGATCACCAATATAAAGAAGGAATGGAATGTGTTGGAGAACTAAACAATCAAGTACATGTTACACCGTCTCTATTTTTTGAAGCTATTGATAGTCAAGTATAAGAAGATTCAGAGTTTTCAAATCATTACAGGATTAAAACAAGTGGCAATATAAATGTTATGAGCAAACTTTGGGTTGGCATGACATTCGAATAAAAATAGGCAGTTGTCAATGCAATTAAGCAATTTCATATTCAACACTCATTTGATTACATTGTTGAAAAGTTGACAGGTTGATAAGTATATTGGTAGGTGTACAAAATATGGAAATGGATGTGACTGGAGGATTAGAGCATCATTCAGTAAAATATGTAATAGGTGAGAAATAAAGAAAATTAATGATAACCACACTTTCACAACTTCACTAATTTCTCAAAATCATCATAAATTAGATTCTTCTGTCATTGCTAGGTATATTCTTCAATTAGTAAATACAGATTTAGGTATCCAATAAAAATCTTGATTGCAGATGTGCAAACTCAATTTGGTTATAATGTGATATACAAAAAGGCATGGAAAGCTAAACAAAAAGCCCTTGCAAAATGTTGGATGGAAGCTGTCCAACATTTTGTACCAGGTACAATTGTCAAGTACTAAACATCTTCTAGTATTGTGGATGATGAGGTAGACTCTTCTACTTTGATTCTTGATCGCGTGTTTTGATCTTTTAAGCCACGCATTGAAGGTTTTTCATATTGCAAGCCAATTGTGCAAGTTGATAGCACATTTTTAATAGGGAAATATTGTGGTACTTTATTGACTGCCATTTCACAAGATGGGAATTGCAACATGTTTCCACTCATATTTGCAATAGTTGAGAGCAAGACAAAAGAAGCTTGAATGTGGTTCTTGCATTATTTGTGGAGATATGTGATACCTCAAGCAAATTTATGCATTATATCAAATAGGAGAAAAGGTTTGCCAGCAGCTTTGCAATCAGAATGAGTTGGATGGAGTGGCCTGAATGTACATTCAGTATACTGCATTCAGCACATTGCATCAAATGTTAATAAAGTGTTTAAAAATGTTGAACTTAAAAAATAAGGCAGCAATATGGGTAAAGCTACAAACATTATATTCATCAACTTACAAATTAAATAATTTATTTATTTATTTCATGTTAAACCAAGTACTGAATTGATTATGTTACATCTAATGTCACAGCATACGAGATGAGGAAACCACGATGAGATCAGAGTTTCGCCAAGCTGCGAAATGGTAAGATAATATTCCTAGGGATAAATGAACTCAAGCTTATGATGGAGGGAAACAATATGGGTATATGACTACCAACCTGCTGAGTAGTATGAATTCTATTTTGAAAGGAGCACGGGCATTGCCTATAACTGCCCTGGTGAAAGCAACATTTATTAGAATTAATGCATTGTTTATTAATAAAGGGATGCAAACACTTAATATGATAAGGGTAGGACACATATACTTTGAATAGGTATTTGTGATGATGCAAGAAAATCAAAGTATTGCTAAATCATATTATGCTCAAAAGTACACTATGGAAACAGGTGAGTTTAAGGTTCAAGAAATAGCAAATCCATAAGTCGGCCGATGAGGAATGGTTTGCACTGTAAAATTGAAAGAATAGTGGTGTGATTGTGGTGAATCCCAGACACTTCGTCTTCCTTGTTCTCATGTAATTGCATCATGTGTTTATTGCAATTTAGATTGTGATGCATTTGTTGATCTAGTATACAAGTTGGAAAACATTTACAAAGCTTATCAGCATGAGTTTCATCCCCTTGGAAGTGAAGAATATTGGCCTCCATATTTAGGTCCAAAATTTATCCCTGATCCTGCCATGCGATGAGACACATCAAGAAGGTCAAGCACTAGTTGTATACATAATGAGATGGATGAACCAGTTTAAAATAGGCCTAAGAAATGTACTTTGTGTCGAACTAAATGACATAATCATAGTAATTGTCTATTTAGACAACTTAATGTCTAAGATTGTATGTAATTTTCTCGTAGCTTTTCATGGCTATTTGTGTTATTTAAGTTTCGTAGAATTAATGTAATATTACTTTAGTATAAATATATTATATTATGTTGTTTACATTTTACCAATTAATATTATGTAGTAAATGATATTTTTTCTTAAATAATTTCGACAATCTTATTATTACATTAATTAATTTTTCAATTATCCATTAAATTACATAAATTAATTCACTATTTTTTAAAAACTGTTTAAATAAACTTGTAATTAAAAAACATCTCTTTGTAAAAATAAAAACCTTAAACATCTCGATCACAAAACACAACTTGCATAAAAATAAAATAAAAAAGTAAAATTGAAGTCTTACTTTGCAAACACAGCTTCAACATAAAATTAAAAAATATATATATAAATTGAAGTCTTGTTTTCGAAACACAACTTCAAGATAATGTTAAAAAAATATATAAAAATGAAGTCTTGTCTTCGAAACTCGACTTCAAGAAGGAAAAAAAAAGTGAAGTCTTACTTTCCAAGTACGACTTCAACAAAAAAATTAAAAACATATATAATAGAGTGAAGTTTACTCCCCAAGTATGACTTTCATTCGGATTGAAAAAAAAATTTAAATATTGAAATTTTGGTTTACAAGCACGACTTTTTCAAAAGGTTGCAAAAAAATTATAAAAATCAAAATTTTAGAAGTCGTAACTCTAAATACAACTTTGGATTTAGAAGTCGTGTTTCCTAAACACGACTTACCCTAATTCGGAATTTGTTTCAAAAATACTCATTTCGGCCAAGGTTACACCCTCTTATTGCAGTTGAAAAGAAAATAATAAAATGATTTTAGTTTAGCTTATAAAATCTTTACATGTGGACACAAGGAATTGGATCAAATATAATTTTTTTAGTTTAAAACAATTCTTCGTTTTTTTTGTCTCAAATGTTATTAGATGTGTTTTTAAGTTTTCCATATCAAATTATTCGCGTTAAAAAAAGTTCTTATTATTTTTAATTTGGTTTGAAATAAATAATCTTTCCATCTGAGTAAACATTCTATAATTAAGAGAATAACTTGTGTGTGTGTGTTCTTTAAACATTCAATAGTTATTTTAAAAAGTGACATATTTATAAGAAAATTAAATTGACATTTCAAAAAGTAAACGAATAATGAAAAAATTGTGTTAATAGCATTATTCTTCTTAAAAGGGAACTTATAAAAATAATTAATATTATATTTTACTTAAAAATCATATAACAGTTAAAAAAATTACATGATTTTTTATTCTAATAATCTTTTACCTCACGTGAACAAACTAATGAATAGGATTATTTCTCTTACTCCTATATATAAATCACTCCTCTTACTTGATGTGGTCACTTTCATAAAATACCAAATAAAAAAATAATTTTTATAACAAATTAAAATGTTTTCATAAACAAAAATATAAAAGAATAATTATAAAAGTCTAAGTATCATTTATTCCTAATATAATATATTTTTGAACAAAAAAGTTAAATAAAATATTTGACTTAAATAAAGATTGAATATACAATATAATTATTAAATAAGGAAATAAAAAGAAATCCATTTTTTAAAATTTTATGAGTGGTAAATGAAAATATATTATTTATATACTTTAAGAGTAATAGTATAAGTAGTTAACAATCATTTAGACATCCTTTAATAATATTTAATTTAAAATCTAACTATAAGTATAAATATATAATGTCATTAATAAGTGTCATATTGTGCTATAATTGTAGTTAATTAGAGAGTAATTTGTGTGACTTAAAATATTTATAAGAGTACAATTTACAAGAAATTTGTAGACTTTTGATATTTTACTTTAGTTTGTGTTTGTGTAAATATTTGTGATAGCTTATGTTTGTGTAAATAGTTGAATTTAGTTAAAATGAGTAGTCTTATGGAAACTTTTCCTACATGAGGAGTGTTAGCAACACACTTTTTTGAACACACTCTCTTCCATTGATTGAACATTATTGTAAAAACATTTTTTAAATCAGTTAAAAAGGGCTTTTTAAATGATATAGGTGATATAAAAAAAATTTGATTTTAAAACAGATTTTGAACTGAGTTAAAAAAGACTTTTTAACTCAGCTAATTGGGAACCGAGTCAAAAATTGGAAGCTCGGTTGGTAGGGTTCCATGAAGTAGACCTTCTTCGGTTTAGCGTCTCGTACAAGTTGAAGGGCACTGTATTTGCCAGGATCAAAAGGGTTACCCATAATAGGTAAAATGCTAATGATGGACCAGCTAGCCCACCACGGTCTTGCGAACCTAGCAAAACAATACGATGGCGTATTCCACCTTTGCATAGGGTTCCTCCACATGGTGGTGATTTTCAACCCCGACATGGCGTGTCAAGTTCTCCAAGTTCAAGACAACATCTTCTCGTATCACCTTGTGACAATTGCCATCAGCTACCTTACCTACGACCACGCCGACATGGTGTACATGCACTACGGCTCCTTTTGGTGCTAAATGCGCAAGCTCTGCACGATGAAGCTCTTCAACCGCAAACGCATAAAGTCATGGCAATTGGTGTGTGACAAGGTTGACGCCGCCATGTGCGCCATTACGGCTAGCACTTGGAAGCCTGTCAACATCAGGGAATTGTTCAACCTCAAGAAGAACATTATTTATCGTGCCATGTTTAGGTCAAGCTCGCGTGAGGGGTAGGACGAGTTCATTGGGATATTGCAGGAGTTGGTAACCAAGAAGAAGGTTAAGGTTGGTGACAAGGAAATGAACATGGTGGATGAGTTGCAGCGAAGAGGCTAAGTTGAATGATGAATCAGATAAATTGCAGAACTCCATTAGACTCACTGAGGATAACATCAAGGCTATCATTATGGTATGGATTCATTTTCAAATATTATATCCTATCATCCACCTAAAATTGTCAGTTTAAAACTAAGTTTCTCACTTAGTTAGGGGTACCAATTTAAAAACTAGTTTTTTTTAAATCGGTTGAATAAGGAACCAATTTAAAAAGTAAGTTTTTAAATTGGTTCAAACAGAACCGAGTTAAAAAACTAGTCAAAAATTTTGAAACTGAACCCTACATCAACTTTTTAAATCGGTTCACATATAACCAATTTAAAAAAGTTGTAAAAAATTTAAAAACTGCCACCATATCCACTTTTTAAAATCGGTTCAGTAGAAACCAAGTTAAAATCTTATTCTAGAAAACAAATTTTGTAGTAGTGGAAATTTATTGAAAATCACAAAATCAAGAAAAAGAATCATTAAATAAGATGTGGGATCCATAAAATTTTGTGATTTTCAATAATTTTTAACTAATAAAAAAGAGTATGTTCAAAAAAACGTGTTGCTATCATTTCTCTTTCCTACGTTTCTCTTTCTTATGACATCAATGTTAGTTGAAATTCAATCTCTAGAAATCAAGTTGTAAGATTCATTAAATCTTAATGGAGTTCTTTCTTACCTCTTCTCTTTCTTTTATTTCTAATTCTTGTATCATGTACAACTAAATCTTTCTGTCAAGGAAAGGTGAATCTCATTTCAATTTAAGTTTGTATATTGAGTGTTTACTTCTATGTTTAATGTTTTTTTCTGGATTAACTACCTAGAGACTGAACTGCGCAATTGAAAAATTGGTCTTTGCAACTTGAAGTCAATCACTATGATCTTTAGGAATAGGACTTGATAATTGTGAAATCTTATAAATCCTTAGACTTAAATAAAAGGGTTAATAGTTAAGGTATTGAATTTAATCTATACTTGTGAAATTAATCATCAATTAACAGAAATATGGACCAGAGAGTTAAATTAGACCACATAGGAAGAGGAGTGAAATGATTCTAACTCTAACTCCTTTTGATTCATTGTTTTTACTCATATTGTGAATTTTGTGTTTGTACACCAAAAAAATTGTGTTTGTTTAGTTTTTCTACATTTGTTCTGTTTTTCTTTTAAACTCTTTGATGCAAATATATTTTTTCATCCAAATTATAAGTTCAAATAGTAATCACTTTGTGAGTTAGTAATTGAAACACAATTCTACTAAGAATAATACTCGATCGTGCTTATATTTTATTACTTCAAACTACTTGGTACACTTACTCAATTTTCCCTCCATTAGGAGTGTGTTCTGTTCTTAATAGAATGTTGTAGCTATCTCAAGATGCGTAAGCATCTTGACCTTTCCATATTTACAAAGGAATGAAAGGATTTTCAAATAGTTCAAATATTGCTCAACGAAAGCAAACAATATATGTATTTTTCTCGATATTAATTTGGTCCCCTAGCCAATGCTTACTTTAATTACGGATCTTTCATTTCTAAAGTAATTAAGCCATGCATTTCACGAATGTAAGAGGACATATACGAAAGGTTTTGGTTGGTTTAGTTGTCAAAGCATTAAAAATGCACATGAACGCATCTTTGATCCTTCTTCATGATTATTTTATGCACATGCGAACATCTTCGTCCAAAGTGCAGCAATTAACGATGAATTTAGGTAGACTAAATTAATAAAGTATCAAATACATAAATATTGTTAGCTAGATGCTATATATCTTCTTTGCTTTACTAATCTAGTCCTTACAGAAAAAACATTTTTTACTGTGGTGAGTTTTGCTGTATATAAACATATTTATTATTAAGACAGAAAAGATTTAAAGGCCACACAAATTCCTCCATGGCTGAAAGCCAAGTATTTGCAGATTCATAAGTTGAGGATAGCAGAATATGGAATTTATCTTAAAAAACAGAATTTAACTGTAAATAATACACCATCACAGGAGTTTATATGGTGTAATTGTAAGGCCACGTCATGCTTTGCAGCCATACATATCATGTCCTATTCATACATAGCAATCTGGATAGAACTTATGGGTTCCACATCCTGTTGGTTTCAAGGATAACCTTGACCCGAAGCTGAGATGCTCCATGTGGATCCCACTATAGGTCTATATCTGAGATGGCATAATGTACTTGGACCCCTTCATTCATTTCTTTTTTAAATATATGTTGATTATATTAAAACGTATCCATATCCTTAGTACGAATGATTCTTAAAATTTAAAATACTGTAGGAACATACATGAATTTCTTTTTGATAAAATGATATTAAAATTTATATATGAATAAATTTAAATTTGGAATTTTGCATAATTATATTAATATTTCTTTTACATAAATTGGGACAACTTTAAATAATTTCATGTATTGTATTTTGTTAGTATAAATGTAATATCTTTCACGGGATTTTTTGTTTGTTTGTATTTTTGCTTTTTGCTTTTTTGGGGATCTTGTTGTTTTCTTATTTCTTTCAAAGATAATATTTATTTTTTGGGAACACGGATAATATTTGTTTTAAAAAATAAAAAATGTGCCACAATTATAAGAAAGGGAAATTGCTCTTAATCAAGATGTAGTGCATGGTGGTAGAAAGGCAGGGTAAGATGATGGTTGACAATTTAACGCTTTTTTCATTGGAGAACGAACCATGTGGTCCTTGGAGTGCCACACGGTCAATTCCTGTTCTATGCACAATTTGCCACTACAATTCACAGTATCTTTTGCAATGATACCATGATACTGTGTAAGATTACTATATTTATTATTGGACGTATCGAAATTTTGGATGAAATGTTGGAACTTGTACTGTTGCTGGCTTAGCCAATATCTGTTGATATATTCGTCGCTGAAAGATTGTCGAGAGGCTCTCATTTTTTTTATAATAAAGTTTAGGTAAGTTGATTCCTCTTAATTGTTTGGATCAAGACAGGTTTTAAAATTCAAAAAAACAGTTACAAGGATACTTTAAAATCACTTATCAACGAGGTTTTTACATTGACTGCGGTAGAAACTCTCAACTTGAACAATGGATATATGTGGTTTGGGCATCAAATCATTGATCGACACCTGTGCAAGGAGAGAAACTGAGAAAAACTTTAATGGTCCATTTGATAGAAAAGAAAAAAATAAATGAAAAATAAAATAAATAAAAATAAGTAAAAAATAGAATAAAAATAAGGGTGTTTGATTTAAAAGAAATAAATAAGAAATAAAAAAAGATAAATAAGTAAAAAATAGAGTAAAAATAATTAATGGGTTCTATAATTTTTTATTTTTCTTCTCTCTTATTTTCTCTCAACTAAACACATTCACTTTTATTTTTTCACTATTTTTTTCTCTCTACCTTATTTTTACTCCACCAAACAAAGGATAAGAAATATATAGAACTGAGGTACCAGCAGATAGGGATTTCTTAAAAAGGGAAAAAAACTTTATTTGATGCTATTCATTTGACGAAATTTTAAGAGGGTTAAGAATTAGTCTTCATTAATTGTTCTATACACGAACCAAAATCGTAGCATCTCAATTTATTCTCAGTTCATTTAGTTTTGGCCGATGTTACCCGCCATGTGCAGGGTAATGAATTCTGTGTCTTACAAAATACCAAAACCTTCTTATATAATGGTGTTCACTGTTCACTAAGAAAGAACTTTTTTTTTTTTTGGGTTACAGAAAGAATATGTTTTACTACCAAAAGTTTTGTTAATTTTAATTCTTAAGGAATTATTTTGCCATCCAGTTTTTACACACACAAACCAGCCCAAAAGGTTATTAAAAATATTCTTTGGTACAACTGAACGGGAAGAAAGACAATGACCTAACAAATAAAACTCACATGACACCAGTCAAAAGGAGAGAATTCAATTCTAATGATGAGAGACTTAAATAATTGAGTTATATTATATTGTTCATTATTTTCTTTTTTAAATATTTTTTTACGTCTCACTTTTTCTTTTTATCTGTTTTTACCACATCATTCATTTTACTTTATACTCATTTTTCTACTTTTCCTATTTCTCTTGTGCTGTAACTTGTAAGAAAAATTGTATAAATTTAAAGTAGAAATATAATTTCTCTAAATAATTTACAGAAGGTTTAGGTAATAGTTCAAATTATATATTTTGAGCTCATTTTCTCTTAAAAGGAAAAAAAAAAGGCTAAATAGAATTTTAACAAAAGTAGTTTTTTTTTAAAAAAAACTTTTTTTCATGTCAAAAGCTTTGAAAAAAAAAGAATTCTTAAGAAACTTAATCTTAGGATTTCATGACTTTTAATTTTTCTTTTTTTCTTAAATCTCAGTATTCAAAACACACTACTTATTAAAAAATAACTTAAAAATATTTTTAAAATTTAAAAAATTATGAAATTATCAAATAATTCTAATTTTAAATTTAAAATTCATACTTTTATGTTTAATTTTTAAATAGTTTTTAAAGTCTAAAAAAAGTAGGTCAAATGCTACCTTAATATTTTCCTACACCGTCTCCCCATTAGTTGTCAACAAAAGTACTATAGATTCCTATACATATTTCATTAAGGAAATTGGTAGCCAATTAATATTTTTTTTTTAGAAAACAAAACACTAGTGAACAAAAAAAAAATGCAAGGTTTACTATTCTTTTCAAATTTAAATACGATCACCTTCAGGGAAAAAAATGAGTGATAAGCATGGTCAAGCTCATAGCTGACTCCTAGCGATAAGGCCTCCATAAAGAATTGTTTATGTTCAATCTTGTTTTTACTGGATAAGTCTATATATAAAGATAATATATTATAATTGATCCACAACAAGTCAACAATCAACCCCCCCCCCGCCCCCCCCCCCGTCCGACTTCTTTCCATTTACTTTGTCCTGGCATGCGTACTAGAATCACGATCCTTTATAAAGTTTTCAACTAGTAGGTTAAGCTTTTAAATTATGTATCTGTTATAATATAATGCTCAAGGTACAAATTTAAACAGTGTTAAATATTAGATTGTAACTGCATTAGAACATACCAGTTATAGTAAGAGGATTTTATCTATAAAATCAAATATTACATTAATCAAATTTCGTTTTATGGAAGATTAATTTATTGGCATTCAAAAGCTTTTTTTTTCTTTTGTTTGATAAGCAAAAGAAATTTATTATTGTGTCGAATATAAGGAATACTCAAACCCAGTACATCATGATAACATATCTATTCTCCAATTGTAAAGATAGCAGTAACCCCAAAACAACCAATTGTCAGCACCCAAGTAACCACTTACAGGGTGCTAGGTCAGCATAAGAACGAAATAAGAAGAAATAGAGGAGTGCTAGCAACACACTCTCTAATACACTCTTTCTAACAAACATTATTATTTGTTGAAATTTACTAAAACTACAAAATAATGAGAGAGAGTCATCAAAGAAGATATGAGACCTACAAATTTTTGTAATTTTCAAAAAATTTAACGAATAAAAAAATGTGTTCAAAAAAGTGTGTCAAAGAGTATATCACTAGCATTTCTCAAAGAAACAAATATCACTACTTGACATTTAAACCAAAGTACACGTGACTGAAAACCGAGGAACAGCCAAACACATAGCAATAAAATGTAAAACAATGACCAGTTAAGTAATTGCAACAAGGTAAAATTATCTATAATACTAGTTTTTTAGATTGGATCTTTCTTGCCTTTCCTAACACATCACTAACGCCTTCTTCGATAAGATTACTTATAGGTGTTGTTCCCTTTCTACTACTTTATTAATTAAAAAAATGTCAGATTAATCTCCATTACAAGAGCTAGGTGTGTCATCCAATAACCACTAGGGTAGGCCTAATGAGGGGAGGTTAAGGTAGTATGCATGAGGTCATAGGTTTTAACTTCAATACAACCATTGTACATAAAAAAAAGGTGTGTCATCCAATGGTTTCCTCTCTTAATATAATTAAGTCATTAAGTATTTTCATGAATATAATATGTTTTTCAACTCCCAATATGATATCATTTATTTATATATAAATAATTCTAAAACCTACTAATGTTGGCCTAATTGTGGGAGATTTTGATAGTTTGCACGAGATCTTAAATTCTAATCTCAGTATTGTTATTGTACACCAAAACAAATATATGAATAATTCTAAATCCTCCTACAATATCATTTTATTAATGTTCCTATTGTTTTTTGTATGGTAAATATTGAATGTGCTTTGTATTTATAAGAGATTAAATGCATTTACTTTTTTATTTAATACTTTCTTTATAAGATAAGAAGCAGATTTATAAAAAGATAAAACATTACTCTTTATATATTTATGCTCTTTTTTATATATATACTTGTTTTCCAAGACTAGAATGATTGTTTTCAGTTAAGAAAGATTTATGTAAAGATCAACCAATATATTCTTTTAAAATTTTCCTATGTTATTAGAGATTTAAATTTAATATTTCATACCAATTTAAATATTCAAAACTTATAATATAAGGTTTGAGTCTTCTGTATGAAAAAAAAACTGCTGAGAGAGTTAATTTATATCATGCTACGATACAAATTAAGTTAATTAAGAAAATTGAAATTGGGTCTTATATTTACACATAAATTACTATTATTTAATTATTTATTAAGGTTTATATTTTATAAGATATATAATATGGCCTATGTTAATTTAAAATTTTATGTAACTTAATTTTATATTATTTTAATATTTAATATACTATATATTAGTAGTATTAACAATATATATTTTATTATTATCATTTTAACCTTAATTTAACTAGAGTTGAACGTGAATAAACACTTTTACAATTTTAATAACCATTCTGATTTTAACTATATTGGTGGTGGAAATCAACTCTGCCGCCCTAATCATAAATCATAAATAAAAATCACATGACATTTCACTTGGTTATTTTTCTTAAATTAATTGCTGATGAATGATGAGGAGGAGGTCCCTCAATTATAGCTTTCTTCCCGTCAACTCCCAACATATGCTCATGGGGTCTGCTCTTACGTTGGCTCTCTGTCTCACAATTTATTTTTATATTCTAATCTTAAACCGATAATGCTATCGAGATAATCTTAAAGAATACAGATATAAGGCTATTATTTAGATTATAAATTTATATAGAAGTATTATTATTGTTATTTGTATTGTTTCCTTTTCCGCCGCCTTCTCCTTGGTCTGAAGGCCAGAATATATTAGTGCACTTTGCCTAGTTATTTGCATTTTTTTTTTCTTTTTTTTTAAGTTTGGGATGTAAAGATTGTCTTAAATAGAAAAAAAAAATCTTAAGGATTAAGATCTCACCTTCAATTTTTTAAATCTTTATTTTATAATAAAAACTAGTAGATGTACCCGTGTGATGCACAGAACAAATTATGAATTAGAAAGTAATATTTGATATTATTTTAAGGAGATTTAAATTTAAATTTTGAAAAGAATATCATGTTACAAAAATCAATATAACATGATAACAAAATTTGTTTTAGCTTGCCATGATTAAGTATAAACATGCTTCAAAGTAAAAAAAAAGAGTAAATTATGAAAAAAAGATGATACAAATAAATTAAGAATGCATTATTAAAGAAGTAGATGAAACAATAATGAAAACGATAGGGTATTACCAACATCTATACTGATACCAACTCATAACAAAAAAGATAAAATAATAGTTAAGACAATAGACAATCACTAAAAGGACATCACCAACAACATATATTTAAACTTTATAAACATGATTATCTTAATATATTTTTATTAAATACCAATATATATCATTCTTAACGTTATTTTAAATGAATTAAATATCCCCTTTTTTAAATTAATTATATTTTTATAATATGTCATAATTGATATGTTGAATTACCCTTTATGTTGCTAATCATAATAATCAAATTTTGAAAATTAAATATTATAGTTGATTTGAATTCTTTACTCCACCATTAATATATTAATATATCTCTTAATTTATTTTACATGATTTTTGTAATTAATATGCTGAATTACCTTTTATTTGCCAATCATAATAATGAATTTTGAAAGTTTAAATATTAGAGTACTCTACCATTAATGTGCCATTTAATATAAAGTCGATGATTTCTTCTTCTAATTAAATTACTTTACACTTTACTCTGTCATTAACATGTCACACCCATTATTAAGATATTTGCATGTCTTATATTTACATAATTTTATATATATTATGCTGGATTACCCTTTATTCTGTAAATCATAATAATCAAATTTTAAAATTTCAAATATTAGAGTTGATAATTTGTTTCCTTTTTTTATTAAATTACTTTTTCAAAATTCTTCAGAAGGTTTCTTGCTAAATGTAATAATTTTGTATGCAATTCTTTGAAAGGTTTCTGATGACTTCAAACAATTTGTGACAATTTTAAAATTCTTACAGACCAAATTAAAAAAATGATTAAATACCCAATTAAAAATTAATTTTAAAACCTATTTAAAAATTGGTAAATAATTCGTAAATAATCATATAATTTAAAACAATTAATATATTGTTTGTTTAAACTCCAGCTATACTTTGAATACTTTATCATCTTAATCTATTTTTATTAAAGACCAATATTATTATTCTTAACGTTGTTTTTAATAAATTAAATATTTTCTCTTTTAAATTAATGATTTTTTATAATCTATCTAATTAATATGTTGAATTATACTTTATTCTGCCAATCATAATAATTAAATTTGAAAGTTAAAATATTAGAATTAATTAAAATTTTTTACTCTGCCATTAATATATTAATATACCTCTTAATTTATTTTACATGATTTTCGTAATAAATATGCTAGATTACCCTTTATTCTATCAATCATAATAATCAAATTTCGAAAGTTAAAATATTAGAGTTGATTTGAATTCTTTACTCTGCTATTCATGTATCTTTTAACATATAAATTGATGATTATTTTTTCTTTCTAAATAAATTACTTTACACTTTACTGTACCATTAATATGGCACACTCATTGATAAAATATTTTACATAATTTTATATACATTGTTTTGAATTACCCTTTTTTCTATCAAAATATTTAATCAAACTTTGAAAGTTAAAATATTAGAGTTGATAATTTGTGTCCCTTTTTATTAAATTACTTTAGAAAAATTCTTTAGAAGGTTTCCTATTAAACGTAGTAATTTCGTATGCAATTCTTTACAAGGATTCTGACGACTTCAAATTGTCAAAAATCATTACAATTTAAATATAGGTTAAAAAACTTAGAGACTGATTTAAATTTTTTTAATCAAATATTTGATTAAAAAATAATTTCAAAATCTACTTTAAAATTTGTAAATAATTCGTAAATAATCACTATATATATAATGATATTTAAACATTATATATATAATGATTAAATATATATACATTATTAAATGATATTGAAAATGTTATATAATTTATTTTTTTAATCTTATATATATTATATTAAAAATTAATTTATTATTTCTTTAAGAATATTCTTATTTGTTTAAGAAAAAATATTTATTAATTCTTTAGAAACTCTACAAATTGATTTTAATTCATTCAATTTGTAGGGTTTCTAAAGCATTAATAAATATTTCTTTAAGAATAAGCCAATTATTTGATTTCAAATTATAATTTCAAATTGCAAATAATTATAAAATAATAGATTGTTGAAATTTAAAATTATCTCTCTCAGTCACTCTATATTTTAATGAGCAATATCTTTATTTATTTATTTATTTGTTCATATTCAAATTTGATTCGAATTCATTTAAATTTATTTATTTAATTATAATTAGCTAATAATTTGGATGTTTATTTATTATATCATTCAATATTTTCATATAATTATTATATTTGTTTAAATTTATATATTCTACTTAGGACTTATTGGTTAGATAGCAATATTATTAATTAATTTCAAATTTCAAATATTTATTAGTAATAGATTGTTCAGATTTGAATATAAATAATTAGAATATAAAAATTAGAATTATATTATTATTAGTATATTAATCTATTATTATATATTGTGTAAATAAAAGTAATTTATTTGTTTAATCTGTTATATATTATATTAAAAAACTAATTTAGTATATTCTTATTTATTTAAGAAAAAATATTTATTAATGCTTTAGAAACCCTATAAATTGATTCAAATTCATTTAATTTGAAGGGTTTCTAAAGCATTAATAAATATTTTTTCTTAAATAAATAAGAATATTCTTAAAGAAATAATAAATTATTATTTTTAACATAATGTATAACAAATTAAAAAATATTAAATTACTATTATTTATATTATATATAATAGTTTAATATACTAATAATTGGTTAATTATAATAATTTATATTCAAATTATTTCTATTCAAATTCGAACAATATATTACTAATATTATTTGAAATACAAAATTATAATTTGAAATCAAATAATTGGCTAATTCTAATCAATAAACATCAAAACCCTAATCTCGCCAATTAATACACCAAAAACTTTAATGTCACCTATAAATACTTAGAAACCCTACAAAACCTTACCTTTATATATATGAAGATTTTAAATTATAATTTGAAATCAAATAATTGGCTGATTCTAATCAATAAACATTAGAAACCCTAATCTCACCAATTAATGCACCAAAAACCCTAATGTAGCTCATAAATACTTCAGAAACCCTACAAAACCCAACTTTTGTATATATAAAGATTTAAGAAAAAATTTTATTAGTGCTTCAAAAACCCTACAAATTGATTCAAATCCATTCAATTTGTTAGGCTTCTTAGGCATTAATAAATATTTCTTCAAGAATCAGTCAATTATTGGATTTCAAATAATAATTTCAAATTTCAAATAATTGTAAAATAAAAGATTGTTCAAATTTAAAATTATCTCTCATTCAATTTATGTTTTGATGAGCAGTATCCTTATTTATTTGTTTATTTATTCAAACTCAAATTTGATTCGAATTTATGTAAATTTATTTATTCAATTCTAATTAGCTAATAATGTGGACGTTTATTTATTATATCATTAAATATTTTCAAATAATTATTATATCTGTTTATTTTTATATATTCTACTTAGGATTTATTAAGTAGAATTAGCCAATTATTTGATTTCAAATTATAATTTTAAATTTCAAATATTTATTAGTAATAGATTGTTTGGATTTAAATAGAAATAATTTGAATATAAATGATTAGAATCAGCCAATTATTAGTATATTAATCTATTATTATATATTATATAAAGAAAAGTAATTTATTTGTTTAATCTGTTATACATTATATTAACAAACTAATTTATTATTTTTTTAAAAATATTCTTAGTTATTTAAGAAATAAATATTTATTAATGCTTTAGAAACCCTACAAATTGATTCAAATTCATTCAATTTGTAGAGTTTCTAAAGCATTAATAAATATTTCTTCTCATATAATATGAATATTCTTAACGAAATAATAAATTAGTTTTTTAATATAATATATAACAGATTAAACAAATATTAAATTACTTTTATTTACATAATATATAATATATTAATATACTAATAATTGGTTGATTCTAATCATTTATATTCAAATTCAAACAATCTATTACTACTAATTATTGAAATTTAAATTATAATTTGAAATCAAATAATTGGATTGATTCTAATCAATAAACATCAAAAACTTCTAATGTCGCCAATTAATGTACCAAAAACCTTAATATCGCTCAAATGTTTCAGAAACCCTACAAAACCTTACTTTTATATATATTAAGATATATCAAGATATATGATATTAATAAAATTTATTAAATGACTAAAATCTCATTTAGTGATAATATCACGAGAGAAGATCTATTCCCGTTTAGGATAAGAGAAATTGTCTACAATAATAACAAACTTAAGACTTTAGTAATAATTTGTAATAGCAATTTTTTATCAAAAAAAATTAATAGCAATTATATATGATTTAATAATAAAAGACCGTCCAAAGTTACCAATGTGATCGATCTTAGAATGTAGAGTCTTAGTAATTGAGTGAATCTCTAACCTTGCTATCACTGTACTGTCTTTGTTTTAAAGTTAACAAATTAATTCTCATAATTTTTTAATAAAAAAAACATTTTGATATAAATATATAATTTAGATTAATTTCATCCCACGTCTTAAATTTAATCACACTTAAGGATTTAAAATTTATCTCACCAAAATTGGTTATATTAAACTCTAGACCAAACAGGTTATTCAGTCCTGACCCAGCTATCAGTACTATTTGTTCCAATGAAGGCCACCATATGTTTATGGGCCATGCCCCTACATGTGACAAATCAAGTTTCAATCCGGCCGGGGTATCCATTTGACTATTTTTGCACTCCTCTCTCTTTCCACATATTAATACAAATACTTCAGTGTATTTATAATATGCCTGAAAATGGAGCGGGGCTTGGATGCGTGATGCTCTTTTCTTTTTCCAATTTCCTTATTATTTTGAATAAAACGGATAAGTGTTTTTTTTTTTTTTCTTGGTTAGGCTTTGCCTATATTTTAAGATGTTGAAATTGACAATTTTTTTTTTAAAGATTACATATATCCTCTACTGAGAAACAATTCTAGGCAATTCTGTTTGAGGTGAACAAGACTATTATAGACAATAAAACTTGTTTTTTTTTTTCTGAATATTTAATACAGTTACATATTCAAGACTTGAACTCGAGACTACTGGTTAAGCTAAAATAATACCATGACAGTTAATCCATGTTGATGGTGCTTGAAATTGTCAATTGATTCTTATTTAGATGTAATTTGCCAGAGGTACTTATATTACTACTATTTTAGTTTATGCAATGTATAGCATAATTGTTTATTTTCCATAATTTAAACTTTTAATAAATAAACACTTTTAATTATATAAATTATATTATAATTGAAATTCATAATAAATAAATATTTTTAAACATAGAAACTATTTTTTAGATTTATAATAAATAATTTATATTGTGATATAAAGTTATTTTTAACTGTTGAATTTCTTTTAAAAAATTTTAAAATTCACTTTCGAAATAAGGATGAAAAGAATAAATTGAAAGAAATAGAGTGAATCATCAATTTAGTCCTCTAAATTGTAATGGTTGGTCAACTTAGTCCCTAAAATTAATAGAACAGCAAATGGTCACTAAAATTATACATTATTAAACAATTTAGTCCTTAAATTGTAATGAATGCTCAAATTAGTCCCTAAAATAAATAAAATGACAAAACAGACCTTAAAGTCGTAATGGTTGGTCAAATTAGTCCTTAAAATTAAAAAGGCTTAATTGCAATTTTGTCTTCTAACTTTAAAAATTTCACGAATTATGTCCCTAAAGTTTTTTTTTGCGCATTTTGACCTAAATATACATAATTTCGCAAGTTTTATCCTAACATTAATTGATCGTCCATGATATGGTGGTGTTGACCACTGACGTAGCAATACACGTGACACAAGTGATCAATCAATTTGGTCCAAAAAATTAATAAAATACTAAAATGGTCCTTGAAATTATACATTATTAGTCAATTTAGTCCCTAAAATTATAATAGACAGTCAAATTTGTCCATAAAAAAAATAAAATGAAAAATAGTCCCTAAAATTGAAAATAATCAATCAATTTAATATGTGAAATTGTAATGTTTTTGCCTCCTAACTCTTAAAATTTTGTGAATTTTACCCCTAAATTTTTTTTCACCATTTTGACCCTAAGTTTATATAATTTTACAAATTTTGTCCTAATATTAGTTGACCAAGGATTAATTGCATTTTTTGTCCAATACTCGTACAAATTCATGCATTTTGCTCCTAAAGTACAATTAAGCCTTTAGAAAATGATAAAAGTGTTAAAGGTGGGATTTCAACCCTTGACCCCTTCCTTATCCACAACCACCAAAATCATTAAGTTATTTGCCTTTAATTTATATATATAAAAAATATATTACATATACAATTTATGCATTTGTTAATTGTACTTTTAATTTTTCAAGTGTATGTTTAAATTTATTGTATGAAAAAATATTAAAATTTATGATGATAATTATTTATTAATATTTTATTTAATTATACAAATTTATAAATTATACAAATTTATTTATCTAGTTATATGAATTATTTATTAGTTAAATTATACTATATCTTATAAAATTATTTATTAAATATTTTTATTTTTGAATAACTACCCTACACATAAAAAAGGTGGAAGATGTATAAATAATAAATATTTTTATATAATTTAATAAATAAATTTCTATAATTTATAAATTTATATAATTTAAATAAAAATATTTAATAGATAAATTTATCTTCTTAACTTTTAATATTTTTTCATACAATAAATTTAAACATACACTTGAAAAATTAAAAGTGTAATTAACAAATGCAGAAATGATATATAATATATTTTATATATATATAAACTAAACAAGTTAAATGACTTAGTGGCTTTGGTGGTTCAAGAAAAGGAAGGGGTCAAGGGTTTAAATCCCACCAAACAAAAAGTACAATTAATCATTGGTCAACTAATGTTAGGATAAAATTTTCAAAATTATATAAGTTTAGGGTTAAAATGCGCAAGAAAGACTTCATGAGCAAAATTTGCAAAATTTTAAAAGTTAACAAGCAAAAAGTGTAATTAAGTTTTTTTTAATTTTGGGGACCAATTTGATCTACAATTACAATTTCATGGACTAGATTGATTGATAATTTTCAATTTCAGATATCATTTTTCTATTTTATTTATTTGAGAGACTAATTTGATCATTCATTACAATAATTTTAGTGACTAAATTGACTGATAATGTACTCTTTAAAGACCATTTTAACATTTATTAATTTAGGGACCAATGTGATGAATCATTATAATTTCAAGAACTAAATTAATGATTTACTCAAAGAAATAAGAGGTTAAGAAAAAACCATAAAAACACTCTTGTTGAAAAAAAAAAAACTTCTAAAAGCACTCTCATTGAAGAATAACTCTTGAAAACGTTCTCATTCAGTGTAACAATTCTAATTTATATAGAAAGATGATTATTTGACATATGTAAAATAACTAGTTTTTGCACCGATGCAATGCACTATATTTTTAAATGCACAAATTTTAAATTTGAAATTGAAAAGACAAAAATGAGTTTACTATCATTGAATAATAAATAAATACATCATCGTATCTTTTAGAATATATCTTTGTAAATTATGTTTTTAGTTCATGTGCAGCGAGTATTATCATCATCACATATCAAAATTTTCAATCCGCATCAATATTTAACTCTTGAAACTACAACATACAATTGTCCATATGTAAAAATTGGTCTTGGCAATGCAATCATGTTTGACCTTGACTTTTGTTAATTGTCATAGCAAATGATACACATCATGGGAATTGTGATGCTGGAACTTCAAAGGAGTTAAATGATCAAATTAAATCAAATTCATCTGAGGAATGTAAATTTTGTTTTCAACATGGTTGTCAATCACCTCCCTTACACCAAAAACATTAACACTCAACTCCTTAACAACTTTTACATCAACTTTCCATATTGTGTCACAGGATACAATTTATATTCACTTAAATATTTGCTACATATAAAAACAATATTACATATTAGATTTAAATTCATATCTATGATATGTACTATAAGAAATTCTTAAAAATAAATCAATATATATTAGATCCCAAATATGTGTAGAAACATGATAATATAAAAATACAAATATTTGAAATCGAGAAATAAATACGATAGAAAAACATTAATCTTTATGTGATATAAATATTTACTTGTGTAACTACAATAAATTTTTATGTAAAATTTTTAATTTTATGTGATATATATTTGCCTCTCGTAATTTAGATAATAATAAGTTTTATGTATAATTTTTATCTTTGTGTGATATAAATATTTACCTATACGATCATTTAGATATTAATATACTTTATATAAAATCTTCATTTCTATATAATATTTATTCTTATCATTTTAATTTATGTATATTACTATGCTTTTATGTAGACTTTTATTTCATTGTAATATATATTTATTCTTATGATTTTGATATTTCATACGCTTATAATATTAAGTATACATTTTTATGATATAATAATCACTATATTTTAGATATTAAAAAACTTTCATGAATAGTTTATAACAATCATATGATTTATATACTCATTCTTGTTATTTAAATAATGATATATTCTGATGTATGACTTTTCATCTCCATATGATATAGTTAATCATGAGAATGAAAATATTTTAAAAAAAATTACATCTAGAATAAGTATACTCACGAATTAGTTATTAGTTATTACAGATATGTTAAATCTCATCTAACACTCCAACTTTCCATTCTTGTTGAGACCTATATGATATCTATTACCATCCAAATATAAAATATCTTTTATCATTTATAATTTATAAAACCCAAATATGAAACACCTTTCACATTTATTGTCTCATATAAATAGATGATAGCTCCTATTAGCAAGACATATTTTTGTTCCTCCAATACATTAATTTAGATTATCCTATTTGTGTGATTAATATAATATATTTTTGTATCCTATCATTTTACATTTTATTTTGTTTTGTGAAGCGTTTAATCAAATTAGATTTTCATAAAAGACTAATAAATTTTTAAAAAAGATGCAAACTATAATAATTTAAATTTGATTGGCTTAAATCAACACTTTTATATTAAATTAGAATTCATTATTATACAAATTAATTTTATCATATTCATAAAAAAGCATACATATCATTCTTAAGTTTCTTAAATTTTTATTTCTAACATTTTACAAAAATAAAAATATTCATAGTATTACATGAGATATCTAATTTATATTTTAAATAAATCATTTATATAATATTATAAAATTAATTAAATTAAATCCATTGTTTTTTGTTTCATTAAAAACTTAATTCATAGCCATTACGTTGTTCATCTAATAATGCACGGTATATTGTACCTTTTTCTTTTAGATCTGTTAATATATTAAAAAAATTGTGTAAATTTGTTATAAAAAAATGCTGAAAAAAAGCAAAGAGTAAAAATTCTTTTATTCCTTCTCATATTATATAATAATAATAATAAAAGATAGTAGGTAATCTTTTATTGTCACAAACTCAATAAAATAATAAAAGCAAATATAACAACCCATTTGAAGAGCAATAGAAAACAATAAAATGTTAGAGTGCTGATGAATAGTAGAAAACAGTGCTCAAAATTTTAGTTGGTTGTATATATATAGATAAATTGTAATAAAAATTTATGTTGAAAGATTTTTATACTAATATTAAATAGAATAATTGTACAAAGTGAATTATATTTTTATAGAGATATTTAAATTATATTACAGTTCTTTAATTTTAAAAATTATACTCTCTTTTATTAATTAGAAGATAGGATGTGTTAATTATATTTTAATATAATTTAATAAAAATTAACATCTTAACAATAGTAAATAATGATGAACAAGTTTTTCTAATGACATTTTTTAGTCTTTATAACTTTTAATGTTATCAACTAAATTTAAATATTTTATTATCAATATTAGAAATTTAGAAAATAAAATGAAGTTTTAAACACCCTCACTATGGGTTTTGAAACTTAGCTTGTGTTTGTCTAATTTCAATTAATTTATATATTATTTAATTATTATTTTATTAAAATTTAGATGTTTGGTAAATAAGCTTCTAAAATCTTCATTTTTTTTTTAATTCTTAAAGTATGTAAATAACTAATAAGAGTTTAAATCTAGCATGATTGTGTTAAGAGTGTCAAAACAAGAAAAATTAACTTTAAGAATTGTGTTCACGTTAAAATAGGCTAAAATATATTATCTTTGTTCCTTTATATAAAAAATAAATGAGAATATTTTTTTGGTCTCAATTATAAGAAATATAGACCCACTTTTAAATGTATTAATTGCTAACTTTCTTTCATACCCTTAATTTGTTGTTAAATTTATTAATGAGACATTCACTCATTTTTCACGAAAGTGGATGTATTTATTGGACTATTAACAATATAAGTCACGCTCATTGGTTAAAAAGAATTATCCTTTGAATTACGAATAATGTCATTAAATATAACTACTACTTAAACCATTTAATTTTGCGGTTAGGAAAAAAAATTAAATTTATGATATTATTAATTAAAATCAACTAATTTAACTACTTTTGTTGGTATTTAAAAATTAAGTATTTGTTTCTTGTATATAGGACCGAAGATAGTATTTTATATTAATATCTCAAGACAAAAGGTATAATCAAGGCTGGCCTTATTGTCTAAAGGAGCGATGGCCTAAGGCTCAAAGCTAGAAGAGGGCCCAAAAAATTTTTAAAAGTCAATATAATTGTGCAGATTTTTTTTTATATTATTTTGTGTTATTTTTATAAATATATTGAAATTATTGTCTTGTTTTATATTTCCTTTTATTGAAATTAAAATGTGATATGTAATTAGAAAGTATCTTTTCTTGGTTGTTATTTTTTTTTATGTATTACATTCATAAATTCATGTTAAATGAATTTTCAACTGATTGTGACATATCAACATCTAATGGATGTGATAATAGACTTAAAGTGTTTGCTTTTTTAACAAGATAAAAAACACAAACCAAAACTCAGATTATAAAGGAATTAAAACCAAAAGTTAGCATATTAATAACGAACAAAAATATATGTAAGCTTTAATATGAAATAATGATATTTTATCGATGATAAACGATAGGGACAAAGCTAAAACATTCTCTCCAAGGGTGCCAAATATAAAAATTAAATTAAATTATAATTTTAAAATCAATATATTAAATTTAACCAACAATTAAAAAATTCACAATAATTGACCACATATCAAGAAAATCAAAAACATATAAATTAAACAACAGATACAAGATTATAACATTGTAGTGGAAAAAAAGAAATTTAGTTTTTAAAGTTCATGGTAGCAATTCTAATAATAAGAAATCTTTATTATATTTAGATATCGTGTTTAAAGTTTTAAAACTATAATTAACCTTGAAATTTTGTTAAAGAAAAATTAAATTTTTAAACTGAGAATAAGAAAAATAATACATTCTATGCTTCAAACAATAAAATAACATTCCTTCAATTTTTTTGTTAAGAAACATTTGGGAAAAAAATAGAGAAGCCTTAAAAAGTTATTAGAAATGATCGTTGTATATCTTTTGAAAGGTGTATTTATCTTGAGTGTAAGAAGATAGAAAGAGGAGAGAGAGAGAGAGAGAGAGAGAGAGAGAGAGAGAGAGAGAGAGAATATGAGATGTAATAGATGTGATGAAAAAGGAAGAGATAAAAAGAAAGAAAAGAAAATAGAGAAAGAGTTATAAGAAATATAATTGTATAAAATCATTATTAAAAAATTATATATACATATTGTATGTTATGTTATGTTATTTTTTTCTTTTTCTTTTAGAGGTAACCTTATATATAAATATTTGCGTGTGTAATTTTTTTGGGGAACGTAAATTGAATGATAAACTATAACAAAAGAGTAAATTGAATGAAAATGTGATACATCTTTTTGAGATTTATTAAAATTATATTATTCTCTTAATGTAATAAAACAAATAATTTTTAATGAAATTAAGTGTCTATTTTTTTATGCAATATGTACATTTTTGAATACTTATAAATAAAGGGCCTTAACTAATGTTTCGTTCTAGACCCATAAAATATCAGGACTAGCCCTGAGTATAATTACAAGAAAAATGCAATTTATCATATTATAGTCTTACATAAGTAACTATGTTAAATATTTAGAGAAAGAATATTGTCACCTATAATAATCATACTTAGCTCGATCAAAATTATCTTCCGTAAAATATACATCTAGTCTGTAAAATAATAATAATAATAATAATAATGTAATCGTGAAAATAACATGATAAGTCATGTTTAATTAAGAATAATTTAAAATCAGTAAATCACACGACACGGATGAGGTGCCTCATCAAAAGTTACTTGGACAGCTTGTTGAGATGCTGATGGTGGAATGGACGTGACAGACACCACCTACTGCTCCGTTTGCTACTACTACCTCTTCCTGAGAGATGGTTGGTTAATCTTTTTGCCGGAGATTTCAAACTAGCGTATCCCATACAGACATTCCTTCAAATGTGGAAATTGGAATGTTTGAGACTCAGACACAGTCACATAAATTGTATCTAAAAACTTTAAAGTATTCGGTGTCTGCCATATACACTATCAGATTTGGATTACATATATTCCAGAATATGCCTCGGATCTTCCTTTTGCACTTACTGATCAGATATGGGCAAAAAGGAATCAGCAATCTATAGGAATGGGATATGGATTGACACGAATCCTCTTTATTGAAATTTAACGTAAGAGTGTAAATTCATTCATAATTTTTAAATATTATTTTATAGTATTTTTATAAAATAAATTAAATAATTTTAATGGCTAAGATTTCATTTAGTAAGTATGTCACTGGAGATAATCTGAATCCAGATATTGGCCTTGTGATGGTGCGGGCATGGTTCGGTTCCTTGTATAGCATAAGAGAGTGAGTTCTTTGTCTTTTGATCAACTTGAAGGAATGAGAGCAGATAATTTAATTATATGGTTGAAGTGAAAATGAGGGGAAAGAAATTGTTTAGACAAAAATAAGAAAAAATTATAGTGGTTCCATAAATTTGTCATGTGCATAGTCCCCATATATTTGTATCTCTTTTTACATGATTTGTTTTCTCCCCCCTCACAATTTGTATGCAATGTATTATTATGGTATACAACATGTCATTGTGATTTCTTTTTTTATGTTCTATTCTAGACTAGAAAAATGGGCGAACAATCTTTGGTTCGGCAAGGAAAATATATATTTAACTTTAAACATTACTTTTAAAATTAAAAATAATATTGAAAAATATTTAAATTTGTGAATTGTAAATTTACGATTATGAAAAATTTTGACATAATAAAAAATTATGATTGATCAAATTTAAACAATAATATTTAAAATATATATATATATAAATTATGAAAAGTTAGATAGTTCATGATGTAGAAAAAGTCACATGGTATATTTAGAATGAAGGTATATTATCAAACTTAGAATTTAATTCACAAGGTTGATTATTATAATCTATTTCATTTAACAGTTTTTTCAATCAATAATAAATTTAACTAGTGTGATAAATAAGGTAGTTAATCATACCTAAAATAATGTCTTAAAATTATTGTAATTTTATTTCTTAAGATTTTTGGGTAAAAACTACTTATTAACTAAATTGTTGTAATTGATTTTGTTTAGGGACCCAATTATAAATTTCTTAAGATTTTTGGGTACAAAACTACAAAAATTTTGTAAAATCAAGGATCCAATTATAATTTTTTTTAGTTTGGGGACCTAATTAAAAATTTTCAAATGGTTCAAAGACCTATTAATTAATTTAACCTTTATTTTTTAAGAGAAAAATCTTTTCTCTTAATACTGCTCATTAACTAATTAATAACTTTTTTCAGATTTTTTTTGGTAAAACTAATATTAACAATTAATAATATTTTTGGAACCTAAACAAATACTTTAGTCATCTTTTGTTTGGGTCAGCCTTGCCTTCATGATTGCACTTCCATATGAAAGAGGTTTACATGCAAAAAGTACTTTAATACTCGAAGTGACATCAATTTTGAAGTGTATTATAGAATGTATAATAAGATTAACACAAGTATTTGTGAATGGGCAGCTAGAGTCCTTTCGAGATAATTTCTAATTGGAGAAATTTTATCCTTTTATATTAGGTATCCCGTAGATACAACTATGAGACTAACTTTTGGATAGAGAGTAGTAATAAAGTATTACTCTATTTAGAATTTGTTTTAGATCTGGTCTAACCTAGCTTTAGTTTGGTTCAATAGACTTCATCTTATCACAAACAAGAAGCCTAGCCCACTAGGTCCACAATGGTGTAATTAATGCAAGACTAGAAACTCCTAACGACCAAAGAATAATTTAAAGACTAACTATTTCGTCCGACAATGACTATTTTATCATAAGAAAGATGATTGTTTTATCTTGACTTATCTTATCAAAGGGAAGCCTATAAAAGGCATCATAACTCCACATTTCAGGTATAACTTCTACCTTGACCGCCTTATACCTCTGACCCTAATTGTTTTGAGCGTTGAAGTTATTGCAGGCGACCTCTACCTCCTACTTTCCAGCTAGGAGCTAGATGATTGGAGCAAACATTCAAAGACCAAATTAAAGGCTCATGAGAAACACGTGTTGCCTAACTCAGGCCAAACAAAACAAAATTACAACTCAATAATTCTATAAGAACTTTAATAATTCTATAATCCTAACTTCTATTCAAGTAAAATTCATCTTGAGGCACAATCCACTTCTGTTACAATCAATCAATGACACTATTAAATTTCTTTCTATTATTTTTGATACGAGAGATTTGATGAGGAAATAATTCTTTTATTGTCTTTTCAAAAGATATGTTAATTATTTAACAAGATTGAAATTTCTATCCGTTGGAATCATTCAGGCTCCTTGAATGCTATGGACCACGATTCAAGATTTCAACACGGAACATATTAAATGCACCAGTTGGTGGACCGTTTTACTTTGCCTTATGCCAATTGAGTTTTTAGAAGTTTGTTTTCTTGTCTATTATTTTTTCGGATCATATTATATGTAAGTAATTTATTGTACATCCATTAAGGTTTGGTTCCCTCCCGCCCGATGTGACAATCAAAAAATAGAAGCATTGTTTCTTTATTATTTTGGTCCAGAAATAGAAACATTGTTCATTTATCTTTTGTAGTGGTTGATACATAGATAAATTGTCCATTATCCCACATAAGAATTGTAAGATGAGTACTCCAGAGTCCAGTCACCATTAAAAAGCATATACCAGAAAAGGTAAAAGCCTTTGGGTAAAGTCTTTAAATTACAATCCTTCATTTCAATTTCCTGTCTTTGTAGTTCGTGCACAGTACACTAGAGGACAAAATCAGGAATAGGAATTTTTAGTTCTGTATCTGTAACCAATGATTAGGGAATTTTTAGTTTCTCTCTGACTTAGAAAGGTTGTTAATGAAATTGGTGAAGCCATTATTATTGAGTTTCTTCTGCTAAGTTTTCAGAGAGATTAGAAAAGGCAAAATCTTTATCAGGAGTTAGAAGCACACGGATGCCAAATTTGGATCGCGATTCAAAGAGTACTTTCTAATTTTGGGAGTTCCTTTTCTTGTTCTATTCTTTCTTTTCTTTATATTGACTATAAGATATTTATAATATGTTTGGTTCCGCGTCCGTATGGCAAAAGTGTGCTTAATTAACGTAAAAATTAGAGGCTAATTCAGAAGAAGTTTTACGTTAAATGAGAAAACGACGTGATTTTGAAACTGATGCAGATCTAATGCTTAATCAACGTAAAGCTCGAAGCTAACAATTTTTTTTTTATGTTAACCACATGTTTGGTTTGACGTCTGAGGGACAATAAATGTACATCAACTTGAAGCAACTCAATGTGTGTTTGGGTGAATGTTGATAAAATTGATTTTGAAGTAATGTGATTTATGTTTGAATGTTTTTACTCTAAAAACAAGTTAATAGTCAAATTCAGTATAAATTTTTTGATCCAACGTAAAAACTACCTAAAGTTGTTTTAACCTAAAATCAATTTTAAAGCCAAAATCAATTTTTCAACATGAAACCAAACATGTAAATATTTATCTAAAATCACGTTAACTAGTACTTTAACGTGATTTTGGAAAATCAAACGTGAAACCAAACATCCACTCAATATTACTTCTATATTACTTGTCCTCTTTTGGTGTGAATTTGTAGGTTTATGTGCGTTCTAGATGCCGATCGAAACACACACTAAGTACAAGTTTGGTTACTTATCCAAGATCCACCTTTAGATGAGAATCACGTCAAAATTGATGTAAAAGCAACTAATTGTTGCTTCTACGTCAATGTTGTCTGAAGCAAATCCAAACACACGATAAATGAAAAAACGACGTGATTTCGCAAAGAAACTTAATTAATATGTAGTATGTTATTGTTAAAGACGAAAAGCAAGTGGAAGAGGGAAGATGAGAAAATATACAGGATATAATGCCTTAATGCAATGGAGGGTCTTGTAGCGTTCACTCCTATTTGCTAGTTTTGGTGTTTGATTTGGTCAATTATTCCTAAGGCACCTAAGGTAGTGTATTTATTTGCCTGCTTGAGTATTGACAACCTTATGATATAATAGACGAAAGGGGAGCTAATAACGAGTGTGTTTTGAGTGATTCTTACGAGTTGCGAGCATATACCAAGATAATTGGTACTTAAACTCTCCAGGCTTCTATTTTTTTTTGGTGGGTTTTTATGAGTTGGGATTTGAAAGATGGTTACATTCATACCGTGGTAAGGGAGTAAAGTCACCATTCCCTGGCTAAAATTTAAAAGACATGGAAACGCGTGATCCTTTTTCATTTTGTCTTTTGTTAGGCCATTGCCAACACGTCATCTTGAGTTTCTAAGACATTGGTGTATTCCTTGCTTTGAGAAACTTTAAACAGTCAATGAATGGTTCTAAAATAATCACTCATTGTAGGATGATTTAAGAAACGATACATGTATACTATGTATTTAACATTTATCCATGTCAGTCGGGAGTTTCTCAGAGGCCTTTCTTTCCCTTGCAAACTAATCTAAGCTCTGTTACTGTAATCAAAAAGTAAAAGGATATGTAGAGCATCAAAGGTATGAATAACAGTGCATAAGACTAATTCAAGTTAGTAGCACCGATATTTCACATCAATTTTTTTGGGTTGTGGTACACATTGGAGAAGAGGATGGGTGTGGCAGCACAAATATTATAGGTGAGGAAGCTCTTAATTCCTGATTTTGGCATATGATGAATCCTTATGTTAGATCCTAAGTTCAAAACCTGTAAGTCTGCAACGATGCCTATTTCCTCTCGGAAGGGAATTAAATAATTAAGAAAATGAGTGTGTAGGCATGTCTGCTCCGGAATTTTCAGAACTATTACGTTTTCCTTATGAGGATTAAAGATTCATCCAAAAATTTATTGAGAAAAATCCAGGCGTCTGTACCTAATAACTTCATGTTCACTCATTTTCTAATATCTTGTTTCAATTTCAATCCACACATTAAGGCATTCTTTGCTAATAGAGTTTTTTTTTTTTTTTTTGATAAGCTAAAATTAACATTAATAAAGGGAAAAATACTTGAGATGAAGCACAAGATGTGCCCAAGTCAAGTCCCACAAAAGAGTTTGTTTCATACAAAAATGCTCACATACGAGAAGCACAAAACCCCTGCTACCAAAATGCATATCCATCTAAAACACGAGTGGCCCCCAATAGTTACATGAGATTGCACTTACCACAAAAAGAAACAATAGCGGAAAGTGTCAGGTAGCCCATGACCAACCGCAGATCTTATTAGTGACAACATAACCCAATTAGAAATTACAAGTAAGGCTACCAACTTGCTAAGAAAACTGGGCCAATGTCGAATCTGGTATCACAGAACGCGATATAATCACAGCACTGCAGCCTTGTCTCAATATTAAAGCTCCATTGGGATGCTAGCATATTTCAAATTAAATTGAGGATACACACCAAGCAGCAGCCAATAACTAGAGTAACTCACATAATACTAAATTCAGGGTGGATAGTCTTGAAGTAGCAGACAGTTGTGCTTGGGCATACTGATGTATTAAGAACACCTTTACCTCAGTCAACTTCCAGAAGCTAATTGATCACAATGCGCTTAGCTAGCAACATTAAGAAACACGACTTAAATGGCTTGTGCACCAATTAGAAAACTGACGACCAATAACTCCCCTCCCCTTCCACTGGCCAACATCAAGATCTAAAGTGCTGTAGATAATGGTCAATTCCATCATATGGTATAGCAGCAGATAAACACCAAGCCAAGCATAAATAGAAAGACCAAAGCTGATAAGATTTTGGGCTAGAAATAAGCAAGTGATCTGAATTCTCCATCTTAATTCCTTCCACCGCTAAGAGAAAAAGGTGCAAAGCTTCCTCCTGTTATATGTACACCAGCAACAAATTAACAAAGCTTCATGTGACAGAGATAAGGATTGTTAAAAAATCCTCCTTGTTGTATAACATATCAGCAACAAAAATCCTCCTTGTTATCCATATGGAGCAGCATATTACATCCAAAACATGTTAAAAGCCTGTGCACAAATTGTTACCCCATACCAAGTGTTTGCCTCCAAACAGTTATATCTCTTTATGCACTCCAATATATTATAGCACATTTCAGAAAATAAGGAACCAAACTGATTGGAGTGATTAGAGGGATCCGCGAGCCCAAGTACAACCGTACACCAAGAGAAAACGCTGGACACAGAGAGAAACACAATCTAATGGACCGGTGCACTAAAAAGTAACAGAAGTTCCCCTTATAACATGACCAAGACCCAACTTTAACAAGGTCTAAAATATTTACCAAGTCAGCAAGACCCTCTTGAAATAAGACGTTGTTACATACGCATCAACCAAATGGACCAAGTTACAGCATGCCAAATAATGCGACGGAAGTTAATAGAGTAAATATATAGAGCGGTGGGATTCGTGGGGCTTAAAACAGTATCTGTATGTTTGCTTGCTATCCATGATGTTCAATAAAGTTTCTTGAAGTCTACACCAGTTCTTAATTTGTGGAATAATAGTATTCTTTGTGGGAAATGAGATTTCATTTTCATATGAGAAGTTATGTTCTCATGAGGATGAACAGAAAATTGTGCATTTCCCAATTTCAATATTAATTAATCATTGTGTTTTATTATAATTCATGACTCAACTTTGAATGTTACAATATTCATCATTCATTATTCTTTCAAAATTCAATATTAACCCTCGAAACTTTAATAATGCGGTTGCATTATAACCTTCCTAACTTATGAGTTTCAACTTCTTAGTAGCAGATTGGGAACACATCAAAAAGAAAAAGGCAAATTTTGAAACCTTAAAATAAGAGCAATTGATTATATGACTAAATGTTTATGGGTTAGACTTTTTTATTATCTTTATTTAACATGCATATTTCATAATATGATTTTATTAAGTCTTTATTATGTCTACTGCAAAATTTGTTCTTATGAGGGCTTTGTCGTGTATGTACATAACGTTGTCAAAAATTGTCTTTTTATATCTATATTGGTGTGCTTACCCATTTGCACATTTTGATAATATTATAAGTATAATAGAAAGATTAAGTAGTCAAATTACTTGCTCATGTGCTTAATCCTGCACATTAATCATACAAATGGATCTTATTTTCCATTTCCAATTATAATAATCCAAACCTCATTCTAAGCTATATTATGAAAATCACATCCTATTATTACATTATTTTTGGGTTTTTGATTTGGGGATACGAGAGGTTACAAGAATTTTATTACGATTTATTTTTATTTTTAAAAAATACTTGATATGTTAGAAAGTGTTGAATGAAAGATAGTGGATGACATATTGGAGGATTTAATTTCAACATTCTTAGTTGAGTTTCAAGTTATACAATGTTTTAGTCAATTTTTTCTTATACATATATCACAATTTAATAACTAAAGAGATGTAATGCTTTGTTATCTCTTTGTTTTGGAACTTAATGGTAAGAGTGACTTGAAAAGACTAAATGGCCTACAAAGACAGGAGTTATGTATTTCTCTTTCATACTATACAATGTGTGTGTGTTCTCTTTGTAAGGATTTTTTTCTCCTCTCTCCATAAGAAAATTTTTATTCTTAATAATAAGTGCAAATTATTCAAAGTCAATTCAAAGGAATCTGAATGCAAACTTACTTGAACTATTTGGAGACTCATGCTATCATTTCAAATATTTTCTATTTTAGGTTTGTAATTACTCTTTCTATATTATTGCATATTTATAAAAAGTATTAGAATTGGAGGAGAAGATGGTTCTTTAAATATGTTTAGTATAGATATTGCTAATATTGAATATTACAGCAAATATGCATGATAATAGAGTTCAACGTTAAGAAAATACCATTAAAGTGGATGTCGTGGAAATATTAGAAAATAAAATTAAGGAAAAAATAAACAAAGGTACTCTTTAAGAATAAAGAATGAACAATCTTATGATTTTGAATTATCTCTTACGTTATTTCATTTTTTTTAGACAAATAAATTAGTTAAATAATATTTTTCTTCTTTTTATTTGCTTCAAACTATTGAATACTAAAATATTAATATTTTTGTAACTATAGGTTGATTATCTAATTATTTAAAAGATTTACCTAAATAAAAATATTTTATAATATAAATTTTATTTTATTTTATAAGATATTATTAGGTACCCGGCCGCACATGGGACGGATTTATATCCAGTTCTATTTAATGACCAGCATGGAGCATGGAGCATGGAGCCACAAAAATAAATATATGCGAGTTGAATCTGTTGGACATATACGTTGTATTGTCTTAGCAATTGCCAGTAGGTTTACCTGGAGTTCGGTCCTTTCACTTATCTTTCTTATGGAACCCAGTCAAACCGCGTTGGTGGCACCTTGGTGTATGTGAATAAGTAGGTGCTGCCGGCTGTGAAGGTGAAAAAAAAACAATTGGTTTGTCTTGTAAATTTGTGGTACTTTCAATGAAATTGTTTCTTAAACGCCAAGCCAGCAAGATGACGCTCCAACATGCTTGACCAAAAGTTTGAACCCTAACACCCAAACCATCACTTAAGCTACATGATATTCCGGACCAATCACAACTTTACTGTCGTCTCCATCGATCAATTATTCAATTTTGGCCTAAGAAAAGGAAAAAGCTGGTATTGAATTTCTCACATGACATCCTCCTCCTAGCTTCCTCATTTCAACTTGTTGTAGATATCAAGTTTCTGTTTTTTAAACCCTATATGATATCTTTCCACTTCATTTCTAACTGTATTTTTCTTTCCAGTTACCTTGTGGCTCATACATATTCCGGTGGAGAGACAAGTTAAGAAAGATTATTCCATGTGCACTTGTTCCAATCCAACACCACACTTTGTCCCTGAGTTGTTTTAGAAATCGAATATGTTGTATTTCTTTGGCTCTTGTGTGTTGTTTTTCTTTGTCTCTTGGTTATTTCGAAAACAGAAGGGTGCAGGGAAAAAACCTTTGTCAGACAACAATGCTCCTCAAATAAAGTATGATGTTTTTGTTAGCTTCAGGGGCGACGACAGCCGCCATGGGTTCCTTAGCCATTTGACTGAGGCTTTTGACATGAAGAAAATATATGCCTTTGTAGATGATAAATTTGAGAAGGGAGAAGAAATATGGCCATCGCTTGTTGGAGCAATTCAAAGATCCTTCATTTCGTTGATCATATTCTCACAAGGCTATGCTTCTTCGCGTTGGTGTTTAGAAGAACTTGTGACAATACTTGAATGCAAAGAGAAATATGGACGTATTGTAATCCCTATTTTCTATGATGTAGAACCCACACATGTACGACATCAATCGTCCCACACACACAAAAATGCATTTGCCAAGCATGGAAGAAAATATAAGACCAAGGTGCAGATCTGGAGAAATGCTATGAGCAAATCAGCTGATTTTTCAGGAATTGATGATTCATCAAAATTTCGGTAAGCTCTTTTTTTCCTATAAATCTTCAATATTTTCTAGCTTCTATATATTTATATGCTTATTTTCACAATTTGGTTTCTTAAATTGTAAAATAATCATGTAACCTTTTTATTTTTTTGAACTAGTACGTGGCCTTGGCTTTTATGTATACTAAGGGAAAGCTTTTAAAAAATAAAAAGTAAAATAAAAGAGAGAGTGTAGTGGATAGTTTAGAAAGTAGTTAAAGAGTAAAATAATGAATAATTTAGAGAGTAATTAAGAATATAGTAGTCCAATAAAAAATAAAAACCGAAAGAGGATATTCTCTTTTTTATAGTTATAAATACCAAATTATTTGTAAATATAATAATAAGTTGGTATACACTAAATTCTTCCATATAATTTATGGTTCTTATATAAATAATTATATTAAATATTTTATATAAATAATAATAAAATATTAATGTAAATGAAAGTAAAATATTTATTTTGACTATCAATTTATTAAAATATTTTTAATTAATTGTAAAAAAAATTATAAAAAAACAATATTTTATTTTTTTTATATTTTTCCTACTATATAATAATACAATATAAGAATAGCATAATAATATAATTTATAAATAATTATATAAAACGTGGAACAAACTATATAATTTTATAGTATTTAATAGTGTGTTAAAAATCTAAATAAAAAACTGAAAAAGAGTGGAACAACATAACAAAAACAAGAAAGAGAAGAGTTTTGAGCGAGAAAAGGTTTTATGGAGATATCACTTGTCCAACTAGGTATTGGTTTAATATATAGAGAGTTTAATTTTCATGCGATGTTAGTGAAATGATTTTTATATTATCAACTAATTAAAAATCATTCTAGGAAAGACTTTTAAAATAATTATTACAAAATTCAACAATCTTATCACTTATATCAATATATGATGGATGACAATATAAAAAATATTTACACTTTCAATATATTCTAATTAAATTCTTTAATATATAGTAAATATTTGAGAGTTTAATATATAGTAAATAGATAGATTGCTTTCAGCAAAATATATGCTTATTAGTTTGTTTTTATTTTACAAGATGCTCATTAGTTTTTTTTTCTTTTGAGGTTAAGATGCTTATTAGTTATTGCTTTCGCATATGTAATTTTAGTCAATGCCACTATGCTAAAATTCTGTCGGGACCATCATACTTTGTTGGTCCATTGAATTTAGTGGTTAAATTACAATTAAGTAATACATTTAAATATATTTTAATTTCTAAATGATAATTATTTTAAAAGATTTCTATATACATCTAACAAAGCCCTTTTATTTATTTTTAGCACTTGACGTGTTAAGTAATCCCCACTAAAATGGAAGAAAAAAATGAATGGCAATTTCCATCATGTATATGTTGACCAACCCCCCTCCCCCTTTCCCCAAACAAACTTTCAAATGGGTGAGATAATATTAACAAGTAACAACATTGATTTTAACACACTTTCTTTCTCTTTGTGTGTGTCGTACATAACTGATGCTAAGTTGGTTAAAGACATTGTCAACCTTGTGCTAACGAAGTTGGCTAAACCCCTGATCAACTCAAAGGGACTTGTCGGAATTAGTGAAAATATTGCAGATGTAGAATTATTGATACGCAACGAGCCAAAAGACCCCGTCTTATTGGAATTTGGGGTATGGGCGGTATCGGCAAGACAACTCTTGCAGAAGAAGTATTTAATAAACTACTGGTATGAATATGAAGGTTCTTATTTTCTAGCCAATGAAAGAGAACAATCAAGCAAACATGAAATAATTTCTTTGAAGAAAGAAATTTTTTCTTAATTATTGGGAGATGTGAAAATTGACACATCAAATTCATTGTCCAATGATATTATTAGAAAAATTGGTCGTACGAAGGTTCTTATTGTTCTTGATGATATGAATAATTCAGATCACCTAAAAAAATTATTGGGACCTCTGGATAATTTTGGATCAGGTAGTAGAATAATTGTAACTAGAGATGAGCAAGTAATTAATGCTAATAAAGCTGATGAAATATATCGGCTTAGAGAATTCAACTCTGATAAAGCTCTTGAACTTTTCAATTTGAATGCCTTTAACCAAAGTGATCATCAAAGAGAATATGATGTGCTATCAGAAAGGGTGGTCAATTATGCTAAAGGCATTTCATTAGTTCTTAAAGTTTTGGCTCATCTTCTTCATGGAAAAAGTAAGGAAGTATGGGAAAGTGAGCTAGATAAGCTTGATAAAATGCCTCTTACAAAAGTTTATGATGTAATGAAACTGAGTTATGATGATCTAGATCGCAAAGAGCAACAGATTTTTCTAGATCTGGCATGTTTCTTTCTTAGATTGCGTGTAAAGGTAAATCTGAGCCATCTAAAATCTTTATTGAAAGATGACGAACATGATAATTCAGTGATTGTTGGGTTCGAAAGGTTGAAAGATAAAGCTCTTATAACTTTTTCTGAGGATAATTTTGTATCTATGCATGATAGTTTACAGGAAATGGCCTGGGAGATTGTTCGAGGCAAAGACCCTAAAAGCCACAATTGGTTGTTTGATTCAGAGGACATTTGTGAAGCACTGGAGAATAACAATGTTAAAGCCCAACTAAATATAACATCGTTTGAATAACATTTTAATATTTTTTATATGAGAAATGTAGCTTTTGATGATGTTTAAAATTTTTCTTCTACATTGATTGCAGGGTATTGAGGCCATTAGAAGCATGCAAATTAACTTGCCAACAATTAAGAAACAAAAGTTAAGCCCTCGCATATTTGCTAAGATGAGCAGACCACGATTTATAGAAATTTCGGGGGAATATGAAGATTGTTGCTTCGATCAATTTTTGGCAATTGAACTAAGATTTCTTTGTTGGTATCGTTACCCTCGAAAATTCTTGCCAGAGAATTTTTCCACTGAAAAACTTGTAATATTGAAATTGTCAGGGGACAGAATGGAAAAACTTTGGCATGGAGTGAAGGTAAATATATGTGTCTCACTATTATTGTTAATTCAAGTTATACAAGAATCAAGATTAACTAATTAGCTCGTGTGATATCTTCATTTTTGTTTCATTTTATTACAGAATCTGGTGAATTTAAAAAAGCTTGACCTCAGTTAGTCCCAGAAGTTAAAGGAGCTGCCAGATTTATCAAAAGGCACAAATCTTGAAGTACTGATTCTCTGGGGTTGTTATACGTTGACTAGTGTGCATCCATCTATCTTCTCTCTGGGAAAACTTGAGAAATTGAACCTTTCTAACGGCGAGTCCCTTACCACACTGGCAAGCGATTCCCATTTATGCAACCTCAGTTATCTCAACCTTGATTTTTGTGAGAATCTTACGGAATTCTCACTGATATCAAAGAATATGAAGAACTGAAATTACAATGTACGAAGGTCAAAGCACTTTCCTCGTCATTTGGACATCAAAGCAAGCTTAAATTGGTAGATCTAAGAGGAAGTGACATTGAGAGGTTTCCTTCATCCTTCAACAATCTCAAGCAACTGCTACATCTAAAGGTAAGCTATTGCAGAAAGCTTCGAACAATACTAGAGCTTCCCCCGCTTCTTGAAACTCTAGATACCCAAGGCTGCACATCACTTCAGACTCTCCCAAAGCTGCCTATGTCCCTTAAAACTCTAAATGTCCTGTCCTGCTATTCAATTCAGACTCTACTAGAACTTCCCCTGTCCCTTAAAACTCTAGAAGCCGCACAATGCAAATCACTTCAGAGTCTACCAGAGCTTCCCCCGTACCTTGAAACTCTAAAGGCCCAGTTCTGCTCTTCACTTCTTACTATACCAGAGCTTCCTCTGTTCCTTGAAACTCTAAATGCCCAAGGCTGCACATCACTTCAGACCCTACCAGAGCTTCCCACGTTCCTTAAAACTCTAGATGCCAGCTCCTGTGGATCCCTTCAGAGTCTACCAAAGCTTCCTCTGTCCCTTGAAACTCTAAAAGCCAAATTCTGCAAATCACTTCGGACTCTACCAGAGCTTCCCTTGTTCCTTAAAACTCTGGATGCCAGACACTGCAAATCATTGAAGACTATATTGTTCCCTTCAACTGCTGTTGAACAATTAATGGAAAACAGGACACAGGTTCTGTTGGGTAATTGCTTGACCTTGGATGAAAATTCTCTAGTGGCTGTTGGGCTGAATGCACAAATCAACCTGATGAAATTTGCAAACCAGCACCTATCTACACCAAATCAGAATTATGTTGAAAATTACAATGATTATGATGATAAACATGGTTCTTATCAAGCTGTTTACATGTATCCAGGAAACAATGTTCCAGAGTGGTTGGAGTATAAGACAACAAAGGATTATATAATTATTGATCTCTCTTCTGCTCCACCTTCCCCCCTGCTCGGCTTCATTTTCTGTTTCGTCCTTGGTAAGTACCCATACACTAAATGGATTCCAAGACTTGAATTTAACATCACTGTAAGTGATGGTGAGGGTGAGGGTGAAGGTAACAAGGATAGTGTCAGAATGTACATTGATAGTTGGGGTGACCCAATTGAATCAGATCACGTGTGTGTGATGTACAACCAAAGATGTTCTGGCTTCCTGAATAGCAGAGCCAAAAATCAAACAAGGCTTAAAATTGAAGTTACAATGGGGGTACAAACCTACAAAGATACTTGTGCACTGTCCCAGCGGGTTTTAAAAGGATTTGGGGTCAGCCCAATAAGCACCTCAGCATATAAGAGTTTCATTCAACAAATGGAATTGCGTGACTCAATATGTCAATTTCATTAAACAAATAGAATTTAGCTGTGCTTCATATCATCACAGGTATTTCTTTCGTGTGGTTTGTCACCAAGTCTTTGATTTAGAAAAATTGTGTATTATTTTATGTTGTAATAGTGGGATGGACTAGAAAGCGGCAGGTCTTCTGTTCTCTTATTATTTGGGCGATTTGGCATAGAAGAAATCTATGGGTTTTCCAGAACAAATGGTTTGTTTGGAGACAAGCGTTAAGTAAAGCTGTGTCAGTTTTTCCTCCAAAAGTGATACCACGAGTCCCCAATCAGAGCCAAACAAATGGTAGTGATCATATTAGTGTATGGCAGCCACCCCAATTAACAGGAATAAAAGTCTTTGATGCATCTGTCAAAGGTGCTGCTGGTACAGGATTTGGAGTTGTTTACCGTGATCATGCAGGTGCTGTTATTGCTGCAGCAACTTCACATATGTCCCAGTGTTTTGAACCGCACATAGCAGAAGCACTCTGCTATAGATGGAGCCTCCAGCTTGCCGAACAGCTATGCATTAGAGATGCAGCATATGAAACTGATTGCCAGCAACTTCAGAGTCAATGGAAGAAACAACCTCTGAGAAGTGTCACATATTTTCAGGCTATAATAGCAGATCGCAAACTGATACCCCACGCTTTTCACTCACACCAGCTTTTGTTTAGACGTAGAGCTGCAGATAAAGTGGCCCATTGTTTGGCCAATTTAGCTTTTACGTTTTATGTGAAAACTTGGTTAGAGGATTATCCCTATCAAATATCCTCTCTTATAATTTAAATTTTAAAGTTATCACATGGACCTATTCTAAACAAACAACTACAAGTAATGATTACTCAAAAGACAATAGTATGCAAGCATACTCAAAACTACCAAGGAAGATACTAGTATGCATGTATTGTTATTATTAGTAAGGAATATGACCCTAGTCCAAGTAATGATTGTGGTAATTTTGAAGAAAAGTTATCACATTACTATTGTCAGTCTGCATGCTTGTAGATTTACAGGGTTAGATATAAATTCTGAAACTGAAAGTTTATGTCTTATGCTGGTATTATCTAGGTTTTTGTAGGGAAGTATCTTTTCTTCAGCATCACCTTCTTTACCAGTTGCTGAAACACATAGAATTGCTTAAGCTTTGGCACTTTCCCTTGGCTCTGGCATTCTGTTGAATATTGATCCGTACATTACCTCGTATTGTCTAATGTGTCTTCATGTCATAAATTGTTGTAAGTTGTAAAAATGTCCAGGTAAGACAAGTGCTCCCCCCTACCTTGACTTCCTCAACCCCACGCTACAAAAGAAAAGGAAAAATTAATTATTGGTTTCAAAAAATAGTAGCAAGATACTGTTGGGAGATTATTCCTTTTGAGTTTTGATTTTAGGAGTGCCATGTATCTTTCTTTTTCATGCATTCAAAAAATGGTATCATAAAAATATGATGATAGATGAGGACTAAATATGTAAATTAAATAATTCGACATGTATTTAACTTTCTTCACTATTGTGGTAAGTTAAAGAATGCTTTTCCAAAAGAAAAAAGAATGCTACGCAGCTCTGAACAATCTGGGCCAGATGATTTTGGGCTTCGGTTTTGGCTAGAAAAAATTTGTATATCTCAACCCTTTAATCTAATACTAACCCCAATTACTTAATCAATTTAATCTAACTTTCACCTAATTGTTTAATTTAACTTCAATTAATTATTTTCATACACATAAAAAAATTCCTAAATTTTTATTAAAACATTTTAAATATTTGAGTTACTGATTTCATGCTAATTTCTACACACCTATTTTTAATTTATTTAGATCTATAATATTTTTCCAAAACTAAATTATTTTAGCTTAGTTAAAATATAATTGCAATACAGTTATTAAAACTATTAATTAAAATAGTAGCAAGAAAAAAAACTGAAAGCAATTAGTGTCATTATACCCTAGGTTAAAAAATTGCCACTAAGAAACAAACTAAATTATCATACGAACTGCTTAAATGTCATAACTCCCATTTTTGCAATTTGTGTGTTATTGTCATTACAATGACATTACAACTTTCGTAACTCTCATATTTGCATTTAGTGTGTTATTGCTATTACACCCTATGAATTGAACTCGATATTGGATAGAGAAGAATAAGAAATTACCTTCTCCAAATTCATTCTTCCCTACATGAAATCCACTAGCTTCATGTAAAAGACCTCATAATTGCTAAACACCTTCATTCCTTTATGTGAGTTTTGGAGGAAACAAGAGAAAATTGGAGAAGAAAAGGAAGATGAGATCAATGAGCAAGGACATGATTGTGGACATCGCCACCATGCCCATGATTGTCCTCATTGTTGGAACTGCTCTTTGCCAAGCTCCTCATAATGGTATGACACCCCTCTATTTCTTACAATTTAGATCATAGATGGCATGATTATAGTGATTAATCTTATTGCATATCACGTGTTCAATGAAGTGAACTAGTGACTAATGAATGTAACGAGTGTCAATATGATGAATCAAAATACCAATAGTTGCTGGAGTGTAAGATAAAAAATGATCTTAATGATCAAGGCACCGTCATAATGCTCACTCGAGAAGAATGGGAGAAGTTTCAAGAAATCAAGCCTAGGACTTCATTTGAGTCCAAGTTTTCCAATCCTAATTCCAAAATAATAACCTTGTGCTCCTAGAGGTCAACTCATATTGTAATGGGTATCTGTGATGCAATTCTGTTTCTGGTTATTACAATCCAAATCTCCAAATCATCCAACTAGATTAATGTTGTTATTTGTTTTAGTGGATCGTAGTGCTGGTCAAATCTGACGATCATTTGGTAGGATTAATTAATAAATGGAGCTTCTGCAGGCAAATCCTATATGAAGGACCACACTATCATTTTTTGCTACTACATTAAATTGGCAAGGTTGTACACTAAAGCACCACACCAAAGTTGGAAATTCATCCATATGAATGTAAATTTCGTTATATTCTAGCCATATAAATTGAAAAGAGAATGACATAATAATATTAGTTGATACTATTTTTACCAAATAACTTAAGCTCATTCTTTATTTATGACTCAAATTATAGTATTATTATACCCACTATAATATTTAAAAAAAATGTCTAAACAAAAAAAAAAGAGAAAAAAATTTCATATTATAGAAATTTATTTAGATCTATATTAATATATTATTAACATAAACTCTACCCGTGCAAATTACGGGGCACCAGCTAGTTACATTCAATTTTTGTTCCTTTTTACTTCGCCTTTTGCCAATTGAGTTAGAAGTTTGTTTTCTCTTATCTATTATTTTTTCGGATCATATTATATAGTAAATTATTGTACATCCATTACGGTTTGGTTCTCTCCCGCCCGATGTGACAATCAAAAAATAGATTATAGAAGCATTGTTTTTTTTTTCTTTTTTGTCCAGAAATAGAAACATTGTTCATTTATCTTTAATCGTCAACGTACACAGATAAATTGTCCATTATCGCACATAAGAATTGTGAGATGAGTACTCCAGCCACCATTAGAAAGTACATACAGACATAGATAAAAGCCTTTGGGTTAAGTTTATCAAATGGGCAATATCAAATGGGTAAAGTCTTTAAATTACAATTCTTCATTTCAATTGCTGTCTTTGTAGTTCATACACAGTACACTACAGGACAAAATTAGGAATGGGAATTTTTAGCTCTGTATCTGTAACCAATAATTAGGGAATTTTTAGTTTATCTCTGACTTAGATAAATTGTTAATGAAATTGGTGAGGCCATTATTACTGAGTTTCTTCTACTGAAGTTTTCAGAGAGATTAGAAAAGCAAAATCTTTATCAGGGCTCGGGACTTAGAAGCACGCGGATGCCAAATTTGGATAACGATTCAAAGAGTACTCTCTAATTTCGGGAGTTCTTTTTTCCTGTTCTTCTTTTGTTACTTTATATTGACTATAAGATATTTATAGTATATTTGGTTCCACATCCATATGGCAGAATTAATTAACATAAAAATTAAAAGCTAATTCAAAACAAATTTTTACGTTGAATAGGAAAACGACGTGATTTTGAAAAGAAACTAATGCAGGTCCAAACAAGCCATATGGCAAAAATGTGCATAATCAACATAAAAATCAAAGCTAACAAAAAAGATTTTATGTTAACCGCATGTTTGGTTTGACGTCAAGGGACAATGAAGGTGCATGAGCCTGAAATAACTTAGTGTTACTTCTGCATTATTTGCCATATTTTAATGTGAATTTGCTGGTTTCGGTGCGTTGTGGATGCTGATCCAAACACACACTAATGGGAAAACGTGGTTTTGAAAAGAAACTGAATATTTAGTATGTTATTGGTAAAGGCAAAAAACAAGTGGAAAAGGGAAGATGAAAAAATATGCAAGATATAATGTATTAATGCAATGAAGGGCTTTGTAGTGTTCACTCCTATTTGTTCGTTTTGGTGTTTGATTTGGTCAATTATTCCCAAGGAAGTGTATTTATTTGCCTACTTGAGTATTCACAACCTTATGATATAATAGACGAAAGGGGAGCTAATAACAAGAGAGTTTTTTGAGTGATTCTTACGATCATACCAAGATAATTGGTACTTAAGAAACTCTCCAGGCATCTATTTTTTATTTTTTTTTTGTGGGTTTTTATGAGTTGGAATTTGAAAGATGGTTACATTCATACCGTGGGAAGGGAGTAAAGACATGGAAACGCGTGATCCTTTTTCATTTTGTCTTTTGTTAGGCCATTGCCAACACGTCATCTTGAGTTTCTAAGACATTGGTGTATTCCTTGCTTTGAGAAACTTTAAACAGTCAGTGAATAGTTCTAAAATAATCAATCATTGTAGGATGATTTAAGAAAAGATACGTGTATGCTATGTATTTAATATTTATTCATGTCAGTCAGGAGTTTCTCAGAGGCTTTTCTTTCCCTTACAACTAATCTAAGCTGTGTTATTGTAATCAAAAAGTAAAAGGATATGAAGAACATCAAAGGTATGAATAACAGTGTATGAAACTAATTCAAATTACTAGCACCAATATTTCACATCATTTTTTTGGATTGTGGTACTCATTGGAGAAGAAGATGGGTTGTGGTAGTATCTTAAGTTAGGAAGCTCTTAATTTCTAATTTTGGCTTATGGTGAATCCTTACGTTTAGAGCCTAAGTTCAAACCTGTAAGTCTGCAGCTATGTATGTCTATTCCTCTCGGAGAGGAACTTGTTAATGCTGCTGAAATTTCTGATGTACACCAGTATTTTTTGTTATATGTAATTTATTTATGTCTTATGTAGTAGTTGGAGTATTTTCAAACTAAAGTACAATGACCCATGCTGTTTTGGAGTGTTTTAAGTTTCTGAAATCAGGTTGTGCAGGTAGCCTATACCTGTTAAATAGAAAATAGCTGTTCTGCTTTTGCAAGAAATATATGTATCAGAAAATACAATTTGCTGTATGAATGAAAGCCATTTACGTTTGCTGATTTCCAAAACTCTTGTGTGCCTACAATTGGTATAAGAGCTTTTCTGATCTTGAGGGACCTTTGAGAGAACCCAAGAAAAGAGAGAAAACCAAAAACAAAGTAGAAGAAAACCTAGAAAACTCAACCTGTTTTCTTAATACCCAACCTTCTTGATGGCTTCCAACAATATTACACTACCAGCACCTCCTGTATTTACAGGAAAGAATTACGAAATCTGGGCTGTGAAGATGAGGGCTCAACTGAGAGCTTATGATCTTTGGGAAGTGGTGGAAACTAGCGTTGAACCACCTCTCTTTGAAGAAAATCCCACTGTTGCTCAGATGAGATTTCGCAGTGAGCAAGTTGCGAAAAGAGCCAAGGCTCTTACCATCTTGCATTGAGCTGTGGATGATGATATTTTTATGAGAATCTCAAATTTAGATACAGCAAAGGAAGTTTGGGATAAGCTTGAGGAGGAGTTCTTTGGAAATGAGAGGACCAAGCAAATGCAGGTTCTTAACCTCAAAAGAGAGTTTGAAGCCTTGAAGATGAATGAGGCTGAAAACATAAAGGACTTCATGACCAGGTTGATGAAAGTTGTAAATCAAATCAGATTGATGGGGGAAAAATTTCCAGACAACAGAATTGTTGAAAAAGTCTTGGTGGTTCTACCTGAAAGGTTTGAATCCAAGATTTCTTCACTTGAAGAATCTAAGGATCTCTCCAAGATAAGCTTGACAGAGCTTATAAATGCTCTTCAAGCTCAAGAACAAAGAAGACTTCTTAGACAAGAGGGAGCAACAAAATCAGCCTTACAAGTGAGGCATAAAGGAAAAGGGTCTAACAGTGAAAGGAGAAAAGAAGTTTGTTGGAAAGCATTCTGAAAAAGATTCAAAGAAGAAGGAAAAATTTCCAAAGTGTGGAATTTGTAAAAGAACCAGTCACAAGAGAGTGATTGCTGGTACAAAGGGAAGACACCACCACCAATCAAATGCAGATACTGCAATCAAATTGGTCATATAGAGAGGTTTTGCAGGCTGAAACAGCAGCAACAAAACCAACAAAATCAAACCCCTCAAAAGGCAAATGTCACTGAAACTAAAGATGATGAAGAGTTATTGTTCATGGCCAAGAATATAAGGAGTTCGGAGGATGAAAACACTTGGTTTATTGATAGTGGCTGCACTCAACACATGACAAGCAAACCAGAATTTTTTTCTGAGTTGAAATCAGCTGAAGGATCAGTAAAGATTGGAAATGGAGACAAACTTGCCATCACTGGTAAAGGAACTGTGAGAATTCATACTGCAACAGGTATCAAATGTATTTCTGATGTTCTTTTAGTGCCTGAACTTGATCAAAACCTGTTGAGTGTGGGTCAAATGATGCAAAATGGTTATTGCTTGTTATTTAAAGAAGGAAGTTGTATAGTCATTGATGTTGATGGTCATGAATTATTTGAAATAAAGATGAGAAAAAGAAGTTTTCCTATTAACTGGAATTTAATTTCTGAACATGAGTGCAAAATTAGCAAGACTGAACTTGATTCTAAGCTATGGCACAAGAGATTTGGTCACTATAATTTGAAATCCATTCAGTTTGCTCAAAAAGAAGAGTTGGTCAAAGATTTGCCTAACATTCAAGTATGTTCAGAAGTATATGAAAGCTGTCAACTTGGTAAGCAACATAGATTGCCTTTTCCAAATTCAGCCACATGGATAGCAAGTGAAAAGCTTGAGTTAGTTCACTCTGATGTTTGTGGACCTATGAAAATTACTTCATTGAATGGCAGCAAATATTTTATTCTCTTTATAGATGATTTTATGAGAATGACTTGGGTTTACTTCCTTAAGCAGAAATCTGAAGTTTTTTTTGTTTTTAAGAAATTTAAAGCCCTGGTTGAAGCTCAAAGTGATTGTTTTTTGAAGAAACTTAGAACTGACAATGGGAAGGAGTATACTTCTACAGAATTTAATGTGCTTTGTGATAATCTGGGAGTTGAGCACCAACTTACAGTGAGCTATTCACCCCAACAAAATGGAGTTGCAGAGAGAAAAAATAGATCAGTCCTTGAGATGGCTAGATGCATGATATTTGAGAAGAAATTGCCAAAGTCTTTTTGGGCAGAGACTGTAAACACTGCTGTGTACCTCTAAAATAGACTTCCTACAAGGGCAGTACAAGGAATGACACCTATTGAGGCTTGAGGAGGCATTAAACCATCTATTAGACATCTAAAGGTGTTTGGTTCACCTTGCTACACTCATGTACCAGATGTGAAAAGAAGCAAATTGGATGAAAAGGCTAAAAAAGGAATTTTAATAGGCTATAGCTCAAAATCTAAGGGCTATAAGGTCTATGGAATTGATTCAAGAAAAGTTTTTGTTAGTAGAGATGTAAAGGTGGATGAAGATGCTTATTGGAATTGGGAGACTTCTCAAATGGAAAGGCATTCAGTTTTGCCTTCTTTAGAAAGCACAAATGAAGACCAAGAAGAAGAGGTTGATGATGATTTTGCTATAAGAGGCATTAGACCTCTTTCAGAAATTTATTATAGATGTAATGTTGCTGTACTTGAACCTACCAGCTTTGAAGAAGCTAGTAAGGTTGAAGAGTGGAACCAAGCTATGAAGGAAGAGATGACCACCATTGAAGATAACAAGACATGGCAGCTGGTAGACAAACCAAAAGACAAGAATGTTATTGGAGTTAAATGGGTCTATAAGGTAAAATTGAATCCCAATGGATCCATCAACAAATACAAGGCTCGACTTGTTGTTAAAGGTTATGTTCAACAACTTGGGATTGACTACACAGAAACTTTTGCTCCGGTAGCAAGAGTGGACACTATTCGCATTCTTATAGCTTTGGCAGCTCAAATGAAATGGAAAATCTGGCATTTAGATGTCAAATCTGCATTCTTGAATGGCAACCTTACTGAAGAAATTTATGTAGCTCAACCTGAAGGTTTTGCTGTGAAGAGGAGTGAAGACAAGGTGTATAAGCTTCATAAAGCTTTGTATGGGCTAAAACAGGCTCCTAGAGCTTGGTATAGCAGAATTGATAGCTACTTTTGCAGTCAAGGCTTTAGGAGGAGTGAAAATGATGCAACTCTTTATGTGAAAAGGTTGCTAGATGGTGGCTCTTTAATTGTTTCTTTGTATGTTGATGATTTGCTAGTGACAAGCAATAATCAACAAGAAGTGCAACAGCTTATGGAGGAGATGCAAAATCAATTTTAGATGTCAAGCTTAGGAGAAATGAATTACTTTCTAGGCTTGGAAGTACATCAATCTGAAAATGGAATTTTTCTGAATCAAGAAAAGTATGCTCATGAAGTTTTGAAGAAATTCAAAATGGAAAGTTGCAAATCTGTCCCTACTCCTTTGGTGCAGAATTTGAAACTCTCCAAGGAAGATGGAGCTGGAAAAATTGATGCTTCTCTTTATAGAAGTTTTATTGGAAGTCTACTTTATCTCACTTCATCCAGACCAGATCTTATGTATGCAGCTAGTTTACTCTCAAGATTTATGCAGAGTCCAAGTGAGACACATTTTGCAGCAACAAAGAGGGTGCTTAGATACTTGAAGGGCACTACTCAATTTGGAATATGGTACAAGCCAAGTGAAAAAGGAAGTTTGATAGGCTATGTTGATAGTGATTGGGCTGGAAACCTTGATGACATGAAGAGCACTACTGGTTATGTTTTTTCTTTAGGTTCTGGCATGTTCTCTTGGACCTCAAGGAAGCAAGAAATTGTAGCTCAATCCACTGCTGAGGCGGAATATGTAGCAGCAGCTGCAACAGCAAACCAAGCCATTTGGTTGAAGAAAATTCTATTTGATTTGGGAGTAGAGCAACTAGAAGCCACAGAGATTTTTTGTGATAGCAAATCAGCAATTGCCATTGCAGAAAATCCAGTTCAACATGGGAAGACTAAACATATTCAAGTGAAATTTCATGTTGTTCGTGAGGCTGTCAAGAATAGTGAGATCAAGCTAATTCATTGTTGTTCTAATCTTCAAGTTGTTGATATACTGACTAAAGCTCTTCCAAGAGCAAGATTTGAAAGACTTAGAGAATTGCTTGGAGTGTCCATCAAAAATTTCAAGGAGGAGTGTTAATGCTGCTGAAATTTACGATGTACACCAGTATTTTTTGCTATATGTAATTTATTTATGTCTTATGTAATAGTTGGAGTATTTTCAAACTAAAGTACAATGACCCATGCTGTTTTGGAGTGTTTTAAGTCTCTGAAATCAGGTTGTGCAGGTAGCCTATACCTGTTAAGTAGAAAATAGCTGTTCTGCTTTTGCAAGAAATATATGTATCAGAAAATACAATTTGCTGTATGAATGAAAGCCATTTACGTTTGCTGATTTCCAAAACTCTTGTGTGCCTACAGAACTTAATAATTAAGAAAATGAGAGTGAAGACAGTTCTGCTCCAGCATCACCAGAACTATTACGTTTTTCTTATGAAGATTAAAGATTCAGCAAAACGATATTGAGAAAAATCCAAGCGTTTGTACTTAATAACTTGATGTTCACTCATTTTCTTATATCTTGTTTCAATCCACACGTTAAAGCGTTCTTTGCTAATAGAGCAGTGGGATTAGAGGGACTTAAAACTGTATCTGGATGTTTGTTATCCATCGTGTTCAATTAGGTTTCTTGAAGTCTACACCAGATCTTTGTTTAATAATAATATATTTTGTGGAAAATGAGATTTCACATGAGAAATTATGTTCTTGTGAGCAATGAAGAAGATGAACAGAGCTGAACCAGATGACCAAAAAGACAGAAGATATGTTCCAATAAATTACATGATGGCAATTGGAAACTCCTTTGGCTTCTGAAATTTACGCATAAGGGGCTTACATAGAACGGAATAGCATCTAAAAGGATGTGAAATTTCAACTTTATTGTAGGGTGCAAATTTCTTTTAAAATACATGCAGTTAACTTGGTTACCAAAATGGGTTACCAAAAAAATCATGGTAGAGAGCCATTGCACAAAAGAGAGGTTGGCCTGCCATACCAATCCCTTACAAGAAATATAAAAACTAACCATTAATATTGAGATGTCAATAGTCACACACATAAATATTTTCTCAAAGATAAACACATACCCCCCAAAAAAAAAAAAAAAACTCATACCACATATGCCATTAGTCTATAGCACACGATTCTTTTCTTTTGAGGATCTAAAAAGTTTCCTCTACCCTAATCCTTTCTCAAGTTTACCAAAGATCCAATGTATAAATTAACAACATTAAAAAATGGTAAGCCTGCATAATACCATACCGTAATAATAATAACAGGAATTGCAAAAGAAAAACCAGAACAAATATCATGGAGAGAGCTCTTGCACAGTGGCAAGGTTGGGTTGCCATCCCAAACCCCTATATGATCTTTCCTTTGGAAGAGGTGACGAAAAAGGTTTCTTCACTTTTATTCCTTTTCGTCTTGAATATCTTGCCGACTTATCCTTGGCGACATAAAAACCCTTTGCAATGCAATGAACTTCCTCTACATTCCCTCCACCTTGAGATTCATTCATCTCTGCATTCACTTTCTCTCCCCCTAGCCCGTTGGCCTCTTTGACTTCACCAATCTCATTGGGAGATAGAGTTGTTCTTGTGTTCATCATATCATTTCCTGCTACTCCATTTGGCACACTGAGTTTGTCATTCTCTTTTGGTTTGTGTCCACTAGGAGACGTAACGATGTTTGCTTCCAATGTTACTACCCCATTATGCTCTTTGGTTTTGCCATGCTGAGGATGTTTACGCTTCAGCTTCTCCACATCTCTACACGAGATTATGACATACTTGTGACCAAGCAGCAAATGCTCTTCTGGCCTTAGCACTGAGTGATGAGGACCCTTGAAGACTTGTGCTCTTGCAACACACATCCCGGGATACTTTGCCATCAACTTAGATGCTGGAAATGCATGATGATACACCTCTTTTTGTCCACCCTGATGAACTATCCTCACATATAAATCCTTTGATCTCAAGCCAAAGTCAGGGGGTGTCTTGGTTCCTCTCACCTTGCTCTTTATTATTGGATTTTTATCAGTGCGCTCTACTAGGCCTAACGAGTGAACAACGCGCTTCAGCATGGCCTGCAACTGAAAGTTGTGCAATCCAAGTGTTTCATCCTAGCCTCAGTGTTGGCAAGGAATGAATGAGCATGAGAAAGTAAAAGTGTTTAAACATTATATATTATCGGTGATTTTTGTTTCTTATGGCCGGCTGTGTATAACTTGATGTTTTTAACGCATAAGACAGTGATGAAAACGAGGCTTTGCACGTTCGAAATTAACTCCATGGCTTTATGCTGTGCCAGGTAATTTCTTGTATTAGGAACTTACTTTGACATTTTCTCATGCATAGGTCTAAGGAAGCACCATTTGAAAATAAATAAATAAATATGAAAGATAATGCCAAGTTTGTTTCAGTTTGTTCCACTTCCACACATCTGTAATCTCCAACTGGTTGGATTCATCACATAGATGTCAAGGAAACTTTGTTGCTTAGATAAGCCAGAAATTTCTGCTTGTTTCACCATAGCAGCAATTGTTTTGCCGTCAGAAAAAGCATATAGAATAAGCTTAAGGGTCTGGAGGTTTGTTGATCCTTCACTCCCTCTGAAAAAATTCATTATCTTTGTATGAAATAAAAAAGGAAAGAAAATCTAGATTTCGGTTAAATCTTCCTGTATTTATGTAAAATAAATGAAGATAAAATGGACATTTCATTACAGGTGAAATGGATACAATTATACAGCAAAGTTTGATATCGTTCTTGTTATCCATGTATTTTACATTATCAGAAAAAAAAGATGAGAATTTCAGCTGTAGATTTGAACAAGCACTTTGTTGTATTCCTCTGATCCTGCAATTATTCCCCTAATACATCCATTAAATTTTCAATTGCGTTCTAGCTAGTATTGGACGTCTCACTGGAAAGTAGGATACTAATGAAATTAAAAACATAATTCTAGGGGGAATATTAAGCTATGGTTCTTTGTACATAAAAATATATTACAAGACGTAGCCCCATTTCTACATTATGTAACACTCCTATTTTTGTATATCAAATTATTTTCTTAATTATTCTGTATTTATTTTTGAAGAACCAGATGGGAATCTCAAAAGCTTGATCCCTATGATTACGCTCATATTACTAGGTGGTACTTAGTTTAGATTTTTAATAATTATTTTAGGAAACGGAGTCTGGAAAAGGGTAAAATAACTATTTTTTCCCTAGAAAAACTAAATAATTGAGAAAATAAATAAAAATAATTAGAAGTGTCTAAAATTTATGTTTAAGTCATTTATGTGATTAAAATAATTAATAAATAATTTTTGAAGTTTTTCTGAAAATTTATTAAGAGAGCTTTTGTGAAATAACCAAAATACCCCTAATTGACTGCGGGAGCAGACTAGAGACTTTTTGACTTTAAAGTATTTTAAAAATTTTATATTAGGTATATTTTAATTATAAAAATTTTATTTTGAAAGAAAAATTGTGAAAAATGTAACACTCTTATTTCAGCTTTTCAACCAGTATTTTAATAATTGACTAGTTAATTCTGAAAAATCAGGAGGGAATTTCAAAATTCTGATTCCACCATCATGCTCAAAATTTCAAGAGCTATCCAGTCATGATTTTTAACAATTTTTTCGAGCCGAAGCTGGAGAAATTAGAAAATGATGATTTTGTCCCTATTTCTCAATATTAAGGGCTGACATGAGAAAAAGATTCAATTGACATTAAAATGTCAATTTTGATCTTGGAATCATGTCATATATATTAAAATATAATTTTTGGAATTTTTCTGGGAATTTTCTAGAGTTCCTGTGTAAAATGACCAAAATGTCCTTAGGTGTCCTATAAGCCAGCCAGTATTGGTTTGACATCTAAAAAAGGTGAAAATGGTAATTTCAATTTATTTATAGGTGAAATATTTAATTTTAGAATTTTCATAAAAAATTTGGTATTTATTGAATTAAAATGGATTTATTATAAATTTTTTAGCTTAAAAATACAAAATAAATAGATAAAATTTGAAATAAGTTAATAAAAACTAAAATTAATTATTAAAAATTTGTTTTTGATGATAAATAATGTATTTTTCCAGTTTTACATTTAATTGAATTTTTTTTATATTAAAAGTCAATTTTTTCAAGTTTAGGCAATTTTATTGGTACCGGTTAATTTACCGGCAGATAAAATTAACATCTAGAAGCTGGAAAGCTAAGGGAGCACGTCCACAACCTAGGAATGGCTGATTCATCACCCTATTTTTTATGTGTCCCTAAATAAATTAAAAATAAATCAAAAATAAGATTTATGACATAATGGCATATGTCATCAAAGTAGACACCTAAGCCTTTTCTTCCTCTATAAATACCTCCCATCCTTGGTCATTTTACACACACCTCTCCCTCTCTCAAGCCACCAAATTCTTAGAGAGCTTCTCTCTCTAGAAGAAATTTTCTTTTACTTTGCTTTTATGCTAAAATTTTACTAGTTTTTCAACAACTAGTAAAGTTCTCTTCTAGGAGTTTTGCCTCAACAATTTCATCCTCTTCATCAACCACCTTAGAGGTAATGGGGGGAGTGGGGTTGGTTCTAAATTTTTGTCACTTTGCATGTTGGTAGGAAGGGTTTTCCCCTAAACCCATTTAGGCTTAAGTTTTATTATTATTATTATTATTGTTATATTGTTTAATGTTAAACTTGAGTTTTTGCTAAGTTGTTACTCTGTCCAAATTTAGATTATTAAATTATAATTGCTAAGATGTTACTTTGCTCAAATTTAAATTATTAAATTATACTTGTTAAGCTGTTACTTTGCCTAATTTTAGAAAATTAAAATGCACTTGCTAAGCTGTTACTTTGCTCAAATTTAGCAAATTAACACGTATTTATTTAGTTGTTATTCTGCCAAAATTTTAATAATTAAACTATAATTACTATATCATTATTCTGTTAAAATTTTAGGTATTGTGTAATTTATGCAATAAAAGGCAGAAATATTAATTGTACTGGTGCTCAAATTAAATGAGACTAGGAAAATCTCTGTTTGAGAAATTAGGAAGTGATATATTAGTGTGTAATGTAAAGCAAGTGATATGCAGTGGCATGGCACCTTGCTAGGGAAGCTACGGTTTGGTACACTGCGGGATGAAAGGCAGGATCCATGGTTAAGTCTAGAGGATATGGTATCGAGTGGTGAATGTCCTAATGGCCAAGATAGCGCTCTTGAGCTGGGACAATCCCTTAACCAAGTTGATAACCCTAACAACTGCTCAGCATCACCAGGATTGGTGAGAGTATACCTCTATAAATGGATATCCTAAATTGTTATTTTGTTCCTCAATGATGATGAGGACTGTACCATGAGATGATGTTGAGAGAGGTATATGTACTCCCAGTCACTTTCTAGGTTCTGTTAAGAACTATTACCCATTAATGGAAAGTATGGATCCATATCGAGTCAAGGATTGTATAAAATATAATAAATTTAGGTTCCCTTTTTATTGTCAACTGTGTTTTATCTGTATTGTGTGGTAGAATTCTTACCATACATGTAAAAGTGATATTAGAACAAATCACCTCACTCCATTATTTTTCATTTTATGCATAATTGATCGCGGTTAATGAAAACCCGGCTGTTGATGAAGACCTATAGGGTTAGTCTAATAACTTGTTATTTTATAAGATAGAGTAGGCGGACACTGCTCTGACTAGGATCTTTTTGATGTATTGGGAATAAGTAGTAACTATTTTGATGTATATTTCAATTTCCCTATATTTCATTTATTTTTCTAATTATGAAATCATGATGTACTGTTTCATGATAAATACATACAGTTTTTTTTTATTGTCGTTTTCCAATTCTGTTAAATTTATAAATCTTCTACTATTAAAAGCAGAGAAAAATTTGACTCGCATTTTTAAATAAATAAATAAGTATGGGTTATATTTAATGTGAATGGGTGTCACACATTCTACTTTATCACCGCAGAAGACAAGAATATTATAGGGATGTACTAAACTTGCAGAAATGAGAAAATTACATTTATACTTGTAAAACACAAGAAGAGGGGGTTGAATTGTGTTATTAAAATTTTTTGTAAAACCTTTTTAAAAACGTTCCATCTAAAGGATAAAAGATATAGATTTTCAAAAGAAGTTTGTGAAAACAAGGAGAAACAGTAAGCCAGAGAAACACAGAGATTTATACTGGTTTGTCTCACCCAATAGACTATGTCCAATTCTTGGCAAACAACCAAGTCCCACTATAACTTGACCAAGTTACAAGTATTCTTTTATCCAAGCCTTTTCAGGCTCAACCCAAGTAATCTTTCGCTTGTCTCTCCAAGCAAATACCCAAGTATTCTTTGATCCAAAACCTCTTCAGGCTTCTACCAATTTCACAGAGAAATGGTTGAGGGTAAATTATCACACTGAGCTAGCGTCTTATCAGACGAACATACAATGAAGTTCAATAAAGTGTTATATACAAAAGTTGCTTAAAAAAAAAATTACAAATCGAGAGAAATGAAAATATGCCAAGAGTTCTGTTGTTGTGACTAAGGTTTTCTCTTCTATTTATAAGGTTCTCCCAAAAGTATCCGTTGTAAGTGCTAATGGAGACATTCTTTATCTAGCGTTGTAAAGGCAGAAAAAAGTCGTTAGAGCATTAAATGCAGCATTTAATGCCTTTCACCAACTAGTCACTCTGATAAGATAAATTAGTCTACTTATCTAGCCTTTCTTGCACTTAATCTTGTTGCAGTGGGCATATTTTCTTTCCGTACTGACATCTATATACAAATTTCTTCTTTTATGCATAAAGTAAACTCTTATCGAGGATAGGTACATAGACGTCTTTTCTTTCGAGGTGGTTTTTGCTTTTTCAAAACTACAAAGCTAATGGATCAAAAAAGCATCGTTGGAAAGAGTTAGTTATTGTGAATCTTTAAAAGAATGCGTGAATAGACAATAGTGAAGTCATGCAATAATAGCAAGTAATCAAACGATTGTTCGTAAGATTCTTTGTTATTATCAAAAATAAAATAAGGGTTATAAATTTATCCTTTGTCTTAACAATCTCTCCCTTTTTTATGATGACAAACAACTTTGTATTTTATGATTGGTTTCAAAACAAAGAGTTTTATCAAACCACATTTTTCATGTAGGATTATGAAAATAATGTTTACCAACCAGACGCAATATCATACACTAAGAAAATAAAATATTATACAGAAGATTGAAAAAATTATATTGTAATTGTAAACAAAGTAAACATATTGTTCAGAGTAAATAAAGCTAAGATAAGAAATACTCCCCTTATTACTGTACTCCTCTTGTAGTCTCTTTTTTTCTCCCCCTTTTGGCATCATCAATTAGAAGATTTAGAGTCTGAAGCTGAAGGTGTGGATGATGAGCCTAGGTCCCCTTTGAAGCGTTTCGCCAGTCGTGTAAGCAATGCTTCTGCACGCTTTCACTTCCTACTTTCCTTGACAAGTGCAGCTTCAAGAAGTTGAACAGTTTGCTTCAGCTTTTTGACTTCCTCTCGAACATCTGAAGGGCCTTGAGTAGGGGCAGAGCTACCATCTTCTTCTTTTGCAAGTTCCTCTACAAAACAAAGATTGAAGACGTAGGGGACAAGAAGGCCATAGAACCAAAAATGTTCAATAGGTAGGAAAAATTCAAAGGTATTTCCTTTTGTTGAGAAAAACATATAGGTGTGCAGATGGTTCAAGGTGAGTTGGGTAGTAGGGTGTGGATCCGACGAAGAAGGAGTTGGAGAGACTTGTACCTAGTGGCTGATGGGGCGTATAGCAGCTTGGTGACTTAGGGTGGTCTTTTCCTCAACAGTCAGACACGAAAAATGCTTAAAGGCTTCGACATGTTCTTGTAGCCTCTTTCGGTCTGAACTCCATAGAGTCTCTTTTCCTTTTAATACAACCAGCTGTGCAGGGGAAAGAGCTCTCATTCAGATCATCAGATGTCTCTTAGCGTTGTGTCTGGATTTAGGCTCTTTGCCTTTTTCCATAGAAAAATTCTAGTAGTTAATTTTCTTCTGGCAGTAGATGCGAAAGGTTGTCCATGGCTTTAACATAAGCGACTTTTGTCTTGCCATAAGTCTAGGTGATCCTAGCTCAAGGTCTAGACATCTTCTCGTGCAGATTACATGTTGAAGGGAGATCTGCATCTTTTCCCAAAGGAAGTTGTTCATTACTCTCCCTAGCTCCCAATCGTCATCACCAATCCTCCATTCTTCAAAGTCTGGACTGTCTTCTAGATGGATGGCGAGAGGATAAGTCTTAATCTTTCCATGGCAGAACAGATAGATGATCTTTGGCTTGTAGTTGTATGTTCTGCACATGATCAGATATTCAGAGTAACTACATGTTATCATGAACAGGGAGGTGTGGCAGAGGATTCCTTTTTGTCTCTATACTTTATACCTAGGGGGAATCTGGTTCTAGTGAAGGGAGGGTAGACGAAGATGGGTGCATCTGACATTGTACTGTACCCTTCTTCCTAGACGTATAAGTAAGAGCAGGGGTAGCTCTTCCATATTCAACCATCTTTTTTGCATGCCCATGGCTCACGAACAATGGCCATTCTTTTGCAACAATCGTTCTCCACATTTTTGAATTGTTGACTTCTCCTAGTTCATAGTTGATTAAAGCTTGAAAAATCTCTTGGTCGAATGGCTTTGGAGGCTGATATTCTGTTGTCTTGACGACGCTTCGAGATTCTGGATATTCAAATTGAGTAGTGTCTCATCGAAGGCGTTTGGAAGGAGGAATCTCTGATCGGTAGAGATTAGATGAGGCTTCGTCTATCGTAGGTTCAGCTAAACCTCCAAATGAAGAGTCTTCAGTTTCTAGCAGACAAAAAGTAACAGCTTTAGCTGACTGATTATTGTTTGGTCTGGTTGTGAGATCTGTTGTAATACTTGTGAGAAAAATATAGATTAAGGCACTTGCCATAAAAGGGATCTTAGCAATCTCCTTCTAGAGGTAGCAATGATGTCTTCTTGAGTGAACAATTCTTCCTCGTCAGGCTCCTCGAGGGTTGTTTATAGCAAGTGCTCATTGACGAATTGAAGCACCGCCTCCTCAATCTGCTCTTCATATTGAGCAACGAGCTTTTCGTCTTCTTCTTTCTTTTTCTTCTCAGCCCTCTTTAATTCGGCTTTAGCTTTTTTCAACTGCCTTGCCTCTTGTGTTTTTGTTTTGGACTGGTTGATTTTCTTGAGCTTGGGAGACTTTTTGGGTACTTTTGCTAGGATAGATTCTTCAGTGGCAACAGGAGGTGGCAGTGGTTGTTCTGATGGTGGTTCAGGAATGGTTGTGTGTGTGGGTGTAAGAAGATGTTTGATGGGAAGGTCATCGTTTGAGTCGGGTTGGGGGCTTGGTTTAGGTTTCAGACGAATGGTGAAGGGATTTTGTTTTTTAAGTGAGGAAGTGGATTGGTCTTGTGTTTGTGGTTGTAGGTCTTGTTGATGTGGTCGTTTGATGGGTAGTTTGTGTTGGTAGGGTTTGGTCTATTTGGATTGTGGTTGGGTTAGTTGAGCCTTCGTCTGTGGTGGAGGTGGTTAAGGCTGTTAAGTAGATGCCGAGCCAACAAAAGGATCAGCAGATGATCCTACCCGAAATGTAACTCGTACTGCATCGTCTGCAGGTTCTTCCTCAATCATTGCTAGCTTTAGATGCTTGGCAACATATCCAGGAAATAAGTGAGCTATTCTGATTTTCCTTATAATGGATATGTCGATCTTCGAACCCCGCTTCTTTTATTCCTAGCCAGATTCATTTACACCAGCTTGTCTAATAATCTCAGTAAAGATCATGGCGTAAGGAATCGAATACCTTTGTTTGCTTTTTGAGATCTCCTTAGATTTGGTAAGGCAAGACCTTCAATTTTCTAGAACGAGAGCAAGGAGGTTCACCTTCTACCCAGTGAGCATCTTGTACAGACAAAATCTATCTCTGGAAGATACATTATCCTTTGAGCCCTTGCAAGGCAAGATAATGTGCAGTAGGATGTTGTGAAGAAGCTTGTAGTCCCTCTTCATGTTTGATGAGTACAAAAATTTCTTCAAAGCATCTTTGTTGTTTTTTTAGGGTCTATAACGCCCATAGAGAGCCAGGTCAACAGTTTTTGGGCAGATGACTCTTTTCCAGTCTTTAGCAAAAATGTCGCCTTCTTCCTTACAGTTAGACGCTGTGGAGACCACTATAGTCTGGTTGTCCACGATCCTAGTGATAGTACCATCCATTTTAGACACAAAAGCCTAGAAGTAGGCATAAGGTGCGTGATACCAGTGTGTTTTCTTTTGTACGAAGGACTCTCATCCAACATTTTTGATGAAAAGACTCAAAGAAATGCCTTCATCTTCTAGTTTCTTCAAATTAATCCATTTGCTAGGCACGTAGTCGCTTTCGAAAAATCTCTCCATGGGGGCAAGCTGTCTTGGAGCGGCCATAAGTGTAAGTCTTTTGGGAGTTTAGAGAGTTTAAGAGTGAAAGAGAGAAAGTGGTTGAGTGCAAAGGATATAAAAGAATGTTTCAAAGTGTGTAAAGGGAATAGGTAGTTATTTTTTGAATATTTGAAGAGTTTGATAGTACTGAAAAGACGTACATTTAATGTGACTTGATGTGGCAGAGAAAAACGACTCATGTTTCTTGGGGGTTATCGATGAGAATTAATATTAAAACCAATAGATGATGAAGTCAGATAATAAACGCCTTTTCATATATTGAAACACATATGTTAGTAAGACAAAGTAAATATAAGACGATAGATCATAAGACGATAAACAGAAGAATTTATAAGACGATACATGCAAGACATTCTAATCATGCAAGACTTTCGTATGCAAATTTTATAATATAAAATTAAAGCGTTCTTCAGGTAAAGCCTTTGTAAAGATATCAACCCATTGATGGTCTGTATCAATAAATTTAATATCAAAAACACCTTTTTGAACATAATCACATATAAAATGATGTCTTATTTCTATATGCTTTGTTTGCCTTAAAATACTAAATAGGATTTTTAGATAAATTGATTGCATTAGTCTTGTCACATAACACTAAAATGTTATGCTCAAAACTAGAGTAATCTTCAAGTTGATATTTTACCTATAAAAGTTGTGAACAGCAACTGGTAGCTGACACGCATTCTGCTTCAGCAATTGAGAGGGCAATTGAGTTTTGTTTCTTACTGGTCCAGGATATACGGCATGGTCCAATGAAATGACATCCACCACTTGTACTTTTTATTTCAATTTTGTCATCAGCATAGTCTGCATCACAGTATCCTACTAATTTGAAATCTTTATTTTTCTCATAAAATAAACTTAGGTTAGAGGTACCAACTAGATATCTAAATATCATTTTAATAGGTTTCAAGTGAGATTATCTAGGATCAGACTGAAACGTAGCACATAGACAGACACTACACATAATATCTAGTCTATTGGCAATGAAATATAATAATGAGTCAATCATACCTCTATAGACAGTCTGGTCTATAGGCTTACGTAATTCATCCTTTGTCATTGCAACAGACGAATGCATAGGTGTGTTCATAGGCTTTGATTCATTCATCCTATACTTTTGGAGTAGTTCTCTGGTGTATTTTTGCTGATGAATGTATATGCCTTCTTTCTCTTGTTTAACTTACAGACCAAGAAAGAACTTTAATTTGCCCATCATGCTCATTTCAAACTCGCTTTGCATCAAGTTTGAGAAATCCTTGCATAAATCTTCATTAGTAGCTCCAAAAATTATATCCTTTACATAAATTTGAACTATTATGAAATCTCTATTAGATTCTTTTCTAAAAAGAGTTGTGTCAACCTTGCCTCGTATAAAACCATTTGCGATTAAAAAACTGCTCAGTCTGTCATACCAAGCACGAAGTGCTTGCTTAAGACCATACAAAGCCTTTTTAAGTTTGAATACGTGGTTTGAAAGAATTGGATCTTCAAAACTAGGAGGATGTCTAACATAGACTTCTTCCTCAATGAATCCATTTAAAAAAGCACTTTTAACATCCATTTCAAAAAGCTTAATGTTTTTATAAGCAGCAAAGGCAAGCATAATTCTAATATCTTCTAATCTAGCTACAAGAGCAAAAGTTTCAGTGAAGTCAATACCTTCTTGTTGATTGTACCCTTGTACTACCAACCTTGCTTTATTTCTTATTACCTTTCCATTTTCATCAAGTTTTTTGTGAAATACCCATCTTGTTCCAATGATGCTTTTATGTTCTAGTCTAGGAACAAAAGTTCATATATCATTTCTTGTAAATTGATGTAATTCTTCTTGCATGGCTATAATCCAATCATCATTTGTGAGTGCTTCTTCTATAGTTGTTGGCTCGATTTCTGAAACTAAGGCACATGTTGCTGGATTTTTGAATGATGACCGTGTCTTGACTCCTTTTGTTTGTTCTCCAATGATCTAATCTTGTGGATGATAAGTAACAAATTTTCAATCTTTGTGAGTTTGTTTCGTCTGATCATCAGCTTCTTGTTGTAAAGTGTCTTCAGGTTGCTTGGTTTCGTCTGATCTCATGGGGTCAAACAATCCTATCTGCAAGTCTGCAAGATCATCTTCAAGATCAGATAGTCTCCTACCAAGGGTTCATGTATCATTGAATTTAACATGAATAGATTCTTCAACAAAAGAAGTTCTTGAATTAAATACTCGATATGCTTTAGATGTATCTAAATATCCTAAAAAGATACCTTTATCAACCTTAGAGTCAAATTTTCCTAATTGATCTATAGTGTTGAGAATGAAACACTCACATCCAAAGGGATGAAAGTATGAAATGTTGGTCTTCTGCCTTTCCATAATTCATAAGGAGTCTTATTTATTAATGGTCTGATCAATATTTTGTTTTGAACATAACATGTTGTATTTACAACTTCTGCCCAGAAGTACTTAGGAATTAAATTTTTGTAGAGCATGGTTCTAGCCATTTCTTGAAGAGTTTTGTTTTTCCTTTCAATTACCCCATTTTGTTGAGGTGTTCTCGATGAAGAGAAGTTATGGAAAATGCCATTCTTTTCACAAAAGGCCTTAAACTCAACATTATCAAATTCAGTTCTATGGTCACTTCTGATTACAGTTAGACAAAAATCTTTTTCATTTTGAACATGTTTACAGAATATTTCAAACACATTAAAGGACTCGTGTTTATAAGTTAGGAAGTAAACCTATGTGTATCTAGAATAGTCATCTATGATGATAAATCCATACTTTTTGCCACCAAGACTAAGTTTTTGTAGAACCAAACAAATCCATATGTAATAATTCTAAAGGTCTAAAAGTGGAATCAACGTTTTTAGATTTAAAAGAGGTTTTAATTTGTTTCCCTTTCTGACATGCCTCATAAAGAATATGAGTTTTCCAAGAAATCTCGAGCAATCCTTTCACTAAACCTTTTTTATATAATTTTGAAATATGTTTCAAATTGATGTGCCCAAGCTTTTTATGCCAAATCCATCTTTCATCTTCTTTGGTCATTAAACATGTGAAATTTTGTTTGTTTGGATCCTCAAACTCAATCTTATATAGATTGTTATGCCTTAGTAGTAAAAAGAACAGATTCATCATTTTGTTTGATTATGCATGATTCCTTGTTAAAGAATACAATGAACCCACTATTACAAAATTGACTTATACTAAGTAGGTTATACTTTAGTCCTTCAACACATAACACATTTCTATAGTAAGGAGAGGTGGCTTACCCACTTTACTTATACCAATGATTTTTCCTTTTCCATTTCCTCTAAACAAAACAGTTCCTTCATGTGGTTAGAGGTCTAGGAACATAGACATTTCTCGCATCGTGTGACGTGAGCATCCACTGTCCAGGTACCAAAATAAATCCCTCTTTTTTCCTATTAAGATATCTGCAATAGGAATTATTTGAGATCTTGGTACCCAAATACTCTTGGGTTCTTTTATATTAGTCTCAATGGTTATTTGACCTTTGATTTCTTTTGTGTTGACACCTTTGAGATGTGTGTCCAGCTTTTCCACAAAAGTTGCAAGAGGTCAAATAAGGTTTAGAGGACAATGGTTTAAAATCCTTGTCTTTTTCAAAACCTATGCCAGATTTGTCAAATGGAGGCCTTCTGTGTTTCAAAATTAATTGTAGTTTTGAAGACCCATCTATAAATTTAGCTAGATCTTGTTCTAGACTAATAACATCTTTATTTAGTCTGTCAACTTTAGATAAGAGTATAGTCTTTTCAAGATCTGTGGCTTGACTCTTTCGCATATTCTTCAAATCTTTTTTGAGTATTTCATTTTCTAACATGACTTCTTTATATTTTTCTTTGTATTTCTTATACTCAAGAGAGATCATTTGAGAATTTGCAAGAAGAGTATCATAGGACATGTTAAGACAAAGGACGAATTTATAACCCTCAAATATTTTGATAATAACAAACAGTTAAAATTATATATGTCCTCGCATAATTGTCTGATCATTCGTTTGCATGCAATCGTCTGACGTTTTTAAAATTGAATATCGTATTATGATTGAATAAACTTCTTAACTAACAAGTCTTACAGACGATGACAACTTTCTAAAATGATCTGCACATCAATCAAAACGTAAGCTACCTCGAAACGTATCAAGCCTATATACCTACTCTCAAGGAAAGTCAGTGAAAAAGGAGGAATATGTGTGTGAATGTCAGAACGGGAAAGCGGACAAGACAACTGCTACAAATTGAGTACAAGAATAGAAATGATAACCAAACTGCTTTATCTTATCACATGACAAGTTGGTAAAAAACATTAAATGCTGCATTTAATGATCCAACGACTCTCTTCATCAGACGAAGGCTGTCTTCTACAAAACACTCAACAAATACTTTCGGAGAAACCTATAAATAGAAGAAGATACCTCCTTCGAGCAGTTGTTGTGATCATAATTGTTGTTGATATAATTGCTGCTGATTTTGAAAATTCATAACTGCTTTAAGAAAAGAAAAAGCTCTTCTAAACTCTGTTTGTAAAATTCTTTTTGTACTTCATTATATATTCGTCTGATAAGACGTTAAATCCAATGAGGTAAACTCACACATAAACCTTTTTCTTAATGAGATCGGTGGAAACCTAAAGAGGCTTTGATTCAAAAAATACTTGGGTGTTTGCTTGGAGAGACAAGTGAAAGATTACTTGGGTTGAGCCTGAAGAGGCTTGTGGAAGAATTCTTGTAACTTGTGAAAGTTAGTGGAACTTGATTATTGCCAAGAACTGGATGTAGTCTTTGGGTAAGACGAACTAGTATAATTTCTGTGTGCTTTTTGGTTTTGTTGTTTAGCTTTTGTCTATCCTTTAGAACGTTTTTGAAAATCCTTTTGATCTTATTTCAGACAATATGTCGTTAACAAAAGAATAAATTTTTTTTTTTTGATATAACACAACTTAACCCCCCATTCTTGTGTTATCTTTGTGTTCTACAGGACATCTCTTCATCAGACTCAAATTCACAACTATCAAAAGAATATGAATTCATTTTAGAAATAAGTTTTACCTCAGGTATTACTTCTTCAATATTAGCCATAAGACAAATGTTTGCTTTCTCCTCACCTGAGCTACTACTGCTGCTGTACATATCTTTCCAGGTTGCTAGAAGATTCTTTTTCTTGTTTCTTTTCTTTGTGTTCCACCCCCTTTTTAACTTAGGACACTCAACCTTCATATGTCCAAGCTTTTTGCACTTAAAGCATATAATTTCATTGTTTGCTACTTGAGGTAGCTTCTTGAATCTGTTATCTTTTCTTCTGGAAGAGTGCTTGAATCTTCCTTTCTTCTTGAGCATCTTTTTGAACTTTTTGGTCATAAGGGAAATCTCATCGTCTATAGAGCAACTTGTGCTTTCGTTTGAACTCTCTAATTTATCAGACTGAACCTTCAAGGCTTTGTTCCTAGTTTTTGTCTCTATCCTTTCATCTGCTTTTCGATTGGTTTCTCCAATCTTTATAGCTATAGAGTCATTGTTCTTAATCTTATCTCTTTTAAAGAGATGAACCTCATGAACTCTTAGGGCTCCTAGCAACTCATCAAGAGTTAGAGTCTTCATATCTCTAGCTTCAGCTATTGTTGTAGCTTTAGGTTTCCATACTTTTAGAAGGTTGTCCAAAATCTTAAGGTTGTTTTGAGCTTTGGGAAACTCAACACCAAGACACTAGAGTCCATTGATGAGATGTTTGGATGTTGAGAATTGTTTGAAATCATCCAAACATCTCATCAATGGTTTCTATCTCCTTCATGGTAAACATCTCATAGTGTCTTTGAAGAGTTGCTACTCTTCTTAGACGAACATCTTCAGTACCTTCATGTGTTATGCGTATAGCATCCCACATCTCCTTTGCTTATCTGTAGCCACAAAATTTCATATTTAGATAAGGCACAAGTTATAATATACCTAGCCTTTGCATTCTATTGAAGTCATCTTGGTTGTATTCGTTTTCAAGTTTTGTTACAATAAGATCCATATGCGTTATGATTCTCCAAATACTGTAATGAGTGAACTTGATATACATCTCCATTCTGTCTGTCTAGTAGGCATAATCTTCTCCATTAAAGGCTAGAGGCCTTGACAAGGAGGCTCTTTCAGGGATGAACTATCCTTCAAGGTTTGTCATAAAGATCTTTTCCTCTATCACTTGTTAAGATGCTCAACCCTTAGAGGCTGAGCTCTAATACCAAATTGTAAAACACAAGAATAACACAAGAAAGGGGGTTGAATTGTGTTATTAAAAAATTTTGCAAAACCTTTTCAAAAACGTTCCGTCTGAAGGATAAAAGATATAGATTTTCAAAAAAAGTTTGTGAAAACAAGGAGAAATAGTAAGCCAGAAAAACACAAAGATTTATACTGGTTCGTCTCACCCTAGAGACTACGTCCAGTTCTTGGCAAACAACCAAGTCCAACTATAACTTGAACAAGTTATAAGTATTCTTTTATCCAAGCCTCTTCAGGCTCAACCAAGTAGTCATTCACTTGTCTTTCCAAGCAAATACCCAAGTATTTTTTGATCTAAAGCCTCTTCAGGCTTCTATCAATTTCACAGAGAAATGGTTAAGAGTAAATTATCACACTGAGCTAACGTCTTATCAGACGAATATACAATGAAATTCAATAAAGTGTTACACATGAAAGTTGCATTAAAAAAATTTACAGACTGAGAGAAATGAAAATATGTCAAGAATTTTGTTGTTGTGACTAAGGTCTTCTCTTCTATTTATAAGGTTCTCCCAAAAATGTCCGTTGTGAGTGCTAATGGAAACATCTTTTGTCCGGTATTGTAAAGGCAGAAAAAAGTCATTAAAACATTAAATGGGCCATTTAATGTCTTTCACCAACCAGTTACTTTAATAAGATAAAGTAGTCTGCTTATCTAGCCTTTCTCGTACTCAATCTTGTTACAATAGGACATATTTGCTTTCTGTACTGACATCTATATACAAATTCCTTCTTTTATGCGTAAAATAAACTCTTATCAATGATAAGTACATAGACGTCTTCTCTTTCAAAATGATTTTCCCTTGTTCAAAACTACAGAGTTAACAGATCAAACAAGCATCGCCTGAAAGAATTAATTATTGTGAATCTTTAAAAAAAACACATGAACAAATGATAGTGAAGTCATGCAATATTAGCAAGTAATCACACAATTGTTCATAAGACTATTTGTTATTATCAAAAATAAAATGAGTCATACATTTGTCCTTTGTCTTAACAATACATATATAAGGTATTTTATATATTTATTGACAATGTGCAGGTGATTGTATATAGCTTAATTTGGTGCCAATAAACCTATAAATCCGTTTCCATCATCATGTAATAGCCCTTTCTTAACATTAAAAGTTCTCCATTATTTGAAAACTCAAATTTTATAGACTTTAGCACGAGTATAAAATGCCATCAAACATGGGCAGGTGTTATTTTTCAAAGAAAATGTCTTCAAGAGCTAAACATTTAAATTACAGGTATAAAATGAACAGTCTATATGGTCACTAGCAGTATGTCAGAGAGTACATTTGACGTTATCAGCATATTGACTATGAATACCCCCAATTGACCTAGTTTCAGGCTTTTGCATCTGCCTTAGAACCTGATAGGGTTAAATCTTTCTGAAGCCGCCATGCGTTTTAAACCAAAACTTCTGCAGCTCCTTTCTTTGCTGAAAACTTCACCAATTTTCTTGTATAATACTGTAAATACATTGGTCAGCAACAAGAGAAAAAAAAAAGTTGCTGCCTCACTGTACTGCCTTTAAAAAGAAGCCAGAAGAAAAATAGAATAACTGCTGTGGAAACCCAAATCATGCCATGGCATCAGCCTGTTTTCTAGTTAACCGTGCATACAAACCATCTTTTAAGAGAAGTTCCTTGTGACTTCCAATCTGCACGGACAGAAGTTAGTGAAAATTATGTTTCCGATTAGGGCAAAGAAATCATATGAAAAATATAAGTATAGCTTTTCATTCAAACACAATAAATTCAAACAATTTCAATAATGCATGGGACGTTAAAGAAGCCTTATTCTACTCATAAGTTCCGTGAGGGCAACTTGAGGTGAGTTTTATCTGCACATTATTGAACAACCACATAAAAATAAAAAGGGCAATCCAACACACAAGGCTCCCACCAAGTGGGGTCTAAGAAGGGTAGATAAGCCTTATCCCCGGGAGCAGAGAGGCCGTGTCCAGGATTTTCTGTGACCTCTAGGTCACAAGTCAAACGACCTTACCGATGCACAAAGGCTCCCCTCAAGGCTAAACCAAATAAAAATATTGCAACAATTACCGTCTTTTCACGGTCCTATCCTATGCTATATCCATCATGATCCAGCAGAAGAGTTTGAGGAGTCAAATTCATTAACACACAGAACATGTATAAGCTTTTAAACCCAACTTATCATATGTGTGAGTTTTACACTGTTAATGAAGCCACTAAAAAAAGAAAAGAAAAAAGGCTGATGAAAATTTTAAGGGTAAGCTTCAAAAATGAATATTGATATGAATATTTAGGGCATTCAAAATGAATCAACAGTTTACCAACCTCAACAATTTGACCACCTTCCATCACCACAATCCTGTCAGCTGCTTGTATGGTAGAAAGCCTGTAAGGCAGGTCATACACTTCAAAACTAATAGTTGGAATACCACTTAACTGAGACTGACAAGCAAATTATCACCTGTGTGCAATGACTATGACACTTCTGCTTGCAGAATCACTTCTAACAGATCGAAGAACACCCTACAAATTATGGAAACTGAAGCGTCAATATCTTTGCAATCTTTCTCACACTTTAATATTTAGCGTGTCTAATTGCCATATGGCTTCTAATAGTTTCAGAGGCAGACCTTGACATTATGCTCACTTTCAGCATCTAGTGCACTAGTGGCTTCATCAAGGATCAATATTTTTGGGTCCCTAAGAATGGCCCTAGCAATAGCAATTCGCTGCTTTTGTCCACCACTTAATAGATCATCATCAACAAGTGTTTCATAACCATTGGGAAGTGCTGAGATAAAGTCATGGGCATAGGCTTGCTTTGCAGCCCATTCAATATCCTCCTGCTTTACATCTCGAGTACATCCATATCTGATGTTTGAACTAATATCCATCCGGAAGAGTTTGGGTTCCTGTACAAAACAAATTTTTGTTTAGAAGAGAATAGCTATATATATTCACTGAATTTTGTCTATGTTGGTGACTTAAGAACCTGGCCCACAAATCCTATTCTCTCTCTCCACCACATGATGTCCAAGTCTTTAATAGGGATATCATCTAGCAAAATCTGCAACAAAACTTCATGTTATGATAATTCAAGCAACACACTATCTGCTCTAAGAATACTACCAGGTAGCATAATTGGCAATAGGTACTACACATCTAATTCCATGAAAGAAACCTCTAATCAATATCTGCAGTTGAGAAAAAGGGTGACTTGAGCTTCTTATGTTCACATTATTGGAATAGAAAATTAAAATATAATCTACCAAAGTTATTTTTGGGTGAAAGTAATATGATCAAGTAAGAGAATAAGAAATATAGAGTCTAAGGTCTAAGCACCTGGATTCAAAACCCATGATATCCTTTACCCATTCTTAGAAAGTAGGAAACAAAACTATTTGCTCTCTTTGAACATCTTGTTCCAACTCTAGAGGTTAATTATCAAATTGAAGAGAAGATGGTCATTTTACTAAGGTAGAAAGATGATTTCCTTTTAGCCACTTGAATAGATGTAGCAAAAACAAAATAGTCTCCCCTTCCACAATAATAATAATAAAAATAAAAATTTCAGTATCTTTCTATTTTTCATAGCCTTTTCTTGTAAATTCAATATGTTTTAAACCAACCGTACAAGTCCACTCAATTTTAATAAAGATAAACTAACTCTACCTGACCATTTGTAGGCTCATAGAGACGGAGCAAAAGATTCACCAATGTGCTTTTTCCACTACCACTAAGTCCAACCTATGCCAGAAATCAAAGGAAACAGCAGATTAATCTCTTATTCATAGTGCAGGGAAGGAATGAATTGAAGAGATGAGAAGCACTTTCTTACCATTGCAACCACCTCGCTAGGATGGACAACAAAGTTTACGTGTTTCACTACAGATACCTGTTACAATATCTGCCATTACTTAAGCAAGTATAACTGACAAATAACAATGATAATCTTAACCCCATGTAGATGCACAATCAAATTGAATATACTGGTTAAAATGCCATGCAAAGAGGGAAGAGCTGCGGAGTTCAGAAGTCAAGATTAATATTCATAATATTAGGCCATTCCACCAACTTGAGAAATTGCATTGAAGATACATGCAAGCACAAGGCATGTATATTGTGAGGAAGAATCAGATAAATCCTGACACACTATGATCCACACCCCGCCCCGCCCCCCGCCAAAAGGAGGAAAAAAAGAAAAAGGAATTTTCAGTTTTTTTTTCTTATTTTAAATTTCCATCAGCATTCATTTTTATATTGAACATGCATTTTCCCAAAGTACACGTAACATGTTATACAACTTCACTGCATATCTCCCCACACAACTTACACCACTAAAAAGAGAACAATGTATGCACCCACGTTTTTTAGGGGAGGCGAGTGCTAAAAATCTCAGCCATGAACTTTTTTATTCCTATCGTAGCAGCATTCATCCCTCACTGAGGTGACTGACAAACAAAAACAATATCAAATATACAAGCTTCAACTCTAAGACAAAATTAAGGTGATAGACATAGAGGTCTACCGTTGGCCTTGAAGGATAGTGAAAAGATACATTTAGAAACTCAATACGCCCCGTTAATCTCTGCAACTTTACCCCTGCGAGAAAGTTACATACAATCTTCAATACAATAAAACTAAAACAAGGACAAAAAGTTATGTAGGAATTTATTATTTATTTATTGATATAATACTGTTGGTAAAGGAATGGGAATAGATGGAGATACTGGAGTTTCATACAAGCTAAGAAGTATTACCATTGCCACAAAAATAATATTAATAAATTGAGAGCTGCACATGACATAAGTGCAGGAGTCAGCTTCATCTGACAACCCAGTCTGCTCACTACAGGTGTCACTAGGTTTTTTCTTAAAAGAAAAATCTATATTGCTTGTGACCACCAGTGTCAAGTATCAAGTATCTAAAGTTTTAAAACAATTAGAGTTAGTTTCAGTGTGTGAGCATCCTTACAAGTAAACTACGCATTTTATTTAATGCATAGTTTAAGAAAATTATAATTTATCCCACATAATTCTTGGGAAAATATTCATGCTCAATCTACAGGTAGAATAAGAATTGAACATGCAGGGATCATGCAATTTCTGGATAGGTGGTGACTAGACAAAATCAAAAAAAAGCACGAAAAGGACTAAACTAATATGAAGGTGTTTATTCATATGAAATATTTGAGCATAAAAATTCTTGCCTCTTTCTAAGAATTGGCTGCTAGGTGAGAGATCCATTAAGTGGAATACTTTTTCACTAGCCCCAACCGATTGCATCAAATTGGATATATTGTCTCCCACCCACCAGGTTGAATAAATTAACCATTCACTGTACAGTATAAACTTGGTAAGTTTCTCAGCTGTGATATGACCCGCAAGAATAGACATTCCCCCAAATAGCACCGCAATGACCTATAAGATTTAATGTTTCAATAAAAGCACAAGTCAATAATAAAGGTTTAACTAAACTTCAAAAAAATGATCAATTACTAATCCTAGCAAACTTTTTTTTCCAACAGTATGGTTATAGGTTTAAAGGAGAGAAAAGGAAATAAATAAATAAATAAAATAGATAAATATCATGATTATAGAAACCCTTAGCTATACCTGAGTCGAATGATAGAGAGTGTTAAAGCTAAAATTCCAAACTCCATATGCAGCACTTTGTCGCAAGCTTATGTCAGCTAATTTCCCCAGCCACCAATTATACCTGTAGATAGAAATGGACAAGATGCATGTGAAGACAGCAAAATAAAAGGAATGAAAAAATAATAAATGTGATATAATTGTAATAGCATCATCACCTTCCGTGTTCTTGTTCTTCTGTTCCATAAACTCGTACAGTTCTAATAAGAGAGAATGTCTCTTGAGCTACCTATGAGAAAATTGTTATTACAATGGCATTTAGGAAATATAAAACAAATTGTAGTATAAGGCATCTTATTCTACATCATTTGCAGAAGCAGTGACTTCTTGGATCAACCTTGCTGCCTTTTTCTGGTACCTATGCAGTAATATATGACCAAATCAACACCAGTGAGATAAAGGAGACAAACAAGGTAAGAGGTAGAAGCCTAAAAGGGAACTCTAAAGCATCAAAATTTCTTTTTTACAAATATATAAATATCTCAATAACATCATTGTAGCAGACAAAGTTTTGGGGAGAAGGCAGAGAGTCCTTTAGCTTTTACAGAGTGACATATTTTCCAGAAATGAGAATTATGTAGAGTCTACTACATGAATTAATTAAGAACAAGTCGACATAATTAGCATTGATGCACATTATGGTTGATATTTTCATCATCAGACACGCTGCCTGAACTAGTCAATTGCAAGCACTAGAAATGCAAAATCATGTTTTTGAAAGGATGAATTTGAAGAAAATCAACCAAGAGTTTACCTTCCATAACGTAACATAACTGCTGCTAATATGGAGCATATCACCAATGTACATAAACCAAGTGGCCAAGATAAAATCAACAAGTAGATTAATGAACCTCCCCCCTAACAAGATGAGAAAACCCAATTAAAGCCTCCAATATGTGAGATCAGTTTCAGTAGCATTGCATCTATCATAACTAAATCAACCTGAAGAACGTTGCGCAATATCAAGTTAAGATCATTTCCAATAACCCTTGACACTTGCTGACAATCCGCTCCAAGCCGACTTGTCAAATCACCTACTGTTTCATTGTCAAAAAATGATATATCCTACAATAAGGGCACTGCTGAATGAGTTAAATCACACACCAAACAAAGGAAATAAATGAGTGCAGCAAGAGAAATCAGTTATTAAGTGCAGCCAAACCTGCAGAAGAAGAGAAGAGTATAACGTTTCTCTCATTCTCTTAACCTGCACATATTTTCAAAGTTTGAAAAAATCATATACACCAAAGAGTTGAAGAAAACACAAGGTCAAAGCATCAGGAACCTGGGGTGGGGGGGGTGTGGCCGCTGCAAAATGGCCATTGCTCAAGTACATTAATCTTAATTTGATAATCACGAACCATAGAAATCCCCATCCCCAAATATCAGACAGAGAAACTCACCAGAATCATGTTTGCAATGCCAAAACAGCAACCTCGTATCCCACTGAGGCACAGGAAAATGCTTGTCAGGAATCCTCACATCCCACTTGCAACATAAAAAGTTTCAAATGAAACAGAACTAAGAGCATAATTGATCATAACAAAAAAAAGTTTAAATTTTAACCCACTTAACAATTACGTGTTTGGACACCCGTTGAAAAATAAGAAATCACATCTAGGGTGTAAAAGTTATAACTATTAGCTTCGTAGTAAACATGAAAAACCACATCTGGGATGTGCAACCAAACACGCTACAAGTCAAACATCAGCTTTATGATCGGTCTCAATATACAGCTGTCCTCAGAATCTTATAAGGCATAACACACACAGAGAGAGAGAGAGAGAGAGAGATTAATGCTATGGATTAAAGAGCAAATCCATTGCGTTTTTTTTCATGGAAGGTTCTTTCAGCAATAGCAATTATTAAGCACCAAAAGAGAAATAAAATAAAATAAAATCACATCACTCTCATCAAGTAGAAGGGAGTTTCGACCATACAAGATTTTGACCTGCATATTCCCGAAACCACGCACAACAGAACCAACACGCGCACATTCCCATGAAAAACACTAAGGTCCGCACCCTGTGCCGAGAAGATGGAAGCCGTCAGGAAATGCGGTATGGAAATCTCCGAAACCTTAATCCCACGAAACAAACAAAAAAAATCAGCAAAGAATAGAAAACACGGAAAAACAAAACCAAAAAGGAAAAAGGGCACGCACTGCAGCAACAATGAGAGCAGAGAATGCAGCGAAAATGACCCATCTGTCACGCGCGACAAGGTCCCACATTTTGCCGAGAGCGCTCCACACGGTCACCGGCTGCGCCACCACCTGAACGTCGACGTCGTCGGAGAAGTCCCACCACCGTCCGCCGGGCAGAATCGCCGGAAGGAACCCGACCCATTTTCGAATCCTCTCGAGAAACTCGCCAACGTAGACTTCTCTGGAAGCTTCTGGATTGTTCTGAACGGAGACGCCGTTGATGGAGGCGCACTTCGGAGGAAGGGCTGCGATAATGCGCCGGGAAGTAAATCCAGGACTGAAGAGAACAATTCGCGCTGCGGCGAAGGGGAAGCGCTTCTGAGAGGCTGCGATTAGAGGCTTGTGGTGGGGAAGGATTGGAGGAAGTGAACAAGGTGGCGTGTGGGAGAGTAGAAGAGGCATGGTGGTGAACGACGACGTAGGAAGTGGAAGATGGGGTTCGGATAATGCTAGAGGAGTATGTTGTGGTCCATGTGCATCGGAGAAGGAAGAACAGGGAATCACACGGTCGCGGTTGGTTCAGGCTCTGACTTGAATTTGCTTCTTGTAATCTTGTTCTTTAGCTTACCACACACACAAGCCACCAAACGACACCGTTTTGGATCCTTTCTAGAAAAATTTCCCTTCCGTGTGGTGGTAATGCACACGGCCGTGGTTGTTGTTCACACCTGTACTGGATTTAACCATTTGCATTAAGCACGTGTAAAATGAAGAGCAGTCGTTGTTGAACGATGAATGTTAAAATTTTTAATATCAATATCAATGTGTGGTATTTGACAATTAAAACACGAAAACATTTACCAAATGAAATTGTTTAACTTACCCCAAGTAAAAATGGGATTAAATAACCCTATCAAAAATAATTTATATAATTTTTTATATACTTAAAAATAGTTGATATGACATAAAAAATTACACCAATCATTTTTTATAAAATTATTTAATTTTATTTTTACTTGAGATAGGTTAGACAACCCATTACCTAATACATGAATTATATGTTAGAGAAATGATAATAACACATTGTATAGTACTTATTTAGCAATACAATCCTTTATATTAGGTAAAACTTAGGTAGATTTCACTAAATATATAAATTTATCCCTCATTTAATGAATCTCATTCCCAAACAAATAATAAGAAAGGTAAAACATATTTTTGATCTTTGATTCTTTGAAAAGTAAAATTAGTTTAGTCTATGTATTTTAAAAATTGTGACTTTGGTCATCATCTTCCTGAAATGCAATAGAATTAGTGTCTGATGTTATGTATCAACCATGTGACTATCACATATGTTGCCATGTAGCTAACACGTGAAGGTTATGCATCAATCGTTAACCACATCAGCAAATAAAAGTTATCAAAATCAGTATCAAAGACTAAGGGTATGTTTGGATTTTCATTTGGGATCCTGCAACATACTTTTGGACAACTAAACTCAACTTGTTACCATGTTTGATTGCCCCCAAAAATAATTTCCTGACTTACGTTTCACTCTAAACTCATTTTGCAATGGAAGCAAGATGTGGCTTGCTTTTAAAAACTCATTTTTCCGTTGATAGTATATATGCAAGTGTAAAAATACTTTTGATTACTATTATCTAAACAAATTTCACTATGTCAACGTACTTTTGAACAAAAAATATTCAAATATAAATTATATTATAATAAACTCATTTTCTATCAAACTTGAGTTTACAACATATTTTTAATTCAAACTTATGTTTGCAAACTTTAACCCAAACATGCACTAATTTCATCGCATTTGAGAAAGACAAAAACAAGAATTACAATTTTAAAGCATACGAATTAAAATTATTTTTGACCAGATCTGTAGGCATTCAAATTGTGGTGCTGCTTATTTTCATCGGAGAACATGTAGTCAGTCTTATTCATCATGACAAAAATTTTGCTACATGTCATGTGAAGTGTATAAGAGCAACTCTATTGGTGCTGCTTGTTTTGCTCTTGCTTAGTAAGCACTATAAGGCTTTTCCATTGGAACTAGTGCGTATTAAGCACTCCTCAAGCATCAAGCAACAAGTGTTTATATAAACTTCAATCCTTAAAACTTTTGTGAGTCCCATGTTCATGTATTTTTATGAAATAGCGATAAAATGAAAAGATGCGTAGTTATTTGTGAGACTTACTTAAAATTTTAGAGTTCCCGAATCGGAGAAGTAAGTTAAGTTATAAAAAATGTACATATGTAATATATAATGTGTAATGGTAAGACCTATTAAAGAATCTCAAAAGGTTAAAAAAGAAAAAAATGGATTGCTGAGACAGAGATGACCTAAATGTATGAATTAGTCCGCGGCACAGCTTGCCGCTTTTCTCGCAGTCACCTCTTGCGACTAGAATTTCAGGGACAAAATTACTTGCAAGCAAGTGCCTTAAGCAATTTACAAATCCGAGTCTCACAAGTTAATGCCGATAGCAGAGACGAAGAGGCGTGCACACTTCACACTCGGTGGAGTTGCCCTCCAAGTCTCGTAAACTTCATTCAATAGTTCACGTCACATGCAAACAAACAACAAATCACGAGTTTCCACTTCCGGGCGCTCTCCGATGTCATGAATTGTTATTGCATCACTCAATTTGCAATTGGGTTGCTTCCACACACTGACATCACATTGTTTCGGCCCATGTCCAAAGACGAGGCCCATTAGCCATTCGCCACGAAAGCCCAACTAACTCCAAACCCTAAGGGCAAAAGAGTAAAGCGAGCGCGATAAATTATAAATCCCACCAAACCCTAACTCTTTCCGCCGAAGGCAGAGAGAGCAGAGATGACGACCCGATTCAAGAAGAACCGGAAGAAGCGCGGGCACGTGAGCGCCGGTCACGGCCGCATCGGGAAGCACCGGAAGCACCCCGGCGGTCGGGGAAACGCCGGCGGCATGCACCACCACCGCATCCTGTTCGACAAGTACCACCCCGGTTACTTCGGGAAGGTGGGGATGCGGTACTTCCACAAGCTCCGCAACAAGTTCTACTGCCCCATCGTAAACATCGATAAACTCTGGTCTCTGCTGCCCCAGGACGCCAAGGGCAAAGCCCTTAAATCGAAGGACACTGCCCCTTTGATCGACGTCACCCAGCACGGGTACTTTAAGGTTCTCGGAAAAGGCGTCCTCCCCCAAAACCAGCCCCTCGTCGTCAAAGCCAAGCTAATTTCCAAGATCGCCGAGAAGAAGATTAAGGAAGCCGGTGGCGCTGTTGTTCTCACCGCTTAGGATTAATCAGTTTTTTTTTTCATACGTTTGAGGTGTTGTTTTCGTTTTGTTTCGGATTATTTGTTACATTACATATTGCAAGAGATATATTGTGTTTTTACCTTTCAGTGCCTAATTGTTGTCAGTTTTAAGGTTAAGGTGTGTTTGGATAATCAGGAAAAATTTGACCGCAATACCCTAGTTGTCATAGAAAATTTATTGAAATAAGGGAAACGAAATTTGGGAGAATAAAACTTGTTTTCAGACTCTCCTTGGAGGAGCATTTTTTTTAAGAGTTTTAGCGATTGCACAATGTTGGTTACTGTGTTCTACTAACGTAATGGCCGAAGAATCTGCTGCTGATATCCGTAGAAAAAATTTGCTACAAATAAAAAATGGGTAACTCTAATAAGTACGTGCAAATAATTTAAATAAGTATATTTGTTATCTATTTATTAACAAGATAGGTACGGAGTTATTTATATCTGTAAATATCTCTGTCATTTTATATTTATTTAAATATTTTTATATATTAATATACATAAAATTATATATAATTTAATCCTAAATTTTGAAAACAATGTGACCCTGGGAGAACAAGTGGCTGCTCACTGATGATTTCTTCATCTCCTTTGGTTATGTCGCTCAAGCGGGAGTGTGGGAACAAACCCAAATGTGTTTGTTGAATTGCATCGTTTGTATCAGATTAATCCAAGGGTCAACAATTTTTTAGGGTTCGATTTTTCTAATTTTAATTAACTTTTAATCCCATCCATTATATACATCCAAGGGCCCCAAATAAGGCTGGAGAGAGCTAGAGACAATTCTTGCAGGAGAGGATCTACTTCTGCGGAGAAGATTGAGAAAAAAGGACACAATGACACATACATCCTCCTGGATTCTAATACGTTGATGGGATAAGGCATAAGCTTTAGTTGACAACCTCTAACATTAGCCTTCCTACTTAAAGCTACTTTATTGCTTTGTTTGGATGAGTGGAGAAAAGAGGAGAGAAAAAAAAATTGAATTTTTAAAAATTTAAGTAGTTTGGTTGAATGAAAATAAGTGAGAAATTTTTAAATTTTTTGGTGAATTTTACTATTTATTTCTACTTTATTTATCACATATTTTCATTCACCTCTTTATCTTTTTCTTATTTTTCATTTATTTCTTTACCAAACAACTTAAAATTTTAAATTATTTCTTATCTATTTCTTACCTCTTAACTTATTTCTTACCTTTTTTTTCCTATCTATTTATCTTCTCTCTACTAAACCAAGGCATAGGATTGTACTAATTTTTAGAATTTGATTTTAGAATTCAAAATTTATAAAACAAACAGTAGGCACACTGTCTAAACATGAATATGCAAATGCATATTGTCCAAGCAAAATTTTCAGGAGTATATATATAATATTAAATATACTTCTATGATATATTATATTTTTTTATATCAATTATATATATATCGATTCGTGCGGTTTAACTATTGACTCATTAGTTCGATCAATGACCTATTAATCCATAACCTTAATTGAGTCAATGACTAGTTCGATTCTGATAAGACTACTCCATTGTAAACATTATTGTTTAGGATTACTCATTAGTGTAATCTTCAAGCATTTCATCTGTTTTTATCTTTCTTATTTAATTAAGTTAATCTTCTATCTTTTCATTTTCTTTAAATATTTTTTAAAAATATAATACTTAGTATTTGAATTAGTTTGCATACTAAGTTACTAACATTATTTTATAGTTTTTACAATTTCAATAATTAAGATAGGTCGAAGTAAAAGACTTAAAAAAGGAGTTTTACAAGTTAAAAAAAAAATTATAGTGAAGCAAAAATAACCTTACTCTCTCTCTCTCTCTCTTTATACACACACACACACAAATATACACCATTTTGTACAAATCAACTTTATTACTAATATTTCTATTTTCACACATCTTATGCCAAAGAAATATGTATTGCTAAATGTATTAATAATTTTTATATGATAGTTTCTTTATTATTTCAATTTTTTGTTAAAATTTGAAAATATCTAAAAAAATTATATTTATTAATGCTATATGTCACTTGTTATCACTACAATAACTTTTTTTCATCCCATAATATTTTGTTTTTAATTAATATTTATCATTTTAATTCATAACAAAAAAATTAATAAATGTTTAGTAATAAATAATATTTTGGTTTAAATAAAATTAAATTCTATTGTATTGTATTAATTTATAGTCAAAACATCACACTCAAATTATAAATCTAATATAAATAAAGTAAAAAAGCTATTAATAAATTGAAATAACAAATAAGTTATTTTATAATAATTGTCACTTATAGTGATCCTATCTAGTTTGAGTAAGATTGTCTCCAGTGAAAGATATTTATAATCTTTACCAAAAAAATAACAAATAAGTTATGAAAATATTATTTTTTAAATTATTTTTATTAATTTAAATCAAATTTAAATTTATTTTAAATTATATAGGACAAAAAATTATATTGAATTAAAACTAATTTATTTCAACATATAACTACATAGTGCATTATGATATATATTGCTTTTCTTCAAGGTGTATCATATAAATAACATTTATATATTATTAAAAAGTAACATTTTTACATGGTATTAATTACATGAAGTTGTAGACAATGTATTCTTATAATTTTGTACTCAATATATTCAAATTTATGTTGAAAATCAATATGACTCATATAAAAAATATCACGATCAAATTAATTATAATGCTTATTGTTAAGTCAAAGAATGAATTTATAACCCTCAAATATTTTGATAATAACAAACAGTTAAAATATATGTTTTTACGTAATCGTCTGGTCATCCATAACAGGTTTATAAGCAATCGTCTGATATCTTTAAAAATATATCATCTTTATCCTTTGATTAAATCTGTAACAGATCTTACAAGACGATGACACTATTCTAAAATGATCTGCACATCAATCAGAGCGAAAACTACCTTGACACTTATAAAGCCTATATACCTACTCTCAAGGAAAGTCAGCGAAAAAGGAAGAATGTGTGCGAATGTCAAAACGAGAAAGTAGACATAACAACTGCTACAAGATTGAGTACAAGAATAGAAAAGATAAACAGATTGCTTTATCTTATCATATGACAAGTTGGTGAAAGGCATTAAATGCTGCATTTAATGTTCCAACGACTCTCTTCATCAAACAAAGGTCATCTTCTGCAAAGCACTCAATGGATACTTTTGGATAAGCCTATAAATAAAAGAAGAGACCTTTTTAAATAGTTGGTTGTTATAGTTACTGCTGATTCTGTAAAATCATAACTTCTTTAAGAAAAGAAAAAGCTCTTATATACTCTAATTGTGAAATTCTCTTTGTACTTCATTGTATATTTGTCTATTAAGACGTTAAATCCAGTGAGGTAACTCACGCGTAAACCTTTTTCTTAATGAGATTGGTGGAAGCTTGAAGAGGCTTTGATTCAAAGAACACTTGGGTTTTTGTTTGGAAATGCAAGTAAAAGACTACTTAGGTTAAGCCTGAAGAGGTTTGTGGAAAGAATACTTGTAACTTGAAAAAGTTAGTGGAACTTGGTTGTAGCCAAGAACTGGACGTAGTCTCTGAGGTGAGACGAACCAGTATAAATCTTGTGTACCTTTTAGTTTGCTTTGCTTAGTTTTAATATTCGTCTGTTTTATAAAACGTCTTTGAAAACTTCTTTGATCATACCCTTCAAACGATACATCTCGAAAAAGGTTTTGCGAAAATTTACTATAACACAATTCAACCCCCCCTTCTTGTGTTATTTTTGTATCTTACACTTATACAAAAAAGTAATTTGTTATAAAATTAAAAAACAAATAAATCATAGGTAAATCATCCATTATATTGCAATTAATTGTGTATTTAATCAAATTAAAAAAATTAATTTAATATAATAATAATGTTATTGATAATTATATATATATATATATATATATATATATATATATATATATATATATATATATATATATATATCATTACCATTGCCATACCCATTTTTTCCTCTAAAAGTAATTTTCATTTTATTATATTTTCAATAATTGATAAAAGAATGCTTTAATAAAACAATAATTTGTATATCATGAATATTATGTTTGGAACAAGATATTACATAATATTATCAAATCTTTTAATTAGTTTAAAATTTTAAAATGATATCCATAATAAATAATTATTATACATATGAAACAAAAAAATAATAAAACATATACTTAAACATCAATAATTTATTCAAATATTTATAAATTTAATTAGTCTTTCATTTGATTGATGTTATCCTTCTCTTTTATTTTTATTATCCAATAGAAGCTAAGATTTAAATGATAAATCAATATTATAAAATATAATTACATGTAATTTTTAATTTGTATGAGTATTAAGATAAGATTAATATATACAAATGTATATAAGTCTATTCTATATTCATACATATTTATAAAAAAAATAGATAAAATGTAATTAAGATCTAAAGCAATATAAGTAGTACCTCATACTTAGTATCATACAATCAAGATCAAAATTCAATGTTAGGACTATGGCGCATTATATATTTCTTTGAAATTAAGTATTAGTGTCCTTTAATTTAAAGAATAGCTTTGTTGTAGAACAAAAAGTAACAAAACAAATATCTATTATCGTAGAAAAATATTCTAATTGGGAGACTACAATTAATAAATATAATAATTAACTGTGCAAAATTTTTACATTGACACTGAATGTCTATTAAACTTATTTTGAAAGAAAAAACTAATAATTACAAAATTTAATTTAAAATATTTTTTCAACATTAATATCTCTTATTAAAATTCTGTATAAATTGAAGTTATATACAAATAAGAATATATTGATAAAGGTAATATTTTTTAAAACATACATTTTTATAAATGAAAATGATGTGAGATGTGTGTGAATATAAAATTATTTAAATTTATATTAATATCCATAATATATATGTGTGTGTGTATTGATATACATATTTACTAACAAATATTTTTATAAAATTAAAAAATAATTAAGAAATATATTAAATAATTATAATAATATAAAAATTATAAATTTAACACCTCTGGCACAGATTATTATACTAGTTTAGCACGAATATGATAAGCACGAAATTGCACGGATTCAAATTCAACGGTAGAGGACATACATGACCATTCAAAGGATATAATGGAAGAAAATTATCTTCTAAATATAAATGCAACGCATCAGATTCATTAACTTTCGTAGGATTATTTTTCGTACCATATATCATTATTCATGATCATATAGTTCAAAATTATTAAGTGTCCATAATTTTAACTAATATTTATATAAAACATATTTAAATTTTATAATTTATGAAAAAAAATTAATAATACTTAATTATATGTTATGTAATGGGGACTATGATAGTCTAAGACCACCTAATAATTTCTATAAAAAAAAAAAAAGAAGAGAAAAAGCTGTTTTTATACAATTAAAATACAAAACTACCCTTATATTTATATAATTTTTTTATTAGAGATATTTATGTTATTTTATATACATTTTTTTTTCTTTTTACACAATTAAACAAAAAAAAAACTTTTATTTTTTTTATCATTTTCTCTCCTACCAAACAATTTAAAAATCATTCACTTTCTATTTCTTTTCATTTTTTTCTTTTCTAAACCAAACAAACCCAAGCGACCATGGTAACTGTATATGACCTTATATGGCTTATGGCCATCATTCTGCTTATGGTCATGATAACAATATATGACCTTTTACAGCAATGTATGGACGAGCCAGCTCTTCTTCAATTGATTGAGCTTGTGTCTAGACTCAAAGTAAATTTTCACAAAAAGCGAAATCAGGAGTCAACGTACATGGTAGCTGCATGTCAGGTTTTGGTTTTCTTGTTGTTTGTGATACATAACACCGGAGGCAACGATTTTGAACGACCTTCACAGCAACTGGTCACGGAATTGGTGAAGACGCGTCTTGCTGTTAGGTTTTGCACAGTGAAATAAATAGATAGATAAATAGAAATTATTAAGTTAAAACTATTATTATTATTATTATTATTATTATGAGAAATAAGATTTATAAATTTGAACAATACAAATAGTCAAAATTAAAAGTTAGTAGTAATATAACAACTTAAAAGAGTCGTACGTAATTTTTTTTTAATTTTAACTATTTAATTGTGATCTTATAATTTTTATTTTTTATAATAAAAAAATGTGTCTTATGTATATAGTTATTGAGCGGTACATAGCCATTGCATTGATATTTCTGAAACTTTGTAATTTTAAGAACTACTAGTACTTTATTAAATTTTCACAAAAAGCCAAAACATAGGAGTCAACGTCCATGCCACCTGCATGCATGACAGCTTTTTAAATGATTTGTGACGACCTTCAAAGCAATTTGTCATGGAATTGGTGAAGACACGTCTTGCTGTTGTTCATGATACATAATATGGAGGCAATGATTTGTGACTTCAAACCAATCGGTAATGGAATTAGTGAAAAGACGTCTTGTTGTTAGGTTTTGCATGTGTGTGTGTGTGTATATATATATATATATATATATATAATTTCTCATAATAATAATAATAATAATAATACATCTATCTACCAAACAACTTAAAAAAATTGTATGTATTTTTTATTTTAATTTTAACTATTTAACTGTGATCTAATAGTCTATATTTATAATTTTCATTTCTTATAATAAAAAAATGTGTCTTACATAGTTATTGAGCGGTACGTGGCCATTGATATCTCTGAAACTTTGTAATTTTAAGAACTACTAGTACTTTTAATAAATCCTTTTTGTCAATAAAAACAAGTTAAAAAGAAAAAGGAAACCAAAGAGAAATAAAACGTAAAGCTCTAATCATAATCGATTAGCAACTAGAATGATTATATATTTGGTTGGTGTTAAGTCCATATTATATCCTCAAAATGGCAAATTTCGTAGTGCATAAAAACTTTTTATCCTATGTCGTAAAAAGAAAAACTTCGTATCCAGGTTTCAATACCAGACGCAATAATTAATAGGTTTAATTACCTTTTTGATTCTTATAGTTACGCGAATTTTTTCTTTTAGTCCTTATAATTAGAAATAATCTGTTTTAGTTCTTATACATGCACTTTTAATATCAGTTTAGTCCCTACTGTTTTAAAAAGCCACAAATCGAATAAAAAACGCTAGAAAATGTCAATTTGTGACAGTTTTACACTGCCAATTTTTATTTTATGACAGTTTTATTTCACGGAGTTAAGACATACTTGACAACAGGGACTAAACGGATATCGAAAGTGTATGTATAGGGACTAAAACGAATTATTTCTAATTATAGGAACCAAAAGGGAAAATTGTGCAATTATAAGACCAAAAAGGTAATTAAACCTAATTAATAAATGTAATTTTGAAAGTTAACTTATTCGACGGTAGTAATAATCATATATAGACTTAAGATAGAAAATACTCACACTCCAAGCTATGAATTCAACAAATTACAGAGTTAATATATTAAAAGCCATTTTTACTCAAAAATAATAATTAAAAGCCATTATTTATGTATTAAATGTTAGAATATATTGATTGCCCATATAAATATGAATCATGAAAGAGACTGAATTAATAGTTATCAGGGACAAAATAATCTCAATCTTAGTTATCTCTAAAGGTGTAGATCTTACAAATAGGCATTATCTAATCACAACAAATTTCATTATCATTAATATAAAAAACGTTTTTTACAAGGACATTTTAATATCAGTTCTTAGAAAATTTATGTAATATGTGACATAATGACATTTTTATAATATTGAGATGAATATTTATAACACACTCCACTTCTTGCCACTAATAATTTTTCTATGTTTATTAACTTTAACATTAATGATGATTTATAGCGAAAAAAAATGAAAGTTTTTTTTTTACGAGTAAAAGTTTTTATTAATATTTTATATTAGTGGCTAATTATTTGTGACATACTTATTTTGAACGTTATAAATTATAAGATAGATTATAGTGATTACTTATATATTATAAATAATATTGTAAAGAAATAAAATATAGTCATAAATATTATATATTTAGTGACGAATTTTACGCTCGTCATTAAATTTTAATTACTAAAAATATATTTCTTGAAGTGAACTAAAGCATATCTTCTAATTATTTTAGTAGAAGTAAAATAAACTATTCTTGACAAGTTACATTTAATTACTGTTATAATTTCAAAATTTTTATTACGCAAATATTTAAATTTTAAATTGCATTACAATCAAGTTATTAAGAATTTTTACAATGTTTTCATTCTCTCATAAACAATGTTTAAAATCAGTTCTCATCAACAATCGATTGGATTGGTTAGACCATAAATTGGTCATAATTCCGGTGCCATATTTTCTCATTATATTGTACATCCCGGTTGAACTAATTAGTAATGATCAATAACTATTGCCTGTTCAATCTTTAATTCAACTTTTGAAACGTCACTTACAATTTAAAATAAATGTAATTAGAATACTTTAAAAATCAAAATTTTAGCACTAATTAACTTTTTTTACTTAGTTATACTAACTTGATTTGCCTGACTTAAGTGGTTCGTCAATTATTACCACCCCCCAAAAAAGGGTTGATTTGCCAACCGGTTCTGCGTATTATTTTCTAATAAAAAGTTTAAGAATGGCTTTGTAGCAATTTTTATAGAATGTTCTAAGAAACTAAAAGCATGTCTGTCCTCAATTCAAATATCATACTTCGTATGGTTACCAATTCTCCCACTGCAATTTCATGTTTCTTCTTCTGCTTTTTCTATGTGCTTCACAGTCGCTTCTTGATGTCCGCCCCAAGTCCGTATCCTATCTTCGGCAAGGGAGGCCTGCGATTTATGTTAGTCGCTACTTAATAATTAATTATATGTATGCTCCAAAGCAAACATGGACTTGAACTTGCAATTATTTATATTGATGAGAATACTGGCTAGTAATATCTTACCTCTTTGTTCCAGTTAGTTTTGTAAATGATCACCAAAAGAACACACGTTTGCAGCACAGTCCCTGACATCATTCCTAACCAGATTCCCTGAAATCCAGCAATTAACGACAATAAAGAACTGTATACGGCCTTTTGAAGAACATGTTAGATTTTACCTGACCTTTATATTTAGTCACATTTTTTCAAAAAAAAAACTAGGTTAAATGCATAATTTAGTCCCTACACTTGTTGCAAATTCTCAATTTGGTCCTTATACATAAAAATTTCTTCAATCGGTCTTTATACATGTTACGGATTCTTAATTTGGTCTCTGTCATCATGATGTCGTTTACACATTCTTAATTTAATACTTATACATGTAACGTATGCTTAATTTGATCTCTATACCTGCAGCACATTCTTAATTTGGTCCCTGTACGTGTAGCGCATTCTTAATTTGGTCCTTATAGTATAGGGACCAAATTAAAAATGCGCTACACGTACAGGGACTAAATTAAAAATGTGCTGCAGGTATAAGAACCAAATTAAGAATTTGTAAACAGTAAAGATTAAATTGAGAATCCATGATATGTGTAGAAACTAATTTAATAAGTTTTTTTATATATGAACTAAATTAAGAATCCGCGACACGTGTAAAGATTAAATTATATGTTTAACCATTTTTTTATAGGCAGGTTTGTAGGGTGGTTAAGTAATTAGCACGTTTTCTATTAGGCGGATCCCTCTTTAACTAAAGCCTACACTAACCTTTAAATTAAAGGGGAAAAAAAAAGAAAAAAATGAAAGTTGTTAGGGGCCGAAACCCATTATTTGTGTTTTAAGGTATTTTATCCTTGTTTAGAGAAGAAAAGTGACACACAGGAGGTGCAGGGGCTACAAAAAGTGAAGCTAAAAATAAGTTGGAATTGGCACAAGTAATTGAGAAGAAGAAAAAAGGGAACTATTGGCAAATGATGTGGTAGAGCAAATATATTTCGTTTTAGCTAAAATTTCAATATGTTATTTTTATTAGAGAATTTTTTATTTTGATATATTTTATTAGTAGTTTTGTCTTTTCCAATGTTTGTGCTAGTGTTAGATACCCATTATTGGGTTTTATTGTTAGTTTTTATTTTTGAGGTGATGTTTTTATGCTCTGTTAATTTCTATTGGTATTAGGAAGACATTGTTGGTGTACCTATTATTTTACATTGTAAAAGAATTTTTTGACTAAATCCTGTGCTTTTTTTTCTCTCACATATTGAGATAAGTTCTCAACGTTAAAAACTGAGGAGTCCTTATTTTATTATTTTGTTCATTTTATTAATATTATTGTTCGAATTGACTTCTCTTGTTATTTTTCTAGTTAGGCAGGGAAGGCCTAGTAATTTTGAGGAGTGATGACCCAAAGCCTATGGTTGAGGGGGGTCCAAAAAACAATCCAGACAACATTAATGTGAGAAGAGAAAAAAGTTTTGAATTCTTTTGACAATAACACTTCAACTTCATCTTCTCATCTTCTTTGAAACTCCTTTAATTCTCAAATTTCAACTTGTCCAAGCATTAAAATTAACAAAATTTCAATTTCCACCAAAAAATTAAATGCCAATTCACATGTAATATTTTGTATTTGTATGTATTTATGAGTAGAGAAAATATTTCGTATTTTCATTTTTGGGTTACCATGTCATTGGTGTGAAGTATTCACTAACTTTGCTGATGACTAATTTTTGCCAAAAAGCCTAGTTGGCTATTTTTAGTGAAGTCTCTTCTCTCAATCATATTTTTTTTATTTACAAGACTCAAATCTGAAACCTTATTTTAAAAGATCTAAGTCCAATTACACTCAGATCAACTTAATGTTAATAAATATACCATTTTTTATAAAATTGCGTGTCTATTTTTTTATAAAATATATATTTATATTTTAAAATATTTATACATAAACTGTTTTTATTTATTCTTTTGCCTTGGCCTCGTAAAATGTCAAGACAGACCTTGTAATTCGGTTTGCATGAGAAGATCAGAGTTTTACTCTCACTACTCCGCTATGTACTTTGGTCCCGACGTTCCATGACTTTTCCTTTCTCAGGATCTATTGACTGTTGGTTAAGGCCAACTATTCACTCATCCACCAAATCAATATACAAAAATAGAAAACCAATGACATGATTTTTAGTATTTTTCATACATTATTGAATGAATTATATATATATATATATATATATATGGTCAAGATCTGTTGATATTAGGTGTTAAAGTTAGCTAAATTACGCATTCAATAATTTTTTGTAAAACGCAAATTTCATCGATTCAATCGTTGAATTTGATGTTCTCATTAATTAGATTAATTAAGTATACAAAATTTCATACAATTTCAAAATTATTTAGTAATTCATCGCATCACATGTATATATATAAGGTTAGGATCCGTTGACACCAGGTGTCAAAGTTAATCAAATTAAACTTTCAATAACTTTTTGTAGAGTACAAATTTAACCAATCAAACCGTTGAATTATGTGATATTATTTTCATGATCATGTATATCAAATTTCACACCATTTAGACTTTTCTAAATATGTTATCTAACATTGAATATTTACGTATATTTTAATATCATATTGTATGTTAAAATAAAGTGATGTTATAAACTATTAAATAATTTTAAAATTGTATGAAATTTTGTATACTTAATCTAATTAATAAGAACATCAAATTTAATGGTTAGATTAGTTAAATTTGCACTCTACAAAAAGTTATTGAAGATATAATTTGACTAACTTTAATATCTGGTGTCAACGGATCCTGACCCATATATATGTATATGTATGTATGTATATGTATACATATACATATACATATAGATGTATATACATATACATATACATATATATAGTTCCATGACTTTTCCGTTCTCAGGTTCTATTGACTGTTTGTTAAGGCCAACTATTCACTCATCCACCAATCAATATACAAAAATAGAAACCTATGACATGATTTTTAATACTTTTCATACATTATTAATATATATATATATATATATATATATATATATTGATCCTATTAAAAGATAATCAGTAAGATTAATACTTCTAAAATCAATTCTCTCTTCCCCTTAACTTAAAAATGTACCTATAATTGGTTAATTTCAGCTTCACTAAAATTCTTTTGAAGATTTAATTCATAGTAAATAGTATCCTGATCCTTAAATATACTTATTCATTCTACATCAAAAGTATTAGTATAAATAGTATTCAGAATGGCTTACCTTGACTCCCCAGTTAAGCTTGTAACCTAATATAAGACCCACAGGAATTCCAAAAAGGTAGTAGCATGCAATGTTTACATAGGCAACAATAGCCTGCCATCCCGCACCAATGGCAACTCCTGCACAAAATTAAAAATGCCACACATACAATTAATAACCAAAAAGAAAAATAATGCCCGAGTTACCTGAAAGTATGTGGGATAAGAATCTTTGTTACCTGAAAGAACAGGCTGAAAGTTATTAATGACAATACAGAAGGACAAAAATGGTGTGAGATCCTTGACTAGATCTTTTACTTCTGTGTCGTTTGAAAACAAGGAAGGGTACTCATTCCGCGAGATCATCAAAACAAGAGCGAGTAAAAGTCCGATCAAAATCGAAGTAATCACGGCAACCACCAGGGAAAATAATGCAGTTCTTGGGTGACGTGCCCCTAGTTCATTCGACACTCGCACACTGCGAAATTTCATTGAAACTTTACATAAACTAATTATATTTATCATGATATTACAAGCTTTTTTTTTCAATTTTATATCATGACTTTATAAATATAGATTAATAGATATATTTTGAATGAATTCTTCATACAAATTTGTACAACATTTTCTATAATACTATTTCTTTTTAATTTTTATTCTCTTCCAATCACATCATATATCTTATTACATATTTTTCTTTATATTCTTTATCTTTTTTTTATAAAATATAGTATAAATTTAGGAGGAAATGCTAATAACATATTTTCTTATATATTCTTTCTAACTCACTCTTTATTATTGTTTAAAATTTATTAAAAACCACAAATCACAAAAGTGAGACTCATTAAATAGAAAGTAAAACCTACAAAATTTTGTGAATTCTAATAAATTTAAGTCTGTTTAAAAAAGAGTATAATTTATATGCATTATTATTATAAAAAGTTTTATATCACTAATCAACTGAAAATCATAATAGATATGACTTTTAAGGTACATAATTATTGTAAAAGTAAACAAATTTATCATACATAATAATTTCTAATTAGATAATAGTGTAAAAAAAATTATATTATCAATGCATAAATTATTTTATCTTAAAAAAATGTGTTGAAAAATATGTTGGTAGTATTTTTCTAATTTACAAATTTATATAAAAAAAAATCAATATACAAATAATATTTCTCTTTTGCACAAAGTACGAAGTGCGGAAGCAAACCTTATGGCGGCGTTCATCCCAAAAGATACCATGATTGTCCAGCCCAATATATTCATGCTGCGAAGTATAAAATAAAAAAATATGATTAGATGCTTTATCATATATATATATATATATATATGATTAGGTGTTTTTCTTAACGTTTTCTTCTCGTCAGTGGATTTTTTTTTAAAATTTAATAGTTATATACTATCAGTATAAAAAAATTTAAATTGTCAATCAATCAAAAATTATTATTAATATAACTTTTAAAATATGTATTATAGAAGTCAACAAACTTATAATAAATGATGATTTGTGAATCTGTGATTGGATGACAAGATAAAACTACTTTACACTCTTGTGGCCTGTTTTTTCTTTTTCTTTTTTTTAATACATTTCTCGTTAGTGGATATGCCACTACTCTACCGTAGATAATATATTTGCCAAAAGAAAGATAAAATACAAAGTTAAGCAAACATTCAATGCAGGAGGCTGAATTATTTATTTAAAAAAATGTATCATACTCTTTTAACTCTTTAACAAGTAAGTAAATTCTACCGCTTTATTTCATTCATTAATTATGCTTAAAATTTGTCAAAATCCAGACTATTAAAGAAGTGTATAAAAAAAAATACTCTATAAAAAAAATACTCTAACCCATATTCAATTCGGAGAATTTCTCCGTTATTATAATATTACTCGCTTACCAGATAGAGAAGGCGTCTACGGAGATTTCTGCATTCTTGAGGTATCCAGCGAACAAAATGAGAGCCATAAAGTACCATGTTTCCAAGCTGCGCACATGATGCATAAGAGAAAATAAACATAACTTTGTCACATAAAAGTAAATATTCCCGTCTTTTAAGATAAAAAAAAAAAAAAAAAAAAAAGAGGGCAGGGAAGGGGGCCGGGGGATATCCATCGAACATCAAACAGGAATACAAGTCAAACAGGTTCTTAGTTCTTACCTACCACTGATTTAATTTTATCCATTGATTTAATTTAAAATTGCATCACTCGTACTTTCTTTATGTTTATATTATTTAATTTTTGATACAATAACTGATGTTATGTTAGATATTTTATTTATCTCCATACACCTAATTAATAACTTAAATTTTTTATGTAGTTGACATAATATGATATCAAAGTTTCAAAGAATATTGGCGCAAGATTATAGGTATTTTTTATGAAAAATAATTCTGATTGAGTCAGATATAATTATTATGGGTGACAATACTTTTCTTCCAATTAATTTGAATTTGAAACTACTAATTAAATTGAAATAATATTGTACTAATTAATCCACATGCTCAATAAATTTAATCTATCTTGTTACTTTCTCAATACAAAATAAAGTAATTTTAGTTTGTATATGATTGGTTCTTTACACATAATACAACATTATTCACCTTATAAAAAGAAAACAATAAAAAAGAAAAATATAAGATAAAATAAGTAATATGGTAAAAAAATATTATAATTTTTTTGAGTGAAACCATCATTTCTCTTCTCTTGCATGGCTTTCACGTCCAACACTTAGCTTTTGTTGGTTAAAATATCTAAACCCTTTTTTTTTTTTTTGATAAAACATCCAAACCCTTTTATATTCTCATTGTACTTTGCAACATGGAGTTGTCTAATTTATTTTAAATAAAAATAAAATTAAATAACTTTATTAAAGATAATTAGTGTAATTTTCTGTATTATATCAATCATTTTTAAATATATAAAAAATTTCACTAATTATTTTTAATGAAATAATTTAACTTCATTTTAATACAGCAACACGTGGTTAAAAATACTATATCATAGTAGGATTTCAAAACACGCACGAAACTCAACGCGAAAACGGCGGCAAGTACGAAAACAAAAAATGAAATCAAAACATGTGTGCGGGTGATACCAGAGCATGACAGCAGAGGCGAGAGAGAGGCGAAAGAATCCCCAAAGATTGTGAAACGCGTCCCAGGAGAACCCACTCCACGCTGGGCCACAGGTACCGCTGAACACGTAGGCCAACTGAGCCATCACCACGAACCACCACGTGCCATTGAGCACCACCGCCGCACCCGCCAGACCCCACCCCAGCTTCACCATCAGCAGCCAGCACAGCACCGGGTGCAGCACCATGGCCACCCCGGATATGACCGCGATCACCATCACCTTGCTCTGCGCCTGCAGGAACTTCGCCACCGGAAAGTTGAGCGCGTACGCGAACAGCTGCGGGATCATCCAAATCGCGAAGGTTCCCGCAGCCTCGGATATGTTCGGGTCTTGCCCTATGAGCTTCAGAACGGGTCCCGCGAAGATGTACAAAAAGCACAGAACGCAAGCCATGCCCATCAGCAACACCCACGATCTTTGCATGTACACGCCCAGCATGTCGAGCTTCCCTGCCCCCACCGCTTGCCCACACAGCGTTTCCAACGCGCTTCCCATCCCTAGCTGTTCAAATCAACGAATGTTTTGATTTGACAAGTAAACATAACGTTAATTAAAATAGTCGTAAAATTTAGGTTTGAGCCACCTAGAAGATCTTATAAGAAAAGAACTTATCTAAAAGCCCTACTGTGAATTTTAGTTCATATCTTTAATCGATGTAAGATCTGTACGTAGAATTTTAGTTTTACCATTATGCCGTAGGAGAAGCCAGCGATGAGGGAGTTTTCGACGGAAACGGCGGCGAGGTCAATGGTGCCAACGTGGCCGGCGAAGATTTGAGTGAAGGCGCCGAGGGAGTACTTTGAGACGAAGGAGAAGACGGCGGGGCCGGCGAGATACCAGAGCTTCTTGGACTCGACGATGAATTCCCTAGAGAAGTCGCCAGGACCGGTGATCGGAGCGATGTCGGGGGTGCCGGCGGTGAAAACTGAGGTGGCTTCTGGGCGTGGGTGGATTTGGTGGGATTCATCTGCGCTGTGTGGGAGAAGTGGCTCTGTGGAGTTGCCGTCTGAGTGTTCCATCAAAAGAGAGAGGGAGAGAGAGAGAGCGTTGGGGTGAAATGAATGAGTAGAATTTTTAGATAGGCTCAACGACAAGTGTCACTGATCATGATAACTTATGTTTATGGACATTTTTAACTTTATTTAACTAACCCTTAATGAATGAAAGACCAATAAAAGAGATAAATGTAGGCACGATAAATATGTGATATGATGTAATAAAAAAAAAAAAGAGAAATAACATGTGTTAATAGAGTGTAAAAAGATAAAGATAAAGTAACATAATATGTATTAATAGAGTGTATAAAGAAGAAAAGTATTTGAAAAGTGTTAGTAATATATTTTTTTAACACTATACTTTATTATTGATTGAAATTTATTAAAAGTTACAAAATTATAAGAGAGAGTCATTAAATAAGATGTGAAACTTCACAATTTTTTATAATTTTCAAAAAATTTCAACTAATAAAAATTAAAGAATGTGTTGCTAGTATTTTTCAAATATTTACATATCATTACTGTATTGCTTATGACTATCATCATGCTATTATGAAGCTTTTTTTAATAAAAGATATATTAAAAATTTTGTGATAATTATTTGATCTTTCTAAAGAATAAAATTTTGAAAAGTATTTTAAATTTATAAAAAAATTAAAATAATACTACATTCAGTCTTTTATATAAGCAACTAATAATAATTTTTTTAATTTGTCCTAATTATAAGCAACATAGGATGTATTAATTGTTATCTTTCTTTTATACCCTTAATTTATTGTAAAATCTATTAATGAGATATTCATTCATTCCGCATGCAAGTAGATCCATGCATTGACATATTAACAATATAAATTACACTCATTGGTGGAGAAAATTATTTTTTGAATTATGAGTAATATCATTAAATATAACCACCACTTAAACTATTTAATTTTATGAATATTTCTAGAATAAAATTTAAATTTATGACATTACTAATTAAAATTAACTAACTTAACTATTTTTATTAGTTTTGATAAATTAGTTATTTGTTACCTATATTAAGGACCTAAAGTAGTAATTTTAAACCAACATTATGTTTGTCGAGTAAAAATAGACTTAGATTTCTTAATGCTTAGTTTGGTTTAAGAAAGAAAGAGAGAGGAAAGAAAAGAAAAGAGTAGAAAATAAGATAATTTGGTAGGTTGTTTGGTTGTGTAGAAAGTATAAGGAAAGGAAAAGCATGTCTATATAAAGTGACATAAATAGCCCTAATAAAAAAATAGAAATATATAAAAGTGAGATTATTTTAGTCTTTTTCAATGCACCAAAACCTTCTCTCTCGTTTTCTTCTCAATCTGGAGAGAAAGCAAAATGCATGGTCTCCACATAATTTATGTTTTTCCTTCCTTTCATGTTTTAAAGAAACCAAACAAGGGAAGGAAGCTCTTTTTTTAATCTTTTCTATTCCTTCTTCTCCTTTTCACCTAAACCAAACAATGTGTAAGTAAGGTCTCAAGTTCAAGACTCATGGATGAAAAAAAAATATAGTTGAGAGGAAATACTCTACTAAAGATGATCAGTCAAGTTCTCTAGTAAAGATAGGGATGTCAAACTAGGTTAAACCTAAAGGGTCAACCAACTTAACATGCCAAAACAGGTTGAGCAATTCAACCCTTCACCCCACATAAATCAACTTGCATAACTAGCCAACCCAACGGGTCAAGGAGCAAGTTGGGTTGAGTTGACCCACTAAATGATTTTTTTTTCATAAATTATTTAGTTAAATATTATTTTATTAAACATAATATTTTATAAAGTATTATGGATTTCATGTTATTTTGTTGTTTTACTTTACATTTATTTAACTTATGATAATACTTTTTCAAAAAAATTATACTAAAGTAATTTAGTAAGATAATATTTGTATGATTGTGACATTATGCTAAGATTATTTATATTTATTTATTTATTTTTATATCTTTGGTATGTCAACTTATGAGTCATCTATTTTTTATAACTTTTTTTTTAATTTTGGCGAGTCAACCCAACCCAACCCACAATCTGCCTTGGGTTAAGATTTTCAATCTAATTTTAAAATAGGTCCAACTCAACCTAACCCCTTTTTTAGTGGGTTAATGGTAGGTTGGATTGGGTTGGATTGACCCATTTGACATCCCTAAATAGACACTAGTTATCAATAAAATTAATAAATACTTCGCACCTATAACATAATAAAAAAAAATTAACAACTAAATATATATCATAACCATTTTAGTCACAATTATTCAAATCTTCTGAGTCTCGAAGCAACTTTAACCTTCAAATTTTAATACGACTTTTTTATTTTATTTTTCATGAATTTTATTTTAAATTTTAGAATAAAGCAATTATGTTAAGTTTTAATTTTACCACCTCAATTTTTAATATATATAAAATCCAAATCTCTAGAATATTCAATATATATTTGCTTTGACATTTAGAAGTATTGAAATTAAGAAGTTTAAATATATATTTTTAGTTAGTGTTTAATTTTTATGTATTATTAATTTAATTTTTATATCATCAACTAATTAAAAATAATTTTAGATATAATTTGTAAAATAGTTATTATAAAAGTTAATAAACTTATTTTACATGTCAGAATGTGATTAGATAATAATATTAAACTTTTAAATTGTTAGGGTATTCTAATTAAATTATTTTAATTTTGAATAAATATATAAAAAATAGAGTTTAATGGCTACTGTACTGTCAGTGTAAAAAGTTTTACACTAGTCAACCTAATCACAAATCACCGTTGTTATAATTAACTTTTAAGGTAATTATTGTAAAAGTCAACAAACTTACCATATATGGTGGTTTGTGATTAGATGACAATATAAAACGGCTTTATATTGACAGTACATTGCCTATTTTCTCAAAAAAATATATTACCTTACCATATAGTAAAAGCTATTCTTACCCGTACGTAAAAGATAAGAATTTGATATAAAATATATGTTTAACATAAACTTTAATTAACTTGTAATAATATGTATAAAATTGCTGTCAAAATTACTTGTGTAAATTCATCTAATATCATTTTTTACTAAGCTTTATTTGAAACTTCTTAATGGATCTAAAAAAGTTGGGGATAAAGAATATAAAAAATGAAAGGAATAATTTTTTTTTTATGAATTACAAAGAGAAGAAAAACCTAGAAACCTCTAGGGAATGCAAAATTGTTTGTTTACTATAGAAAGGAATATTTGATGCTAACAATAACCATTATTATCTCAACATAAACATAGTATACCTTTCTAACACTCCTTATGTAGTATAGTTTCCTTCTCAACCATCTTGATAATCAATTTTAACGATTTATGGAGTTTATTTATTCAATCAAAACTTTCTCGATATTTTTATGCTCCACATAAGTTATTTTCTAATTTTGACATTCAATTTGCAAAGCAAGACTTTCAAAAGCCTTGCTTTGCTTGCCCACACAACCTACTCATGACTATGGTTTGTCATCTACATACAAATTCAAGGTGACTACTTGAAAATACTTTTTTTTTAACTTTGGAAATACAATATCAAAAGATCATAAATAATAAAAATATGCAAAACTCAAGCTAACAACATATAGTTTGAACCTTTAACTTTAAATTGACTTTACTTTCAATGTCAAAAGTTTAAAAAATTTTAATTTGAAAAGGACTTTATTTGATCATTGAATTTAGTTCCTCTAAAATGAATAAAAATAAAGTAAATCATTTCAATCATTGATGAGAAAATTAAGCAGTTTATATTTCAACACATACATAATTTATTACATATGTGTATGTAATATTAACAGTTGATTTTTCTCATCGATGACGGATATTATTTACTTTACTCCCTAAAGTGAGTTAGTCACTTTAGAGGACCTAAATCTTTAATAATTATCCCTAACTCAAGAATTAATCTTATAATTATACCAATATGAGATATCTTATCAAATATTGAAAATATTGTTTATATGTATTTATATAATATACAAAGTAATTAAACATATTTTATTTAGGATGCTAATGAAGAAATAATTTAAAATTATTGTGCAATAAAAATATATTTAATAAATCATTTACTCGTATAATTTCAAAAATAAATATCTTATTAAAAATATTATACAAAAGGAAACTTGTCTATTATAATTAAATACTGATTCATTCACCAAAAAATAGTTAAATTCTAACTATTCAAAAATAAATTATGTATATATTTAAAAGAATCTTATTTACTGTCACAGAAATAAATAATAATTTAATTTTATATTATTATAAAAATCTCAATTATTGAGATATGATATTATTTGAATAGGTTAATTTTAAAACATTATTAATTTAATTACTTAAATAAATAATGTATAATTATTTATTTAAAACTAATGATGACCTATCCTTAAATAAATGATGACCTATAATACGGTGTATTACTTTTATTTTTTATATGGAGAATTTATAAAAGAAGGAAAAAAGGTGTGGAAAATGGTTACAATAAAAAAAGTATGGAAGATGGTCCCTAACGCTAACGCTCAGGGGGACTGGAGATAATGGAGGGTAATCAGGCTGGAAATTAATCGGTGAAGGATATGAAATTGGGAAGATTAGCAAAGTTGTGGAAAAGGGAAGAGTTGTTGGAATTGAGAGGGAACCAGATCACGGAACCGGAGAGAGAGCAAAGCAAACTGAAGCGGTGAACCTTGGGAAAAATGATTACGTTTCTGTGCAAATAAAAAGAGGTGGCAGACTGAGCAGAGGGGCATAATCGAATATACACTGCTCACAAGTGACAATAATTTTTTTTCAAAAATAGTACGTGAATAGGAAAGCTTTTTGATGAGAATGCAACACCTGGCAGAACTTGCTAATTCATGGTTTTTAAATTTATATACTATAGACTATAGATATAGATTTTCACATACTTTGTTTCTTTATCAGGTTTGATTTCCATTTATGGATGGGTCTGACATGCTATGGTTTTGGTCTTTGGGGCCATTGAGAGAACAAGATAGTTTTTAATAACTGTAGCTTAAATTTTATCTTTTTATTTTGTTAAACTTCAGTCTTGATCTTGGACTTGGTTAATCGGTAGCAAAATTAGGATTAGTGTATTTGGTTTTACGTTTCGGATATGATTTTCAGAAGCTAATAAATATAGCTTCCACATCTCAAATGTGATTCTTTCTTTCTCAACGAGTTTTCAAACATGCCAGAAATAAGAACTCATAAATTGTCGTTCTCAGATTGGTGTTATTGTTCCCTTCCGTGCAATTGTGGTATTGTTTTTTTTGGTGCATAGAATTGTATGTTATGAGATTGATAGTTACAACAATGTATGGACAATGAAGACTTTTCTTCAATTGTTTGAACTTTGTGTCTAGACTTAAAGTAAATTTTCACAAAACGCCAAATCTTAAAAGCTAATGTCCATGCTCACTGCATGACAGGCTTTTGGTTTTCTTGCTGTGATACATTATATTGGAGGCAATGATTTGGGACGACTTTCACAGCAACTTGTCATGGAATTGGTGAAGACATATTTTGGTTTTTGGTTGCAAAGTGAAATTCAAAACGTGGTTACTGTCTATATTGTTTGGTATTGTACATTTTTTTCATAATATATATGTGGAACATACTTAGTGAGATGGTTTTTTTTTTTTTTTTATGAGAAAGTGAAGCCATTAAATCTTATTATGAATTGTCAAGATTAAAACAATTAAGTCATGTGAGATTTTTAAAAAGTCGCATAACTTTTTAAGTGATTACATGACATTAAATCATAATCATCCATGTATGGTTTGTATAGACGAGATTTAGTCTTTTCACTCTCATATAAAAATGATACTCTCACTATATATATATATATATATATGAGATTTGCTAATATACACCTACTTAGATTTTTATTTAAAGTATGATAACAAGTTAGAACTAAAAATTATCTTAAAGTATACCCATGATATAGCTTGCTAACGTATTCTAACTAAAAAATAGGTGAAAGTATGTTAGCAACCCCCGGTGTGCGCGCGTGCACACACACACACACACACACACACACACACACACACACACACACACACACACACATATATATATATATATGTGGGGGGGGGGGGGTAGGTTAAAATATGTTATTAAGTTATAACTAAAATTATCTTAAGATACGCTAATGATGTAGCTTGTTAACGTGTTTCAACTAAAAATAAGTGGGTGTATATTAGCAAATCCATATATAGGGTCAGATTTGTTGATACCAAATGTCAATCAAAGTTAGTCAAATTATACCTTCAACAACTTTTTGTAAAATGCAAATTTAATCAATCTAATTGTTGAATTATGTGATATTATCTTTATGATCATGTATATCAAATTTCACATAATTTGGACTTTTCTAGATATATTATCTAACATTGAATATTTACATATATTTTAATGTCTTATTGTACATTAAAATAAAGTGATACAATGGACTACTAAATCATTTTGGAATTATATGAAATTTTGTATACTTAGGTTATGTTTGGCCCAACTTTTTTTAGGTTTAAAAGCTATTTTAAAGTTAAAGCTCAAAAAAAGAGTTTTAAAATAAAGTAGAAGTTGTTTGGTAAAAAAATTTAAAATTTAGAATTTACTTGAAACTAATTACCTCACTCAATAGAACAATGTATATATTGATAAAATAAAAAATATTATGTAAATTTAATTTTTATTTACAATTATACTCAACATAAATTTATTTAATGATAACAAAATACATAGAAGTACAAAACATATAAATTTAAAATTTTTAAGTTTAAAAATGTCAAAGCTATTTTAATTAATAAAAGATAATTTTAAATCTGATTTATAATATTTTATTATATATAATACTAATTACAAAAGTATTGTTTAAAAAAATTGTATTATTGTTCAATAATATTTTCAGAATATAAAAAATTATTTATTTTAAAAAAATTCAATAGTGACAATATATATTAAATAGAATTTAACAAATAATCTAAAAAGTAGTTAATAACTATAGTGTTGTAATTAGAAATTAAAAAACACAACTGCAAATTAAAAATTAAAAACAATTCTCAAATCTAAATTAAATTTAGAGAATAAACATTATAAATATTTTTAAATATAGTAGTTTTATTTAACTATATTATTTACTCGTTTTAGTAACTTTTTTATTTCATGTAATAAATCTATTTAAAATTTTTAATTTTAAAAATGTAAAAAATTAATTTAATTAACAAAAATTAATTTTAAAAATAATTTACAAATATTTTATTATATATAATATTAATTAAATAAATTTAAGCATTAATTACAAAAGTTAAAATATTTTAAAACTTTTATATTATTGTTAAATAATATTTTTAGAAGATAAAAAATAATTTATTTTAAAAAAATAATGTTAATATATATTAAAAAATATTTAATAAATAATCCAAAAAATATTGAATAAATATATTGTTGTAATTGAGAATTCAAAAGCATAACTTTAAATTAATTTTTTTTTAAATATGGCTTCTAAATTAAATTTAAAGGACTAGAAATTATAATATTTTAAAATATAAAAAATTTATTTACTATATTATTTACTCATTTCATTAATGTTCTTTTATTTTATGTAAAGAATATTACAAAAGTTAAAAAATAAATAATATTTTTTTATTTTCTAAAATAAATAATTTAAAAACAAATTAAAGCGTTACAATAAATAAACATAGTTTAAAAGAAACTAATATATATAAGTATTATCTAACAAAGAAGTCAGTAAATCACTTAAATTGAAAAAATAGTGAAAAATTAAAAAAGATAGTATTTTTGGTCGTGTTGAGATTTAAAGAGGAGACTGCAAGAATAAGCTCCATATAAGTTAGAAAAAAGTTTCTCCTACTAACTTGATTGTAAGCTACTTTTTTTTTTCAAATTTTGTTCTATGAAAATAAGTAACTTGCTTTTTTAAGAGCTTTTCATGAAATGTATTTGGCTTAGCTTTTTCTTTTAAGGAAAAAATAAGCAAAAAAAAACTAGGCCAAACACACTCTTAATATAATTAATAAGAACATCAAATTTAACGATTAGATCTAGTATCAATAGATCTTGACCTCCTCTCCCCCCTCCCCCCCTCTTCCCTTCCACACACACATAAAATTTTGTATACTTAATTTAAGTAATAAGAATATTAAATTTAACGATTAGATCTAGTATCAATAGATCCTAACCTCCTTCCCCGCCCTTCCACACACACACACACACACACATATATATGAAATTTTGTATACTTAATTTAAGTAATAAGAATATTAAATTTAACGACCCCCCCCCCCCCCCCCTTTGCCACACACACACACACACACACACACACACACACATATATATGAAATTTTGTATACTTAATCTAAGTAATAAGAATATCAAATTTAACAATTAAATGGATTAAATTTATATTTTACAAAAAAATTATTGTAATTGTAATTTAACTTAACTATCTCTTATCATTTAACCGTACGTAGCCATTGTTATTTCTGAATCTCTGTAATTTATAGATCTACTAGTAATTTTAATAAAATCCTTTTTATTTAACAAAACAAGCTAAAAAGAAAAGGAAACCAGAGAGAAATAAAAATTCAAGTACTAATCATAATTTATTAGCGATTAGAATGATTATTATATTTGATTGGTGCTCAGTCCATTATATGCCTCAAAATGACAAGTTTCGTAGTGCATAAAAACTTTGTATCCAGTTTTCAGAACGTAATAAATGTACTTTTGAAAGTTAACTTTAATACTTTATCACTAGCAGCCTTACGAGTTGCGACAGTTGAATATAGACTTGAGATACAAAATAGTCACGCTAGATTCCAAACTATGAATTCAACAAATGACAGAGTTAATATATTAAAATTTATTATTTTATGCATTAAATGTTAGAATATATTATTTGCACACATAATTTTTATTTTTTTTATATATAGTTATTAGGGACAAAACAATCTCAATCTTAGTTATTTCTAAAGTTGTAGATCTTACAAATAGGTATTTTCTATCGCAACAAATTTCATACTTTAAAGACTTACTGAGTGTCAAAGTTTAATTGGATGTGCATAAATAAAAAGAGTTCCTTGTGTACCATAGAGTTATGTTTCTTTCATTCAATTTTTTTCTAAAATTGTAGGCTTAATTACACACTTTGTCACTCATCTTTCATCAACTTAAAAAATTTTGGGTATTTTGCCAAACCTATTAGTTGATTGCTGATGTCGTAATTTTGACTGTTGATGTAACAATCAACAGTCAACTTGTCATATAAGCAATCAACCTGTCATATGAGTAGTCAAAATTACCACATCAGCGATCAATTAATTGGGGTAGCAAAATGTGCGAAATTTTGAAAGTTAGGTGACAAAAAGTGTAACTAAAATAATTGGATAGTAAAATGTGAGGAATTTTGAAAGCTAGGTGGCAAAATATATAATTAAAATAAGTTAGGTGACAAAATTTGCAAAATCATAAATAATGGGTGACAAAATGTGCAATTAAGCCAATGTTGCATGTGTATCTAGCCTATTAGCTTGGTAATAGACATCCTTATGGGTCTTGAAGAAACAATAACCAGTAAAACAACAAAACGTAGAGTTTTTGTGCAAGATTGCGAAGTAGAAGCATGACTTTGGCTCTATAGAGTTTTGAATGAACTCTGCGCAACTAAGTGAAGTTACTACCAAAGTTTGATTTTGCGGTGGTGGATGGATTTTGAGTTGTGTCGTGTTCAAGGAAAAGATATTAATTTGTGGTGGAAATGGTTAAGGAGTGAGAGAAGAGGGTTCTAGACTAACTAAGAGTGAGATAAGTGAAGGAGTTGCATAGTTGAGTTTGGTATATGCATGTTACCATATTCTGGAGGTACTTGAGAGCAACAATTAATTGCTTGATAATGGTGTGGTTGGGTTGGTTGAAGCAACCTGCGATCATGTTGTTTAATTTGTTGTTGTTGTGATAGTATGTTTCTCGAACCATGTGTGGTTAATATGGTTTGTGAGGTTTGATTGGCTTGCGGTTTTTTACTTTGTAAATGAGAGATAAAGGTCATCTATATTTGGAAATTGGAATGACTGCTTCTTGTGTTAACTTGAAAACCAAGTAGATTGTGCAATAAAAATTCTTAATCCTGAAAGCAAGCTAAATTCTAAAGATTGTACTGTTAAAGATCAAAGGAAGACAAAGAAGAAAAAGGACAAAAACAACATCAACCATAAATGGCAACCCTCAAGTCAAGAGAAACCCCAACCTCCAAATCTATTGGGAATGTCAAAGAATCACCCGTTCCACAATGTTATAGGTGATATCTCAACAAGGAAACAAAATAATTGTATTCTCTCTTAAGAATAAGAATTAAACAAATTTGAAAGAAATAAAATCTGGAAATTAATACTTAGACACATTGCTAAATTTAGTAAGACACACATAACAAGCGGGGCTGGCCTTAAGCCTAGGTCAAAGGGGTGAAGGCCCAAGGCTTAGGGTTGGGAGGGGCCCAACAAATAGAAAAAAAGTTCATATAGGTAAAAAAAAATCTATATTGTTTTATTATTTTTACAAATAGATTGAAATTACTATCTCTTATTTTGTCTTCGTTTCTATATATAAATTAAAATATGATATGTGATTATAAAGTATAACTCTCTTAGTTGTTAGTTTTTTCTTTCTAACGTGTTACATTCATAAATCTTTGTAAAATGAATTTCCAACTCACTGTGACATGTCAATATGTAGTGGAATATGATAATGCGTAAAATTAAATATTTGTTTTTTCAATAAGATAAGAAACACAAACAAAAACTATTCTTGAACAAAAATCTTGAACATAATTTCAAAATGCCTGACAATTGATTATCTTAATTTAATATACAATTATTTTGATAAAATCTCATTCTATCTTTAAGCAATAATTGATTATCTACCGCAATAATCAATTATCATGTGCTTAATTAGGCAAAATACTTTGATTTCAAGTTTCTTGTCTATCATATTTAAAATGAGGTTACAAATATGCTATTTAGGTTATCGAAAAAGCACATGAGAAGCCATTAGAACTTTCTAAAATAATTTTTTAGCCTATCTTGATTCATTCCTTCAATTATAGTGTTTCAATTTGTATTATTTTACTACAAGATTGATCTTAGCATTCTCATTTTATTTTCTATAGGGCTAAGATATCCCTGAAGTATTGGATTGTTCAAGGTGAGGTATGCCTGATTGTAAAGATCCAAATCACTAGAAAATCTAAGACTTAGTGGAAGAAAATCTCAAGTTCTGCATGGGGACTGAATGAAGGTCACAAGTGGTTGGTGATCCAACTAGGATAAATGTCGATGCATTACTCTTTAACTCTATCTTTTAATTTGTGCACTTTATTTTAATTTGCGAGTATTGAAAACCTTATATACCCTATTATATTTCTTTTAAAATTATTGTTTAGGGTATTTGTTATCATTATTAGTATAATTGTTTCTATTGAACTAATCCTTGAAATTGATTTAATAATTGTATCCACCACATGCTCGGCAAAAGTTTGCAAAAAGTTCTAAAATTTAACTTACCCTCCCTCTTGAGTTTATTGGCCATTTGAGTAACACATTTTAAGGCTAAGTATTTAAAGTGTGACACATAAAAAAAATAATCTTCCTTCCTATTTCTCCTCTCAAACTAGACCTTCCTAAGGTTCGGTAGTGTATTATGTATGTGCCAAGAATAAGGTTGGCACTCACACATAACGGTGCCAAAAGTGGTCGATGAATCTTGTCTGTTGTAGTGAGCTGCATACATTTTGTAGATGCTAAAGGCATGCCTTGCTTGAATCAAAAAAGCATGTTAGCACATTCAAAAGTTTTTTTTGTTTTTCCTTGCATATGCTTTTGTATTTACCTTGAAAGTAAAAATGTTATCTGGCTTAGTAAGGCATTCCATTGGCTGCATATTTTATAATGGAATTGAATTTTGGATTCTAATGAAATGAACTTCTAGCCTAGTGTAATAAGTTTAATCTCTATTGTTTTGGGTAAGCCATGTAATATAGATTGACTCAACAATTAATGATGATGAGAAGCAAAGGAGGAAGGATACTGCACATCACACACACATATATATTGAGTTACATCAATTAAAGTAAATTATCATTAATTATGTTCCTTTACTCATAAAAATCACCCTAAATATGCTTAACTGTCAATGATAATTGAGGTAAATGAGACAATAATAAGACATAATTGATTCTTTACCTATTTATATCCCCTACAATTAATATAAAATTTATGGATAATCCTTTATAGTGGGAATTCACCAAAAAGAGATAAAACACAAATGATAGACAAAGTCTATGACTCTATACTTGATATCATTTTGAACTTGACCTTGATCTTGAACATTTTGACGTGCATCATGGGACTATGGTAAAATGCTTTCCAATCACACCTATACACATTTAACCTCCCACCCTTGACTCCAGCATGAAAAACACATAAGAAGAGACTTTTGCATTCACATCTTTGTTTATTTTTGCATTTATATGATGTGAAAATCCCCAAAGTCTTTAGCTCATTTTGATTTCTTTTTTTAAACATTCAATGTTAATATTGAACTCTCACAATATACTAAATTATTAGACATCTATGGTTATGAGGATCCATTGGTATTATGATTTAACCATTTTTACTTCTCACATTTATGCTACATTCTTTGCCTTTTATGTTTATTTTTGATGTAAAAGATAACATATTTCTTACCTACCATATCTTTTTAACCTCCCTCTCCTAAATTTTACATCATGCTTCTAAATATTTGTAATTTTATCTCAATTATTAGATTAAGCAATTCTTTGAATGCTTTGTAATTACTACAATTTTGAATTAGAAAGTAAGAAATTGAATAAATAAGATAAAGCATATAAAGAAGCCAAACCCTAACTTTCTTTGGTTTTACAAAAGATTAAAAGAAATAAATATGGAGATTAAAAGGTCTTAAGGAAATTCAATTTCAATTAAGAGAGAATAAATTGATGACAATAATATAAATGTCTTTTTTTTTCTCATAATATATAATAACAAATAATTTATTTAGACAAATAATAAGTTGGATAAATACAAAAATAAATTTCGAGAAGATATAGGGTGTGTCATAGACTTGGGTATGTGTAGTTGAGTTGAATACTTGGAAGGAGAGTTTTTGTCGCCCACAGTGATCTTATCCAATTCGAAAAAGATTGCCTCCCATGAAAGATACATATGGTTTATACTAAAAAAATTAAATGTGTTCTTAATTCTTATAGTAAAATATTATAAAAATTGATATAAAATTTAATGCATAGAAAGAGAGAGAAAATGATTGGTGAGTGGTGTAAGAATAAATGTTCAAGAATTGTAATATTTAATTCTTATACCTTTAATCATGTTATTATCATAATTTTTTCTATAATTAATCTAGCTATCATTCTTATAATAATTATTGTTTGCTGTTAATTGGTATTTGGATTTATAGTATGAAAAGATTAATATTACTATATAATTGTATAATTACATCATTGGTAGTGTCTAAACAACAACCTATTATTGTTTTCGGAGTCTTATTGTGTTGATTTAATTTCCAAATCTTGAATTTATATCATGCATCAAAACATTTAAAATTTTCTTAATTGTTAGATTAATTTGACATATTCTTCAAGTTAATATTTATCGTATATCTTTCATAAATTATTTTTTGGTTTAATTACTCATTTGGTCTTTATATTTGCATTATTTCTATGTTTTGGTCTTATACTTAAAAATTATTCATTTTAGTCTCTATACATGCACTCTTGATATCGTTTGTGTCTTAATTATATGAAATAAAACTGTCACAAAGTAGAAATTGGTGATGTAAAACAACCACAAATTTTCTAGCGGTCATTAAACTGTCACAAATTTTATGCGTTTTTTATTTTATGAGACTAATTTGTGGTGGTTTAAAAATTGTCAAAAAAATTGTGGCGGTTTTACACCGCCAATTTCCATTTTGTAATAGTTTTATTTCACAGAGTTAAGACACACTTGACGACAGGAGCTAAAACGAAATCAAAAGTGCATGTGCAGGATTAAAATAGATAATTTTTAAGTATAGACACCAAAAGGTAAAGATGAAGCAAGTACAAGGACAAAATGAATAATGAAACCTTATTTTTTCCCAATTATATATGCATTAATGATTAATGATTCACATTGAAAATTTTAATTTTAAGAACAATACTAATCAATTAAATTACCTTCATCAATCCCATAATTAATTATTTATTAAAACGTAAATAACTGAAAATTATATTTAAGAATCATATTTAAAGTTTAATAGTTTATAGCAATTCACCTTTGTTATGTGCTTTTTATAAATTAATTATGTATTTTGATCTAAAATTTTCTATATATTCAAATGGCTAATTATTGTTCTCATTAAAGCCATTACAAAAAATCCGTAAGCCATATAATTTAAATTAATTTCATATAATAAAACTTTATAAGCGACAAAATAAAATTATTCTATTTATGTAGGATTTGTAGTAAGAGATCCCACAAATATGATTCATAGTGTTAATTAAAAAGTCAACTCAAATAAATAATTAGACTTTGAAATAAAAATATATGATCCCAATAAAAAGGCATCACATTCATAATAAGATTGAATATAATGAACAAAAAAATTAATTTATTTTTGAAAACATCATTAGTTAATCATACATTTCTTATCATATATTTTGTAACCAAAATAGAAATTTTGTTATCCTCATTAACGCCATTACCAAAAATTCAAGAGTGACGTAAATTTGAATCAACTTTCAAAATACAAGTTTATTGTATCTTTTATATAATATATCTATGTTTTTTTTATTGAAAAGAACAATTGTATCTTCTTCTAGTTCAATAAATCATCCAAGACTTGTGTTGACAATGAAATAATGAATTATTGGAACAATTTATAGGAAATTATTCCTTGAACTTAAAATTTGGCAAGCCTTTATTCTTGGAAAAAAATTATAGTTTTGACCACAGTTACTAAGGAGAAAAATAAAACTTGTGGGTGAATTGGGCAAATCTCAACTCTCAAACATTTAATAAAGACCTAGGAGCGAGTTAAGGATCCTTATGAAGATTGAACTACAAAAATGAAGTACAAGGTCGACTTCCCCATAACACTATTGGGTGGATCCTTGTGAAGATCGAACTATAAAAGCAAAACATGAGGTTGGCTTCCCTGAGCATTGGTGAGTGAATTCTTGCAAAGATAGCTATAAAAATAAAGCACGAGGTTAGTTTCATTGGAACATTGACAACTAAATCCTTACGAAGACCAAACTACTAAACTGAAGCTTAAGTTTGGTTTCCTTTGAACACAGACAAATAGATCCTTGCAAATACCAAACTACAAAAACAAAAGCATAAGGTTGGCTTTCGTGGAACATTGATGAGTGGATCCTAACAAAGACTACATAATCACAACAACCATCGAAGACTACAAAAATAACTCAACAAATTTCGATATCATAAAATTAGAAAGGACCTGTCACGCTAATGATATTTTGACAAAATATTTTCGTGGGCTGAGGATGGCAATAACAACAATATTCCCCTTAAAAGGGAAGTTAAATTGAATAACGAAGCAACCACACAACAAAGTGCAAATTCTAGGTTAACTCATTCTAAGTGTGAATTGCAGACTGACTCATCTCGTTTGCCTTCTTGCCTCCCATGAATTTGGATTGAAGATGTGCTTAGAACAGGGTAAGGTACAAGCATAAATCAACTTGTATCAATTAAGACAACTTATCACTAATTGTGTCCCCTATCATAAAAGTTACCCTAAATAGATAGGTTTTATGGTCAACAACAAATCTAAGAAGGCAAACAAATTAGCATTAAGGACATTATCAAATCTTTCTCTTTCTCTATACCTCTTACAATTAATATAGAATTTATGGCTAACTCCTTATAAGCAAGACAGAATTGATGAGAAGACATAAATTACAAGTGACATGACTTGTCTTTTACTCTCAATTCACTCTATACTTAATAGTTTAAAACTCAATCTCGTCCTTACAAACAAAAATGGAGAAACATTAGAGTATATAAGGTAAATATATATTAATGTGTGTTTGGTAATCAAAAAATAACTAATATTTACAAGAATAAATAATACATCTACCAATAATGTAAAAATTCTTTATATTATCATTTAATAACAAATTATCATAAATGATACGTTTATTGAATTTTATAATAATTATTTAAAAATTATACTAAAAATGATTTCTAACTAATTCACAACATAATTACACTAATCATGCATGAATTAGGATTCTCTCTATTGAAATTTAATATGAGAATGTCCATTAAATACATCTCATCTATCCATTATTTTAAACATTAGTTTATAGTATTTTTAATAAAATCAAATAATTTTAATGGTTAAGATCTCCTCTAGTAAATATGTCATTGAAGAAGATCTAAACCGAATGATGCATACCTATTAAATTTGATTTGTAAAAGTTCTTTAAAGAAATTATTTTTTAAAAAATTAATATGCACCTGGTTACAAAAATAAACAAGGTGTTATTGTTTTTTATTATGCTTAAATACAAATAATATTGTCTATATTTTAATTTAATAATACAAAAAATAATTTACCAACATATCATTGGTCTGAATGTAATTGACTCAGATCTTTTAAGTAATGTATTAGATTCAATCCTTGTAAATAAAAAAAAAGTAATTGGAGAAGAGACTCCACTAAATATGTTGGTCAGATTTTTTGACAGAGATTAATTATCGACAAAGTTAGTAGATATTTCGCATAAAAAACATGGTAAACCAAAAAATACAAAAATAATTTGTTAGTATTGTTTGATGGAAATGCTAAGGACATTGATTGAAAAATTCAAAATAAAAAGTTTTCATTAAAAAATGTCATTGATGCATTTTTATTGTGATTTTCAATGCATTCTCAACATAAATCTCAACAAAACTCCTTAACTAGTATCTTAAGAGTACTGATTAGCAAGAATCTTATTTAATTAAAAATGTGTAATAATACATTGGACAAATTTAAATGCTAATAAATATTATTCTTTAATTAAAATTAAATTTTACTTCAAATTTTGCATAAAAAAAAATTCTATTAAATATCAACACGAACCGGTGAAACACACTTGTAAATTGTAATAGTACATTCACATGTACCGCCTCGTTACACGTTCCACTTCCTTTGGAGTTTGTGTTGGGTCATATTCGTTGGTCGCTGAATGGTGAGTGCTGAGTGGCCACAATGTCCGAAGCAGCCTAAATAGTAACTAGCATTGGTGCCTCTTCTCTGTCAGGGTCACGACAGCAAAGAAGAGCGGTGAAGAAAAATAAAAAACACAGAAACGATAACTTTACTTGCCAAACCCACTTTACTTTGCGTCGCTTCATTCTTCACGGAAAAGCAGTGGTGACGGGACCCTCTTCATTTAAGAATGAATCGAGAGGGGGTCAATATCTAATGTACCTGTTGTTGAAACTAAAACACCGTGTCCATCATCTTGGACGACAACAGTGGCAGCAGTTTTTTTCTTGAGGTTGTGTGGGGTGGCGGCGGAGAGTGGAAGCAAGCGCGTTGCGTTGTGCAGTGAGGCGTTGCTGTATGTCAGTGGAATACTACGACAGTGGAGTTTTCTACGGTGAGCTCGCTAACCCTTTACAATGGCCACAACTCAGGAAAAAGCGACGCCCAACAATAACAACCCCACTGCTTCTAATTCCTCCGCAGTTCCTTCTTCTTGGGCCCACCCCACTGCCGATCCCCTCCGAAACAGATCCTCCGTCGCCGCCGTGATTTCCGCCGTCGACTCCTTCCCCGATCCTCCTCCCAACACCACTTCAACCACCAAAGGTTTTCACTCTCTGACTTTTCTGCTGCTCATTTTGGTTTTACGGTTGTTCTTCTCTTGTTTAAAAAGTCCATGCGTTTGGTTGTGTCTGACTTATTTTCTTCTCGGTTACTCGCCAGTGATAAGGATCATATGATTATTATAATATTAGTCCTAATTGTACCTTTAATCTCCAAAAGTGCGATTTATTGGTCTCTTTAATTTCAAGGATAAAATTTAGATGCACTTCTTTTCGAGTTTACCTCGGGTAAGCCTTTATTGTATGAAGTATCAAGGTCAAATTTTAATTCTGATAGAAAACAATACCAATAGTACTTGTAAGTTTGTCCTTACTGTAGTTGCTCACTTTTTAGTGCTAATAGTTTTTCAATGGTTAAATTAATGGTATGTTTATTTTATTTTGAAAATTGTTTTTAGTTTTTAAAATGCAACTAGATTAGGTTGCTGGAGACCACGTAGTGCGTGGCATGTGGTTGTTTAGCTTAATTAATGGTCTCGAGTTCGAGTCCTGACAGCTGTGTTAAATACTCAAACGAAGAGCTTTGCCGGCTACCCAGATTCAAGTAGGATTGCCTCTCATGGAGGATAACTGTGGTCCATACCAAAAAAAGATTAGGTTGCTGGGAAGGGTGGTGCAAGACATAGTAGAGTGTAGAATTGAGGGTGATGTTGAACAAGATGAAAATAGAAGAAGATGAGATATTCTGTTTTTTTGGTTTTTAAAACATTTGTTTTGAAAACAATTTTCAAATAAAATTATATGATTGTTTGTTGAGTTGTGTAGAACTGTTTAAAAGAATGGTTTGTAAAAACTAAAAAATGAGAAGGAATCAAACAAGTCCTAAGTCTCTAATTGCCATATTTTATCCAATTGACTAGAATGTAACTGGGTGTGTAACATAACATGGATAAAGCAATGTATAGAATATTTAAATAAAGGGTAAAATATGTTTTTGGTCTCTTAAAATATTTTTGAAATATGGTTTTAGTCCGTATAAAAATTTTATGCGTTTTAGTTTTTACATTTTAGCAGAAATATATGTTTTTAGTCCTTGGCGAGGAACCAAAACGCTAAAACCATATTACTTTTGGTAAATATAGGGACTAAAAACATATAAATTTTGTATAGGAAGGAACTAAGCTAAATTTCAAAATATTCTGATAGACCAAAAACATATTTTAACCTAAAATAAAAAAGGCTTTCATTACATTTTATATATATATATATATATATATATATATTTATTTATTTTTTTAAATTTTATTTATTTTTTCCTTAGTCAATCTCTAAAATTAATGTCATGTCACATTTCTATTACATTACTTAATTTTGGACGAAATATTGGGTGAGGGACTTAATTTTAGTATTGGGAAGCTATGAGGACCAAATAATGAAGCATTAGAATTAGAGAACCAAAATCACACATAAGTTAAAATA